>CM043738.1:8075602-8675602 GCA_023968675.1 Taenia pisiformis | reverse complement strand
GATGCGCCTTGACGCAATTAGTTGTCGCCAAACCTGAACATTGGCTGTGCATTCATCGGACGGGATTAGTTCAGTCCTCTCAATTCTATGCATCAAAAGGAAGGTAACACGAATGCCTGACCAATCACACATCCACCACCATTGCTCGAAGCGATTGTGCCTTGAGCTGCTAGGTGAAAATCAAAGCTGTGGAGCACTAGGCGGGTAATAAACCCACTTGCTCTCATCCGCAGTAGCTCATAATTGTTCTGGTCCCGAAGTTTTGAAGTGGTCCCTCACTCTTTGTGTGCGCATGTAGGTCACCACAGACGCCCTTGTTTACCATGCCAAACTGTGAATTCGTTGCAGGCCGAGCTGTGTCCGCTGCATTTATCCACACATGGCGCAGCCTGCATCGCGACAGTGGGACAAATCTTGTGAGTTGGCGAAAGAAGCTTAAAATATACTACGCATCCTGTACGTCATGTGCTACGTGATACTCTGTCCAACACTTTGAGAGGAATCTGCTTGCGTTTTGTTCTCCTGCCCAATAAAAACCGCAAGTGTTACACTGCTCTGCATTTGGCATTTCCTCGTCTGTCTTTGCCACATCACACCTCAATCCTCCACTCCCCTACCGATCATCCACTGCAGGTGGTATTTACTTGCCTTTTATGGTTGTCGGCCCTACAGTACAATGAATGGAATGGCATAAGGAAAGGCATTATTGAGGATGTGCAATTTCACTCACACGCACCCGCCTTAAATTTTGGCGGTACCTTATATGAGCACAACCTCTCCGCTCCCTCCTTACTTCTCCTCTCCCTCCCCTCCTCCTCCTCCTCCTCCTCCTCTACCCACCTCCAATGCAACACACCCGCATTGCTCATAAAGCAAGTCCCCAACCACCCAACAGTTGTTCTCGCATCCAAGCCGCATTTGACTGCGTCGGAATGCAACATTTGTCACCACAATGGGGATCACGATTGCGAAGGCAAGGGCTTCACACTCCATCTACCAACCAAGCATGCTCTCCTCCCGACGCAGAACTATGCATTCGACGACTCTTTTCACACAGGTTTGTGTGGCCCACACGTAGCGACTGCCACTTTTATATGGTTGGTGGTGCAACAGCCCTTTTGGATCTTCATCGAATTCCTCTCTCTCTCTCTCTTTCTCTCCTCGTCCTATGCCTTAATTTCCCCTCCCTTGACACCCAGGTGACGCGAGTCCAAATAGCGAGTGCTAAGAGCAAGAATTACTGACATAAGGGCAAGGTGATATGGTCGTCATCTATTCCGAGCAGCGCATGCATCCGGATAATTTGAAAATCGCATTAGTTTTGCCTCATTCCAACACGTACTTATGCGCTAAACAAAATTGTACATGCATAGCGGCAAACAACCTGCCGCATTCTTCGAACACCACTCAAGCTCACATGCACAACATGCATGCACGACCTACGAAGCATAGATAGGGGAGAAGCAAGTGAATGCAAGGATGGATGGTCAAATACTGTTCCAGTAGTTCAGACCCGCCACCATCACTTCCGACCGCGGCTTCATGCTTGAGCTGTACATGGTATCCACATGTTGCAAGGGAATGCCCAGCTTAAATGTCAACAGCCCCAGATACACGTCGTCGAGAATATAATTGTGACGTGTGTAGACTGATCCAATCGCCATGTCATCGATAATGTCAGTGCCTATGAACATGCCGAAGCCACGAGCATATGGGCCTGCTAGGCCCCATGGCAATTCCCTGCGGGAGAGAAACAGCTTGCTTTGGGGATTTCGTGTCACTTCGTCGTACTTTGCTATGTAGCCGAAAAGACTTGTCCTCTTCTTTTCTTTTGGAGTGGAGGCGAGGAATTGCATCACCTTGGAAATGTTTATCCCGTGGTCATCATCCATTATCATGAAGACATCATTGTGCACCTTATCACAGAAGGCCGACAACCAACGCAGGTTGGTCGTGGTTTTCCACGTGAGGTTGAAGTAAGTGTCCTCAAAGTCGGTCAGCATAATGTCGTCGTATTGTCGCATCTCCTGCTCGATTTTCTCCATCACCTCACTGCTCCTGCCTATGTATTCATCCATAATCACACCAGCTTCGCCTTCCAGAATCGTAATGTGACCATCGCGGTTGAAGATGCGTCCTCCATGCTGGCGCGGCAATCCAAGACTGAACACAAATCCCACTTTGGTGTTTGGATTGAGGTCTCTCTGACGCTGCATGTGTGCACGGAATAGTTTCCGTCTTTCCCAGTTCAAAACTGCACTCTTCACCACCACCACCAGATCGTGATGGGTAGTGCCGCGGCAGACTGATTCGCTCATTTTCAAAATTTGCATGGGAAAGTTGTAATTTGGCATCTAAAATGCAAGCGGAAAAGGCCTTGTTAGCCCACGGCAAAGTCTCTGCAATGATGCGGTTCAGAGCATGGCTTGCTGAACCAACCACCTACTCCCATCCCCTCACTTCACCTCAGCCTAGGCAAATGTAAAGGAAGCAGCTGTTTCCTTGACTAAATGCCCAAGTGCTGGTGCGGCGAAGCAAACGGTTGACACAATGTCATGAGCAAATGACAAGTGAAGCTAGCAGTTGGAGGTGGAACTTGCCTCAGACACAGGCGAGCCGGATTTGATGGCAGTGATAATGCTCTTGATTGGGACATCCTGTGGGTAGGTTCGGTACTCGTCGGGATAAATGGCCTGCTTGCAGATGGATGGATCGCATTCTCCCATCTCTCTGTAGGAAATCCAGTCCTGACTCTCCACGTTGCGGAAGAGACTTCGAATCGGATATGTTGCGACTGATTTAGTGGCTGGCCAATTTGGAGGCTCTTGGATGCAGATGGTAATGTTAAAAGTGTCGCGTGTGGTGCGGATGTCGTTTGAGGATGCAGGGGGCCACCTACAGCGTGCCAGATTTGTGCGCAGAAGGCCGTTGCTATTGGTAAGAATTCCAATGCTTTTGAATAAGTGAAGCACGTACAAAATAATCAGACAGCAAACTAGAGCGACGAAAATTCTTATCCTGTGGCGAAGTGTTGCTAGCATTTCACTGAGCCCACAATACTACATTGATCAAACGGACTCCTATTTATGTTGCAGTTGAGGCTCTCTCAACAATGGCTACGATGAATGCGTGCGTCATGGCGTTATACAAAGGAGCTTACTTGATTAGGTGTGTGCATGTGTGTGTGTGCAGCGCAATGACTCTGAAGAGAAAGGAGTTCTTTGGGATGTGGATAGTCATCTCTTCTACCCGTTGCGCCTAAGTGCGTCTTTCCCATTCTGCATTCATCACCTTGCTACAAAGCCACCTATTCAAAGTCAACCGACAACGGTGAATTGGGTCGATGGCTAGTCATCGACAATTCCATCCTCAAGTAATGTACCAAGTTAGCGAGAATTCGCAGTCATAATATTCGTGTGCAGTTTGCGGCATGCAGAGGATGCGGTTATGGATGTGGCCTGTGCGCACGATGAGACTTAATCAAGAGCAAAAATAGTCTGTTCTCAGCGTCTTGCCGCAAGTTCACCGGCAATGCCGCCTCGCAGGCGAGGATCTCTGATGAACCTGCTGAAGCGAGATGCGTGGCACATCAGCAAGCTGATGAGGCGGACGCGAAACCTTGCTGATGGCACAAAGTGCTGGCAGCATTTCCTTGAGCAGACGATGCCACAATAATCAAGTGAGTTTCTGCATGTTCCGTTTATTTGCATTCACTTTCATTCAGCATGCCAGCCACTCAATCCTTTGTTGTGAGCCAATGACAATCCCTTCAAATAAGCCTAATCGGTCGCTTTGTATGTTCGTCGGCCCATCAAAGCCCCTGAAGTCGCTGCGCAATCAGCATAGGAATTATTAAGAAGATGCTCACCACTTTGTCGAATGCTAGCGTAGCGTGAATTGCGGGTGCATTCACCAACACACTTCAACCGATCAAATATAAAGAGCCTTCTCTGCCCGATCAAGTTTAGTTAGCAGCAAGACCTTTAGTTTCCTCATCGAATGACTTGGATCCATTAGTTCATTTGCATGACTGATAACTAATGCCATATTTTGTTGTCCCAATGCTGCACTGCACACACACGTGACTAAACAAGGGGCCTAGTACGAGACCATGACCCAATTACCCCGTCCATTGGTTGCCAACATCTGACCTGCAACATACATAGGGATCCACTTGATCCATGTAGCGTTGCGTGCTTAAGGAAATGCTACCAGTGCTTCAGGTCGTGGTCAGCATTGTCCGTGTCCTTACCATCCGCTTGCTGATTTGGTGTGCACCACACTTCACAAGGTTCGTCAACCACACTAATGCAAATGCTCTCTCACACAGGTCCAACACTGCATACACAACCTCCTGCGTCCCCAAATGACATTTGCTCTGTGATCAACACTTCTAACAGTACAATCCCCTATCACTTATCCCACCTCAGGTCTCTTCCACAGCGCCACTGCTGAGAAGTGGTCGCCTTCATAGATAGTGGAGAATACGTCCCTTCTCGCTGGCAGCTGAATTCATATCCCACTTTCTATCATATCCACCCACAGGATGTTCCCATCAACGTCATCGTCAGGGCATTCACGTCCAGTTTGCCTGTTTCTGTGGTAAGTTTACCGCCTTACAGCAGCTTGTACACGTACATTTTCCCATTTTGTGATCACAGACCTTTCGTTGGAACCAAAGTGAGGTTTGTGTTAGGTCTCGGACTGCCACGCCAACACGGAGGACGCATCTTCAACCGCGATGGTCACACCATGATACTGGGGGAACCAAGTGGTGACCTGATGGATGAATACGTTGGCAAGAGTAAAGAGGTGATGCAGAAAGTGGAAGAGGAGATGAGGAAGTACGATGACATCGTTCTGGCAGACTACGAGGACACCTACTACAACCTCTCATGGAAAACAGTGACAAACCTGCGTTGGATACCGGCCTTCTGTGACAAGAAACACCATGACATCTTCATACTGATCGACGATGACCACAGAGTAAATGATTCCAATCTGATGAGTTTCTTGGCTTCTCTTCCAAGTCACACACAGAGGACGACCGTCGTCGGTCGCATAGCGGAAACCATTAGAGCGTAACGATCACCACAAATTAAACTATTTCTCTCGTTTGGGGAGGCTCGGTGCCATGTCATATATACCTATGCCCATGGTTTAGGGCAAAATGCCGCTGCTTTCTCTCCTACGAATGGGCTAGCAAGTATGCTGTTCTGTTTTTGGTCACGGCATCGGATTCAACTGGCTGATGGAAGTGTGGGTAGAGGTGTGTAAATAGACGGGGGGAGTGACTAGTTGAAGAGCTGGATTGAGGCAGCGAGTGGCGACAGAGGGAGGCCATTGTGGAAGCAAAAGCGTTGCTAACATTGCTAATTTATCTGGTCTTTTAGCCTACTGTACACTTTTGACGTACTAGGCATTAACATTGGGACAGAAATCACGTTATTGCACCATGACTTAACATGATGTTGAGTGGATAAGGGAAAATCTGCCACTCAGCCACTTATGCTTCGGCAACAATTAACGATGCGTTTGCTATCCCTTCCCAATTCTTCTATCCCATTAGTGTGTACAACGGAGTCAGTGTTGTGAAAGGGACACTTGATCAGTAATGCATATCAGTGCCACACTGAGACTACTCACGGTTGACTCCTCCGTTGCATAGTTGCATAAGCGTACACGCGACTCAACACTCGTGCCACCTGCTCACGCGCTACGTGACATTTGGTTGTTACTGCATTGGGCAGCTATTGTTGCCGAATGGGTAAGTTGTCTAGGCACGACAGCTTAGAGTACGGTCAAAACGCCTTCCCAACACTTGCTCTATTCTCGTGTTTTCAGCCTTAGAGCTATAGACGGTCTGGGGAGGGTTAATGATGAGCTTATAGAGTTTCATCCGCATGCAGGTAGTGTGTGTTGGGGTGGGTGTCAAGGATGGTCGTGTTCATTGTCTCTCGTTTCGCACCACGTAGTGACTGCCACATTGGAGGTACGAAGCACGGGTTTGGATATCGTTGCGTATTTCCCACCCTAATTGACCGTAGTTGCCCGAATGACATTTGCTGATGTCACAGAGCCGTGAGGTGAAACGCTAGGTTCGCTGCGATCTCTACGCTGGCCATTCATCTCTCCACGTTGGTGTACAGCATTGTAAGCCAAGTCTACTTGTCGTTCTGTGTGGCTGTCCAAACACTTTAAGCAGCACCTCTGCTTACAGCATTGGAAGGGGTGAAGAATTAAATGCGGTTTTCTAATTCTCCATAATCATATCACATGAAACATGCAAAATATGTGTGATAAAGGGGCATGGTTGAGAGTTGTTACGCAACTGCGTATTGTCGAGGAGCTCAGCCTAATAGCATCATGAGGCAACAACCTAGCATGGATGGAGAATGTGACCACACCTGATGGATCCAACACAAATACACAAAGACTTTCACGTGCTGGATGATGCTTTCTACCAGTCGATGCATAACACATGCAAATCAATCTCTTCTGCCATTGCAACACGCATTTAAGCCAAGGCACCAAATCCTCCTCCTGTTGTGCGGTGGCATGTGGAGAAATTCTTCGCGAAGTGTTGGTTGCAGCTTTTTGTCGAAAACGACCCCACATTGTGGTGCGTTGTTTGATCACTCACACCGACCCAAATGTGCGGTCCGATCTTTAATCTGCACAAATTGTGGCAATCGGGTAATTTGCAGTGGACGCCGCTTAGCCTGCGACATTGTTGGTCTCATTGCAGTGCACGGTGGGAGGAATGCACACGAACCGGTTGAGTGCTCGCCTCAAAGCTCCGTGCTTGAACGATTTGTGCGGTGACGTGGATGAGTGCAAGTGGATTTATGGTTCTCGTAGTGCCCCACACCTTTGGTTTGCGCACAGCAGCTCAAGGTTTAATCGCTTTGATCAATGGCGGCATGCGATGATCAGGGCGGTGGCGATTGAATGACACTGTGTGTGATTCGTTTGTCGATGTGAATTGTGACAGAGTGATGCCTCTTCGTCACCCGCCTTGTGGAGCCACGCCCATGTGATGTGGCTCTCCGGTGAGTTGAGAGCACTCCGTTGGAGCAAGATATGAGCTGCACACGATTTGGCTGAGTTGTGATTGAGTCTTTGCGTGGGCACATGGGATACTGTGAGCGTTGCCCGCTACTTCATTGAATTGACTGAATTGACTGTTGGGGCAGTCAGCAACGGTGAGCCTGTCTGAAGCAATGCCAAACCACAAGAACACCACAAGCCATTTCGATGTGTCTACTGATTCGCATAATCCGTAGAACAAAGTGCCTCTAGAGCAGACTCATCCTACACTCGGCTAATAAAACCAATCAGAGCAGACAGATATTTTGTCCACGACATGCTGGCTAGCGAGTCTGATAGTTCGATGGGGGCTGGCCTACTCGGCACCTGCTTCTGAATGGTGTGCGTCACAAAAGCTTTTGAATGCTATTGGCGCCCATTCCGATAGTCGCCATTTTCCAAAGCTAGTTGACTTACCATTTGAGACAAACTTTGTAAGCTTAGGCAGTTGACTACAATCCTCAGTGGGGTATATATAGTGGGACACAAAATGAGGGAATTTACAAATGCAATGTAAAGATCATTAAAAAGCCACAAGTAACAGATGTCAAACCAATGGTTATAAGGCATGACTATGGAGGCATCATTGCAGCAGGATGGGATGTAAGAATCCTTCTCAACTTTTCAACTGATCGAACCTTTGCAGCAATTTGAGGCCAGTTTCATCGTAGGAAGTCCATTTTGTAAAATTTGTTGAGCCTTGTTATGGCGGTTATAAAGGAGGCAACGAGGATTCACTCGCCAACAACAATAAGTATGGCTACCTGCTGCACGTTGATATCACTGTTCGGGAAACACGTGGATCATTTGCACTGTTGGGTGCATGAGTTTAAAGTCTGCCACTGAATAGTACTGTAGTAATTGAGAAGAAACTGTGTAGGCAGCATAGCGTATGTGGTGCTAGGCGGTGGAGCATTGCTTGAAGTAAGCTCTGTAGCAGGAAAGTTACAGGGAAACGCATAAAAGCACGGATGTATTAGTGCATAAAGAAGCTTGGATTCCATCGATGCGGTGGTGCACTTCCTGCTGACGACTGCACCCAGTTTCCACTACTCAAATTTCCAAGTAGCACGTCAGTGAGGATTGAAAATATGGCGTGATGAAGGTTGGGACATGGCGCAAGCGACAAGTCGGGTACATGACACATTACTAAGTATATGCCTATTGGCGTGTGCATCAGACTCACCGGTTTCTGCAACTGACCTGTCTGTGCTGCTAAGACTCGTCTTCATGCAGCCACCGCCAAAAGCTAGATGGGCGACTGATGGCGCCTTCCGACCAGGCGCCTACCTTGACGCAAGTAGGTGAACCAATCAAGAGGTGTGAGGTGTGTGGCTACATTTATTGGCTGACGAGAAGACACTGCAGGCTGTGGGTGCGGTTCCCATTCCGAGTTGTTCAGTCGGCTTAGTGGCGCTAATGAGAGTTGATTGATCCGCTGTGAAGAACAGCTGCTGTGACAGTGGGAGTGGTAGGCTCTCCGAAGCTGCTACTGACAAAGCGATGTAAACTGCAGATGTGTGTCGAAATAATGGCTCAAGTAGAGGCGTTTCAGTTCTCCGCCTTCTGTACTCATTGCATGTGTGGCATTCACTGTGGGTAAATTTGATGCAAAACAGTAAGTGTGGTGATTTGGGAAGCGCCTTCAAAGCATAGAGAACCAACCTGGGTCATTTTTTGTGACCTGATTGAGATAAGAGCAGAACGCACATGCTGCTTACTACATCATCGTGGGCTGCATTCTCATTTGCATGATTATCGTGTGCTGCTAAGACTGACAGTAATTGAGGTAGAGCCATTGATTGCAAAACGCTTTGTTTAATCAATGCTATGACGGGTAGCTGTTGGGGAACGCGCTACGCTTGACAACAAATAACCACTGCGAATAAGCGCACTTCTCCAAGCTGATAGCAGCACCTTATGATTATATTATGGCGCAGCTTTCGCTGGTCAGGTCTTGAAAAAACTTTAAACTCCAAACAGCACTCAGTCAGCATTTAAGGGTACTGAATTGCTTAAGGCTTATAACTGACCGCTACTGTAACCTTCGAGAAATCCATGGCTAGCCTAGCCTTATTTCCTGAACTTGCTCAGTGCGATAGATATCCATGCTGCTAGGCAATGGGTTAGCAGAATAACTCTCCTATTCTCGTTGTGTTCGCCCATACTGAGCTGAGCAGTCTGAAGCTATCGACCATCCAACAGCAAAGGTGAGAATATATGAATGATCATGCAAGTTGGTGATCAGCTGACGAAGAAACCAATGGAGTTGCTACGCTTAAACATTGCCCTGCACTACTGTGAATTGGGACGAACGCTGCGTGAAGAGGACTCTCTGTGCATACAAAGCCGCCGCCGCCGCCGCCGCCGCCGCCGCCGCCGCCGCCGTTGCTGCACTTCATTTTCCCCCTTCGCCCTTACATTCGCAGTCGACTTTTCCGATTGGTGGCTTTCAGTCCTCCACAACTCTGGACACTCTGGTTTCAAACAGACGGAGTGGAATGCGTTACGGATGCCTGCACTGGATGGGCAATTCGCAGGACTAGCAGAGAAACGCTTTGGAAACGGCGAAACGTTAGCAAAAAGGAATGGTGCAGTGGAAGCAACAGTGAAACGTTTGCAATGCACACTGCGCGTTGTAAATTGAATAATTTTGTGTTCACTCTTCAGGTGCGGTTTCTGCATTAACAGCATCGGGCTAAAGAATGGGAGGTGGGCCCTTTATTCACTCCAGCACTTACTTAACAGCGCACAGCGGGACCGCTTGAAATGGTGTCATGCGGAGGGTTCAAAGGTTAGCTAAGAAGATCGGCTACAGAAGTTGGTGATTGGCTGGAAACAGAAGCTACTCGTATTTATTTAGGGCTTTCATTGCCCAGGTGGTATGGGGCTTATCCCGCAGCACCGACTTACTACAGCTAGTCCTTATTCCAATGCCACCTTCCTTCTCCATCGTCTCCTGACAGCTGCACACGTGCACAGCTTCGAGATAGTGCGCGATTATGAACCATAAGTCAATTTGCCTTATCCTAATTAGTCTGAAATGAAGCATTTGACGTGAAACCTGGCACAAAGACTACAACTCCTTTTGCTTGCGTGTACTTTAGTCAGCGCAAGCAGAGTTCCTTGAATCTCAAAGCATCTCTCGTAGGAGGCGACTTTAACCGGGCGCCCCCATGGAATCCCACAATCCAAGGCCGCATACTTGTGCAAGTCGTTCATCGACCACGAATTGTACGTGCACGGGTGGTGTGCATGGCCATAGGTGGAATCGTGGCGGCATCAGTGGCTTCAAGCAGCACTACGTGAAGTTGGGCCTTTTTGAATGCGAACCTAGTGTTCCACGTCACTCTACCATTCTGCGTTCTTCCTGCCGCAATGCAACACTTTTGGCATCGTTCATTTCAGCATCAGTGACACACGAGCGCGGTTGTTTGGGAGATTATTTGACGCCACATTTTAATTTGCTTCTGCATACCACAAACCGCTTTGTCTGCTCTTCTTCCTTCCCTTCCCATCGCATCGTGTAAAAGACGTGCAGCACAATTTCCAGATGCAGTCGATTAAGACATGAGGAAGAGCGATTGATAGGTTTTGGGTGGACAGGGAAAGAGAAGGGGAAAGTGCTCAGCAATCGGCGTTGCTAATGACTGCTTTCACACTGAATTTGGAAGAATGCCTTGGTTTTGGTTTTCCTAGGCTCGTGGAAGTAATCAAGGGCTGGCACACAAATGTGCCGAGTTGAGACCGCATTGCTGTAGGTGTAGCGTTTGCTCTCGCATTGAATCCGCCAACGCCACCGTTCGCAACCTGTCGCCAAAATCTCCAACTAGCCACTCATATGATCATATCTTTGCACACCTTTCCCACACTTTCACTTAACGCCGAACGTCATAACCACGTCAAACTCGATTCTCTTTCTTAAAACAATGACTTGACTGAAGTCGCTTTCTGCAGAGAGGGAAGCGTAGCATCCTTATGAGTCAATGCAGCCTGACGTAAATCAGCCCCCGTCTTTGTGTTCCCCCCAATGAGCCACGTCTGTCTGTCTGCCTGTCTGTCAATCAATCAGCCAGTCAGTGCGTGTAAAGCTACAGCTAATACTAGGCAATTCATGTTTGAAGAGGCTAGCCACTTCTTTTCTTGCGTAGGAATTAAAGGTCATTCAAAATGGCGTTGACTGGAATCGAATCAATTTCCCATTACTGTTGCAGCCCTGTCAACCCTCATTCCCTTTGCCATCTTCACAAATCCATGCAACAATATTGCAAAGATATTGCTATTGGGTTGGTCCCAAAGCAAAGCAGAAGGTAATTTATTCAAACGGCGCTGAAGACATGCTGTCAAGTAATGTCCATGTATTTGCTTTCGGCCACCATCACTTGTGACATCAGCGGTTTCCTGGATTCCACCTCTCCGTGGTCAAACATGCTATCCACATGGCTTAACGAAATGCCCAGTTTGAACGCCAACAAGCCCAGGTAGACGTCTTCGTGTACGTAGTTGTGCCGCGTATAGGCCGACCCGATCGCCATGTCGTCGACGATGTCGGCTCCTATCAATTGGCAGAATCCACGGGGATAGGCGCGCATGACATCCCACGGAATCTCTCGAAACGAGAGGAACAGATTGACCAGTGGTGATCGAAAAGCCCCGTCCGTTTTTGCTATGCGACCGAAGAGAGTCGTCCTCTTTTTGTGACTTGGAAGTGAGGCCAAGAAACTCATCAGATTGGAAATATTTACCCTGTGGTCATCGTCGATCAACATGAAGATGTCATGGCGTTTCTTGTCACAGAAGGCCGATATCCAACGCAGGTTTGTCACTGTTTTCCATGAGAGGTTGTAGTAGGTGTCCTCGTAGTCTGCCAGAACGATGTCATCGTACTTCCTCATCTCCTCTTCCACTTTCTGCATCACCTCCTTACTCTTGCCAACGTATTCATCCATCAGGTCACCACTTGGTCCTCCCAGTATCGTGGTGTAACCATCGCGGTTGAAGATGCGTCCTCCGTGTTGACGTGGCAGTCCGAGACTGAACACTACTCCTACTTTGGTGTTCGGGTTGAGGACCCTCTGGCGTTGCATGTAGGCACGAAACCGTCGTCGTCTTTCCCAACCCAAAATTCCACTCTTAACCACCATCACGAGGTCGTGGGTTGAATTGCCATGACAGACTGATTTACTGGTTCGTAGAATGCTGATCGGAAAGTTATACTGTGGCATCTGGAATAAGAAAAGAAGGTGCTTCGCTGTCCTACTTGGAGATCTGTCGACCAATGCAAAATAGCAGCATACGATGCAAGCATTGAAAGAACCAATTATCCCCAATCTGCATGTCTGACAGTCAGTCGGCGATAAAATGCGTTTCCGATTTAAAGTACTAAAAGTGCGTAGGCATGTAGTAATGAAGTGGTGAACTTACCGTAGATGCAGGTGAGCCAGACTTGATTGCCTTGACGATGGCATCGATTGGGACATCCTGTGGGTATGTGCGATACACATTGGGATAAATAGCCAGTTGCCAGATGGATCGGTTGCATTCGCCGATGTCCTTGAAGGACACCCATTTGTCAATCTTCACGTTGCGGAAGAGGTCTTGAATCGCATAGGTTTTGATTGTGTTGACCGCTGATGCCTGTGAAGGCACTTGCACGCATATTGTAATGTTATATGTGCTACTTTCAGTGAGGATGTCATTTGGGGTCGCAGGGGGCCATTTGCAAAATTTCGAATCTGTGTGTTGAAAGGCGTTGATGTCAAGCAGTCCGGCGCCATCTGTGAAGTGCAATGCATACCAAATGAGCAGACCGATGATAAAGGCACAGAGAACTTTGACTGCGACGCGAAGCGCTAGCACCATCTCCCTCAGCAGACGAAGCTACATGGATCAAGTGAGTTCCTATCTAGTCTGCTGCTCAACTCCATTAACCATTGGCTGGAGCGACAGCGTTAATGTTTTGTGCTGACAAGATTAGGCAATTGAGTATAAGTGCAATGCAATGTCAAGAAATGGAAAAAAGAGGCTTCTAACCAATGGTTTCACATTATATTCCACAAGTCTTGGTAGTACGCAGTGCGTTGGTAGGTGATGAAACCAATTCCCACGCTTTCGGCGAACGATCCGCACTGCTTGCTACCAACTAGGCCAGCACATGGAGTAAGGCTCATAGATTGTAGAAGCGCTAACCAAAGCTTTGCAACGCATGCTATGCAAAAGGTGAAATCAAAGGATGCATCTGAATGAGGCGTGAAGATGGCACACATCTGCACTCATAGCATTTTATCGGTAGTATCTTATAGGCGACCACTGCCCACACTGTCACGTCAGCAGGTCTTGCCAAAATCTGCAACACATTGCTGCCATTTCCACACTTTTGGACGCTGTTTCAATTAATGCACACTGAGGGTGGCACAAAGCAACTCGCACATGCAGAAGCTACTTTGCACACATCGACATTGTCGGCATAAATGCATGTCTACGGACACTGAAAGTCAAGGTGTTGAATCGATGCAATCAGTCCTTCACGGTCCGCATGTTTGAATAGCAAGCACCTGGTTTTTGTGGTATTAGCTCTCTTAGGACGTTCCATTTCATGGTATCGCAGTTCGCGAAGACGCCTCCAACGACCATGACGTGGCCAACATCAGCTGCATTGAGTTGTGATGAAAAAAGGAAGATGGTAAGATTATGTGTCGAGCGACATCGCAGCTTGAAGAAAACCGCGTCATTGGTGGCAGTCGACTAGGCATGCTGACTCAGCCAGTCAGTGAATCAGTGGAATAGATTTCCTCGCTTCACGGTGGACTATTCGCATTTTGGCACGCATGACGAAGCCGACCGAACGACTGAGGATGAGAGCCAGAAATCACTGTTCGGCAGCGTCCACCGGTCAGCCTCAAGACAGTCCACGTGAAGTACATCCTCTTGATAACTCACCCATTTGTGTCGAGAAACCTGTCTGGTCAGGAGGCGTTGCCAATTGTCCGTCTGGTTGTTTGTGGCGGTGGATGCGGATGACTCGTAGGTGCACGAAAATCGTTCATGCTTCTTCGGTGTCATCAAGTTCACTTCTTTTATGCAGCCGACTTTTCCGTTCACCTCTTTTCTTCAGTGTGGGCACTTTCGCATGTCAGTCATTCACTTCTCAATCACCTACTGCCCTGTTGAGATCCACACCACTCTGAGCTGCAACGCTTCTGTACTTTGCTGCACATTTCCTTCATTTCCTTGTCGCAAAGTTGAGCTTCTTTCAATGCTCTACTAGCTCACACCACATGTGCTGAACCACAAGCACTGCTCCTTCTCATTTGTTATGGTAGCGTTAGTGGTAGATCTGGAAATCGAATAGAATTTGCAGTTCCTTCCATTGCCGTATTCGCTGTTGATGCTACACAAAGGATCATCGTCCCTCTTACCACCGCCTTATAATTCTCTGGAGTTGGACATACCAACATGAAACATTGCTTTTCGGTCTGCTGATTGTGCAAATCAGTAGACACATCGAAATGGCTTGTGGTGTTCTTGTGGTTTGGCATTGCTTCAGGCAGGCTCACCGTTGCTGACTGCCCCAACAGTCAATTCAGCCATCCCGTGAATCACACTGCTTGGCGCATACGACCGGATTGGATGCGCCTTGACGCAATTAGTTGTCGCCAAACCTGAACGTTGGCCGTGCATTCATCGGACGGGATTAGTTCAGTCCTCTCAATTCTATGCATCAAAAAGAAGGTAACACGAATGCCTGACCAATCACAATAGTATGGGCGCCTGAATGGGTACAGGCACAGAGCTTGTGGCATTGTTCCTTTCGGTCTTCATTAAGCCCACGACACTGCCATTCACACGGAGGCAACACTTTTGTTTGGGCCACGGAGCAGTCTACGCGGCTAGTTGTTGCTCCGATGTTTGTGCATAAATGGTAATTGTGATGTTTGGCTGTGCGATGGTAGGTAAAGCAGCCACAGTCCACAATTCGGAGGTTAGTGCATTTTGCCCCGTTGCGTGAATGCGAGCAGGCATAATGGCTTCTAACAGCCCTGTCAAGCCAAACAATAAGAGGTCTTGTGGATCAGACCTCTCGAAGCTGCATGCTCAGGCTGATTTGCTGGTTAAACGGTCAATCAGCGTGCCTCATCCTCGTCTTAACCTCCTACGATTCATTGAAATCCTGCGTCGCACACTGGAGTCATCGTCCTGCGCCAGGTCTAATCGTGTGTACTCGCAAGACATCGGTGTGCTATCGCCACCAGCAGTCAGACAGGCAGGTAATTCATGATGGTGTTGTGCTTTACGCAAACAGATCCCGTTCTGGGTCAAACGGTCGGTTCATTCACGCGTGATGCAAGTGTCCTATGTTTCTGCGTTTCGCTTTGAAATCTTGCTAAGATCTTTTATAGTAGTGGAACTTACCACCTAGAATGAATGGTACAAGCATTGTGACTTATCGCACGACATTTGTCTGCTACGAAGCGCGGCAACTACGTAAATTAGTTCCAATAAAGTTCTTGTTCGGGTGAGCAGAAATTGACCTCTAAGCTAATAAAGAATCTGTATCTTCATGTTCCTTCAATATCGCCTTTCAAGTCTAAGGAATTGCTTCCTACAGATTAGCTGTGACTGGACAATGAAGGTACTTGGTGATACGTAATGCATCCACCACTTTGTGGAGTTTAATGATTTAGGCAACGAAGAGTTACGAAATTTATTAAATTCCACTTTTCACTCATTTGTACTGGAATGCCTTATAAAGGCATTCACAGTAAAGATTAGAATGACTTCCTCTCCCTATAGTTTCTTAGCTGTCAGCGACCGTCTCCATCTGCCCGTTTAATTTGGATGCATACAAGTTGACGAGGATAGTCGTGTAATTTCCGCATATGCAAAATTGTGTTTCGTTAGCTGATGTGTGGTCAAAGTTTTTGGCGGTCTCTGTTGGCTGGAGAGATGGGACCGCGTCTCTAGCTCTTTTGTGGTTGAAAAAGAATACGAACGCAATAGGCGTTACCTCCGGCCTCGTTTGGAGGACACCCACAAGGCAGATGTGGAAGACGTCATTGATTGGACTGGTGGCGTCGAAGTGAAGTGCTGTGTGCAGTCCATCTTTGGTTCAGTTTAGGATGCAGAATTATTTTCTGGCTATTGATCATCGATGCTCACCTGTTGGTTTCAGACTCTTTGCACCCTAAACGTGCCTTTGTATTTGAAGTTCCAAAAGTCTTACTTGATGTCCAGTCTGTAGGCACGCTGGAGGACTGTGCTCTCACTCAGTTTCCTTTGATTTGCCCAAATCCATCGGCTGTTGATCTGAATCCAGTGTTAACTACCCGCTAGCCAAATGTTAATCAGATATTATGATTACCAGCAAGGGAATGTCCCAATGAGGCGTGGTCTCGATCTGCATCAGTCGCTGCCCATATAGCCGTTAGATTGGTACACCTTAATCACGTGTCTGGTTGGAGGTCCTGAGGAGGTCTATACGATCGATCCCACAAATCCCAAGTCACAAAATTGTTATGCCACTTTGTCTCGACTGTTACACTGTCTAATCAATCGATGGCCGGTTCACAGCATTAGCGATTTAAGAAACACTGTAGCCAGCAGGACAGCCGGTGAAGAAACCTGGTGAGCGACTACACTGGGTGATTTACAGGCCTCTTTGGCTAGTTTTTGGTCGCACTATCCATGCTCGTTTGCATCGCCGTTAAAGTCAATAATGACGATGACAGTGGCACATAAAGTGGAAACAAGCCAATATTCTACAAAGTATTAGTCTCCACAATGGCGACAATAGGGAGAAAGAGGAAGTGTTACTTTGCCTTTGCTATTAGCGTGCTGCCTGTTGAGATACTGATGGGATTAAAACGGGCTGGGTCTTTATGCGTTTGACTTGGCGTGTTGACACAAATACGGACCTGAGAGCTGTCTCTGTCTTCAAAATGCGTTAATTTGGTACCATGTTTTAAGCTGCTAGGAAGGGTAGTTGATACTCCTCATTAACATTCTCTGGAGTGGCATCTGAATTCTCCTCCTGGCATTTCCTTCACCGTACATGAATGTCTTCAAATTCGCGTAGCATGAGGCGAAGAATGAAATTAAGTTCATTCCTTGTTTCGTTGGCAGCAATTTGACTTTGATCTGCCCCTGCATGCCTTATAAGGTCGGGAGACTCACAAATATTATGTGTATTTATTTCAAAGCATTTTCATCGTATGTTAACAATGCCAGATCCTCATTTAATGTCATCGCATCGAATTCGCTCTCGCATTGCCTAAACATGCAGTTTAATGGACCTCGCAAAAATAACAAATTGCAGAACCTCCCAGAACCGATGGAACCCAGGTGGGGGAGTGGGGAAGGAATATTCCACGCTTGGTCCTGCTTTGTGCGATCAAGGTAAAACAAGTCGTCGTGCTACTAAAATCACGGATTTGAAGTCACTCTGTTACCTAAGCCATCGTGTAAACTCCTACATCGAACATGAAATGTCGTTTCCTGGGACTGAATCTGCCAAGTCAGCCGGAGGTGTGCAGTCAAAGCCTCTCTGGGTGCTGCACGAGATAGAGCTCTAATCTGCATCATTTGTCAGTAATCTGCTCCTTTTGAAAAGCAAAGCTTTGGAAATTTATGTTGACTTAAGTCCGACTTACACTACTGACATATTGCTACCTTCGCCGCCTTGTATCCTACTTCTGCAATTTCGTACGTTGGTTTGGCATTTTTATGAAACAGCACCATTTTGCATGAAATTTTCAGATGCTAATATTTTGAGTACAGTGTAGCCCTTGATTTTCTTCCTATGACGCCTCCTTAGTCCTTCACATCCCATTCATCCTTGCCTGAGATTCAAAAACTAAGTTAGCATATCCTCTCTACACTTCTTTATCAGTTGCAAAGCTTCTTTGGCTTCAAAAAAAATGATTTCCGAGGCTTTTCATCACCATGCAAATGAATCACTTTATGAGCTCTGGAATAAACGTCTAACGTCTAATACTTGTGTTCGTAGCCTTTACGTGGTCAATTGCATCTTACCATTAACCACTTCAGGGAGCATAACTGATCGGCTTGGAATGCCTCATTATCCACCTCTGCCACACCAACGATTGGGTTTGGCATTGTCCATCAAGCCTCTCCTAAGCTCCTAATTTTAGCAAGTCGGTCTAAAGTCAATGTGATCCCAAACATACACACTGCTGCAGGGATACCAACTAAATACAGACACTTTAATTAGGGTTTTGTTCCTCCCGTCCCTCCGTAATTGCCGCAATGCTAACAAATAAATGGATGTTTTGACCTGAGGATTGTGTCCACCCAACACTACCGCCGATTCAATTTGCTCTAGATTTTTAATTTGTTGAGCAAATCTAAGTAAATTTGATCACTTTTATCGTGCTCCACATCGCCATGAGCTAAATGATACCGGTTTCAGTGTCGTTCTTTTAAACCTATCCACTTTCGCCTACTAATGGAGCATTTCAGTAAACACGTTTGTAGATCTGGGATTATTCTTTTCATAAATCACAAGCAAATGAAACGACGATTTATCTTGATTAAGTTAAAGCATATTACATTTCAAGAGCCTAATAAATGTTAACGCTATAAACCGAGGATATCGATTTTGTAAACTAATGCTTGCGTGCACGAAGGTGTCGCTCGGATGCTTCTGACGCCCCCGTAGCAACAGTTGACTGATAGCAGAACCTTTAACAGGCACTATATGCTGGATTCAAGGCAACAATACAAAACTAGGCGCTCTGATTTCTCTGCCACATCCCACCTATCACGTGCAATCTTCTGTCGATTGCGCATTTGTTCAATTGCACTCCCAGCCATGCAACCTAAACTGAAATATCAGTTTCGTTATTCCCTTCATTGAGAGGTTAATCCTTTACTTCTGAGTGTCAAATAGTTATGTTTATTTAATTTGGCCTTATGTCAATGAGATGCACCTAAGAGCAGAGAACCGACCTCAAAATCATTGGCACGAAGCAACGTCGACGGTACTCACACTGCTGTCTCTCAGCTGCATCATGTGGTTATGCCAAAACCAATTCTTTCCATCATTAAGCCTCAAGTCTTAGGGAGTGACGCAAGCAACAACTTGCGTGTTCTGCAAATGCATTTAATAATGTTTACAAATTTCACAAATCATAAGACTGCTGAAGCCTGAAACGTCACAAATGAAGTGAATTCCGTGACAAGTTGAATTGATAGGAAGTATTTCATTAGTGGGGTGATTTCAAAGCATAAAAATTTCATAGGGCTATGGTGTAAAATTTCATTGCTAAATATTGCACCAACTTCTGTATGACTCAATCGCACAAATACGTAAGAAGGTTTGTTTGGTAAGAAGCATGCCACGACGTGCACCGCACCTGCTATATCTTTCCTCTTTATGCGACGTGACATTCCAAACAATGGCCACCTAGTATCCCTCTCCTTTCCAATATGCTAATTTGTGCATCCTACACTCAGTGAGTCGTCACTGAACTGGCAGCCCAACATTTATTATGCCATCACTAATGACTACGTGTCACACTACGCAAACGCAGACATTTTTCAATGCTGACCGAATAATTTTTATCCACTGTTCATTTCTCAAATTTTAACTTACTTCTAACCGAACGAAGTTCTTTCAGCCCAACACACACCCACGGCCTCATTACTTTACCCACGTTACTTGTGGGATGCTAGTGGTGGTCCTCTTTATTCACTTCTCGGAAATCTCACATCACGTTTGGCTGTTCTTTTTCACTTCAAGTCGGAAATAAGATTGGTTTCGAAAATGAAGCACGAACAGTAAAAGCTTTGTGCCTCGATGCATTGAGAGTGGCTTGGTAACCAAAATCAATTCAGTTTTGCGTCATGTGTGAGTAGATGGCACTTTCTTTTTTCTTGGAAGCCCTCTCATTTTACGCAACCAAAATCACGCAAGCATGATGACTAGTGTCAATTTCCAGTCAAACACTTTGGGTTGTTGACTTCCTTTTTATGACAAACTAGTTTGTTCTTCCTTTCTTACTGCTTACTCCCTCACCAGACGCACTTTTATCCACCTACTCATCACAAACTCATGTTTCTCGGTGCTTTGATGAGCATTGGACACTCTTACAAGATGGTCCTTTCTCCAAAAAGATTGCAATTAACTCTCGCTCCTGGTTGATTCTTTTCCACATGCGATTACCTCCATCCTATGCTCGGAACACCTCTTTTAACCACACATCATTAATAGGGAGACAAATTAAGCTCTTGAAATGGACATATTTAGTCAGTCAGTCGGATATCTGGAAATCATCCTCATTTAATTAACTGCCCGCTCAAGGTAATATTTTGGAAGTTACTTTTATCACCCCTTTGACTACAATCAGTCAATGCATGCTCTGGAACTACCTACCTTGCTTTCTTGCATTCTTCCAATGTGCAGCAACAGGTGGGAGGTAATTCTTCACCCCATTTTTAGATAGAAGAAATTTTGAATTTTCCTGAAGGCACCGACTTCGGAAATGCAATTAAATAACAACGATGGGTGAACGTCAATTCTTAGTCCAATATTTGCTCTCGGCCACCATAAATGATAAATTTGGCCGCCATCTGCGTTCAAACTCTTGATGGTCAAACATAGTGTAAGCATTGTGCAGAGGAATGTCTAGCTTAAATGCTAATAACCCCAGATATACGTCCTCATGCACGTAGTTGTACCGTGTGTAGGCCGACCCGATCGCCATGTCGTCGACGATGTCAGCGCCTATCAACTGACAGAACCCGCGAGGATAAGCACACATTAAATCCCACGGAATCTCTCGGTATGAGAGATACAGCTTTCTCAGTGGAGATCGGAAAGCTCCATCCAATCGCGCTATGCGACCGAAAATTGATGTCCTCTTTGCCTGACGTGGGGCTGCGGCCAGGAATTGCATCAACATGGATACATTGACTCTGTGGTCATCGTCGATTATCATAAAGATGTCATTGTGTAGTTTATCACAAAAGGCCGAAATCCAACGCAGATTGGTCACTGTTTTCCATGTGAGATTATAGTAAGTGTCCTCGTAGTCTGCCAGCACAATGTCGTCGTATTTTCTTATCTCCTCCTCAATTTTCTGCATCACCTCATTGCCTCTACCAGCGTATGCATCCATCATATCACCAACTGGTCCTCTCAGTAATATAGTGTGACCGTTACGGTTGAACATGCGTCCTCCGTGTTGCCGCGGCAATCCAATGCTAAACACGACCCCCAATTTTATGTTTGGATTGAGATTTTTCTGGTGCTGAATAAATGCACGAAACTGCTCCCGTTTTTCCCAACCAAGGATGCCACTTTTAACAACAACCACCAGGTCATGTTTAATACTGCCTGAACAGACCGATTTACTGGTATTCAAGAGACGAATTGGGAAATTGTAATCTGGCATCTAAAATGGAATAAAAGGTGGTTCATTGTTGTGTTTTAAACTCAGTTCGCTGATGTACCTCTATGTTTAGGTTGCTGATGCGACTACTACTTCTATGAAGAGCAAATAGGAGTGGATTACGTTTAACTCTCCATCTACTTTCATCCTCTGCATACCCATTCCATCTACTGGCCACAGCTGATGCAAAACGATGAAATTGTATTATACTCTGGTGTCAAAGCTTTCAACTTACAACAGAAACAGGGAAGCCTGATTTAATGGCCTTAATTATTTTTCTGACAGGGACATCCTGTGGATACGTTCGCCAGACACTGGGATATCTAGCCGATTTCCAGACAGACCGATTATAGTCACCAATCTCCTTGAAAGAAACCCATCTGCTATCATTCATTTTACGGAAGAGGCTTTGAATCGGATAAGCAGTAATTGAGTCATTTCCTGACGCATTTGTCTGCAGTTTTACGCAGATCGTGAAGTCATAAGTGTTGTTTATCGTGCGGATGTCGTCTGGGATTACGGGCGGCCATCTACAATGGACTGGTTTTATGTGTGGAAATGCATGATTGTTGACTTTTCTTGTGGATCCAATGGAATTCCACGCAAATCCAATTATTAAGACGACATTAATGCAGCAAAGAACCCTTACAAGGGCTCGTGTTGTTCGTAGCATTTTGGGGCAGATAGTGTTGCATGAATTGAGCGTTCTCGCATATTTATTGTAGCTCAACTTCTCTGCGTAGTCTTATAGATTTGTGAAGGTAGATTTCAGCTAACAACGTTATTGGGCTTCTGTAGCCCACTAGACCAATCGGTTTGCTTTTGTGATTCACTTCTAAAGCTGCATTTATGATTGATGGCAAGTTTGAATGTGTTTCACGTCAGTTCTTTACTACCGCGTGTGCTCTCTCCAATGTTACTAATACTGAGCCTTAAAGGAAGTTCCCTCGCACAGAGTCGTTTGCAAAGTAGCTGCATTGGTGTAGCTAAACCATGAAACAACCAGGAGAAAAGCAATCCTCGAAGGTAAGTGACTTCCATTGCTTAATCTAAAAAAGGAGCATTAAAGTTAATGACGTTAGCGCGATGACAAAATTGTGCCTCCTCCGCATTCTTTGGATATGGTGGTTGCACAAGCAATCCTATTTGCCTCATTCATTAAATAAAACATTTGGGTCACCGATTAAGTATGCAACAATTAAAAGTATGTGCAAATTTTCCTTTTTTTTAAAATCGCCCAGTCGGTTTTAAGTGCTGCCGAAGTATCGTAACACTTTTGAAGAAGATCGTCTCACCCCTCTCAAATGCAATAAGTGGCAGCGGTAAACCTGATCCAGCCGCAGAGTTAAGATGAGTTTCGACCACCATCGTTCATTTTTTGACAGCCGATTGCTTTGCGAATAACTGCCTTTCCTCAAACCTGACGAGGAATTTCGAGGGTTTCCACAGATTACCGGTTTTTAATAACTTTTAAATCAACGAATCACCGCATTCCATGCCTCTAAATTAAATAAAAATAGAGCGTTTTGCGCATTACTAGTTTGAACTTTAAAGGAGACCGAAGTCATCTTGAGTAGTCCATGGCTTGGCACCTGTAAGATTTATCCGTAAAGATCTGAAGTGGTGAAGGACTTTACCGTTTCTTACGATCTCATGACGATAAATCTTGAAATGCTGAGTTGTTGAAAAATGTAGCAATCAACGACAACTACTGCTTATTTATTTTTTGCGGGACTTTGTCTTTTTTCTTTTGTTATACTTCATCGGTGCTATTTAACAAATGAGATCCTAAGTGTGCGTTATGCGTAAGAGTAAACTCTCTTGAAAAGTGCGCCAAAAGCATTTAGAAGGAGTGCGATTTGTGGTAGTGGTACAGACCACCTAATAAAACCGACCCAAATGGCATCATTATGGAAATAAGTTGCTCAAGTGTAGGTCAACCACCTTTTGAAAAGCACTTTAACCTTCTGAACAAGAGACTGCAATTGCGTAGTTCCACAAATTCAATTTGCAAATCAGGACCAGTGTGCCGCAAGCATGCGTGAGTGTTGTGATTTTGGAGGCGGGTGGAAAGAATAGTTGGGAGAAAGTCCTACCTACTTGCATCATCGAATGTCAGTTCCCCCTCAAAGACAAGCAATTCGTATTCCTACTATCTTCATGCATTAGAGTTTTACAATGCGAGGCGCTTTTCTTATCCTCATTTTCGTTTATTGCTTTTGTTAACCTGCAAACAAGGCACAAGCTAACTTGCTTGCGGCTTTGGAGAAGAGGTAGTGGCACCCAAAACAAAACGCTTCCTGATTAGCTTTTATTTTGGAAAAGCATACCTGCTTTTATTAATGACTGGCCCACATTTTTTGCCTTTGCTACGAACTCAACCGCAAGGCGCCTCAGTAACTCAACTCTGCTTGCGCTCATTGGCTGCCTTATCGGTATTGTATGACCCTCACGAACTCTTTGTCCCCAAAGAAACTCAGACAAGTTCAAACCGGCATAGCTTAGCTGTTGAGATCTGTTGAAACAAATATGCAACTTAGCTTGTGCTAATGCTGTCGTGATGAGTAATTTGTCCTGCGGATTGCGTGAGTCAGTTCCTACGTCGCCCAATGCGAACCACCGAGGAACCATCGACCATTCGGCAGCCGAAGGATGGCAACTAACCCCATTGACGCATTTCCTTATTATTAAGTACTTAGGTTATTTAAAGACAAATTTACTATTATTTTAACCGGGATTTCGTCAATTGTAACTGTGGGTGGCTTAGACTCTACGCCTGTCAGTCCGTCAAGCTTTAGTCCTCTGCTAAAGAATGTTTTCGCTGTTTTTTGCTATCTTCCTAGGCCAAATAAGCTTTTTTGCAATCTTAAAATGATCTGCAGTGTTACTGCCATGCTGGTTTGGCATATTTTAGTTGTTCCACACTTCTCGTGGGAGGGGGAGATTAAAAGAGAGGAGCAGGACCCAGCTCAATTCTGAGGACTTATAACATTACTGATGAGCCTTCTCTTCGCATTATCTATTACATGATGGAAACCACTTCCCATTTTTCTCTCTCCACGTGTGCTTTAGGGTCATTACTACTGCTTAAAAAGCAACCTCAATGTGACAAATTAATTAATTAGACAAGCAAAAACGGGTGCTCATTGCTAATCCAGGTTGAATGACAATAGAGCCTTTGCTTGTGTCGCTTTGCAAAGAAAATAAACGGTATTCTCGTCAATTCTTCCTCTCTACTCTCACCTATCAATTTCTCGGTGTACAACGTGAATGGCTGAATAGCTGTCGCAGGTGCTTACACCCCTACAACCACATCCTAGGTAGTTTTTCCAAAAGCTAACGTCTTTACAGTCACTTTTTTCTCATCCGCTTTGCCCTGGCAGGCTGCAGGTGAGTTGATTGTACCTTGCGTGGGTCGTCAATCCCTCAAAGGCCAAGGACACTCAGTTGTTAGAATTGCGCGCACCTAAAATCACTGCGTGGAGTGATTCAGTCAGTCAGTCACGTATCGTGGCACTCTCTGTTGTCATACACGCCAGTAAATTATCATGTTTTAGAGTATCTGGATCGGTTAAAATAATCTAGGCCCCTCACGCAAGCTACGGATAGCAACATCATCCAACCAATACAAGCTCTACTCGTTTATTGTAAGTTGCGTTGCCACTTGCGCAAGCTGGTTACCGAATTCAATGAACTGAGGTTTCATTGTACGAGTCATCAAGGTCTTGCCAAGTTACCACTCACGTCACTACGGCAAGTGTTCGGGCCGGTGAAAAACACAGACGTGCACCTGTTTGCCTACGAATCAAGTTGATGACGTGCGTGGAATAGTGGAGAATGGATCAGAGGCTGCAGTCACACCCAGTCACCCCGTCGGCCTATTTCGTGTACATCTAGTAATCGAATGATCTTCACCTTAGAGTGAATAGTGATGCTGGAGAATCCGCTGTAAAAATGAAAAGCGATAAAAAAAATTTGATTCGAGTCAATTTTCCAGAATGAATGAATCCTTTGCACTACTGATTGACCATGCAGAATTCTAGAATTCCAATTTGACCCCATTTAAGTGAATTAAAGACAAAGCGATTGAAGTTTCGCAGCACCAAATTTTCCAATCCAGCAAGGTGTCAGTCCATGATACCTGTTTTCACTCCTAGCGCATTTGTTTCCACGGTTCTGTGCCTGTTTTTTGACCGGTCCCAATTATTATTTGTTAAATAAAAGTAGCGGCATTACAAAACGCTAAAAGAAAATGACGCCTTCTTATTTTGCTTGTTTGCATTTGATTCAAACTTCAGCAAAAGCGCAACGTGTGACAAATTTGTGAGTGTTCTGCGGTGCCAATGGTGGCATTTACGTCACATCAAATTTCAACGAGTTCGGACCTGTATGGTTGAGCCAAGGTTTAATTTTTAAAGCCGTTTGAGCCTGTCGACGACAGTGGGAGCTTGGACTCGAATCAATCATATCGTAGTTACTGACTTCACTTGTCGATTGCGTAGGTCGGTAAATTCAGCCTTTAGGATGAATCACTGCGTAGTCATTAGTCATGCACTAGTCGACAACCGACAAATAAATCTAACACCTGAAATAATGCATTTTGTCAGCGCTGTGTGCTTCATCCTAAGTAAACAACCTCATGGCATTTGGTAGCCTCATGTCACTCTGCCCGGCAGCTGCACATTTTATTCTTCGATGGGAAGTTCTTCGGAACTCCACCCCAGGCGCCTTTGTTATTCACTTCTAATGATTGCGACTGAAATGAGCTGCACATCCGGAGGGCTGAACACCTGTCACTGCTGTTGTCTCTTGACTAAGTCTTCACATCGCAGCGCTCTAGTAGTTGTAGGGTTTGCTAGCCAATGTGAACTCCACTAAGGCTTCAGTGTGCTTTGAAGCTTCAGTACCATCACGGCCACTTGAGACCGTCTGCATTCAATGTCAATGACTTCTCAAAATGTCGACTGGTCAAATTTCTGCCATTTAATTTAACTTTTACAAAACCGGTATACTAACATCCTCTTCTGGTACTGCTAATAATCTACTAGCCTTTGCATTGTTTTTCTTTTGATTGCATTAACTTGGCGAGTGCATAAGAAAGTGAGTCAATTTGAGGCTTCCCCCATTTCGTTGCAAAGGATCTGTGCACCAGGGTTATTCATCTTATGACGTTAAATGTAACCCAAAATCGAACGAACCGGTATAAAACAGAAAAAGGTTTTGGAATCAGTAACCTCATCTCCGGAATTTACAGAATCGCCACACGCTGGACTTTTTAGCCAATCAGCAGTGAAACCGGCTTTGAATCTCTACGCTAGCAATTCGCCGCATTTAACGGCAATGACAGGAGTTGAAATGGAACGAATGGACAGATGGGCATTTATTTCCCCCTTCATTTGCTAAGCTAAGGTAAAAGCAGTGGGAGCCAAGTTTTTTTGGAAATCTAAGCCATGATAGCTCCATTGACAGGCCAAATTTCCGAGGGAAGACACAAAAAATCGTCCTGTGTTTACTACCACCATTTTCACATAGGATCAAGGGCTTGGTAATTGAATGCACCGGAAATTTTTTTCTGTATCAACTTACCGGTTAAAATGGTAAGTTTGCGAGAACTGCACAAACTACCGTGGTGATCGGAAAGGACTGAAAAGTGCCCGATGCTTATCAGAAGTGTCCGTAGGATTCTCACTTCGAGGTTCCGAGGTTAGATATTCAGGTAACGTTTGATTTTAACAACTTTCAACTTCCTTAATGGAGCTAAGCACAAAGTTATTGTAAAATTAATAAACAGTTTGCTCATTTGCAATTTATTCCAGTTGGCTTTGAATTTTGCTATGCAGGTGGACTTTTCAAGTAAGTCCAGTTAATGCCAATGCTTGCCACTGGAAATAAAAACTTATTTGAAATAGTCTGTAGTTGACAAATGAATGCAAACGTTGGCATTACGTCCCCTCACACTAACTTTTGGGGGCTGAAGGTTATGAGTCAAGTCGAATCCTTGTGACATTACCATTCCTGTCATGGGAAAGAGTAAGAAAAAGCAAAATAAATTAGGGCAAATGAGACCTTCGCCTCTGTATTTCGAAGAACAGCAACAACCCTCTCTCAATGAACAACAGACCTCACAGCTTTACGAGTCCAACAGCTTAGCACTTCAATTGTTTCCTAAACATTTGCTTGAAAATGTGGGCGATTCTGTTTATGAGTGCATCAAAACAATGCTCGTCCTAATCATGCAAGGTGTTCCGACATTCAAACTTGTCGCTCAACACGAATAAAGTAATTTCCATTAAAATGAACCCATACATATTGGTTGGAACCAGAAGGGGCGGTCCCCATGCAAATAGGGGTGGAGTTGAATAGAAGTCCCCAGCCTTCTTTATGGTTACAGATTCAATGCTAGCAAGTCCCACCGTGGTAGCGATTCTCAACGGGTATTTTACCGTCGTGGTTGAAACCTTCAATTCCATTTGGGGTTGTAGTAGCACTTTGGTAGATTTGTGAGCCCAGCCTAACTATTAACATCATCTTCAGTTTCGGCGTGCTTCAGAAACACGCTAAATCGAACTTTGTCAGTGATGACGTTGATGCGATTTTTTAAAAGGGCTTATCCATGAATTGATGAAGCTCTATAATGTCAAATAGTGAATTAAACAGCACGACAGTTGTCTGCTTAAAGATTACTTGGACATTGAATACCAGCCAACGTTGCGAATGCTTGCATGCTTCCAATTGTTTGCAGCACTTTGTAGCGCCAGAAATGGGGTGTTCTTAGTAGTGTACAACAATCCACTAAACTTCTAGATGTTAGCAAAGTCCAATCAAACTGTACTGCATAATTAGTTAAGGGAGCCAACTTTCGCGAATAACGTCGCAGCGGACTTGGCTGAAGGTTTGGTCGATCCAAAACCTATCCTGACTCAACACTATAATGCTTAAAACATTTGTTATTCTTATCCCCTAACATCGCTAATTTCGCTGGAATTGATAGCATCAATTGAGAATTTAGTTTCGTCTTGGCTCGTGAGTGGTGAGAAATGCACGTAGTCATGAAGGCTAATTCCGTGGAAATACGAATGGATAATTAACGGTGCTGTTGATGGATGGACTCCGCAAATAAAAGTGAAATTTTATTGCCTATCATTTTATCTTGCCAATGAAACTAAATGCTTACTCACATCGATGCTTTTTAAAGCGATTGATTGCCATTTCATCACGATGAACATGGTGGGAGATTTAAAAAAATTGTCGAAAGCTAATAAAGCTTAAAGCAAGTACAAGATCCTTCTTCATCTAACTTACAAAGCGTCGTCTCATGCTCATTGCAAATCTCATCCAATCCAGGTGTTTGTTTAACTCTTCTTTTCGGCTTTGGGGTTACATTGGGCCTCGCCTCTTTTCTTCTGCCGAGCAGCATAGCCCTCAGATCATGCTTGGATTTCTACAGCTCTTCCATCCACTAACAACTCATAATCTACCCTCCGTTTCAACGTCATCTTTCGCCTGTAGCAAAGCTTTAGAGTGCTACAAAGGCAACAACAGAAGGCGATCCCAATTCTTTCGGTCGATCGCCTCGACCTCATTCCTAAATGTACATTGGTGCGGATGGAGCAGATGTAAAATGCCATTAGAAGAAAGATTGAAGACAACGTCTACTGGCGCAAACTCCTGGTCCTGAGATACATGGTAAAGCTTTCGTCGGTTGAGGCAACATCGGTCCTTACCCACTGCGTGCTGATTTTGAGGCTACTAGTGGTGCCTACTTGGTTCCTAGGGAGTAACAAAGAGCTTACGAATTGGCAAGTAGACATCGATGCGAAGTCTGGCTCTTCCGAAGTAACTCGATGCATCATCCACTGATAAATGTTTTCGATTGTAAGTTGGCATTTTGGCGACTAGCAATGAGCGTCTGCGGTGGCCTGCGTATCTCCTTTCCCTCAATCCAGCCATCAACTCGGGCAGCACTCCAAAGTCAGTAGATCTATCAGCATTGCAGCATTTCCCCAGGCAAATGCCAATCTTATGACTGTGAGTTCTGCACCACCGCTTTGCGAAGGTCGACGCAGAGACGGTGGACTGCACAATACCACGTTTTATTTCAAGCTATGTCTTCCGAGTAACTTTTAATGGTAACCAAGACAGAATAATTGGGGCTACTGCAAATAAATGATAACTAAAATGATTGGTCCCTGACCTTAAGATTGCTTCAATTATTTCAAATGAATTCGAGAGTGTCCAGCCTAAAAACTTTTTTGACTGTACTGAGCACTAGACGGATGCCTTATTTCTACAGCACAATTTTCCAAGACTAATGGGTAGCGATGGAATCCAGTGAGTCTTAAATATGAGTTTTGTGGTGTCCACAAATTCATTTTTTCTTGTAATTTCTTACAGAAAATGAGCCAAAACTTAATCCACGACGTTGGGCCTTTCACTGGGAGAACGTGACGTTTGGTTAAGCCTCTCTCTCCTTTTACATTCCTCTTCGCCGACGTTGAGGCTTTAAGCGCATAGAATGTTTAAGAGTTCGGAAACCAAATGATCCAGCATTGGCATTCTTTCTCTCACAAACTAAAATAGATCCACAAAGGCTACTTATACCTTTCAACATTTTTAAAGTTCAAATGCAAGATACTTTATGCAAAAATCTGCACGAGGAATTGATCAATTCGTGCATCGCAGGGATTGTGTCATCAGTTTCATAGCCACCGTTCCCCTCGCCATGGAAGATGCTGCCCAATCAGCCATCCCAAAGGAGCACCCAACCGCGAGGCTGTTGATCTCAATTTCTGATCCGTTATAGGCTCCACAAAGTCACAGTCTGCTGGTTAACATCATGGTGAAAAGCGCACATAACTCTTTGATGTTTACTCTAAATTCTATGGAACGAGCATCGCCGTGTCTAAAATAATCTCTTTCATGCGCAATTCTATATCAGACTGCCGATGGACGAAACTACGAAATTAAAAGTTTGAATTGCCTAAATTATTAGCGTTGAACGGAGCATATGAAGGTTAAAACAGTATCCCACAACGAATGTACATTTCCTATTTCAGTCTAGAGGATAGTTGAAGGATGCCAATAACTGAAAGGAAGTATCTTTTAACAACACATGCCTTCCTCACCCTTCACGATTAAAAACAAGTGAAATTAGCTCACAAGGAAAAAAGTGCGTTTCTGTCTAAATATTCTGTCTCCCCAGGCTTGGGGTTTGTCCTTCCTCGGAAGATGAGCTGCTCAATGGTTCTGACATCTAGAAACGCCCTGGATAAGTATTAGAAGTGCTAGCAAATTTCATCACTTGCTTTACTTAAAGAGCAATCAGAGACTTGTGCCTTTTTTAAAGCTGCTGGTTGTATTTGAGGAGATGACAGCAAAATTTTGTCGGCCAACAAAGGCGGGTTTTGCGCACAAGTATATCACAAGCCACTTGAGAATATCTTCTTTGGTTGGGGCAAGAGGTGTAAATGGACTACCAGATTTCGTGAAAATGGTGAAAATGATGCCTGAAACCTGCGAACATGCGTAATAATATAATAAAAAATGGATTTTTGCTAACCTAATGACGACATGGTTGCAAATAAAGTGGGCCTAAACCGGCGTATGCTACTTTAGGCATTGGACAATCATTTTCAGGTGGTTTAATGCATAGCGATTCCGCCTTAACAATTGTATTTTATTATTTTCAGCAGTTGTTTAACTCCTCGTTTTGGTTCCAAGTACATTGGGTACTTCGTTGCTTTACTTCCGCCAGCCAGCATGGTCTTGGGATCATGACAATGTTTCCCTATGTATTATGTCGTCGGTTGCTTTGAATGCGGTCTCAGAGTATTTAATTTGTAAAAGCCATAAGCGAGCCTGCTCTTGGTGGTCGGTTGCCTCTATCTAGGCCTTGACGTGATAGAAGAAGTGCCCAGTTCTGCGAACAGAAGACTCCGTGATGATACCAGATAGAAGGACCAAAGATGGCATTTGTCTTAGGCAATCACAGGAAGTCGCTCAACAGTTGCAGACAAACCAATCATAGACCAACTGGAATACTAGTGGTGGAGTCGTCTGCGTCTACAATATGCAACTAAGCGAATATGCGACACCATCCCCGCTTATCTGCTAGATGGAGTGAACCCATTTGGATGTGAATAGACAGAACGAAAGCAAAAATAACGAAAAAGGGGAGGCGCCAAAAGTCACCCTCATAAAACTACTTTAAGCACCACTACTCTTTAAATCGCTGTTGTTATGGGTCAGTATTGCTACTGCCATCAGTGGATACATGTGATAGCCTCAATGCAGTTTTTAAGATGTCCACATTCCCAGGTACAGTGAATCTATCAGGGAATATCGATGACCCTTCGGCGCATTTCGATGACCGTGGGGTTGTTTGTGGGGTGCCTTTTATTATAGCACCGGTTTTAATGAGATGGAGATGTGATGAGAGGCTGTCAAGTGGAGGGACGTGGTCGAGGCCCAAATGTCGGTAGCGACGTGAACTTGGAACCGCGCTAATAGCACCCTCTACCTTCCTAGGTTAGGTAGAGCAATTCTGACCATACCAAATGTCTTCTTTTGTCTCAAGTCACTAAATTATGGAATTGAGACCAAACTAGATGGATCAAAGACCTCCAATATCCCGACCTGATTAATGCATTAAAAGAAAATCCCAGAAACGCCTTACTTTGAGGAACTTAGGGTAACGGCATCTTGTTATAATACTTGCTGCAGTTCTAAACGTCAAAACTCTTAAAGTATTTACGAAATCATGCACATAGCGTAGTGAACCGGTAGATCAAAGGGGCAATAACTTGCAACTCCATAAAAATTGTAATTAATGAAGCCCTCTGAGATCTACCAAATACTTTTCTGGCATTAAAGTAGTGCCAAACCCCAGAAGCGTAGAATAAACCTTGAATTGGATGAAATATTTTAGCTGGTTTCCACCGAAAGTTAGTTACAGAGCAAGAAAAGTTAAGTGAGAAGAGCAGTTTCACCAATGCTAATAACAGGAACGTATCTCGATAATCATAACCACCTGTTAATAAGTTTGTAGATGCCTTCATTTCCCAACTTCGGTTCCACAAGAAAATGCACTCCTTGCAGCAGAGTTCCGTCTAAGTTTTGATTATAATATCAGTTATTACGGAAGGCCCATCAGAGTTAGAACCGAGGTAAAACAAGCTTTAGCCACACCAGCTCCGACCAAAGCACGCACATTGACAAGTCCATTTATTTTCCAAAAACCTAAACAGATTACAGTGCGTCAGTATAACGCATGATAGCGTAATGAATGAAATACAGTGCATCTGATTTTGGGTTGCAAACTTTTCGAGGTTTTCGATTTGAAAGGTGGACTTTGTACCGCTTAGCAGCTCTACAAACAAAGAACATGAGAATAACAGATGGCGTCAACAGAGGTGGATTTGAGGGATGAAGATTTTTACTGTCTGAAAAGCAGCGCTTGCATAATTATTCATTTATTTTATGCCCAAAGTACAAAAGGGAGACGGAGCCTCTTTTGCACGAAATCAGGCCCTCCGAACAGGTGCGCACCAAGGCGTTTACTCTAAGGGCCCGTCGTAGAAACGCAGTTTCCTTGCATGGTTGTTTATGAATTCAATGGAGCTCAACCCTACGGACTGAATAAAATGCAACACATACAATGGAGCAATGTCTCCTTCCCTTTGCGAGTCTAAGACTTCGTGCTATTTGGGTAACATGGAATCTCGAATTCGAGGATGCAGGTATTTCTGAATGTTGTCGAAGTTAAAGGCGCGAGTGCTACTTGGTTTGGATTATCAAGATTAATTGGCTTGTAATTATGGGACTTTGCCTTAGTGCCAAAAATGGCGACGGATTTCAGTCACGAATGGGACCAAAGGGAACCGAGCAGGATTTCGCCACCTGAAGGGTATCCGAGGCGGAGGATATGACTACTGTGCGTAGTTTGAATGGCGTGATGATCGACTGCCACCAAAACCAGCATGGATGCATGCGATGGGATTAAGTTTTGTTTCTCTTCGCCCTTTTCCACAAGTTGGTTGTGGACCAATGGGCTGTTTTAAGGGGTGTGGGTACGGCGTACTCTGTCTTGGCTGCAGGTACAGCAAATGATGTTGTGTTGCTGCTACACGCTGGTAGGGCATCAATAGGTAGCACTTAACAGTGGCGGGTGCAGAGCCCTCTGGACGCTTAGTTGATTGCAGCCTCCAAGACATTTCATAAAATAAACGTGCTAACACTCTGTGAGGCTGAAAGCGAATCTTAAAGTGAGATTGACTGGGACCGTATCTCATGGTTGCTGTCACCGGCACTAGCACGGCTAATGGCAATGTAACCATTTATTTTAAAGCCTGTAGGAGCCAACTCACACAACCATTAAGGCAAACCGCCTGATGCGATTTCATTGTAAAAGCTGATGCTGGCGTTACCTCCAATAAGTTAAAACAGACTCTAACTTCCCTTTAAGCTGAATCGAACCAGTTCAAACGTGCTTAAACCTCGATCAGGCCGAGCTGTCGTTTGGTGCGACTCGAATGCCTTCGTCAAAGCCGCCAAACGCCCACTGCTTTGATAGCGAAGTGAGCCCACATAGGGTTGAGGCTAGGGAAACCCCTTAAACACCGATTAGCTCCATGAAAAATTGCACTAATTAAAAATAAAAGTAGCTGGAGTAGGTGAGTGCAGACGCCTAAGCGCACAACTTACTCACTGCAGAATGCGCTCAGACTACAGCATTTAGTCTCCTGCAAGTTCGGCCCAGCGGCCATGCGCCCCGGCTTAACCACAATGGTGGCAAATGCGGATCCTTTCAGTTGGCTTTACCGATTATTTCGTATTCGTGAGAAACTGCTGCAGCTTGTCACCAAGAAATTGCTGGGGAACGACTAACGATTCCATGGAGGTTAACGGGAGTGCAATCAGTCTTAAGCCAAAGCTGTTTTAAAACGCAACGTGACTTGTATCAAATCCTTGGCTAGTTAAATGCATTCCTTCGTAATAGAAGTGTGCGACCTGTCTTCGCATTTACCCCAACCGATCTCGAGAGACAACTTTGTGCCTTCCTTTATGAGCACGAAACACCCACCATGTTAGTTTTTATCCCTCTAATTTGCTTTGCATTGTTATGAGGAGTTGTGTGGGCTAGAACGACGTATGAAATGAGGCAAGTAAAAGCAGCACAATTTTGCAGGTCGACATTTGACAGGCAGTTGGTACCACTTCGGAAGAAGTAGTTAGCTTGAGAAATTTCGTCTCAATTCCTAAGGCCGACATGATCAGCCATCCTGGGAAATAAATTTACTGGAAAACGGGGCAATTAGACCTGGTGCAACCGTGGTGCCTCCAGCCCATCAGAAGGACTGGGTGTCTGCTGGCATAGCCGGCAGGTTAAGGTGGAGTCTTGAGGGCCACAAACAGTTATGAGCACAACTGAAGCATTGTAAACCCACAACAAATCATGCAGGTATCGCTACAAGCGTTATCAAGTGAAGGAGTGACCTCGCTGTCCATTTCTGGCCCTGCACCTGATTACCAAGAGTGGAAGTAATGATGGGGTGGTTGAATTCGTTGTCTCCACCTGCTGGCATTTATATGGCAACTAAACGAATTGTCGTCGGGTGGACTTTCAGTGAAGTTCGGTGTTGTAGACGGGACCAAACCAGAGCAGATGCGATTCTTGCACACCACTCCTGTCTACCTTCTGCTTTGTTTTGAATGCGCCTCCTTCATGCTGCAAACAATTCACCAACCCACAAGACCTTCAAACGTCAGCTAGCCAGTCGTTTAAACTGGCACTTCTAAGGCGTTTCAGTGATGTCAAGTGTTAATCGAGGTGGAAACGTGTGCCTCAGCCGTCGCTAGAAGGCCCAACTGTTGGTGCGAACCTGTCGTGAATGACAGGTGAGGTAGTTGGAAGATTTAGCATTTCAAGAGCAGTTCAGTTCATTTCCTACCGATACGCCTTCCCAGTGATGAGCCTCTCAGCTGCGCTCTAAGTGCAGCTTCAAAGCGGTTGCAGCATTTAAAGTCGATGTGACTTGTTGGCTTGGGGGGGAAGCGAACAAACGAACAAGTATAAGAGCACAAAGCCATTCTCAAGCCTAGGCTGTCAAGCGCATCGAGCAAAACTGCAGTGCTGAGCTTACATTGTCTAGCGTCACTTAGTGTTAATTAAATAAGTCATAGCATCCTCTTGAAGATATCAGGTATGTGAGATCTAGCAACGATACATGCGTCGAATAAAATGGACTGCAAATGTTCCTATCGCTGCCGAATCTTAATTGCTTAGAAATCATTTACCAAATGAAATCACATGATGTTTTTGGTTCTTGAATGGCACTTAAGGAATGACTTCTACAATGCATATAGATGATACAGTAGGCACTTTGGCTTCATACAACTACTCTAGCAGATGGTCAATGTCATTTCCTCTTTTTTAATGCCAGTTACTCGAGTTGATATGATGCAGAATTTCAATGGTTGGTCAATTGCCCTTCTGCACCAATTTAGCTGAGAGAGAAACTTCTTCGCCTCTAATTTTGTGAAACTACCTTGCATTACGCCAAATTTATTCGCAACATCATTCAGTTTTGTTTGTAGACTCTTGGTATTGACTGCGGGAACCTCAGTTGGCCATTTTACACATTGTTTAATCAACTAATCTATGGGCCAGGCCGGCAACTCCGGTTTAATCTCTGCCGAGCACCCTATTCGATCCCAGCACTACAGATTTCTTCTGTCCTGGTGGAGGTCTCAGAGGCTATACTCTTGACTGTGGAGGGCTGAGGAGGTCTTTAGGCACATCCATTCTGTTCGATCCTAGATGGAAGGGAGAAGTGAGTGTACTGTACACGACGACACATCTTCGGCTATCGCTCTAGTCTCCCGCTCCACAGCGAAAGTTATTCGCAACGGAAGCTACGCTAGCCGTGAAGCATTTAGGAAGATTTGTCATGCAATTCTCCTACCAGTTACAGTGTAAACAGAATCGAGATTTTGTCATTAAGAAACTGTGTTAAATCGTGTACTCTTTTCCAGAGGATTACCCATAAGCCAGCGTTTCAATGTTTTCCCATGGACAAAGGCAATGGTCAGCAGGATTCTCTCATTACTGGACCCGGTTCCCAGGCGGTACGAAACTTTAGACTGAGTAGAATTGCCAGGGTGGTCTAGTGATAGTGTCGACAAAATCACCTCAAGTTGCATGAAAGTTCGGCAACTAGCGTAGTTGACAAATGGGTGTTTTACAGTCCCGATGACGTTGTGTTCACTGACACAGTTGATTTATAAAGGAGATCTTTGGATTTGAAATTCTGGAGAAGAAAATGTTGCGTACTACATCTTTTAACTCTCTCGTGATCAACCGTTTGTGCACAGTCGGATGCGATGGCCTTTGGGCTATACTAATAGCCGCACCGCCTTCTGTGCGCTGTGTGTATGTCCTCACAGAAGAGCCACAATTCTTCTTCAATGTTTTCATTTTCCTGTCTGTTTAGAGCATCGATGTGGAGATAAATTTGGCAGATAAATTATGTTTGGATCAGAGGACCTTTGAAGAGTGTTGATGTAGCCAATTTAGGATTTCAACTACAAGGTTAAAAGAGGATGGGTTTGCGCCCACGTGGTCAGCCTAAAGATCTAACTCCACCCATTGAGCAGCGCAAGTAAAACGTGAAGTGGATTTTTAATCATTGTCTTGACAACTTTTTGATAAGAAAGCTAATGTACATTGTGATGCCATGAAGATTGAATTTAAAAGTCACCAAAGCACGGACAAATCATGGTGCCCCGGAAAAAAGGTCACTCAGTGTGCCATTGTCTTATCACTTAAGCAATTGCTTTTTGTCAAACAAAAAGAGGATCTGTTTGGTCAAAAATATGTGTAAAAATTCAATGAGGGCTTGATCAACAGCAAAGAAGTTGAATTAACTCTTGTACCTCACTTCCCGATCAGGAAAGAGAGCGAATGATGACAACTTCGCAAAGGAAGATTTGAGCACGTTAAACTCCACGATGATGCATTTAATGCAAGAATCCAGTACCTTTATCTGACATTTGTAACCTTCCATTATTCGCTGCTTCTCTTTGAGCATTATACAAGCCTTCACACTTCATGCTCTGCCTTTTCAATTTTGATTGGACAGTGTCGTGTGGAGATCCATTTTATACGTGCCAATAATTTATTGCCCTCAAGGTCATCTGAGAGCATTAAAGCCTCCACGTGGTATGAATAGGTATTAGCGGTTCTGATATTTTTATGGGTGTGTCTACGTAGGCGAGGGCTCCATTGTGTCACACGCATAAGGCGTCCATTCCAAAGGCTCTGTCCTTTCAGATCTTTACGCAAGGAACGGGCAGTACCAAGCCTGTCTTTCTTTACACGTGGTATTTCATGACAGGAAGTTAAAACATCGTAGCGGTGACGCGACTCAATACCATTTTTATGCAGCTATATGACATCTCTGGCTATCATGAACAAATTTCAAGGAAGACAGCATCAAGCAAGGAACGTGGATGGAAATAGAGGATTTTATGGCTTGGTGGCGTAAGTAACAATGGAGTCATTACTTAACAAAACAAGAAGGCGCATCTACTATTGTTTACTAGTTTAGTTTTAACAACCTTAAGTCTTAAAAAAAGTTTTCTCGGACGAAGAGTGCGCCTTGTTTAAATGGAGGAATCATCTTTCCAACTGGTTGTCACGACTCATGTGGATTTGATAATGCAATCTTTGGTTTGGCGGACATGGAGTTGACTCATTTATGCTTACATTTGACTATGTAGATCAAAGGTTTCCATGTTTGCACTCCATTCATTTGCGACCAAGGCATCACATGTCCCCAGCCAAGATTTAAAATGTGTCATTCGTAGCTCGCACAATATGCTGACAACAATGGGCGTGAGATAGGTGAAGTGGACAATCGACATTTTAATTCAGATGATCGTGCGACCTCAGTTGTTTCAGGAATACATGCATAAAGTATCAGTTGACCAGTTTTTAAAGAGCTGGTAAATGCTGATTTAACAGCCTGGGCTACGGTTTAGCTGCTGCATGTTTTTTTCTTACACATGCATCTCCCAGGCTGAGAATGTTAGGGAACAGACAAAATTTGCTAAATTCTGAAGTTTTGTTCCCTTTGCATTAAGAATTGTCCCCAAAGAAGCGTGAAGGCTTGATGACTCCACCAAATCTTTTGTAACCATGCATCGGGTAATTTAAATGAATGTTATGCGGCAGTGTTTGCCATTACTTTATTCCACCCCTAGCATCAAAGTAATTTAATTGTTTTGATAACACCAAATCAAAAAGCGTAGTGCCTTCAGAGCAAAAGGCATACCATGCCAACGCTGCAACCCTCATTTACTAATGACAATTTTGTCACTTGAGAATTGTTCCAAGGTCAGAAGCGCAATCCAATCACGCCCAAGAAACCACCATTGCCGCACAATGCAATTTGGGGAATTTTGAAGGCCTTTGTGTGAACACATGCTCCCACTGTCCCACCCTGCCAACTGGTCAAGTTGCTTTAGAATTTTATAATAAGCTCGGCATGAAGAAAAGCGATTGCGGAAACTATTTACCATATTTTCTGTTAACATGACCAGCTCGTCAGCTCTCAAAGTCTAATTCCATCGAATGCATAGATTTGTTATGATGCTTTAAGCTGGCTTGTTAAACTTTGAGTTTTTGTCTGATTAACTAATTATACTTGCTGAAAGCAGAAGCTCGAAAATTTCCTGTCGGTTGAATGAGTCCAAGTAAGGGTAACACCGATTCAGTGCCGTTGCTCTTGTGTAGTACAATTACATTAAACCGAAAGCTTTTCCATGGTTTTGCTGTCAAATTGCTTATCCAGATCTAAAATTCTGCCTTTATAAAAAAAATTTGAGCTCATTATATGAACTCGTCTCTCTCTTGGTTGTGTTTAAAAGTAACCCAAATGGGAATGTGCCGTGCTTCAAATGGTGGGTAAATGCGAGAGGATGAAAGGCTCTATTGAGTCGACTGCCACACGACTAGTCACTCACGTGGTAGCGCACATTAATTCCGCCATTGACTTGGCTTGCGAATGTGCCAGCCAACATGCGGATTGGCACGCCACTTATTTCCACACTCTTCCTCCTTAGCATCATCCTCTTCCTTATAATTCAACTCCAATTCTCCGCCTCAAATATTGACAATATTCTCCAAAAGAATACACAGTCAATTGAAGGAATGGAGGAAAACGATTATACCTATGGAGCAGAGGAACTCAGTCCCTCAGCACAATGTCGATGGCCGCCGTTGGACATTGGAAATACAACAATAAATAAGGTCTTTAATATTACCCTTTGTGTACGAGGTTCGCAGCTGGCGCAAAAGCGCAAAGGGTTGAAAAAATACATGCTGCAAGATTTGTTTCGATTATCAAAATTTAAGGGATCCATTACTTTCGAAGAGTTGAGTTTATTGCCACGCCGATTTTGGAAACGAATTAGAAGTCCAAAAGTCTATCTGGTCTATCCTCAGGACGTTCCCATGAGTGCCGTTGTCAAGGCCGTTAAAGAAGGCAATCCTGTACCTGAGGTTAGTTTACTTGAGGGTATTGGGCATAATTGTACTTCCAAGGATTAGGCCAAATTAATTTTTTAAATAGAATCGTTGATATGGTCCAAAACACAAAAAAAAGAGGAAACAGTTGGTGTGACGTTATAGCAGAGAAGCACTTTGTACCGATTTCCCCAACATTCTTGTGCCTCGAATAAAATTTGTTCACTCATTTCAATTCAAAGTGATTCTTTCTTATTTCAGATGCCAGATTACAACTTCCCTATTGCAATTCTTGCCGTACCTCAATCCGCATGCCAAAAGGGCGAAAAATACGATCTGGTGATGGTTGTTAAAAGCTCAATCCTCGCATGGAAAGCGAGATCACTCATTCGCAAACATATGCAGCATGAGAAGGCTGCAAACAAGCAACTGAAGGTTGGTGTGGTCTTCAGCGTGGGTCTTCCCAGACAACACGGTGGAAGGGTGTTCGATCGTGAGGGTCATCTCATGCGCCTTCCGGGAGCTGGTGGAGACCTACTCGAAATCTACGATGGCCGGCAGGCTGAGGTGCTGGCCATCATCAATGCCGAAATCACCAACTACGGCGACATCCTACTGGCGGACTACGAGGACACGTACTACAACCTCACGTGGAAAACTGTCACCAATTACCGTTGGATGTCAGCATTTTGTCGAGCTGCAAATGTTCAGCTCTTCATGACCATCGATGATGATCATCGCGTGAATCTCTCCATGGTGGCTGCATTCCTGAGCCGCGTTCCGCAGTACGCAAGACGCAATTCCCTCTTCGGGAACGTGGCCAGGGAGGACTATGCCTACCGGTTACCTTCGAAGAGGCTCTATCTCTCCTATCGGGAATTCCCATGGGATCTCATGTACCCTTACCCAAGGGGGTTCGCTCATTTAATCGGGCCCGACATTGTTGACGATATCGCCATTGCAACGGCTTACACGCGCTACAATTACGCTCCGGAAGACGTTTACATAGGTATGGTGGCCTTTAAACTTGGAATCCCCATCTACCATGAAAGGACCATGTACGACCATGACGAATACAATAGTCGTAGCCAAGATGAGAGTCCGGCCATGGTTGCTATGGCCGATTTTTTTCCAATTACCTGACTTTTTGCCCAGAGATCTAACTTTATTTTGCTATGAACCAGTCTTTGTACATTTTATTCTTGAACAAGGCAATTCTGCTTCTCTTTTTACTTTCTTTATTTAGAGAACCACCCCATGTGGTCATTTTGCAGCAAATAAAATTTTTATGGTGAGATCTTTTTTACTAGATCGAAATGGTGACTCCTGCGATGCATGAAGCCCTCTTGTAAACAACTGCCAGTCGGTGGGTTAATGATGTGCTACCAAACCCTCTAACATTGCGCAACTCGTCCAGTCGATGTTGATAGTGCTGCTAGGATGAAATTCTTGGAACGGGTGAATGCATACGAGAACTTTAAGCATGACTCAGTGTTCAAGTCATAAGAAGAGAGTATTATACGGTTATGGATGTCTCGGAAGACTTGGCAGCGTCAAGAACTTTGATGTTTGGCTTGCTGCCGCAATTGTGTCAAGCCAATCTACGTCAATTCCTGTCTTGAGCTTTGGCAGAAAAATAAATTCTGAGCCCAAAGGCCAAGAATAAGCCAAGATTTTTGATGGTGTTGACCTACGTAAAGACGTGCCATCCTTTTAGCAAAATGCTTGGCAAAGATTACCGTTCCATGCCATTCGAGAGGGATATTCAAAGAGAGAAGGGGAATTGGCCAAGAAAAGCTAATTGATGGTGGCTCAACCTTAAAGGTATTTTAAGTCTTTCATCTTCGAAACTTGACTTTTTGATATGCGTCCATACTACTGAATTGACTGTTATCCACGATCCACATGCGCATCTCTGACGCTATGAATTGGCAAACTGTCAGCGTGCTAAAAATAATGCGAAAAATTTGGTCATAATGAGGTGAATTTAAGGAAATTTGTCCTTGATTAAATGGTCATCAACAAATTGGATGAGAACCAAATTTCTTTTAATTTCAAAGGTCTTCCTTAAGGAAGATCTTCCCACAAAGCAGTATTCAGTCCTATGGTAGCGCAACCGCGTCATCGAAAACGGAAGAAAATTTGCTTTTTTAAGTACCCTTTTAGAAGTTGGACTGGTTTTCCCTTGTAAAGTACGGAATGATTATCGACTATGCTTTGATTTTATGGTGAAGACTGCCGGGAGACCCGCAATCCTTGTTTGTACTTGTCAAAGTCTGCACTCATGTCAGCAAGTTTAGGCAAATCTCTGCCTCACACTTAAATGCTATGCAAGTTCAGGCTGTAAGTTTACAGAGTTAATGGATATGAGGCTGATTTATTTGTTGACATCGTCAACCACTTAATATTCATCAGAAATAAAGCAGACAACGCGCGCAAGGAGAATTGATTGCCCGAAGACCCTTTAGTGAAGCCGGAAGAGTGTGCAAGTCAAAGTAAGAGTAGCCAAGATAAGTGGGAATAGTGTTTTAGAAGAAAAGAAGATGATGGAATGCTTCAGAGGACACCTTACAAACGTCGGCATTTCTGGTTCATAGCTTGCGCACAGCTGAGGCGTCCGTTTTGAAGACCTTGGCTCTGTAGACCTTCATAGTGGACCCACTCAGCATCCTCACTTTTGTGCATTTCACGTGGCAGTCTATGAAGGTCAGTTTCAGCAACCTGACTCTGCCGCATTTCGGCCGTGACATTCAAGGGAATATACGACGTCTCTAACTCTCTACAATATTTCTTTAAATAAAATCATCATTTTAAGATTACAGTTTAAAATTACTGAAGGATGTTCCAAGCACAAAACGCCAAAATATCTAAATGGAAAATCCCGAACCTGTTTGTAGACATGACCACAAATCTATTGTTTAAGCGTCAGAATGCGCCAACTTTCGCCTACCACTCCACCATTTGCTAATCAAGTCGTTTAGCGAGAACAGTGTTGCATGGAGGCGTTACCTGACCAACTAGCTGCCACGACTTTTGCAATCCAAATGCGGTGACATGCCTCAGATCACGTGGATTCAACTAGTTCGTGCCCGTCTTTTGACAACCAGATCAACTGTGACAAAGGATTCAGCTCCAATGCTTCCAACTTCGAATTGTAAGCAGCTTGTTATTTGATGGACTCTGTTTCCGGTCAGCTACTTGGTGGGCCATTTTGTGCATTGCTCGATGGGCTGAGCTATGAGCTATGCCAGTGGTACCACTCCATGCTGTTAGTCGAGCACACATGCTCTGTCCCGGTATCATGGCTTCGTTTGCCCTCAGAACGATCTGAAGGGGCTCCACCGGCAGCTAGGGAGATAGAGCTGGTTCTGATACACATGTGTTCTGATTTTTTAATTCTGTATGCTAGCTCTTAACTGTAGGAAGAAGTGAGTGTGCTATAAACCTGAAACTTATTGACATCTCATGATGGAAGGGCTCAAAGTGACGTTTATCTTCGGCTGATGCCCCAGTCCTTTGCTTTGCAACGAAGTTACCTGTGGCGGAGGCAGCATTAGCCGTGAACCGTCTAGAAAAGTCTTGAAATGTGGTTTTCCTGCTGTTCACGCGTAAAACTGTTGATAGTGTGAACAGACATGCAACTCTTTCCTTACGGAACTGTGCCAAATTCCGTACTCTCTTTCGTGAATCCACCTTTGGGTCGTCGTTCCAACTTCTCGTGATGATCAGCAGATTAGTCCCATCACTGAATCCGGTTCTCAGATAGTTTGAAACTCCAAATCTAATAGAATTATCAAAGTGGATGCGTGATACTGCTGTCAAATATCTAATTATTTATCAAGAAATTTGGAGGCGAAAGTAGTCGTCAAGTAGGGGCTTTGATAACAGCGCCGAGTACGTTGTGATTGCTGACGGGGTAAATTAACTAAGCGGATCAACGTGAATGGAGCCCAAAAGAAGAAAGTGTTTTATGATACGTCTGATATTTTCTTAACTTTAGGCCTCGGTGGCAACACTAAGTCCACCATTTTATGCATCGCTGAGTGGACCCGCCTTCGGGCCATGTCATTAGCCCGAATCCCATCTGTGCGCGAAGCATATACGCTGTATTTTTGCCCAAGTACCGTCTTCTCTCGCCACGCAGTGACGAAAATGTCATCTGGCCATTCTAGCATAAATTATCGAAAGAGCCCGGCTGGATTATTGTTCTATCGTCAGAGATGTCTTGACGAATAACTGTATTCAGGATGAGTTCATTAAAGTCTTTTTTTTAATAAAAAAACTAATTTAACTAGCCAGGCTGTAGATTAGCTACTGCGTGTTTTTGTTCTGCAAATATTCAACTCCAATGTTAATACCGGTAGCGATTAGGCAAGGATTCGTCCCAATTCAAGCCTTTAGTCAATGGCGAATGCCACCTTGCATTGTGTAAAATTACCTTTAAAGAAACTTGATTCACATATTCATAAGGGCTTTTATCTGAAATGACGTGTCAGCGGCTGTCGTCATTTATTCTCAGCCTTAGCAACAAATCACGTTGACAGCATTGTCAACAGCCACTTGAAAATCAGAATGTCGATTATAAGGAAGGTTAAAAACATGCCTCCACATTATCCTGAGGATGCGATTTGCTTCATTGCCTAGAGACCGCATCCACAATGCGGGGCGATGTCAAATTTAAACATAGACCTTTCTGCGGTTGGTGATTCTGAAATTTGATTCTCTTCTACAATCATCAGCTCGATAAACCAACCAATTTATCTTTTCAGCTGAATCAGCAATTATTTTAACAATTACATAATGTTTTAATGCCTGAATAGTGCTCGTTTAACTTTCCATTTACGAAATCTTTAGGACCTACCCTCATAAAACTGTTTACTTCGTTGGGAAGTCCAAACGTATTGCCTTTTTTAAACTTTTATGGCAAGTAAATTTTGGCAGTGCTGCAGCTTCCTTTCACTTGTGCACAGCGTAGCATTATTCAGTCGATCTGGGCGGCAAAGGCAGTCATGATATCAGACTAGAAAAAGATCGACGAAGTAAAGTGGAGAACACCGACGCGTCTCAAAGGTCATCTTTATAAGCGGAAGAAAGAGATGGAACCCTCAGTTCCTGAAAAACCAAGACAAAGAGTTTAAGGAATGGTCAATGTAGCACCCCGAGCATCCCTAAAAGAAGGAGAGCAGCCCAGATGTAGGTCAGAATACGTGCATTCTGCTCGGAAAGTAAGAGAGTTGCCGGCATGGTCGGCAGGCCTTACCCTGCAGCACGTTCAAAGTGGCCGCCACTAATATGTCCGACCAACCATCAGCCTACACAAGCAATACACTGCATAGTCTCTCTCTTCCTCTCAGCGTTGCCCCCGACGCGTCTCTTCATCCACCTCGTGCGTCAGCCATCACAACGTAATCAGTACTGCGAGAAGCACCCACGAGCCAATTGTGCCATGCGCCGACGTCCAGCGCAAACGAGGCGAGGTTTGACACCACGTCAATGATCCCTTATTGCGGTCCGACTCCACCTGCAGGTTCGCCCAGCTTGCCAACTAACTTCAGAGTAAGAGGTTCAGACAACCATCACTGCATCCTTCGCGAGGTTAGTTTACCGAAAGCCTTCTAAGATGGTCCACGGTTAGGGTCGCTACAGGCGTTAATAGCTTTCCTGTCGAGCACGAGAGTGGGATAGTATCGAAGATAAACGCAGTCGTTGGTCCTTTAGCAAAGGCACTTCTTCTGCACCGTTGTAATGTGCCACTAGCAGGACAAATCTAGGTACGAAACGCACGGGTTTGAGTCCGCTTTCCGCTGCCACCACTGTAGCGCCCCGAGCATCCCTGAAAGAAGGAGAGAAGGCCAGGTTCAGGTCAGAATACGTGTATTCTGGACGGAAAGTAAGGGAGTTGCCGACATGACCGGCAGGCCATACCCTACAGCACGTTCGAGGTGGCCGCCAATGATATGTCCGATCGACCAACAGCCCAAACAAACAATACGCTACGGTCAAAGCATCAAGATGCCTCAAGCAACTTGTACTTTTAACACTTCAGTTGTGACTTAAATGGCATCTTCACACATTCGCTATTATTTTGCTGGAGGTTTTCGATTGTTCATAAAAGCTAAATCTTGCCAATATTAAATGTTTTTTTGCGTTGCGAAAACGCCAAAGTTATTTACTATGATAATGATGCATTTATAAAACGTTAGGGCCAGTTCATTGAACCTGTGCTTTATTTCAATCGCAAAACACATGTTAGCTGCTTAATTAATTATCAAACAAAACGGTTAGCTTTCCTTCATTTTTTATGGTCCGACAACTTAAATTACGACAGTATAAAAGTTGTTTAAAGAAACAACGAAAATAAAGTACTAGCAGTATGAGTGTGAGGAGGTGGTGTAGATTAAGTGGCAGCCTGAATGCAAAACAGTCCAAGTGCGTAGATTTGTGAGTCTTCGTGCAGTTAGATGCTAGTGGCTCTCATGTTGTTGAATTCTATGCCTAAATTCTAATTGTTGTCCCTTTCTGGAAATGTGTGCTATGGATTAAAATGTGTCCCACAATTTATTTAAAGAGTTTTCCAGGTACACCCGCAAATTTAACTACCCGCTTTCCTAAATGGATGGACCAGAGCAGTGAAAAGTTTTGTTTCATCGACTATTATATGACTAGTTGTTCACGTAAGCGCACATAAGTTCCGTGAGTGAATGTGCTGGCAAGTGTGTTGGCGAACAGGAACGATGCAATGCAACTAACTTCAATATTGTTCCTCCTTAGAATTGTTTTGTTCCATGTGGTTAAGCTCCATCTCTCTGTCTCAGATATCGGTTATTTTCTTTAGAAACATTTTCAGTCTATCCAAATAAGTGGAGGAATTGAATATTCTCATGAAGAAAGGAATCATATTCCATCACAACAGTGCCAATGGCCTCCGACGGAAATTAGAAGTATTATGGTAAATTAGACCTTCAATATCATCCTCTGCGTGAGGAGTTGCCGTCGTGGGCTATTGCTTAAGGGTAAAAAGAAATGTATCCTACGGGAACTGTCCGGACTATCGAAATTTAAAGGAGACTTTAACTTCGAAGAACTGGGTGTGTTGTCTCGGCCATCTTGGGGTCGAATGTAAACCCCAGAAGCATATTTGACATACCCTCAGGACATTTACATGGACGACATTGTCAATGCCATTAAGGGGTTAGTTTTCGTCGTACTATAATCTGCATTTTTGTGTAGATAGTAGAAAGTCAGCAAACGTGTAGGTAACATTCTAATTCAGGCAAAACGTGCAGTGAAAAAAACTAAGTTTTGTTTTAATTATTTTAAAGACTAAGCTAGATTGATAGGAGACGTGTCATATCAATCGCCACCCAACAAGTGGTGTCATTTAATGTATCATCTAGCAATAATGAAGCCACAAAGTGCTTTTGTGCAAGAAGCGAAAAATCCTTTCTAATTTACTTCTCCATAACCAGTTGACCATGCTGGGTAGAGTGCATTGCGCATTGGGTGATACTTCTATCACGCATAAATAATTCATTCCCTTGCGTCCGTCTACGAAATCGGTTTTTAGAAGGCCGACTTAAGGTTGAATTGATTAGACAGGTCTTCTAAAAATTCCTGCTTTAACGCTGGCCTGTAGCATTGAAGTACGTGTTACCAACTAAATATTTTTACTATTTCCAGAGCACTAGTATGCTTGCGAACTTGTTCTTTCACCTTATCGTAGAAAGTATGCAGAGACGATTTTTTCAACTTAAAGGACGTATCTGGTTATAATATCAAATTCTGATAACTTCGCTTGTTAAGTGGCCACATAGGAGATGGCTAGTTGGCAATTGAGTAATTGAATTACGTGATTTGGGCTTCTAGTTGTTCATTCTTAAGCAAAACACGTGGAAGCGGCCTTTACTTCGTCTCAGATGCCAGATTACAACTTCCCTATTGCAATTCTTGCCTTACCTCAATCCGCATGCCAAAAGGGCGAAAAATACGATCTGGTGATGGTTGTTAAAAGCTCAATCCTCGCATGGAAAGCGAGATCACTCATTCGCAAACATATGCAGCATGAGAAGGCTGCAAACAAGCAACTGAAGGTTGGTGTGGTCTTCAGCGTGGGTCTTCCCAGACAACACGGTGGAAGGGTGTTCGATCGTGAGGGTCATCTCATGCGCCTTCCGGGAGCTGGTGGAGACCTACTCGAAATCTACGATGGCCGGCAGGCTGAGGTGCTGGCCATCATCAATGCCGAAATCACCAACTACGGCGACATCCTACTGGCGGACTACGAGGACACGTACTACAACCTCACGTGGAAAACTGTCACCAATTACCGTTGGATGTCAGCATTTTGTCGAGCTGCAAATGTTCAGCTCTTCATGACCATCGATGATGATCATCGCGTGAATCTCTCCATGGTGGCTGCATTCCTGAGCCGCGTTCCGCAGTACGCAAGACGCAATTCCCTCTTCGGGAACGTGGCCAGGGAGGACTATGCCTACCGGTTACCTTCGAAGAGGCTCTATCTCTCCTATCGGGAATTCCCATGGGATCTCATGTACCCTTACCCAAGGGGGTTCGCTCATTTAATCGGGCCCGACATTGTTGACGATATCGCCATTGCAACGGCTTACACGCGCTACAATTACGCTCCGGAAGACGTTTACATAGGTATGGTGGCCTTTAAACTTGGAATCCCCATCTACCATGAAAGGACCATGTACGACCATGACGAATACAATCGTCATAGACATGAAGGGCGTCCGGCCATGATTGCTGTTGCCATCTTTTCCCATTTACCTGGTTTTTCACATAGTGACTGAGAAATGTGCTACTGGGATCCCATTGTGATTGTTTTTTGTTTTGCCTTCGCTCTGTTGTATTTTCACATAGAGAACTTCCTACTTTACCATTTCTTTGAAGACAAGAGCAACTTTTCTCTTTATATCAAAGGCTTTTCATTCGCATGAAACCGGGTTAAAACCCCACAAACAAGGCCACTGTAGTCGCCAAACAATAATAATTCTGAATAAGTAGCTAAATAATGATGTGCGTGCAACCTTTTCGAGATGATGTAATTCTTAATGAGCCTTTTGACATGTTTAGTATTTGAGTTAAGGGCCGAGAACATTTGCTATGCTCAGATGTCTTGAATAACAACAATATGACAAATTTAGATGGCTGATTGATAGCGCACCGTTCGTAACTCTGCAATTATGTTTAAACAATTGGGAATAAATTATTCCGTAGGGTCATCTTGCCAGAAATGAGCTCACATTCCGTGCAGAAGTTAAGCAATGTGCGTGCCCAATTTCCTTCATTAACTGCCGATGAAGAGGGGCTCACCGGCACCACTGCCAACCTAACGGCCGAGTAGTACCTCGAAGCCTATGGGCTGACAAATGGACAAAAAACTACTCCAGCAGGTGAACAATGTGAATGGAGCACACTAGAAGAGACCGATTAACATCACGCAATGTCACCTAGCAGCAGCCCCTGTGGCGCTAAATAAGTAGTCAGTCATACAAACAATACATTTAATACACGGACACCAGGCCTACACGAAAGTAGTAGCGATCGACAATATTTTTGTAATATCCGTTGTGGATTGCAATGAGCGCAACTTGGAGGGAATGGGAACAAGGATTCGCGAGCCCAGAGGATTTCCTTCATCATCAACTAGCACTACATTATTCGATTCAAATCGTGGCCAACCATTGCGAGAGGGCATTCGACAACCCACAATCCAGCCACGTTTCTTCTGCCCATTCACAGCCAGCAGTACCTTGTCACCTGGCCAAAAAGAGAAGATTTTTACCCTGGCAGCAAATGCCAATAATCTGGGTCAGCCAATGAGCTGCTGACTCACCAATGACTCCACGATTTTTCTGATTGTACACTCGAATCACCATTGGCTTTCTCTTGGAAGCACCACTGATGCCGATTTGGAGAAAGGCTTTCACATCCTTCACCTCATCTCTGTCTGGCGTAGCAGATGCTTCTTGTGGGCCCTGTTTTACCCCACCCTTTTTTGCAATCTGCCTTTTTTCCTCTGGAGCTATGCTACTGAACTGGCTGTTGTCGACAATACGCATACGTGTTTGTGGAGCTATGAAGTGACAACTGGTCGACGTGCTGAAATGATCGAAAAAAAATTGGTTGGGATGAGAGGATTTTGCATTATTGGTCTTTAAATAGTCAATCATTACCAAATGGGACGGAGTCCAGATTTGAGAGCTACAAAGACCTCCCTCAGGAGAGACATTCCTATAAAGCAATAACGATGATCAGTCTTTGTATGGGCAACCAAAGCATCGAGAGCAAGAGCCAATTTTATTTGTAAATACATTTTATTTCCACAAAGTCTAGCCACCCACAATCAGTCATTGAGAAGAATGGACTTTGCCCGTCTCCTCCTCAACAACAACTTGCGGTAGAGCTCCTCCATCTGATACCGATTTGGTATCTTTGGACGTTCAATCTCAACCGTGGGTGGCTCGGCAGCCACCTCTTCAATATGCGGGATGATTGCTGATTGATGAAGAAGATTTGTGATTGACGGAGGTAGGTTGGTCAATGAACGGGCCGCCTTGCGGTAGATGTCATCCAGGGGTTTCAACTGACCCCCAGACCCAGAAGCCGTCACAACATGACTAGCAAGTTGACGCAATTCCTCTGGCTTCATCACATCCCCGTAGTACTCGGAGTAGTCGAAAAGACGGAATGGGAGGCGCATTTGAATTGTTCCTGAGGCAGAGAAAAAGGTGTTCACTAGAGTGAAAGTTAGTAGAGAACTAGGGCAGTTCTAAAGTTGTAGCGGTACCCATATCGCGAGCCATTTCGATTGCTAACAGCAGAGACTTGTGTTGGACTTCGCACAAACCTGGGGGGAAACCAAACATGAAAACCAGACCCAAAGCGAAGCGTCTTTTGCACACTTAGGCTTAAATATGATACCTCTCGACTTTTAATGAAAAGATAAATAACACCATAGCAAGGGGGGTAAAATTGGATTCGCGCATCAAGAATACCAGACATCTACCAGTGACTTTGGGCTCCAGAATATCAGACGAAAGTGGGTGGAGGAATTGTTTGAGCAGATTCACATTCTAATAAAGATTAATTGTTAAGTGAGGCCCAAACATGCCTTGTGATCAATGACCAGATACTCATCGCGGCAAATAGGACACGGATTTGAGGTAATCAATTTGTGAGCCCTCTACAAATCGGCAGCCAATTAAAATAGACAGTCTTCAATTTGACTGCAGCAGTTTAAAAATCAACTCACGGTACAAGACTTTCGCGGATACTTCGGTGGGAAATGACCTTTGTAGTTGCGCCTAAAGTAAAACCAAACGGGCTTCCCACGGTACAGCTCCTGATACTCTAAGAAAGCGCCAATAGATAAAAAGTATTAAAATGATACCAGGACTAGAAAGGTACTGAATACTTTCCTCCAATGTGACTGGCTTAAAGGGTTTCCCCCTAAAATTAACTCGCATTGGAAGCTCTTCAAGGGGCACACCCTGCTTCATTGCAGCCCTATAAGCAACAGCTGTGGGCTCAACAAAGTTCCCCGTTGAAGAAAATAACTTAGAAAACGCTTTTAAAGCATTTTCGCAAGGTCGATAACTTGAGACATTATAAAAAGTGATCGCGGATCTGAGAGTGTACATAACTGTTGAAAGGTTTTGAAGTATAGGCTAACCAATTAGCACTGCGCCAATATAATGAACATTTAAAATATATTTGGCCGCATTCGATCCAGTTGTTTTTATAAATAAATAATCATGATAAAATTTTTCTATTAATGCGGAAACGTGGAACGATCAGCGCGTTTTTACTACTAGTTTGGAATTGTGAATCGCATGCGATCTTAATGTTTTTAAAAGTAAGTCGATTCTCCTTCAGCTCTCATCTCCATACAGCAACCTCTATGTTGCATATGTTTTTGACTTACTACATTGTAAAGGTTAGCAATGACCCATTTGATACTCCACACCTCAATTTCTTACTTAATAAGCAAGAGTTGTGGTTGCACATATCCAGCCCGCCCCCCATGCAATCCGGTCGAACTGCCCATTTTCAAACCCAAAATTCCAGAATCTAAGGTGCTGGTGAGTAGACAATCCCAAGGTAGCTGGACCAGCCACGTAACTAAGACTCAAGCAAGACTAAAGCAATGCGCCCCCACAGAGGCAGGATATTCTATTAAGATTGAATATGCCCCCTTTGAATGTTTCAAGAATGGGTGGACCGTCAATCCTGAATTGCTGTCGGGGTGGTTAAACGATCGCGTCAACCGGTGAAGAGAACGTACTACAAAACAGACTGAACCATCCCAAACAGATAAATATTTTCTTGACAGAACGAATTAACTAGCGTTAGTGACATATCAGCTGTCAGGAGGAGAACGTGACTGGAGTAGAAAGAAACATCCAGAGGTTTGTATCTGAAATGACAGTCCAACGGATCAACGGAGGAATGTGTGGTGATGTGGAAGAACTAATAAGGTGAATTCGAAATCAAATCAATGGCTGCATGGCAAGCCCACCCAGATATCGAAACCTCTAAGATGCCTTCTATACTTTGAGGTTGTGTGCATATTCGTAAAAATTTACATTTACAAAACCGGTGAGGATTTAGGCCTTCTTCATTTTCGAAGCGCGTTCCAATTTCGCCTTTTTTTGTTTCGCAAGGTCAGCCTCTGCTTTCGCTTTTCTTTTCCTCCGGCGCTCCTGCTTTGCCTCTGCCTTTTCGAGCTGTCGCTGGGTGTCAAGATCTTCCAACATGGCTGATAGGCGTCTATGGGAAAGAAAGGCTCAAACACAAAACAGGAAAAATGACTGGGAATGCTGTAAGTTAAAAAGAAAACCAACTCGTCAGTATGGGATTTACTTATGGTTGGAAGAAAATTTATGAATTTAAAAAGTACCGACGATACTGTCACATGCTACTGAAACAACGCGTATCAACAGAACTGCATAACTGAATACAGCCGTTCAGGGGCGGGAGAAATGTAACCAAAATACTACTTAAATGAACAATTAAGTCAAGCACTCACTGTGATGAAGCACGGAGAGAGCGGATAAGTTGGGTGAGACGAGAATGATGTGGACGAGCAGCCTTTGGAAGGGCTGCTCGGTCTGAGGTTAAAATAACCTTCAATTCCTCCACTGTAAGTTGTTCTAACTGAAAAAAATAGAGAATATTGTCAGATACATACAAAACCTGGCGTTATATGCTACAGTTCAGTGGTAATTAGGGATTCAAATATCACCTTTCAAAACAGCGCAGATGCCATTCATGAAGTTCAAACAGGAAGACTTAGTTATATATTGTTCCGAGGAAAAGCGCACTCTAAAAAGATGCAGCTTACCTTTGAGTCATTTAAATAAGGGCTGAGAGCGGTTCCCTTTACCATACTTGAAAACAGGAGTGGACTAAGGATACGAGCATTACAATCCACATGGAATTTCGCAAACGATAAGCTGGCAGTTGTCAAAATTTCCGGCGCCGATTAAGGTGCCTTAGGACCAGCAAGTAAGATCACACACTCCTATCATCAACATTCGGATTTCAAAAGTGAATCTTAGATACTCAAGAGTAGACAACTACGGCAATCTGAGCAATGGATTGAGGAGTCAGGACTATTCTTTCATTCTTTGACAGAGTTAAAGACCCAAGTGCGAGGTCGTAGCTATTTTCAAATTTGCAAAACAAAATTACGAAGTATTGCTCTTATTATTTCCACACAGAGCTCACTTACCACCGCCTTATCGGATTTCAAACAGTTGAAAAGACATTCGAAAACAGCTACAGCGTGAGCCTTGGACTGTTTCCACGTAGAAGCACCTGGATTCATGAACAATGAACCAATGAGAGTGCGACTCAGAGTGAGCACCCAATCAGAGAGGAGTGAGGACTTCGAGCCAGCCAATCCGCTTGTCACAGCATTTGCCAAACTCAAAAGAACAGTTTCGGCGTAGATATAAGAGTTGGATTGAGATGACGATGTGGATAATTGTAGAGTGGATTTGAGACGCTCAATGACCAAACGACCTGTCAATTCAGCTATGTCCTAAGGGCGTTCCAAAAAAAGCAGATCACTAGTTTTCAAGGAACTGGAAAATGGCGTACCCCATGTTTAGCAATTCCTCTGAGCAAAAATGCATAGAATCTCAGGTAGTGCATTAGTAATTCCGATAAATCTCAGCGAACTTACTAGAGATGAAGTGATGAGACGTGTGATAAGAAGCTGATGAGCCCTGCTCGGATGCATTTTGGAAATAAATTCGCTAAGAACGTCCCCCAAAACGACGTCAAGCACCTTCCGGGAATTCCCGTCGGCAACTTTTTTGAACTGCTACGGACAGAGCAAAGGAAAAAGTGAAAGCAGTGAATTTGAGTGCCGAAATGAGAGAGTCTTAAAATTTTCCGTTACGAAACCTCCCCCTATAATTCGAGGATTTTGGAGCAGTAGAGCAACTAATCAAGCAGTCAAAATCTAAGCAAATGGATGGTAAATTAATACGTTGTGAGCAAGTATTTCATTTTTGTAACTTGTTACTCGACAACAGCACGTCTCATCTTCTACAAGACTAGAAGAATTAAAGCAATGTGACTTACCAGAAATTCACACGCAGTCTGCAGACACTTGATCAGCTTGTCGTCGGGGATGGCTGAAAGCAAAGGCATACAAGTTAATTTTCAAAAAGATAAACCATCCACAATTTGGAAATTAGTTATAAGACATATGTGAATGAACCAAAAACCAGCCGACATCTGAAAAGCGATTAATTCTGTGGAATGGGAGAGAGATTGGGAAATCGAGGAAAGACAACACCTTGACATCGGTTTTATTAAAGCACCGAAACCCACAAACCATGTTTGCTTTCAATCGTGGTCTGGGAGCCGTTAATCCCAAAAAAACATTCAAATCCAAATTTGCTTTCAAGTGAACAAATATTTCCCTTCTAAGGCGCTGAATCTGTACACAAAATGTCAAGTGAAAAAGTTCCCACAATGCAACGGCTAAATGTAACTGCAGTACTCGGATCGTTCAGCCATCGGTTGTGATAAAGAGCCACTCTGGGCGCCCCATTGTTGTACTTCCCACAGGCGACCTGATTTATGGGCTAAGCCTCCAATCCCCAGACTCTTTTATAAATCGAAAACACAGATCTACCCGAGTAGATGTTCATTTCGTCCTCATGAAAGTCTCAAGGGGATAGAGTAATTAGTGAGCGACTGCATAAAGGCGCATTAATTAGCGTATTGATAGGACGTTGTAAAGCTTCCGCTTTTAAAGACTTTATGGGAACATTTCATGACTAAATTGCCTCTATTTCAACGGTCCTTAAGACGGCAAACGTATCATTGGTTGCCCCCGAACGATCCACGCACACTAGCACATCACAACTCGAAGGCAGGCAGCGCCAGATCCCGAGAAAACTAAACTACTTTCGTGAGGGCGGCACCACCGCGTCCTCACCCGCAGCATGATCTCCAGATGATGCTTCGCCAATTGGTGACGATCGAGGTTTAACATTAGGCGCCCGCGTGGAATTGAGAGCATGGAAGTAAAAATGGGCGAAAACGGGGATGACCAGAGCTTTACATTTTGTCGCCAAGATAACACAACATAAGTGTAACATTCAAGCTTGTGAAGCCCTGATTGTTTCGATGAATGAAATACCTTACGAGGTATAATGCAAGTTCATGCTGAGGCCACAATAAAATCCGCACAAATTTGCCATATTGCTTTACAATTCGGTTTTAAAAACCGAAATCGGCGAATAATGAGCGAGCTCCGAGAACTTGATATCACATGTAGCGAGGAGCATAGAATACACTAGACAAGTGGGGGGGGCTTGGTAGGACTGAAGACTGGTGCCTGGTACTTGAAACAACCAAAAAATTTCCTTCTTGAAGCAAAGCTACCAATCCGGTGCCAAATGAGCTTGTGATCGAGCAGCGTGAGGTCCAAGTGACGCCCATTCAGTTAGTCAACAGCGGAAGCAACAAATGAATCTCTATCAGATTCCAAGGGTTGCATAACCAACCTTAAATGCATGAACCGTTTTGAGATGTTTTTGAATTGCTGAAAACATTGTAATGTCAAGCGCGAAGGATAATGCCAACATATGGCAGAGGACAATGGTTGTCTATTTAGCAGCACCTTTTCGATGACCTGGTGCATTATCCCTTTCAATTATGACACTACTTTCTCAGATCTTCCAAACTCCCCATTAGAATGGCAGTCATGGGAGTGGACAAAAATAGACGTGCAATGGTGGCACCACGTCGCTCATGAGCTTGAGTCGACCTTGCCCATCAATAACAAGAACCTATTAAGTAAAAACGATTTCAAAGTGAATTAATTTGAGAAAATGTGCGATACTTACCATTCCTGAACACCCGAAAGATGGCCTTGAAACAGGTGGGCAGCAGGGCCTCGTCTGACGTGCAGATGGACTGCCAAAGAAGATCATTGGCAAATGAGGGACGTGAACGCAATTGGCCAAGACAGGAGGCGATGCGTGCTAGAGATACGTGATCCGTTTTATTGCCATGAGGCTGCTGATTTTGAGCATACTTCAGTCGGCGAGTGGAGATGACAGCCATTTGGATAATGGTGTATAGAGTGGGCTGATCAAATGGGAAAGATGACACAGAGAGATGATAATTTCGTTATTGGTTAACGAAAGGAGGTGCTTTTTGGGAGGCCAAGGGGGAGTGGGGATAACGCTACACCAGCAAACAAAGTTATCATGAGAAATTACCTTTTCGATCACCCAGAACAAGCGTTAGTTTAAAGATATGACCATCCGAAAGTTCAAATAACTCTCATTTATTTATCCATTTCATCATCCAACTATCCACCTCAAACCACAAACAATTCGTAGCATGCTATTTAACTGGCATCTGTTTGTTTACAATGCTAAAACCACCAGTTCTTGCTTCCAAATCTAACAAAGGCTTCGCGGCCAACTCACCAGAAAGAGGTTCGCATCTGAGGTATATAGGAGAAGATACTCCAGAAAATCGAATGACCTAAGTGGGTAAAACGGGTCAAAGGTCAGAAAAAGGCCAACTCGAGCCGTTTTGAAAAGTGAAGATAGAGAGCAACCGACCTCAATTTGAGCAAAGCCACAGTTTCTTTGCGAGATTTTGCATCCATTTTAGAGGATCTAGCTGCTCTAAACAGGGCCGCCAAATCCTCGTCTTGTTCTTCCATCTGCTCGTTCGACAAGAACTCCTCCTCTTCCTCTTCTTCTTCTTCTCTCTCCTCATTCTCATCATAATGTCCCCCAATTTTTGCTTCAGAGATTGAATCTGCCTCTTCCGGGTCTGCAAAACGACGAAAAAAATGTGAAAAATTATTCAATGACTGATTGCCTCCTAGCAAACTGGTACTTATTTCAACACTCATTTATCTACAGACTCTTGAGTAGCAGAAGATTCTGTTAGCATCTACCATTCTAAGATGGTAAGTTTCACCACCTAAGGCGTCACAATTCAGTTTCCATTCTGACTTCAAGTAATGACCATCACTCTTCATTGATAAGACATCCACGCTGGTGGAAGGCACGTCCGTCGATGCTAACTCCATGGTACTCGCTTCTCAGCTATTTTGTGCTTTGCCGATAAAGCTGCGCTCGGATTCACATTGAATGGCTCCTTCCAAGAAATGCAACCAACCCCTCGGCACCTCAGAGAATGCCTGACCTTACATGTACCGCTCTGCTACTTGTTATCGGGTTTCGGAGACCAAATCATCCAGTCAGCTTTAAAACGTAACGACGAATGCAGCAAAGCTGGCAGAGCAATTATTTTAGTCTTGCCCTATATTGACTGATAAAGAACATACCACGTGTACAAAGCGGGTGAAAATTACCTCGATGAAGATCAGAATAAGTTTGCCCTTATAAGCACCATAATAAAGCCTGAACACCACTCGAGATTACGGTCAGTTTCCTTAGTTGAGAGAAGAAGGCTCATTTTAGTGAACACTGTCAAAATAAACCCAATTCGATTGCACTATCAAGCATGCTAATGGAACTCAAAGAAGAACTAAACTCCACTTCTAATAGCTAACACCTTGTTGACACTCAAGTCCCAACAAAATCGACGCTCGTTTTGGGTAAAGGATGAACCAAGAGGTGATGAGTAAATAAGTTCGAAAGCGTAATTGTAAACAATGAGTCGAACACCTCCCATTTAAAGGCTGACCGAGAATTACTGCCGCTATTCCACGCTCTAAGGTGCTTATTAAAGCCTATCAAAACTCATTTCCAGAGCAAAGGTCATGTCGAAGAAGCCAGATTATATTTGACAGTCCGAAGAAATTTCTACTTTCATAATTGCGGCCACACGCAGCCCCCTTGAATAGCCCATAAAAAGCGTACCCTAAGTGTACTTGTGACTGAAAGCCAAGGTCACTCAGACACAGGCTTACACTCGGGTAGTTCCGTTACCCGGTAGCCAGGTAGATACACACAGACCGTAACTCCTGCTAACTCAACGTCAATAAAAATGACACTGGCTGCCGTCAGTACCTACAAAAAACTGGTTATAGGTGACAACTCCATTCGCCCCCATTTCCTTCTTACAAATGGGTGCACAACTTGAGGTATGCTAATCCAGCAACTAGAATCACCATCAAAGTATCATAGAAATTGGCGAAATTGCGATATTTCAGCACTACTAGACACCCGCTGACACAAATAATGGTTATACCATGTTCGACAAATCTACTCGCCTATTTCTCTTTCTTCCTCCTCATCGCCGGACAAGGACTCATCAAAGGATTCGTCTTTATCCTCCTCTCCAGCAACAGCAATTCGTTCCTGTGCTGCCTTTGACCGGCTATCCGCGATGCTCAAAATCAACTGGAGAGGACTCACAGCCTTTCCATTCTGTTCCTCAGCCTCCTTTTTTTCAGCCCCAAACACCACCTCGGGCGGGCCAAGTGGAGGAGCATAAAGTTCGCGTTGGACAACTACTCGACCGAACGTCGCACCGACAACTTCACGCAAAAGACGCCAAGGTTCGACGCAGAGGCTAAGCATCGCGTCAGTGAGAACGGCGGACCATTCTGGAGCGGAATCAGAGTCAGTGGAGATAGGGGCGTCTTGGCTCGTATCCATGGCGTTGGAGATGTTGAGTGCGAGGGAACGGTGGCGACGAGCCTCGAAAATGTCATCGAGGAGGGAGAGAATGGACTCCTCCTTCGGCGAAGGAGGATCTAAAAGTAAAATGGAAAACCAACAGTCATGATAAACAAATCGAGGCCGTTTCGGAAGATTTAGCTTAAAAGATATTATACTCAAATACGGCAGGAGTTTTGTCACACCACAAAGCTCAGTCGTCAAAACTCCGACTGGGATTTAAAATAGAAAGACCTCTCAGTTCTCCTATTTCCCCCACGATTCTCCTAGCCTCACTGCGGAATCTACCCACAATTGTTACAAGCATGCTTAGGGTTCGCCTCATGACGCAGTTCACCTTTAGGATAGAGTGATTCTGGGAAAGCCTTCTGGCTTTAAACATGTAAACCCGGACTTGTAACTACATCAAGCCTCCTACAGATGGTCCGTTAGTGACGTTTGCTAACATATCTTTTTCCAGCACCCTATCTAACGCGTTGCATGCGGTCCGCTTCGAAAGCTAAAATCGTTCACCATAATCAACTCTTCTGAAATACCGTCCGTTGAACCTCATTTGAGGACATTTAAGCTGCTGAATGTATGCCACACCGTTTCATAGCAAAACAGCCCATAATCAACAACACGACTAGTTTCGCCGATTTCTGAAGAAGACAACCTATTTACACTAGAAGCCTAGAAAGTCACGCATCAGCAACAGAGGTGAAACCGAACCTCGCAAATTCGGTGATGCCATTTAACATAACCTCAACACATTAACACGCATCGAGAGAAAAGCCAAAATCTATGTTTTTGATGGAAACAAAAATAAAAAAATATCTGCTTACCGGAATGCAAAGTTACAGCGTAAATTATCGTAGTTGCGTACAAAATGCCCATCCACTGTTCCACAGCGTCACTATCATCATCACCCAGCATCGCCTTCGCTGTCTTCGATCGTTCCAACAACTCAGCATCATCTTTTAGTCCCTCGGAGCATATTTTTGCATTAGTTTCTACGAGATGCCGCATGGTGTTCACCAGCAATTTCATTGTCTGCTTGCATAATTTCGTATTCTGGGAGATCCGAAAAAAATTGAACAAATTGGAGACGAGAACAACTAAAAAGGAGACTTCCTTTCCTCCACACACCTTCATTTCCGCCCGCAACGGAACACGCCGAATCAAGAGTGTTAAACACCTTCCCAGCTGCGTCAATGAAGCCCCGACAATCGCTGCCGTTATAGCAACCTCAGCACCCTTCAGCGAAACAGAGCCACTGTTGGCAACGAGGAGGAAAAAGTCGAGAACCTCAGAGAAAAATTCCAGACCGTTAGTGATATTAGCGCGAGAAATAATAAGGAAGACGACCGAACGAAGAAGTTCCAGGATGTGCAGACGTTGCCTATCAACTGTGACGATAGCAGCGGTCGAATCTTCTTTGGCGGCGAGAAAGAGTTTTTGAAGGCTTTGTGACCATTCGTGGAGGTACTCCTCGCTCAGAGCATCATATGAACAAGCTAAGAGAGACTGAGGGAGGAAAATCGATCACTCAATGAAAGACGAAATCGGTTATAATCCAACAAGTTCAACGCACGGACACAAGACGTGGGGCCTTGGGGGCAAGAGCCGCGTCAAAGAGGGGCATTTGACCAGCAATAACGGTAAATAGATGCGATGCCCTTATGACAGATTCATTTGGAGAACTGAATCTGCAATCGTTGTTACTTTCTAGCACGGAATTCTCCTCAGGAACTTGTTGCCTGAAGTGCAAAAGGAGACCATTCACCTCACGACAGATGTCCTCATGACTGGACAGCTTTGCATTGGAGAGTTGTTTCTGGAGGAATGACAAAAAAGTGGGAGTGACGACGACCTTAAACTGCTCCTCGGTCTGCAGTTTCGACAGTAAGATTAACGCCATTCTCAAAGCATGCAAACGCTGAGATATTTGTGCTTCTGGTCTGTCGAGTGGCACTAAGGGCAAAGAATAAGCAGACACTATCGAGAAATACCTGAAAGTCGCACCCAGAGCTTGTTGAAAATTGGTGAAGATGTGAATTGGGCAACTAATTCGGCCGCAATTTCATGGTTTGAGGCTTGAAGACAGGACTTAACTGCATTAACAATTCGTTTAACAAGAGACTTGTCCCCGGCCTGAAGTTTGCGAGCATTCCGAATCACCGACATGACTTGAGGGTGATCTTGGAGACGCAAAATGAATAGAATTTGGCTAGCTGTGGGTTCTTCCGCTTTACAAGCAAAATTCCATAGCTGGGAAATCAAATCACTGTAGAAATTGATGACCTTGTGGTCCAAGTAGGGAGCCACCTGAGAGACAACTGAGTACATCGATTGGAGGCATGATTCGACCTTCGCTAAGGGGATCAGAGTTGAAGCAAGCTTCTTATGGTCTTCCTGCTTCAAATCACCGAGCCTCCCCGATTGATAAAGTATACCTAAACAGTCAATTTTGGCCAGATTAGTAGCCACCAGTTCCTACAAAAAGTGTTTAGTTCGTTTCAATTTGTCTAATAACCAACCCATAAAATCTAAGAGATACTAACCTTCGTATCATGGGCTTTGAATGAAAATACATTCTTATCAAGGGCTGAAAAAATGGCTTCAGCAGAGATACGTTCAGCGTCTTGAAGGACTGAAGTCAGAGCGGCTGTGAAACCCGCTTTCGACGCACGAGATGATGAACGAAGACCTTTGGAGAGTCGGTCAAGCGTGTAGGAAAGATGGTCCTCAATGTCCTGTACAATTAAGGGAGAATACAGCCTACATCTCGTTGAATCGATAAGTGCTTTTTGAGGTTCTTGATAGCTGCATCTCTTTTATCGGCCTCGGAACTTGGAATGTCCCAAAACAGATCCAGGAAGGCCCGATTTGCCTTTTTGAGCACCAGCTCCCGCATGCTTTTTTCAGAAGCGCAGGCAATTGTACCAACAGTTAAAACAAATATCTCAAACCTCAAGGTAATTTCTCACTTTGCCTAAATGTGCCGTGGCAATTACTTAAACATGAGCGGCTTTGCTGAATTTCCTAGCACATAAAATTTGGTATAAATTTGTGACTGTTTGGTATATAACGTGTAAAACTCCTACCCAAGCTGCAACCAGTGAGCATGGTTGCCATGTTGCCGGATTTGTAATGCATTTTATCCCATACATTGCTACAATTACAAAAATTACACCCTATGCATAGCGCCTTGCTAAATTTTAAACTTTAAGCTCCTATGATGGTCACCCAGCCATTATGCTCTGGCAGGATACGTCCGCTCGACATCACTAGGGCTTCGACCTACTGGCATTGCCCAGGTACCAGTTAATCAAGCAAAGGAGGAACACGGAATCAACCAGACTTTACATAATCCTTACTTTCCACCCATCTTCAAGCATGATTTTTTCCTTGACCAGTCCTTTTGCAGGCATCGATGTTTTATTGTAGCCACTCACGCGTCAACAGCACCATTCATCCAATTTCCATGCTAATTATAGAATGCATAGTCTCAAATTCCCTTACCCCTCTTAAAATTTATACTGGACTTAAGTTTCTTCTCGTCTGAAAGCGTCATTTCGCGGAGAGTCGAAAGTGTTGCACATTAAGCATGTCAATATTTAATCTTGAAAGCACCAATCGCAAGTCCCAGTATGTGGGTTTTTCGCCCCAACTTCTCTTTTTCACTTTATCGCACTTACTAGGGGAGTGGAGGAGGTACGACTAGCCTATATACGTGATGTCCTTATATAGGAGCTATAAACGTATCGTTAACAAGATTTTCAGGATAAAGCTATAGAGTGTTCCTCTTTTTCCTTATCATTTTTTCACTACTAGAAGGCTCAGTCTTCTTCGACATCTTTATTATGAATGTCATGTATCTACGAGGTTGGAGGAGGGTGCTCACCTCGCTGCTCCACAATCGCGTTTGCCTTGTCTTTCCGCCATCGGTCTACAAAGTATTACAGAAGTATTTTCTGGAGGTACACGGCGCTATTAGTTCTTCTGCTAGGAGTCACTATTTCTTCGTCTTCGTCAAGACCTATTACCTTTGCTGTTCTGCTATCTGCCCGAGACCTACCTCAATTCGAAGGGCGATAGCGATTGAGCAGAATGATACACTCGACATCGGTGGAGCTTGGAGTTACTGGCATAGCCTTGAGGTCAACACCCAAGTGGATCCTTTTCCAAAACCGAGGCGCAAGCTGCCAAAGATGGCATTCCGTTTTATCTTTCAAACAATTCGCAACTCATAATCAATCTCATAATTACTACCATTTCTTTCCTCCACTGTATTTTTGTCGAAAATACTGTTTTGTTTAAAATGTGTATGACGTTGGTAACAAAGGCTTAGGGCGATCGAAATTGTATAGGTTGTGATACTGAGTGATGAGATCACCTAATTGCCCACCACACAGGCATGTTTCTTCCCTCTTTTTTGCCAGCATATAACTTTCATCAATGCATTTTTTCGGATGGTGGGGCTTGTGCACAGAGCTGAACCAGATCTCCTCGTTGACCACTCAGCTAATCGTCCCCGTCACGCTGTGATAGACTGAGGCACTTAGGCACGCAGTCTGCCTCAACTCCACTTCCCCTTGCAGTGCGTATTTTGAAACACCATGTTTTGAAATGCTAACATTTTGCATGACACTATGGACGAGCACCCTCCTGTCGTGAGCAACGGGATATGTGAACGGTGGAGGATGTGAGACTGTGGCTTTAAACGCTGGCTACGAATCTCAGTCCCATTGCTGGAGGTGCATGGAATGTCTTAGGCGGTGCACCTGGAATTTAATTTGATCGTTTAATCTCCAACCATTTCATGCGTTTTGGGCCTCAAAAACCTTGCATAGTTGATCGCTATGTAGTGCCGAGAATAACGGTTAAATAATGCCGATATGATAAGTTCGTAAACAGACATCCTCACTCTGTGATCGCGTGTGCTAATGTCAAATCTCTTTTTTCTTCAGTCTGTAGGCACAACTCTAAAGCGACACCACCGCTTGGAGGTGAGGTCCCTTGAGACTGCTGTAAGTAGTGCAAGTCCGACAGAACCGAAGTATATTTTGAGTAGCGTCGCCAACACCCTGCTGCTCACTGGAATGAGTTTAATTCGCTGTCCATGAAGATCGCATTCGCACCGCAGGCCTTTTGAACAAAATATGGGATCTAACTGCATGCTCAAGCTGCTCATCTACGCACCTCTCAACCATTGAAGTTATCAATTCGGGAAGAAGCCCTTTGTTAAGGTTTTGTGGTTCCTGATGCATCTCTTGGGATCTCCTCCTAACCTGTGATCACAGTAGAAGAAATCTCAGGCTAGCATCTACTAGCCCCCAGAGACGTTGGAGTGGACGAATTTCACGCGGCGCTCCCTAATACGATTTCCTAAGCTGTACCGGCTTTAGTCACGGTGGAGAACGAATCCCACTATAAGTGTACGTTGGATCTGCTGGAAGTTTATTAATGACAATGGAACCGGAGATTGAGTAGAGCGACCTTCAGCCCCATGTCAAGATCAGAAAAGGGAGAAGTTTGGCCACGATTTCGCTAAGGTAGAATTTCTGCTATTCCCCCGTCACCCTCCGATGTCACATCAGCATAGCGATTGATTGGTTGTTTTTTTTTCCAATCACCAGATTTCTCAAGCCTCCTTGAACGGACTCTGTCAAGCAAACAACTGTAACACGGAAGGTTTCATCCAAAATGACTTGTGTATTCAATTCCCTGAATTGTCACCTCTGTTTACAAGTTCTGTGACACTTTACAAGTCGACCTCCTCCCAAAACTTTCCATTCGGCATTTCACGCTCTTGTTGAAGGTTTGAGGGTAATGGCTGCAGCCAATTGAAATCCAGACTACACGTGACTTAGCTGTCCCGACAGCAGAAGCGCAGGCACGACCTGCGGCCTTATCAAGGGAACAGGGTCAATACCAAAGGCCTGCCTTTCATGAAGCACACCTTTAGGCCAAATTAACTGGGATAATTTGCTTCGGTTTCTCCCTTATCGGTTCATAATTATGAGGGGCGAACGAACTCTCGCGTGTTCCTAACGCCTCCCACATCCGAAGCAGCTTTCGAGATTCAAAACCACCGCCTTTATCTCCTTCTGTGATGGTGGATGGTAAATGATCAGTCATTTTGCCATTACTTGGGTTTCATTTGCATTCCAAAAACCAGAGTCATTGACTCATTGGGTGGTTTCTAGGTGTCATTTTTTGCTATCCAAAATAACGTTAAATTGAAATAACTTTTCATGGATGGGACAGCCATGTAACAAATTTTAACACGACCTACAAGCCATCATGCGGCATTGAGTGCTCGCTGACGATATTTAAAAGAGGCTCCAATTATTTTGCCGTATTGTTGCGAGATTTCTCTTAATAGCCTTGCAAATTTCGGCAATTATAAAATGAAATAGCCATTTATGCTCCCACAAACGAGAGAGGTACACAATGCCATTTTAGGCTTAACAATTATGTACACAGTTGGAGAACAAAGGTGCGTAGAACTGCTGGCATGGCTCGAAGACAAACATTCAATTACGGAGCGTTCGAGTCCCCCTTTGCCGAAACTGAGACTTAGCCAAACAACCACTGGGTGAGTCTTAAACTTCACGAGTGAGTCTATTCGCCGTCACAAAGAATAACGGTAAATAAGTAAATGAAAACATTGCAATCTATGGCTCAGCTCTGAGCGAAATCACCACCACGCCTCCAGATTTATTGCTGTTACCTAACGATTTACCCTTTGTAGTGTAAAGTATTGCCTGCCTGTCCAGCAAAACGCTCCACTATTTCTAGCTTTGGTTCACTGCGGCTGTGTCCGATGATCGCAGATCCAAAATCTCTTGTGTTCTCCTTTAAAATTGATGCATGACAAACAAATCAAAGCTCATAAACCATCAGTAATTCAAATTCAAAGTTAAAACACTTTCTCATTTCCCCAGTATAGCATTTGAAATGCCACAATTTGAGGCCGGCTCCTTGGGCGATTGGACAATTGCATGAAAAATATGGAAAAGTGGATGATGAAAATGCTGCAGACGCATGAGTGATTGGAAGAATTGATGACACTGTAACGCACTGAAAACGATTTTGAGCTTCAATTTTGCTTACCTCTTAAACACAATGCTAAGTATGTCGTAAAGCACTATGCATTCATCTAATTTCCTCTGTAGAACCGATACAAAGTTGTTAAGAGATCATGAGAGGAGGAACTAGGACGGTTTTCTCTGTTCGCGTTTAACTGAAGCCCATAGCATTCAGCTATGGAGCTTTTACCTCCCTTTCTTCGACAGCTGTTTTAGCCTCCCTTCATCTGTGTCCACAATACTACAGCCATTAGGTGTGATTTGAGGGCGTGCTGCTGTTACGGGCGATGAGTGAAAGGAAGGGTGCCTTAGAGACTCGAAGGAAGTCCTTAGTGGGCGCTTTCATCGACTTCAAGTCTTTTTATTGGCACTCCTTCGATAGCCTCTGGTGGAATGCTCACCTCACAGGCCCTCTGCTTCGGTCAGCCGGATCAACTGTCCACGAGATGGGAAGGCAACACAGATTGGCCTATTCTCTAATATGCGATTGTCACAAGGAGGCATTAATGTAAAAATGGCGATTAACTTATTATGTGGAGCTAAGGACCTTTCACTGACAGCACTTACAACATTTTAAATAGCAATGATCTGTCGAAGAATTAGCATTCAATGGATGGTGGTGGTGGAGTTGTCGGTGGGGTCAGAATTACAAAGACCGCTTACAGGAAGACATCGGACAACTTGCAAACAGAAGCGTTGGCCACGCTCCTGGTGTTGGATAAAGCGAAGGGACTGGAATGTCTCAAAGTCATGCGCGGCTACATGGCCACGTGTTGGTGGTTTGTGCAGCCCCTCCTCTTCTGCCTCATCGGTGCCGACATTCCTGTGGAGAAGCTGCGAGCTGATACCATTGGTGAGCTGCTCACCCTCTACCACCTCCATTCAACTTCCTGCTCCCACCATACACACGCAGCGCAGGCAAGTCGCACACGACGTAAATCGCCTCTCGACCACGTGTCCCACCTTCCACTGCCGCAAATGAGAGAACGGTTCCAAAACGCGGCCAGGTGTTATTCGTCTCGAGTCCATCACTGACCCTAAATTTGCACTACTTTTATGACGATGCTCAACGGGAGGGAGTGAAGACTTCGCGTCATTGTACTTTTGCTTGCATGCCATCTCTTTCCACCTCTCATTTCCTACCCCTTCGCTCTTCTTCCTTCTCCTCCTCCTCCTCCTCCTCCTCCTCCTCCTCCTCTTCTCTTTTTTTCCTCTCCTTTCCCCAATTTCATTCTCCTTGCTGCTTCACAATGAGCATTGCCTCCCATCGTCCTCATTTCAGGTCGTGGCATCGCCTCCATCCTCATCTCCCTGGCCTTTCGCATGGGCGCCTCCATTCTCGCTGTAACGCCATCACCGTTGAAGTGGAAGGAGAGGATATTTGTGGCCGTGGCGTGGATTCCCAAGGCCACAGTTCAGGCGGCCATCGGTCCCCTGGCACTCGACTCTGCGCGTGCAACTGGTGATGCCACCCTCATCAACTGGGGTGAGCAGGTGAGTTGAGTCCTCTATCCTCACCGCAAGTGCAAAGAAGTGGGCTAAACCGTGTAGGAGGTGTTTGGGAGAAGTTGGGGGGAGGGGGGAGGTGACAAGTTGTCGGGAAAGTAGAGCGCACTTGGTTACGGACACAGTTGCCTCCTACATTTGTCTGATTATCAGCGTGGTGGTGAGCAAGTAGCATGTGGGGAGTCGCAGTCTCAATTCGTCAGTGTGGTTGGGTGTGTGTGTGTGTGTGTGTGTCATTCCACTGCTATGGTGTGCATAAAAATTAGGAGTGGAATTACACGCTCAGATCCTGTTGCATGCAGTGAAAATGTTGGCATTCCATTGCAAAGCCCTTCTTTACTTCCTTTGCCTGTAGACTTCAAGGAGCTGAATTGGTCCTCGGATAACTTCCAAAGCAGATTTTCTTTTCGACGCACTTTTCTACATTTGCACTGCTTTACTCCTTTGTCCTTACAGGCATCATATTAATGCGGAAGAACTGGCTGTAATCCCACATAATTGCTAGAAGGATGCATGCGTATGGCATCAAGTTTGTATACCTAAGAGAGTGAAAAATCTGCGTTGACTGACGCGTTGCACAAGCATACGGCAATTTAAACAAACCACGATCCTATCACACGTAGAAGCTAACACTTGCTTTGAACTCCGCAGAAACTTGCTATGCTCACAAAACTATCACAAGTTAGAGGTAATTTTTTCAAGACTTGCCAATTAATCATTACTAGTTCCAAAAAAATCTTTTGAAGTGTTAGTGTTATTCAGTTAAATTATAGTGAGTCAATCATGTCGAGGGGCATATGCTCGTGTCATTTAATGGCAGGCACAGATCGACAATAATGACACTGCGAAAACAACAGGCGGATAATGTTCCGGCAGAGATAAAAGGAAATTCTGTATCTTCTTTTTGTTTATTTACATAAGGTGACGTGTGTGGCCTAAAGAGCAGCTAGGAAATGAGGCTCTTTGATGTAACTCCTCAGTTTATGTGACCGAATTGTGAGGTTGACTTGCCCAAATTCGGTGACTTGTTGGAAATAAATGCAAACACAAGTAGGGTGAGGTTAATAAACTCCATTTAAGTAAATGGTAGGTGCCCAACTCGGGAGCTTGCTAAAGTTGTTTCTCCAAGTTGCACTGTGGTTTAACTTGTAGTCAAACCAGATGTAACTCTTCCGTTTTGTTTTGGTAAAGGGGATGTTTAGGCTCTTCGCTTTTGTTCCTTTGTTGGTTGGTCTGTCTTCTAGACAGTGCTAATAGCCTAATGCCTAAATACATCAAATGTATATTATTGTGTCTAAGTAGTACGTCTTCCCTTGCCACCAAGGAAGCCTCAGGGAGCCGCAGTAATGGCAGCTGCAAGCAAACCACATTCGGGGGGCATTTATTCTCATTTTTACTGCTGAGTGATTGGATTTAACGGGGTGGAAGAAGTGTGCAGAGTGAGGTTGGGAGAAGTTGTGATGACCCGAAGAGAAGGAGAGAAAATGGCTTCCGCATTTAGCATCCACCATAGCTATAAATGAACCAATTTGAAAGGTTCGTCACGGATCTGTCTACCGTACCTGTGCAAGGATGCGGATATTTAAAGATTCGGCACTTCTTTCATCTCTCTTCTAGTTGGATAGAACTTAGACAGAGACGGCTAACCAGCTCTGAAATGAAAGTTAAGCAGATATCAGAATAAGACGTGGAAGCTTGTTTTCTTGCAGTTGTTGGTTTCTCCATAAACGTCACTTTGTCTTGTCCACAAATTCTGAATCCGGACAGGCCAAAACCTTCAACCTGGCAAAATTACCAAGCGGAATTAGCAAAATTGCAGTCAGCTATCCTCCAAGCCAATAAAACATCAGTTGACGCGTGGGCGTCCGATAATGTTTTGATGGCTAACATGGGAGACTGGCCAAAGGGAGCGTCGAAACAGGTACTTAAGCTAGCAGGAGGGCTACCCAATTCAATAATTGCTTGTTTAATAGCCGCTCCTGGAGAAGGAACAAATTAGTGGTCTTAATGCCTTTGATATGTTAAAGGTGCACATTATGTCCGAGAACTTTATCCTCAGAAACGTCCACTTCAAGTTGGCAGTTGATCAAATTTAAATTGTTCTAAGGCTTAGCAGGACTGGAATGCATGGTTTAAGGCAAGAAATACCAAAATGATTCCGGTTTTTGTCATGAAAACTGCAGTGTACAAAACGTCCAATTAGTGGATTAGTGGAGCCTGACCACAAATAAGTAGCTAATAGTTGACTTTTAGCTTAAAGCTACGAAAATGCGCAAATGCTGTGAAACACTCAATAATGCAGGTTCTTCGAATAACTTTGACTGGTGAACTTCGACAAATTCTTTAAAATCTTTACATTCTTCTTTAAGGTCGCATGCACATTCGTGGGTGAATTAAGTAGTATTTGGCCTGACAGTGGGGGTAAATGGACGCGCATCATGGACGACCTCTGTTTTGTCCACTGCTACCGCGGTGGAATTTGCACAAGGCTTTGCCTTTTATGAAGGATAGGCCTGCACTTAGTAGCACTTGAGAATGTCATTCAAAGCATTTGCAATTGTGGTGCATTTTTCAGAAAAAAACTTCATTACTTGAGGTACTTTGGCAAGTTCAATCCAATCTGTCGGTTATGTGACACTCGGGTAGATTTAAAGAGATGGACCAAGGGGCTTTATATTGCCTGGTCGATCACGCTTGATCAATTTAACACTCAAATTTGTTGAACAAACTGTTTTTTTTGCACAAGAAATGTACGCGTATGCCTTCATGAGTGTCAGTGGGGTAAAGAAACTGTTAAAGCATATCAACGAAGGCCTGAATGAGGGCAAATGCTTCACCTTACCGCCAAACCTTAGATTGTCCTGAAAATGCTAGTAAAGCCGATTATTAGGCACACTGTAGAAATGTTAAACAAGGCCGCAAAAATAACTTAATTGCAAGACTATAGAAGTCTAATTGCCACCCTAGAACTGTGGATAATGCAGCCATGGATGGAAATGTGTGGATTTTATGCTGTTTCTGGGCTAATTATTACTGGAAAGCCTCTCGGACCCTGGCTTACAGTGACCATAAAACTTTTCCAAATTTAGCAGGTCTTGCTACAGCTTCAGACACGACCTCATGTACTGCCCTGGTATGTTGACACTGGCTAGTCGACTCGCCCCACTCAGACAACCAACCTGACCGTACTTGACCGGTACGTGCTTCTCCGTAATGGAGAGAGGGCTTCAATGTAGTGCTAGTTCTGTACAGACCGTCAATTTTGCTTTCTGTACAACGAGATGAGAGTTAGGGTGACAAAAGATGACCTTCATCAATGTCTTGCAACACAAACACTTTGTCCCAGCCCAAGCATATGATGCCCCATCTTTAAGTTGCTTTTGGACAAATGTAATTAACGCAAAAACTCCCCGTCTCAAGCACCGTCATCCCAATCAACCGATTCTCAGCCTGAGTTCCCTCCTTGTCCTGTCAGCATGGAAATCCGACCATCCCGATAGTCTTCCAGTCTTTCTGCACTCTGGTTGCCAGTGTTACATCTCCTTGGAAGACTCAAGGAGTTAATGTATCACTCCTATCCATCAAGTTAGTCCTTTATTTCCTTGTGTTCAAAGTTGACACCGTAAGAAAGGTACGTAGGTAAACAAAATTTGATTACGTGATTCCATTATGGCTAAATTGTTGAAGTAGGTATCAAGAAAAAACCTGCCACTGGGAGCAGAAAATGCTGGAGGTGGAGATGAGATGACTAAGCTGATTCACATTTTATTACCTTAAAGTGACAAAGCTTCGGACTAGAAGATCCTATAAATAAGGTTTCTTTCTTTTGCAGTAAAATCAAGCCCCAAATGCCATTATTTACCCCCAGCATTCTTTGCAAGCCAGTCTGCTTGATCAACAATAAAGTTTACTCTTGTGGTTAATATTCACCTTGCCGCATCTCAAATCCTTCTCTCTCCCCACGTCAAATAATGCCTAATCACCATCCACACTTCATCAGCTCACTTGCTACAGTTCTGGAGAAAACGCGTTGTCTCTGTGTGAACGACTCATTTCACTTGCCTGCCATGGCAATGTTCGCGATTTAGAGGAAAATTGTCACCAATCGAAAGCCACAAGCGGTGCGATGCGACTTCCCTGGCTTTGAGTGGCAATTACCATTTAGGGAGGGTGCAAATGAAAGAAACCTTCGGCTATCTGTCACCTACTTACCTATTTATAGCTCTACAGGTTCCACCTACCGTGCACACAGATTTTGGCCACGGTGATGGTCGTTTAGAAAGGGAATTCTTATGCCTACGTCTCTTCGCTGGTCTTCGCCCCCACACGGTCAGGCGGTGAGGCCATCAAATTATACATTTTGACTGCCAGTTGACCGTAGGGCGATGATCATGTTATGCATATCGACGATAGAGCTGAAGCCAACTTGCTAATTGCATAACAGAGAACCTGCATGATGAAATCCCACACACCTAAACCTCTTCCCTTCAATTGGGGTTCAGTCTCCTTCGTCTTTCCAAAGATTTACGTCTTAAAATGAGCCACCCTCGACTTCATCTTCGTCTTCCTCCTCTTCTTCTTCTATCTCAGTCCACCTCTGTTGAGACACCAAACCATTGAGCATTTTTGACTCACGAAGTGACTAAAGCTATCGAGCTTTCAGCTTCACTCGACTTTTCGGGTTCAAGGGGAGCGCATCTTGTGGAGCGATTGCAACAACCAGTGCGTGCATACCAAGGGAGACCTTAGTGAGTGCTTTGCACAAATCCACAACACATCTGGCCTCATGACGCCTCTCGCTCTCGCTCTCCCTCCCTCTCTCGCTACATAGATCATTTATGGAAAATTGTGGGCATTTTGGAGGAACACTGCAAGTTCCTTTCACCAAGAGATCTGTGACTCACAAATTGGTCGGTTGCTTTAAAGTCAGTCTGGCGCCACCCAATCACTGCCGACTGCGAGCCCCCGACCTCCTCTAAGTGACGGTTGAACTACGTTCCTGCGGACGCTTGAGTTCACCCTTTGGCAAACTCAAACCTTCGAGGAGGTAGTCTCCGCACTGCGGGTGAGGGCGTATTGTCACATCTCCCTTCTTTTGCTCACCATGAAAGCACGGAAGCATAAACTCTCCAGAGCACGGAAGGGCTTTGTAGTCGCCATTCGAGCCCACAGCTTGAACATGATGGGACCTCCGTCTTTCGCACTGAGGAGCCTTCCTTTGTGGTGTGACTCATCCTCGCTCCCAAAAGATGCCCACCCGGAACGTGTTTTAACTCATTCAGCCCTTGATGGACAGGCCCCTAGATTGCGCCAAAGTGAGACCTCAAGGACCCACTTATTTACGTTTTTTGCTGTGGAGGAGCATTCCGGTCATCCGACGTCATTATGCCCCCGCATTTCCTCCTCGACGGAACATTGTGCTATCAAAGAGTGCATCTTGTCAACTTGCATGAGAATAGCTTAAAATTTTTTTGCGGGCAGCTTGCAACTGGCACACTTGTAAAGGTTTGACAGCAAACTCTAGGCCAGAGTCTGCTTGTGCTCCATTGGATATAGTTTGCCCATTCTTGAACGTCGTTTGACCACCCCTGGTCGTGAAACCTGCAGTCTCTTTTCATACCGCATCAACCAGCTTTGTACAACTGTCATCCAAAGCGGTTCACAGCGCTCCTCGTATTCACAACAGGACAGCTGAACGCCCAGGTTCGGGGTGAGACTTTTCACCATCAGTTTACATTCGATACGATAACCAAATAAGAGTCTAAGCTTCATCACCGCTGTTTACATGAAGCTACTGCATTCAATAATGCTCCACATACACACGCAGACACAGACATCAGAAAGGCAGGTAAAGAATATCCAACAATCTTTCCGACAGTAATTTACATTCAGGCATCACATATACGCAAATACGCAGAAAATATGAGCGATTGGCAACGCTAAGGTCCGCCGCCTTCTCTAAGAAATAAATAATGGTCATTATTGTCATCATCGTTTGGATAAAATCAGCTCAAAATGGGCGAGGGAAGAAAGGCGAGAGATCATGCGAGTGTGTAGCTCCCCAGTTAACCAACCGATAGATACTTGGAGGAAAGAAGACAGCACTGATGCAGTAATGGATGGAGAGCTGGACAGCTTGGTTGGCTAGTGAATGAGCAGGATCTAGGGGTCGGGATGGAACTGTTTGAGCAGTAAGTTGTGTTGATTGATTTAAATAATCTCAGAGCGCTGTCTCTAATGTCGAAGGAGTCTCCTCTTCTTTTTGGAATACGCGAAGAACTCCATCAGCTTTATTCCAGTCTCCTGCTTCCCCTTCTCCCTCAACATCACTAGCAATTTCTTTATTTTTTCTTCCAATGCGACGGTGATGATGCTTGTGGTTACCTTCCTCCTCTTGGTCACTACCTGCATAAGCATTGTCATTGTGATTTGCGGTGGAGCTCCCCACCGGAATGAAGATGGGATCTTGATGCAGTAGGTGTGGTGCCACAAGAGGAATCAGTAGAGCTGCCAATGGAGCGGTAAGGAGAATTGATAGAGCGGAGAGAGTTATTATCTGTAGGGAGGAAAATAGAAGGGACGTCTGATTTTACCGGTTGTCTGCAAAAAGAGCTGGCCATCGTGGCATTAAAACAAAAAGCAGCGGGTTCCAAGTTTGTCCTACCACTCACAGCCTACATATGGTACTAAGCTTGGCCATGGCGTTGGCTAAAATAACGTGCGAAAATAAAATGGAAGTTTTTGAAAAAAGGCTGAGCATGGTCCAACGCTAAGGCACCTACAGAAGTAGAACGTGTGGATGATGTGAGCCTTCCAACGACAGTTGAGTTTACTTCTGCTAGCGACGTCTCGCTCATGTGGTTTCTAACTCACCTTCGTCGCCCATTCCTACAAAGGAGAATTTATTGTGTGGAACACCTGAGCCTTAACAAATAAAAGCAGCACAGCCTATTGACGTGAAATCGGTCAAAGGACGAGATTTCTGCGAGTATAATCGACACAAACACACACACACATTTGCTTTCGTCTGTACTCGTAAGTCGTTTCGTAATCGAATCTTTTCATACATTGAGTAAATTATGGAGCATTTGTACAGAGCTAATAATTGCAAAAGAAACGAAATTGGACTCCATTTGGAGTCACCACGAGTTCTGAAGGCTTAAAGGAATGTTTGTGCCGGTAGCAGCCTCAAACACCGGCATAGCATCAAAAAGGCGCCATGCCAATGTTGATTCGAGCATTTCCTTAACCACACTCCTTTGACTAAGCAGGGATTGCAGAGGCTCCCACCCCTTTCACTTTAACAGGTCATGTCACGGTATCAGGCGTACAACGAGTGGGGAACAGGCTGGTGAGTCGATCCGACTCACGTAGGCAAACATCCGCATTGCATTAGTTGACTAGCAATCTTAAGTGTCACTGAAAGTAGACATTCGCCGTAGGTGGCTGAATTCACAAAACTTGCAAGTGGGGAGGGGGGGAGGGCAAAATAGTGCTGAATTCCGAAAGTGAAGTCACTTTGAACCCTACACACTGATCGTTAATGGAAGCGAGATGGTGTTTGGGGAAGATGAATGTATCCACGTTGGACGCCTCTCGGTAAATAAACATTTGTCCAAATACAGAGATGCGGTGTTCGTATCTTTAGTTCGCATTATAATGAATACAACTACGACATCCACTCAGCGGAAACCTTTCCCAAAGTGTTTCTGGGTAACATGTATGCCGCAGATTATGAGTTGCAGTCCTGTAAACCGAACTAAAACTCATAGAGTCTGCGAGAGAGCTTTCTCATAGGAAACGAGAGAAATGAAGAGCATATTTAGCTATCTGGAAGTTTATTTTCGCATTCTGCTGCAATACAACACAAGTGGATCATACGAGAAGGAATACAAGAGTATGCGTGACGCAAACCACGTTCTACACCACAGTAAATCACCATAGAGCTGTTCAAATAGTTGGGTTCGCTTTTAACTTTCGAGTCAAAAATAAGATTTGCAAGAAAAGAAGGCACCACGGTATCAGTTTAGCAAGTTGCTCATTCATTTTAGGATAGAAATTGTTCCAAGTTTTAGCAGTGAGCCACCGGTAATTGAGAAGAAAAGGGTAGCAAAGTTTGGTACATTTCTGGCCTTGATTAACTAATTTACCGAACAAAAGGAATTTATTCTCCATTCCAAAAAAACACCGTCATACCAAATTTCCAGAGATGACCACTCAGCAACAATGGAAGGACGTGTGACCGCAGCCGAGTGCCACTCCAATTTCCGTATTCGAATAGCCATTTCCGTCTTCGAACTCGCATTGAAGACGGAATACATAAAAGCCACGAAAGGCAAGCCAGCAGCCTCAAAAATTAACCAGAACGTCCGTTGCCATAACGACTGAGAAGTTTTAATGCGGTTTATATCAATAAAAAGGTGAAAAAATCACCTTAGTAGTAAAGAGCTACCTGGAAGGATATTGTCGCCTCCACCGACATTTGTTTGCAGTGTGGACTTAAAATTTTCTTCAAGCCAAAGCATTTAACCGTAACCGCAACGTCAGGCACCTGGTGGACGTCTAAAGCACTGTTGACGCATCGCAAACACAGAACCCCCAACTTGGGGCATTAGCATGAAGAGTGTAGCAACAGTGACCGACGAAGAAGCATTAATTCAAAAGTGAACGATTTGAAGCAAAAGACCCACAAAAAAACAATGGACATCAAGACTATTAAATTTTTTGAAAATGCAGAGAATGAAATTTAAAAATTAGGATATCTTCCTGAACGATGAGGTTTTGCTTAACTAGACAATTACAAAATCACGAATTTTTAGCTTCCACAAGAGCTATTAACAATTCAAACTCCGTAAGGTCAGAATTGAAACCGCTTGAAAGCGTGTATTATGAAAAATGTTCAAGTATCTTACCAAAATTCACCAAAAACAAGTGAAATGAAACTCCCGCCGCTTTGTTCTTTCACCTCGCAGTCGGCCAATCGACAATTCACCCACCTCTCAATTCAACCATTCTAGCACCAATCAACCAATCACACCATATCCTTTCACCAGTTACTACTCTGTGGCTTTTTAAGTTTTTGGAACAACCACAACTTTCCGTCAAAAAACGAGTTACACACATGGTGGGGCAACGTATGTGTGGCTGTTGAACCCGACAGAGTTTTTGTATTAATCATGCCGAAGAAGGGGAAGAAAAAGAATCTACTCCCACACGGCTTACCTTTTTAAGCCTACTTCTCATTTAGTCGTGCCCCAACGTGACTGATGGACCTGCCGGCGTGGTCCCTTCCGCACTGCAGTAAGTACAGAACGGAAAGCCTTTGAAGTTTCCGATAACGATCGAAAGTGAATGTAGGACACTTTGAACTCAAGGATATTGCTTTTAGTCTTGGAGATAAATATGGCTCTCGGGAGGGGCCTGGAGATATACGGATTAGCAATGACCTTGAATCTTAGCTTGGCCCAAGGACCACCCCATCCCCTTTTCCTTCCTCAAATTATCACACGAAGCTGCATGACAGAGGTCCTCTCCATTCAGGATAATAGCAGCAATTGAAAAGGCATTCAGGGCAACGCTTAACAAACAAAGATATGTCAAAACCTTTCAGCTCAATTCACTACGAGTCTGAGATTTTAAGACTGAATGGTGTTGAAACTTAAGCCAGATTGTTGATGAAAGAAAGGAAATGGAATGGAAAACATTGGTACTAACAACTATTCGAAGGTATGTTGATCAGAGAGGTCAGTTTGTTCCTTGTAAGCATAATCACAAGCAAGAACCATAATTCTTTCCTAATCAGGTACCATTTGCCATCGAGCTTAGCACTTGCGATGTGTTTTGATACCGGAGACTCGGAAAAGGCACCACTCCTCCTCCTTTCAGATACTTTGGGTTCTGCCTCGATTTTAATTTCTCATCTTTGCATTCAATTCCCTTACACCTTAGTTCCCAATGTGACAGAATAGAATGCTCAATACCAACCCACAGGCACCACACCCGTTATGAGGCAAACACATTTCTCTGGCCACGACGCAAGAAAGTGATGGCCGGCATATAACAAGAAGCGCATGATTCGGTCTTCAAAACGCTTCATAAAAGAAGCACAGAACAACAAAGTGATGGTCGTGAAATCTTATCTGTTTGTCATCTGTTAGTGCATGTGCCATGTGCATTGTGAGGTGTGACGTGTGAGGTGCGGCACGTGGCGTGTGGTGTGTAGGATCCGCCTAGTTTGTCGCCATCAGGGCTTTTCTTTCTTCTTCAAGTAGGCACTAACGGCTTAATTCACCACTAACATCCTGTTAAACATGACAGAACCTTCTGTATTTGCGACATTTTCACCAAGGACGGAGGGCGCTTCTGAGTCTAATTTAATCATGAACTGTGGGTGGGAGATCAGTTAGAAGAGTTAAATTGTTTATACTTGCACCGCAACTCATCCTCTTGCTATATGCTTGCCAACAAAGCTATGGGAGAGGAGTTTGCTAGTTCATTCGTAATGCCTGGAAGGTTCGATTAAAAGCTGTTGGCATGGAGGCTCAAAGAGAAATACAGTTGAGCATAATAACTAGTTCAAAACAAGTAGACTGACGGATTTCTTTTGATAATCTATTGTTATTAATAATCACACCCATTCACAAGTTCTGCAGGTAGTTAAGACACGTCACTGTAGTGACTTAAACCGTGAAACTGATGCCTTGTAGTATGCCGCATACTGAGCATTGCCGAAAGAAGTCAAATGTAGCAGGAACTTAACGGAAGCAAAGTTTCCCTGTCGCTGAAGCAAGGTGATGGTCACTGAGACACAATGTTTGTGCATGTGAGACATGGAGTTCGGCTTGTGACGTGTGGTTTGTGCCATTTGCTTGGGGCTAATCTACCTAGTCTCCACCACAGTCTTCTTCCAGTCCGAGGGGTTGCAAGCTGCACCGCTCATCAACTACGGCGTGTCGAACATGATTAGGCGTTCTGGATTCCTGACGTTGAACTCTTAAATCCTTCACCAATATCATTAGGAAAAGGCAGCCTGAGCTCAAACCATTGTTTGTGTATTTTTCTGCCACTTGCCACACCTTCAATGAAGATTTTGCAAGCACTATGAGGAAAAGATTGTGTAACCTTGGGCACGGCTCAGACTCCATCAGTAAAGCATAAAAGTGCACTCCCACCCAGCATATTTAGCCATCATGTTATGGCATATGCTCAAAACCGAAATAAATTTGTAGGCTAATGATAAGATGTTTCATGTTGTTTGGTTGACGCGCAACTCTACCATACAATGCCTGCCAATAACAACAAACAGCCCTATCAGTTACACCATGGTGTCGCGTCAAAGCTGCGCACACCGGTTGTCCTTTTTAACTACCCACTGACATTATAAGGTGATTGAGTGAGGGTGTGACATGACCTCCTAAGGTTGGACGGTCACGTGAGTTTACTGACCCATGGGGTGTAGACCTTCCGTTAGGCTTATTAAGGGCATGCTCACCAAACGGTTGTCCTTTTTGACTATCCACTGACATTTGAACGTGATTGAGTGAAAGTGTGACATGACCTCCTAAGGTTGGACGGTCACGTGAGTTTACTGACCCATGGGGTGTAGACCTTCCGTTAGGCTTATTAAGGGCATGCTCACCAAACGGTTGTCCTTTTTGACTATCCACTGACATTTGAACGTGATTGAGTGAAAGTGTGACATGACCTCCTAAGGTTGGACGGTCACGTGAGTTTACTGACCCATGGGGTGTAGACCTTCCGTTAGGCTTATTAAGGGCATGCTCACCAAACGGTTGTCCTTTTTGACTATCCACTGGCATTTGAACGTGATTGAGTGAAAGTGTGACATGACCTCCTAAGGTTGGACGGTCACGTGAGTTTACTGACCCATGGAGTGTGGACCTTCCGTTAGGCTTATTAAGGACATACTCACCAAAATGCGCTGGAATCACAAGTTATTATTATTATCAAAGTAGCAAGCAAGAATCTAATTCCAATGCCAAGTGTCAAGAAAATAACGCTTTTAGGGATTTGTTAACTTTTTGCATTGAACAAACAGTCAAAAAGTGAAGCAGATCCAAATCTAAAAAAAGAAACCAAACTGAAGTTTGATATCCAATCTTTGCGTTTTCAGGGAAGACGAATCGTCCATCATGCTTTTGACGAAGTCCAATTAGACGCGTAATTTATTTCTACCTCAATTAATGTCAAATTCAGTACAAAATTGACATTTGATTGCATGCCGAACGCGTGAGTAGTCCTATCGTAAAATTTATTTCACTCTCTCGATATCACTTTCCTTTATATTTCAGAAGTGAAATGTTGAGAAGAAACGCCTTACTCGCCCGGCTTCAGCGCAGCGGGCTGAGAATATCGCGATTTGAGTGAAAAAAGCAAGGCAAGTTCAGCAGAACAGACCAGAAACCATCGCTTCGGTGGAAATGTATGAGACAGTAAGGCTAATGGTATGGGGGTTGTTAAATTCTATCCACCCTTGCCCTTTTGTGTCTCAAGTCTTTCGACTGTACGCATCACTGACCTGATCAATCTGTTAGTTCAATCACTTCCAACTGACACACCCGTGGTCCGCTTCCTACTGCCTATCAAAGGCGGACATATGTAACATTCCCGCTATCATCGTCTCCATTCCGATTTAATCAGCTACTACTTTAATCCTACTTATACTTACCAACTCCCGTTCCATGGGGAGGGGAAAACGAAATCTAAAACTGATCAGGAGGGAAGTGCGAATGGATGAATGTTTAGACTTTTAGTGGGTGAAGGGATTGATTATGGGTACGCGGATAAATGAATAAAATGGGGCAGAACGCTTTTAACGCTGCCATTAAAAGGGTGGAGCGATTAAATTACCACCAACAAAGTGACTGGGTGACCGATCTGTTGACTCATTGATGATTCGTTGATAAAATTTCGTTGAAATCAGTGCACGTTGTTGGTCTCATTGCATTTTGTTCCTTTCCACAGCATTACACGAGTTTTGGCCCTCAGTTATCAAAGAAGTGCAACAAAATTAGAAGTACACCCTACATGGCAAATGGAAGGGGGTTTAAGAGGTAGGATTGAATGCTTCTGAATGATCACCCCAAGGAGAAAGGCCATAAAGGAGTGGAAAAAAGAAGTGGGGAGACAGTGAAAATGACATGACCCAATCCGATCTGACTTTGGGCTGGCAGCTATGGTCGATTGGCCCCAGACAAAAAACATTTAATCAAAATGGTGGCAGCAGAGACGCTGGTAGATCAGGTAAGTTTCTCGCGAATGACGACATTTCCTCATAAATGTGACTTCAAAACGAGCACATTGATCGGATGTTTGTTCATTAACAATAGAACACTTGAGTTCAGTGGACAGTGTACGATTTCCATTGATAATCCTGATCTCAGTATTCAAAATAGCAGACAGCACGTAGCATACCTTGTCTTAAACACAACTGACGCAATCAGCACTTGTAAAATCCTACGAAAGATTAATCTCTCGGCAGTCTGGATGAGCAAAATAAATTATGTGTATTTTCAGCTCCCAAAGGCGTATTAAGCGAGGTATGCAGATAGCAAGCCAGAGCTTTGATGGCCACAGGCAAAGGAAGTAAAGAAGGGCTTTGCAATGGAATGCCAACATTTTCACTGCATGCAACAGGATCTGAGCGTGTAATTCCACTCCTAATTTTTATGCACACCATAGCAGTGGAATGCCACACACACACCCAACCACACTGACGAATTGAGACTGCGACTCCCCACATGCTACTTGCTCACCACCACGCTGATAATCAGACAAATGTAGGAGGCAACTGTGTCCGTAACCAAGTGCGCTCTACTTTCCCGACAACTTGTCACCTCCCCCCTCCCCCCAACTTCTCCCAAACACCTCCTACACGGTTTAGCCCACTTCTTTGCACTTGCGGTGAGGATAGAGGACTCAACTCACCTGCTCACCCCAGTTGATGAGGGTGGCATCACCAGTTGCACGCGCAGAGTCGAGTGCCAGGGGACCGATGGCCGCCTGAACTGTGGCCTTGGGAATCCACGCCACGGCCACAAATATCCTCTCCTTCCACTTCAACGGTGATGGCGTTACAGCGAGAATGGAGGCGCCCATGCGAAAGGCCAGGGAGATGAGGATGGAGGCGATGCCACGACCTGAAATGAGGACGATGGGAGGCAATGCTCATTGTGAAGCAGCAAGGAGAATGAAATTGGGGAAAGGAGAGGAAGGAAAGAGAAGAGGAGGAGGAGGAGGAGGAGGAGAAGGAGAAGGAAGAAGAGCGAAGGGGTAGGAAATGAGAGGTGGAAAGAGATGGCATGCAAGCAAAAGTACAATGACGCGAAGTCTTCACTCCCTCCCGTTGAGCATCGTCATAAAAGTAGTGCAAATTTAGGGTCAGTGATGGACTCGAGACGAATAACACCTGGCCGCGTTTTGGAACCGTTCTCTCATTTGCGGCAGTGGAAGATGGGACACGTAGTCGAGAGGCGATTTACGTCGTGTGCGACTTGCCTGCGCTGCGTGTGTATGGTGGGAGCAGGAAGTTGAATGGAGGTGGTAGAGGGTGAGCAGCTCACCAATGGTATCAGCTCGCAGCTTCTCCACAGGAATGTCGGCACCGATGAGGCAGAAGAGGAGGGGCTGCACAAACCACCAACACGTGGCCATGTAGCCGCGCATGACTTTGAGACATTCCAGTCCCTTCGCTTTATCCAACACCAGGAGCGTGGCCAACGCTTCTGTTTGCAAGTCGTCCGATGTCTTCCTGTAGGCGGTCTTTGTAATTCTGACCCCACCGACAACTCCACCACCACCACCACCTTCGGTTCCACCTGCAGAACCACCACCGGCGGCGGCAGAGGAGGTGTTCATTGCAATGACTGAAGACAGATCATCCTCACCACCCATCTTCCTCTCCATTCCAACTGACACTCGTTCAAACATGTCTGAGCGAATAACCTCGCTAGTAGTACGTTTTCGGTCTGCTTTAGCGGTGGTGGATGAACGAGATGTGGAGAGAGATCGAGTTAATTTAGCACGTCGTCTCTTCGTATCTGCAAGGTGAACAATTGCGGAAGTTATTGTTGATTACCTCCATGAGAGGGCTGGTAATTGAGATGTCATTGCTACCGTCTGGCCTTCAGCTCAAAATGCCAACTAAATTGCTACTGTTGTACTTTGCCCTTTCTTTACTACTATATCATAGTTGAGTCTATTTTGTTTTACATTCCTCTTTTGCGTGCACTCATTTTTCTACATATGACTGCTTTGCGATGCTTGAATGAAGCAGTGTGAAGGTAGCGGGATGAGCCTTGCATCGGGAGTCATCCAAGCAATGCTGATGTAATTATTTGTAATAAATGAAAGCATCCATTGTAGCCCGCAAATTAAAACTTCCTCCGGAGTGTGTCGTAAAGAAGACCGGCATGCGATCCCTTTCATGTCTCACCGGTAGCGTAAGCACAACCATCTGACGCGGGATGAGTGCAGTACGCATGAGAACATGGAGGGAGGCGATGACACGATTCTAAGGAATAGGGTGGGAAAAACTAATGGCAGAATGCTATCTGCTCAAATTGAGGTTTGACAGAAGGGTGCTTCTAGACTCTTGCCATTAGACATTTCAGCAAACTCATGCGATTTTAATAGAGAGCAGCAAATGAACGCAAATCCTTCATCAAAACGTTAGGTCTAGCTTTAATGGAGTGATCACCCCTGCCATCCTCAATCACCTCCCCCTCCCGCCAAATAAACTTCTAAGTAATGTCTTGCTTAGTGAAGCCAAACATTGGGTCAAAGCACCCTTATGGATAGGTATAGATCTGTCCTCATCGAAGGCCAAAAAATAGACGAGTTAGACCAAATAGAACCATAAGATGTCGATTTCAATGCACGTCAAGCAGAAGATTAAGATTTAGTGATGAAAAAATTAGCTGAGACCAAATTTCATAATTAGCTAATCGAGTATACTAAAACAGGACTAGTGGTTGGGATGTCATGGGTGAGAAAAAAATGAAGCTACTAAACTATTTTTGCAGCGTCCTCTTCATCTTACGCACGTATATGCATTCAACTTGGCGCTTTGTAAACTGCGTCCTTGTGCTAAAAACGGAGGATGTAATGCGTTCAAATCGGTATAGTATTCCCCACAGTAAGCCCAAAGAACAAGGATATATTTCAACGCTTTTGCTACTGGTATTCCTCTCCAAGGGAATGTATCACCGAAACCATTATTTGTTTTTGAGGAAAAAGTACGTGATGATGCCTCCAGCTATGCCAGATTCACCGCGTTCGCAGGGGAAGGCAAATTTACACCAACATGTGACAGTCCGACTTTCTAATCAGAAATAAACTTCACAAATGCGCGACACTCCTTTATCAGTTGTTTAAAATTGTAGCTGCGTTAAGCAGTGTTGTTGCTTGACTAATAGGAATGCATTACTTGCATTGATGCGTTGGGTAGTACGAGCATTTGCATCATATCTGAAAAATGGAACGCTTACATGGTTGCGGTAATCAACCTTCCCCTTGGACAGACCCCTTTAATGTACATTTCAGCAGTAGAAGATTTGTTGTGGGCAGAAATTTGTGTTTTCTGATGCAAGTACTACATTATTTTATAACCTCAAGGAATGCCTTTATCGAAAGGGTTTAGTCATGCGGACGGCGCACATACAGTTCCCACATCCAGACTCTCATTAACAACGGCAAAGTTGGGAGAAGGAGCGACAATATTTACTCGTGGATGAGCATGTCAAAGAATCATGTCTACCTGAATTACCGGTCGTAGGGGTGTTTCAGTATAATCACAACCCTCAACTTTGAGTTAACCGAAAAATTATGCGAATAGTAGAGAAAAACAAAAGGTGTGAACATTGTAGAAAGATACTTTCCTATTTAGCTTTGTATGTTAGTGGAATAAATCATTGGGAATTAAGCAATGAGACATATTTAGAGCTCCGTGGACGATTAATCAGCTACAGTCACGAGTGATAGAAATTGAGGTAGATTTATGAAACACGACAATGGAACATTAAAGATGAACCCTTGGGAGCAAAGCACTGAGATGAACTAACATTTATCATGATGCTTGACAAGTTCTGAAATAATTGAGGGAGGGTATTTAGTGGGCTTCTTGTGATGATTAGCAACCATTTTTGAGTACCTACATCGGAAAGCAGCTCTACCTGCCCAAAAGCCATAATAGTTATATTCAGTAAGGGTTCCTTTCGGTCAAAGAAATTCTGAAATAACTGCCATAAACAACAGTCCGACTGTAAGTAGGACATACAAATTAGCCGAGTAAAGCACGGAAAGCTGGTTTAAGTATTTTCTCAAAATATTTCAAAATAAGTCCGATGTTACCACTACTCCACCTAAATTTCATCCAGCAGACACAACATTTTAAAAAGAAGACCGCCACAGAAGGGTTTTGGCTAAACCTCAAAGGCTCGATAGGCGAGTAGGAATAAAGCCAGAAAAAACTAGCATAGCTTTGTTTCGAATAAAGCATTTATTCAGAGCTACATGCTGACAATTGTGTGACAAGAGTGAGTGGGGGGAGACCAGTAGTGGACTCAAATTCGGAATCGTCTCATTACTTAACTGATCACCTTTATCGTATTTCGAACTACTGATCGGGACTACTGATTTGAGAATGGTAAAAAATGTGGTCTTTCATTAGACTAAAAGGACACTCGTAAGGTGCACAGTTGAATCCGGAAAAAAACTCAAAGGTAACAACATTCAAAAAAGGCCACGTTACAACTCTAATGCCATTTTGAATGGACTAGTGTGCTCCTGGTAAATAATTTAATGCAATTAAATTCCATGGACCCAACAGAGAACACATGTTACACACCTGTGGCTTGTGAGCTCCGGAAGGACCATCGGACTTCACATACATGTAGCGCTGCTAAAGCATGGGTTAACGTAGTAATGGCTCAAAATTTAAACGCAGAGACTTATTAAGTCCTTTGGTCAACTTAAGCTCATACTGAGTACTGTGAAAAGAAGTTGTGAAGGAAGGAGTTCACTTTCTCGGACTGGGGCTTTAAAGATCGCTCCGGTGCGACCGAGTCATTAACTTGTATAGCAGTGCGCACATGGTAGGAGGTGACTGAGGATAGGTGCTTGATATGCCTGTACGATGTACGCAGACAATTGAACACATGCGCAGTCGCTGGGAATGCTCGATATTTGGAATGACATTGTAAAGCGCTTTGGTATTAGGAAAATTACTAGCAGTTCATGATGTAACGCTCATATTATTGAAAAATGGCCTGGTGGGTGACAGGTAAAAGGACAATTTGAACTTGGTTGTGGACGAGCGAGGCGGCCCTCTCGACGTAGAGAGACTCTCCTCCCAATTGGCACTTATGTGCCACGTAAAACGGCTCTGCCACTAAAATGAAAATGCCTGAAAAACACCCAACCTTTTCTATCGTGGGTGGTAAAGCGAAGGAGGAGGAAAAGGAAGAAAAGCCCATACATTTATCCATACATCCACGGCCAGTGCCACCTTCTTTTCAATTATCTTACTTAAATCTCAATGGTCTGTTTCAACAAAGTCATATTCGATTTCTACGTTAGGATTTTCTTCAAAGAATTTGATTGATGTTTGCGACCTTGTCAGGCGATTATCTGTTAGGATCCCAAGTGTTTCAGGATGTCTTAGGTCAATTTGCAGTGAGAACTCAATGTGAATGGACTCTGATTTTTGCGCAAACAACAATGAGCAAAAATTAAGGCCCTCACTTAAGTAAGCGAGGAAGACACGTCATCACAAAATTTACAATAAAGAGGGCAAGGAAGGTGGAACATTGGGTGCGGATATTAGCTACCGCACAGAAGGAATCGCAATTTGACAACTCTATTGCATAAATTAACAGGTAAGCACAATGCTAGGCAATCAAGCTAATGAATAGGAAAGTGAGCAAGTAGATCAGAGCAGGTGGTTGGTGAAGAAAAACGATAGGTAGACGGAGAGATAAATGGAAAATAGTAGAAGAATAAAACAGTGAAGAAGCGGATGGAAACACAAATAAGTAAATTAATGTGCGTAAAAGATGAGAATATAAAAGATGATACATTGATAGTCAATAAGATAGGGTGGTAATCTGATGGCTAAATGGGCAAGAGAAGAGGAGAATGGATGCGCGGTATTTGTGTTCTTTAAAATGTGCTTTGTAGGTGAGTGGCGGGAAGGGAATTCTAACATTATTGTGGAACAAAGTGGTGACACCGTGGAGCGCGGCACACACTACACAAACTGATTGATTTCCCAGTTCCGATCTATACCTAGCATTTAAATTAAAGATGTCCAAGAAACTCGAACCTTCTAGTAATAAAGGTGGTCAGCAGGAGAGTGAGGAAAAGGAAGAACGTTCTATAAGATGATTAGGTGCGTGGCTGAATGGGCGTTTAAGCTCTCAGATAATTCCACTAATTAGTGAGTAAAAAGGGTGATAAATGAAAGGGTATCAAGAGGAGTGGTTAGTTTGCTGATAGGTAAGCGGATGAATGATGAGTAATTTGGCAGATGGACTGATGGGATAAGAATGGAAAATGAACGGACGAATGAGCAAGTCATAGAAGAGGGGAACGAGCGCTTGGATGAACTGAGTGACGGGACACGCCAAAGGGATAAGCGCACAAAGAACAAAGAAGGTATCCAACTGCTATTCCAATGCAAGCAAACGGTTCGCCATGGAAGTGAATGAATGGTAAAAACTGAGGACAAATAAATAGTTTTATGCGTATTCGGTTAAGGAGGTATCCAAAATCTAGCTGCGCACGCGAACGAACGAACGAATGGATGGATGCCCTGACATGTGAGAGAGACTCAAAACTTACCAAGCATCTCAAAATCATCCTCCTCATACTGCGGTTTCGGTTCAGGCAAGGAAAATCTTCTGCTTTTTGAAACCGTAGCCAATGCGTTTTTATTCCCAGCCCCTCCAGCCCTTTTCAACAGACGCCTCAATGATCGCAAATGCTGTCGGTAGTACTCGTGGTGCTCCGTCGGAGCCGATTCCGACTCATCCACTAAGGAACCAGAGCCACGACGAGGTCCCAGGTCATTGTGCCGATTAGCTTCTACGTCTGAGTTTCCTTCGTCTTCATATTCATCGATGGAAGGCTGTGCTGTGAGAGTGGAGCGCCGAGCTTTATGTTTAAAACGCCAAGGCATTCCGTGCTGCCAACCGGCTGAGCATGTGAGACTGCAGACAAGGCAGCACAGAGCGCCAGCTCCAGGGAGGCCCATCTTAATGGTGCCGATAATAGCTGCGATGGAAACGGAGTAGAGGAGGATGCCGCGAAGAGAGTTACTGTGTTCCTGTGGGGAAGGAAGGCAGACTTTGATTCAGCCCAAATGACCACACCACCAAAAGTATTAAGGTTGATAAATAGATAAGTCAGCAAAGACTTGGCAAACATACTAATGAACACAAGGAATAACAAACACTTCGAGCTATCGTTGTAGGATGCCTTGAGGAGTAGTTAAATAGGCGAGACACGTTGCTCGCCTGAATAGATTTCGAGCAAAGCAAAAGATAGTGGGGTAAAGCAATTGGCAGATGGGTGGACAGATGTATAAGTAAAGGTATGCATAAAAAGTGTGCAGATGAATGGGCATATAAGTAGGAAGAATGATAAATGAATGAGAACTAGATGAGTGTGTATAGAAACGCTTGAATGGATGAATCAATGAGTAGTCGGGTGGATTTTGAAGAAGAAGAGGTGAGCAAATGAATGAATAAACGCATGAGTCGATAACTAGGAGTATGAATAACTAGTGAGGTTGTTAGGTAGGCGAACGGGTGAATGATTGAGTGGGTAAATCTGCAGAAAATGAGATGAGAGAAGACTGAATCAGGTAAATAACTAAATAAATTAAGTCAAATATTTCTTTGAGGCATATGGAAAGGGGGTTGACAGGCGGACAAACTAGGGAGTCGAAAGATGGATATGCAATTTGATGTGTTAGCAACCCAAAAAAATTGAAGAATAAGCGGATGAATGGACAAAGTAAGGAACAAATGCACAAATAAACTGACTTGTGAATGCGTAAGTAAAAGAATGAATTAGAAACGAAGAGACTGATGGGGACACGAAAAAAGGTGCATATTTGTTGGATTCGGGATACATTAGTTTTCAGATAGGTAGGTGGATGGGTGGAAGGATTGATAAAACAAAGGCGAGAATAAACCGGAAAAATTTTCACAGAAAAGTTTCATAAGAGATCAAAACAACTTCAAGGTTTGAAAAAAACCTCGGAGGTTGCTTCCAATTCTTGCAAAGAACCGTCCACCAGTACCTTTACAAGTAGAGCTCTGATTTAACTCGGCTTGATCAGTCGCTACCAGTTGCAAGACCAGGATATCACGCCTCAAGTAAGCACATACTTCTGTTCGGAAATTATTCAAACAAAAAACCGACAATACGTACTATCATGCCTAATAAGGCGCTTATGGAAGCTAAGGAAATCAGAATTTGTTTTAAAGTGACGATAAGATCAATTGCAAAATGGTAAGCGAGCCAATTAAAGACTTATAGAAAGAAATTTAAGGAAATAGTTTACAGCTACAACGAGAAGAGTCAATATTTCCAGCAAACGTTAAAGAGAATGCAAACGACGAAAACGCGATGAAGCAAGCCACATGAGCCACCGAAGTGAGAGAATCATTTCTTCATGTGGCCATTCTTCGACTAAAAATACTTTCCATTGACAGAAATTGGTTGGCCGAAACAGCGTTAATTACTACAGATCAGTTGCATCGCATTAGTTGGTTTAAGCTCTTGAAAGTAGGCTACTTGTACTTGCGTGTTTACAAAATAATATCTGGTGCAAATACTGTTTTCATTTGCTCATTAAAGGAAGGAGTTCCACTTATCAAGTATGTACCATTAAGTGCTCAATAACGAGAAAGCAGGCGACTTTCGAAAGTTCGACAAATTTGGGCAAACCAAGCTTGTTATTCGCATAGAACTGCAATCCTTTGAGGAAGCCTTCTGTGAGGTGACTCGCTGTTAAAGAAAAAAAGCATTCGTGCAGTTGATGTGGCACTAAAAAAGGCACAGAAGGGAGGTGCGGCAACTAGCTTCAATTTGTCGTGCATGTGGTCGAAATAAACTAAGCTACCACAGCGGGACATCAATTATAGTCCAAGTTTTTAGAAGTGTTGATTCATTTCTCTCGGGAATTTGGTCGTAAAGTTAAGCCTCGATGCATTACTTTACAGTCCATCCATTCTACCAGGGGTTTAAGCAATATGGGGAACGCTGGTTCAGCTGGAAATGCGATTCATGTAGCCATCGAATCCCCATTATCATGATTCGTTAAATATTAAGGAGCAAATCATCTGAATGCCAACAAAACAACGAATTGCTACTCTTTCACAGGAAAGGCTAATAATGAATGGACAATCTCACACAAACCTAGTGCACAGAAGTAGCAGAAATTGCGTTTACACTCCTAATGGGAATCAAACTGCCTAAAACATTCCTTCCAACTAGGCGCTTTGGTTTTGAGGATAGGGGAAAGGTAAAGTACTTTGGCGCCGCCACGTGCCAATTATTTTTCACCTTATTATTCATGTGATCATCCGATTGCCTGATGCTAAATCCAAGTTGAAGCGATAAGTGGAATCCGAAAAAAACATCAGTGAGGATGAATGAAAGATGAAAATTTGGGTTGGAAAGTGGTAGCATCCCCTCTTCCTCTCACTTTCCCCAGAATGCAGCATTAGGTACCACATCTTCCTTCGATATCACCACCGCCTTATCAGCAATCCGTCTGACCCTTTTCCACTAAGAAGCTCTTTTGTCCACCTCCTTTGTTGCATGAATTTCATATCAGAAAAGACACAATGAACAACTGCACCGGCAACCCATCAAACGCACTCCACATCGCACGTACACAAAGTATGCAAATGAAGTAATCGACAATCTTAAATACGTGAGGCATTTCCATAAAGCTCAGGGGACCAAAGTCAGAGTGACTAGGACTTACCCGTTTGTCATCTCTTAATGCATATGGCATATGGGATGTGACGTGTGAGATCTATTTGTTTAGCCTCCATTACGACTTTGCTTCCTATTGAAAGTGGGTACAAACGCCCTATTTCGCTATTCATATGTCAGAACGCTTCACATTCGTGTCGCTTCTTTATCACTTACGACACAAATCTATGCGCTACCATCAAGGCTGGGGTGCTTCCGAGTCTGATCCGTCATCAACTGTGGGCGAATGCGTTAACATCGGGAGGTTTTGCTGTACCACATTTCAACCCTCATATGTGTTTGACAACATTTAGGGGGTGGGATTCACACGTTCGCACGTGATTTGACAAAGATGGAAGCACGTCTGTTGTGATCAACGAAAATGTAATAATATAAGGCGTCAGAGCAAGATAATAATATTGGATTGCCGTAACAGGTATCATACCGACAGACTGGCATGTTTCTTTTTATAATGCACTCCCATACGTCATCATTCGCTTTGAAAGCGTTTCTAAGTCACTAAACTAAGACATCGTTGCAAACTGTACCGTAAGCAGCACAAATTTTTGCTCCTCTGATGTCTCTTTGTGTTAAATGTGAGAATGTCAGAATTACGCGATAGCTTAAAAACAAAGCAACAGAGCTTCAACAGTAGCATTGCTTTACTGTTCTGACAGCCAATTCAGAATCAATTCAAAGATGACATGGAATACAATTTCTTGGGCAGCTACCCCTTGAGAAGCAGAAGGAAAAGGAGGGATCCTAAGTTATTAAATGGATGATCCTTTGGTCGTTGGACTCAATGATAATATGGGAGTACTTATAGTTAGCATCCAAAAATTGAACAGCCAAAGAGCGAACCAACGACTCAAAAATTGGGGAATTCTTTCAGAAGTAGAAGGAAGACCTGGAGATGAGGCATAACTGCCAGCTAACTCTTGAGCTACCTTTTTTTTGAGAAAAAGCAAAGAGAAATGCACCTGAAGCTGCATACTAGGGTTTAGGACGTCCCGGAAAGCCGTTGGCGCCTTTGAGCAGAAAAGCTGATTGAGTAAACATGATTAAAACTGAAAAGTCAATCACAGAGTACAAGCGAGCAGAGCGTGATGAATGCAGACAGAAGCATGAACAGAAGCATGACAGCTCTGACGCTAAATTAGGCGGTCTCTCTTGCCTAAAGACAGAAAAGGTATCCTAAAGCAAAGTTTGAAAGGAAGAAGAGCATAAAATAGCAGAGAAATAATCTGCGCTTGAGGGATACATGCACTAGTTCGAAAAAAATCCCCACAAAAAATACTTTTCAGTGAGTGCGAAGATCAGCATTGGATGGTTGCATAAAACATTATTCCTAAGCAGGGTGCGACGAAAATACAGCCGAAGTATGCGCTTCAGTGAAAGCTTACTTTCCCAAGCTTTTATTCCTACGAACTGACTTCTCTCACCCCAGGATCTTCCGGATGAAGAAAAATAGATTAAAACTTCTGAGCAAAAAAGAACGAGCAATGAAGTGGCACAAATTTCACTGTGAGCTCCGAGTTTAATAAGTACTTCAGGATACAACCCCTCCTAACTAACGGTTAAAGTGGTGGGGAGGAAATGTGGGAGTGGTAAGACATAAAGGAGAAACTTGAAGAGATCTTCAGAAAACACGAAACGTAGTCTGAGAGCCTCAAAAGACCACTAACAACTGGCATTCGACGGGCAGAAGGAGCAAAAAATAACAGGACGTGATACAGAATGTACTCAAATTTCCAGAAAATCTGAAACCTGTCAACGATATCTGGTAACTTCAAAGATCTAAAGACAAAGTAAGTATGGAACAACAAAACGCCACTTCCAACCAACGTCTGGGAAAAAGGGGGAAAAATGAAAGGAAAAGTCAAGGGATGAAAACGACACAGAGATTGTCGGCCTAAACACTGCCACTAAATACTAACCATTCCAGGTGGTGGGAGAAGCCAAAAGATGATTGCAAGGCAGACGCCCAGACCGGCACCAGCCAGTACCTCCAGTGGACCTGAAATGGCTACGATTGCGATGTCCCCTTGAGCAAAGGCGATGGCCTGCGATATGCCAAAGCCGGTTATTGCAAGAACGTCGTCCAGACTAGAGGCCGCCATAACGAGGGTGGGGATCCCCGCAGCCACTCCCCATCCTGAGACCTCCAAGCGGAGCATGTTTGGCACCACTACAGCTGGCGAAACAGCGGCCAAAGTGAAGCTGTTCGACAAACAAAAGATGAAATAAATTTTAGCCTAAATATTGATCAAAAATAATTTTAATGAAGTCAAATTTATATGCTCACAACTATTAAAGTAAACACTTCACTCACGCAAGATCAAAGGGAATGCTAGTGAGTAAGTGTCCAGGGGTCGGAAGCAGTTAAGTGACTGATGTTGACATTGAATTACAAGGTTTCGCCGGTTACCGTGTTTAAAAAAGTTTTGGGCGGAATTTCCTTGTTTATTTGTTAGTACTGCCTTGTTTATTTGTTAGTACTGAAATGAAATGTCTCAAAAGTAAGCTCCCTTTAAATCTATGTTTAATGCCTTCGGCTTTACTACCTTTTCAAAAATTACGACCGGTGATGTTCATAACACCAGCAAACTCCTTCCTATAGTACCTAGCCTATAGCATCAAGAAATGACTCGAAACTAGCGCTCTAGTCCCATCAGGATGGGATTCAAGTATAATAACATTAACTTAAAGCCCAGCATCACCTAGTGATTCTCGCGGTCTCTATCATCGGCCAGTAGCCAAGTGTGCAAACGACACACCTTTGGGTTACCTATGTGAGCTGGCAATGCACTCACAACAAAGTATTTTTTAATCACTCCTAAAAACTCGATAGGATTCAAGTTGAGAGGCATAACTACCCACCTACAACAACTACCCTATCAACCTTTATTCAATAATTCACCTTTAGTTTCTGTCATGAATCAATCAAAGGCATTCCACAGCATGCTTGAATGCACGGACTGGTCGTCAAAGCCCATGATCTGTCCAGTGCACGGAAATAATCTTTATTGTGTTCCATCAGCTATCCATTAGTCCCCCAACATTCTCATGAAAAAAGTACATTCAAATCATGCAAAAAGTTCTTTGAGCATGATTCCGATACTGCATCAACACAATAAACTCACCCCATCATAGCCGCCCACGGCCATGGCCAATTCATGAGGAACTTTGACACGAGGGTGCATACCAGTGCCTCAGTGAGACAGGGTATGCATGTCAGTCTGATCATACTAGTCCAGATGCGCTTTAGAGTAGCAGGTTCCAGGCCTAGTCCAGCGCGGGTAAGAATTGTGGCCAGAGCAATCTGACGCAGAGCGCTAGAGAGCTCCTTATTCACCCTCAACAGGGCAGCCAAAATGATCAGTGGATCTGTCAACTGTTGGGTTGCGTTTGCAATATTATTGGAAAAAGTGGAGGTAGTAAAGGAGATGAGAGGGCTGTAAAAGACAGTTGCGGCATTGGTGGTGGTGTTGCCTGTGGTTTCGGTTGTTGGTGGTCCACCCATAAAGATTTTACGGGGAGTGATGAAAACACTGATGCAGCGAAGAATAAGGCCACTCATTAGCATACCTGTGCGAAGATGTAAAAGTGAAGTAGAATAAGAATCCATCGCGACTCATTGATGGCTTTTAGTGAATCAAGGCTACTTGAGATTAGGTATTCAAAAAATCCGCAGAACTTGGATGGTTGTCTGACTACTGCTGGGTTGGACTCGATTTTATGACAAGTTGTGAAAGTTACGCTACGTGGGACCTGAAGGTGGTGCGATGTGGTGATTGCCCACCTAAAATTATCTGTAAAATGAAAAGTGTCGAGTTTGGAATGAAAATTGATAAAATTTTATTGATGAGCATCAAAGGATAGGCAACACGGGCTGACGCGGCGATGACCGAATAAAGTGGACATAAAGCATGCTACTCATAGGGATTTAAAGACTACTCAAAAAGGGCGTGTCAATGCAAATTCACAATGGAAAAATAATTATACACTGGACATTCCCATGATGTCCTCTTGAGCTTTAAGTCCGAGTGGGCTCATAAAGTACGTCGAACTTCGATGACCACTAAAATGCTATCACGAATTGCGGGCCGAAATTGTTGTCATGCAAAGTGGGAAGTAGCTTAGTTTGGCAGTGAATCAAAGTGAAAAAATGACTGTTGAGGCAAAACGATCCTCTTCAAATTTGACAAGTAAACAAAATTGAGACGTTAGTAACGATGTCATTTGCTGTTTTGCGATACAAAAAGAGGGCTAAAGCTGTAACATTCTTGCCCAGGTAGTTTTAGGATCATTTCCAGCAGGAAATGAGCCAGCTTAGTCCCAACAAATCTTTCAATACGCATAGCTTTCTTTGAATCAGATATATGCTCTCACTGTGGCGGCATACCAACTTATAATCCTCGCTGTTGTCCCACCATTAATCGCGAATCGTTCGAACACAAATTCAGTAGCCAATACAGAATTGTGACCACAAGGACGCAGCGAAAATTCTACGCCGCCATGATAGTTTCATTCTTCCCTTATAAAACTAAGTTACAAAATAAGCATTGCTTAACTAATTGTTAGCGCTTACTTGGAGCCGATTGTGAATGGGCATTTTTTTGAGAAGTCAGACGGAAAGCTTAAACACTCAAGCCCCATTTCCGTGAGTAATTTGCTATTCGCAAGGGCAGCTCATTACCATTGAAATTCGCAACTCCCGTAGCATTTTGGAATAATCTTGCGATGGTCATTCAAGTGATTAATATTTGATTCACATTTAAATGCTGACAAAAAGACAACAGACGCCGCATGCATTAAAGAAAGCCCTCACAAAGGCTCTGGGAATCGCTACTTTTTTCTACCCAATCGTGCCCCATATCGGGTCCTTTTGAATGGGTGAGCACGAGAAGGATAAAATTATAATCAAAAGGAACATAAGAGAGGCAGTTAAACAATGCAAAAAGGGAACTCAAAATGAACTAAGTTTGGGTGAGAAAGATTTAGCCCAGAATTCGTAAGCAGCTAAGTGGAACGCCTCACTTATGCACTGAAGCAAATCAGGAACAAAAAAGGTACCGTAACAGCTATTTTTCATTCCGTTGCACCCTTGACTTTGCATCCAGACGCGGAATGCATTTTTGAGGAAGTCACAATAAGTTTAAGCCATAATTTTACTATTTTAAGCCCTACTTTAAAAAATTAACTTCACCACGGATCAACTACTTGAGCATCCTTATTCCCGAGGCAAGGTGACTGCATTTCATAAGTAAAATAATTCGCCTATGCTTCGGGTCTGCTGGAAGACTTTAACGGAGAACGACAGTTTTAAAAGGGTAAAAAACCTCTTTTCCGTTCCAATACTTCACAAAAGATGTAAGGGCTGAAGAGGAAGGGTGATGAGAAGCAAAATCAGTGTTGAATGGACATATAATTAAAATGAATTACGGCAGAAGGTTTTCCTTAATATGTTTGTGGTTTTTGGCATTGAAACAACAACATTTATCACCATTGTAGAAGGAGGGATGTAAGCTAGCCGCAAAGTCCACACTCGCAAAATAATTTGCTGCTAAAAGTAAAAAAAAACCTGAAACCAGACACTCCTGATTCTATCACATTTCTGCTTCCAAAATGCCCATTTTCCTTTGCACATGGTTGTCTTGCAGCTGCCGAATACCAGTGCTAAGAAAAGATTATAACTATTATGCATGGAGATACAATCGGAAGTGTACAAGGGGCAGGAATGAGACAGTGGATCCCGCCTTCCTTCACTCCACGCATTCCTGAGGGTGGCATTCTCACGGGCACCCTTTGTAAGCATCATAACAAGACGTGCAGTAAGAGATTATGCATTTTGATTTCTAGCCACCGTTTTGCTAGTTCGGACCTCCTGTACGCCTTTAAGTTATACCGAACGAGTAAACGCTCGCATAATAAGGAGTGCTGCATCAATAAACTGACACGAGTCACCCATTCTGTCTAAGGGATGAGATGCATTTTGCAAACAAGTAGTAAAGTTACTTTATGCCAAAAAATAAAGAGACAATTTTCGGCCACAGAATTGTTGCTGAAAATCACCAGTTGGACCTGCCTGCACTTCAAGATCATAGTTAAGGTCATAAAGCAGTTTGTCACCCTCCAACTTACACCACCTGCGAGCAATGTGTGCAAATGGGGGAGGAGGAGATGCTTCCCTATGAACTGCAATCCATACAATAACCAGAAAGTGGGAGAAAAGCACAAAATGGGTGAGCTACTAGTCACTAAATACTGGATGAAATTTTGGCATTTGATTCATTCTCACCGACACATCAAAAGCACAGTTTTGCTTCACGGACTTGAGATTCACGGCTACAACGCTACAAGCACGAATGATGCTCTCCGCAGATTTTCGGAACACTCGCCATCAAGCATCCTATCCAGTCTTCTCAAGTTAGAAACTGGGACTTCCCATGTTAGTGGAGGAAAAAATAATCCTCTTCAGGGTGGATAAACATTAAGAAGGCGCATATTAATCATAATTAACTAATAATTATGCCTCATTTCGAGCAAGTAGGCGATTGGCCAGTTAGTTCAAGCAGAGGGGAGACAAATGGGCGATCTGAAATCAAAGTTAAGTGCTATGTTTTTCCATTTCCCGCAAACAAAGTTTGCTTCCGAATTAGGTGTCATAGGAAAAACCGATAGGATTGCTTAAAGGCGACACTGAAGTGGCAATAGCCGTGGATGACACGGTTCTGCGGCGAGTATAACACCTCTCACTCCCCGAAAACAGCGCTTTGTCCAGACCGCCTTGGGCATTAACTTTTTAGGGCGATAGAAACAATCGTAACGCATCCGTTTTATTAGTGTTATTCGTTCCGCATTCCAAAGCTGTAAAAAATTGGCTAAATTTAAAACACTATTTTATTTCCTTTTAAGAGCATTGGGCAAACTACTGCATTCGTCTTTCATTTATTCTACTTTGAAGGCAGCAACCTAAACACGTTTGGTTATCGATAAAAAAATCGCTAAAAATCAGAAGAGACTTCAAAGCACAAAGTGTTCAGTTGTTTGAATAGTGAGCGTTTATTAAACTATTTTCACGGTTTCAAGTCTTTTTTTGGAGTTAGCAAATGAAGGTTTCCTTTAATTCAAATTCATCTTGAAAGGTAGTAAGGATGTTGGCATTTTTAAGAATAACTAAATATAACTGTCGATCAGATTTTCGAGAAATGACGAAATAATCAGTTGGTTGGCTATTCGGAGGTACTTGTTATCAAACTCTAGAAGTTTGAGATCTGAGGCACGTGGTGAAAGTAGTATGCAGTACTTTTCTTTTCTAAATTCAGAATTCCTTGTTTTAAGAGGAACAAAATCACATAACAACCTATGGGCCAACTTAACACAAGTTCTTTGAAGGAGTAAAAGAAATACCTGGGTAGTCACTTAGAGGCAGTGGTGGCCTATTCGGCCTGAAAAAATCGTGAGGAGATTTGGCACAAGGGGAACCAGCGCAGAACAAAATTCAGACAATTTTAAAAGATAAAAAACAGCTTTGTTTTTCTTACATCTAGGGCAGACGTCCTCTTTATTTGATGAGTGGTAAAATAAACTAGGCTACTTCGTTGCTGCAATTAAAGTCGTTTGGAAGAAAATTTCATGAATCCCCAGCCAACAGCAATGGATGCAAGGGTGAGAAAGCGATATGGATAATGAAACGCAGAAAAAAGGTAAAAAAACGTGTAAATAAGCTATTTATTTAGTGTGATGATCGAAATGGAATAAAGCTAAAAAATTCGAGGGAAAGTAACGACTACTAGCCCATCGGCGTCTAATGCTCTAATCCACCCGATTCCTATGGCTCTTTCTGGATAGCATTAGAATTCACCTAAACGGTCTGTGGGCGCATGGCGCCGATTCTAAAGAGGCATTCCCGTGACTTTACCTCATTCTCCATGAGCCCCTTCCTCCAGTTTGGTGGCGTTGCCTTCAGTTAAGGCGCATAGAGCTTTAGGCCATTTGTAGGCTAGAAAAACTAACGGCTTGCATTGAGGTGCCGTATTACGCCGAGTCGAAAGGTTAAGTTGCAGCAAACTATTGCCAAGCCTCGCCTGATGAAAGCCATATTTCAAAAAACTTTTCAGAAAAAAAAAACAGTCTAAATGAGAATTCCAAAGAAAGTAAAAACGCAAACACCTTGGATTAAAGGGAAGAGCATGTCATGTCTTGAAAAGAACTTTTAAAGGCAGAGTTAATGTGGGCACGCTTGAAGAATGGGTGAAAGCAATAACTCGCCTTCATCAGCATTGAATGGCTTGCACTTACTGGTTTTTTCCACGAAAAGTACTTTTATTTGATGAATTCCAAATCAAGGCAGGTAATTTGCCCCAGGGTTTCGAAAGTAGCAGAGAACTCATGAAACTTCATGAAAAACTTCAAACTACTCGTGTCCATTGACTAAACATTTGGAGTTAGCATGCTCTGTTGACGGAATTGGCCGCAGTTACCCCCATGGAAACACTGCATTTTGCAATCTACCAGGACAGATTGTGAAGGAAAGGACTATTCGGACCTCACAGTTTACTCTCATACTTTTGCCACCTGCCCATCTGACCATGCTTTAAGGCCCACGACCCCTCCATTCACTCTTAATAAATCTTCATTCATACCGAGAGAAAATCAAGAAGTTACAGCAACTTTTGCGATGAATTTGCGTGTACAATGCTTCTCAGTTGAAATGTGATGATGTTGGAGGTATTTTTACTCAAACAACGAAGAACTGCTTCAATCTTGTAGATTTGAAAAGCAACAGAAAAGTAGCTTGAGAATTTCTACCAAAATTACACCCGACAGCTCAAGCTCCTGCTTTAATTAATTACTCTCAAAGGCTAAATTTGAATGAAAAAGATTAAGATCTTCTTTCTTTGGGTGCTCTCAAGTACTTTTACGACGAAAACAAATTATGTTAAGTGGAAGGGATTAAATCTGTCCATTTTAAACAAATTTAACCAACTTGAAGGACAGAGGGGAACAAACAACAAAAAGTAAATTCCCTCCCGTAGTCACCCACACAATTTCGATCTCAATTTCCACCAAAACTTCGAAGCAGCCCTCAAAAATTACTGCCCGAACGGCGTTTTTCCATTCACAATTTGGTATTAAAACTTTCGCGTTATTAAAACATGCAGGAATTGTAAACGAAAGAGGACTTTTTTGCAATTCACCAGCAGTTATGGCATTTGTCTTCCTATAAAAACGAGGTTTGTTGGTTCGCCTCTTCTGACGTCTCCGTGAACCCATAAATTTACAATCTCCAAAGTGCACATGGATAAGCGTCTTGTTGCAGTCGCTTGAAGTTATGTTTGCTTTGCCGCTTGGAGAGGAGGGTTAATTTCTTCGCGCTGCTCGTGTGCGGTGACAGGTGACGGACCACCCTGTCGCAATGGGAGGGTTGGTACTAGCTCATTTTATGACAGGAAACCAATTTTGTACATGCATTCAGCTAGGTGTAAATAAAGGCCTAAGCGCGTCTCCTATTGTGGCGTGAGAATCACATTTGTTACCAACTGCTTATCCTGTCGGAGGTTTACCCTCTACTTATTGAAAAGCAATTCCAAATATCTAATCGTGCAGTTCGCGAAAATTGCAAAGCATTAAACTTGTAGAGATTCTAATTCATCAATTTGAAAATGAAAGCTCTAATTGGCAAGTTTGCTATCTGATTAGCTCAGAAAATGCTCAAAAAGCAACCTAATTGCATTCGCTGTTTATCCAATGAAACAGATAGCTTTAAATACTTTGTAAATAGAAAACATCAAAATCCTTTTAAACATTTACAATTTACTGCATCATCGACACTGCTAAAGGTGAAATTTGCCAACTTGAAACTTTAGCGGCTTTAAAACACTCACGCCAGCTGAAAGCTCCATAAGTACACAAGGAATGATAAAAGCTAGTGCGCCTTACTGATGATGACTTGGAATGGGGCAGTGCAACCTACATTAGGTTTCAAAGTGTTTCTAAACACATAAAGTGTGAACTCTGACCTTAAACACATTCACGTACAAGCAAGATGGCGGATGGAAGGTCAGGTGTGATGCGATTTAGCTCGACACACATCAGAGGACTGGCAACATCCTACTTCGAATAAAATGTGGAAATTGTACTTTATTTGCCTGAACAAAAGTGCTCGTTGGACCGTAAGTAGCAGTAGCTTTACATTTCTACTGTTCGTAAAAGACTTAGTTTTGGAAAGTTGAAAAAATAAAACAAGACAGCTGAAAAATTATTTCCAAACTGTGTGCGAAGGGTGCTTTCTCGCAATGAACATCCTTTACGGTAACAGCTTTTGATTGCATTTGCCTTTTCCACATTTTGATTCCGCAGAAAGTCTCCTCACAAAGCAGTTGCTATCACCACAGTACTGTTATTTTTCAGGCCTTAAAGCTCGGATAAACGTCGACAGAATGAAGGTGTGACAATGGTACCTTCCACACTGGAAAAGGTGCCTAAAATTCAGAGACACCTCTATTGCTTAGATCGAAACAAAAGAACTTTTCACAGACTAGCTTTAGGCACTTCAGCCATTCGTAACATTGTAAAAGGGGACGCCTAATTTTAGAAATTAACTCCTCTAAATGATACAAATATGTGCACCTCTGACTTTATGTGAGCATGCTAGTCCATTGTAAAGGTAGTCAAACAAAGGAAAAACCTCACGTCATCAGTGTTTGTGTTTCTTAGATAAAAAAGACTCAGGAGAAAGACTTTTTACTGCCCCATTTTCTCCGCATCAACCTAAATGAGGAAAAAAGCCTAAAATAACTTACCATCGACAAAAATGGAGCACAAGAAGAATAGAAGGCCTACACACCCTACTTCCCGCTGAAATGGCCATGATTGGTTTAACACCCTAAACTAGCTTTGAGGTGAACAGCCGATCTCTCAAGCCGATGCAAATGCTGCAGTTCGAAGGTTGGCAGCCTAGAACCACATTTGGAACCACCGCCTCCTTTCAGTTTCACCCACCAGTCCAACATACTACGTAAAAAGAGGAAAATGTTCCTTTAACAATAATCCCATCATTGTTATTAGTATACAGGTGGCTTTTCTTGTTCCTGAAAGCTTAATATTAGCATTTGTGGGCAGCGATAACCGTCATTGTGGCAAAATTTCGAGTTCCAAAATATGAGTGGCATTCGTTTAATGTCATTCCAAACACCCTAAGAAAATAATGTTGCTAAATACAGATGTAAAGGTAAGGTGGGGGTGTATTTTGAAGCTTTTTAATTAACAATCATCATACTTCCCCGGTTATGACAAGCCAGCCAGTGCATGCGTTGCAAAACTTTCGGAGCGTATTTTTACCTTTGCGAGAGCCCATTTTTAGAAATGGTTTTAGAAAGAGACATTTTGACGAGTTTGATGAATGCCTAATTCACTGCCAGAGGCCTATAGGCTACGCTCATCGACGCGGCGAACGAAGAGCCGCTCTATCCACCTTCAAAACCATTTATGTGCGAAAGGCCCACCTCCCCATCACAGCACCGTGGAGGGTTGACTGTGGGAAAAATTCATGTTATCCCAAGAAATGCGTAAAACTATTTGGGTGGATTGAAAACCACCCATATGTATACATGATTTTCAGGCTGCTGAAAACAGTTGGTGGCGCTGGCGTCGCCGCATAAATCACCTCGTAGCAGTTTAGTGTCCTTCAGGTTAAAACGGTACTTACGAAGGAATCTGGGTGAAAAAACGAAGAGTCGTCTTGCATTTTACCCTATCCAAGAAGTTCCTCTCAAATGAAGGAGGCCTGAAGTCATTACTAATCGTCAGCCTATTGGTCTCACTGGGTAATTGTGCTTACAGCTACACACCGTTGATGGCAAAATTCGTCACTACAAATATCGTTTCGATGGCAACCCAACCCAAGTTTTACTAGTTACAGAGAAAATTGCAATGTTAAACTTAAATAATAAGTAGACAGTTAGTTTGATTTGAGGCAAACACTAGTCTTGCCACGGCAGGCAGACAGCAGAAATCAAGTTTACCAGGCGAAACTTTAAGAAACCGATTCATTTTCAGGGAATATTCTCCTTCTCATGCTGTCACAAATATACATTCAATTTGGAATAGGGTATCTTGAACAATTTCCTCTGATGCAAAATAATTCATAGAGCTGCGATTAGCCCAGTCTGCGATTTTCATGTTACAGACTCCTATCGGACCAACCACTCACAATTTTGCCTTCTTGAAGTCTCCAAAACTAGTGTTAATCTGCTTACACAAATTCGCATAAATGTTCAGTACTTAATCCTTTGGAGTCACGATCTCGAGCTGGTGGAAGTCTGTAGTGCCTTGCACCTTCTCTGCTAATGGAACCGCTTTCAACTTTTTTAATGTCTCCGAAAGAGAGCTTTACCCCCATAACGGGCAGTTGAGCCAATGCAGATTCCATTCCTTTCCCTCTTTGGTGCAGTTTACACATAGATTTAGTGGTCATTTTCGACCGTAGAAGTGACATCCCTTGCCATAAATCGAAAGTTTACCCGGTTTGCCAGGAATAAGGCGTCACTCAGTACGTGGGAACCCGTTTACTTTTAGCAGGACAAAAAAAAGTGTTTTGAATTCTTCACGCATTTTAAAGTAGCATCAGTTGTAGGCTCAAACGTTCTATCCCTCCCCTTTGCATAGTGCCTAACCCGAGAAATGGGTTGGTTTATCTCCTACCATTAGACATTCATCATCACGACAGCAGGACTTGTTTATCGCAAAGAACTCTCGCGACGGACAATTGCTACTGCACTGGGAGAAAACAAGTCTCGACGTTCGAGACTATAAAATTGCAGGACAAAAGCGCCTTGTTCATCGGAGTAAATAAGTAAATGATCCAGATATGGACATTTTAACGATAATGGTACATCCATGCAAGAATAGGCAAAATGATTGGTTATGCTTAAATTGACTTGGAGAAAAAAATAGGTAGTAAGGGTTTCTCCTAAGGAACTTTGCTGAATTCGACAATAAACACAATTACGAATGTTTTAGAGGACCTACAAAGAGCAAACTCATTGCAAACACGGAGTTAAAGGTGCTAGTTGCGTTCGCGTTTGTTGCCACGGCAATATGGAAACTCGGAATAGTGTGAGGATGGTGACCAAAATGTTCCTTTTTATGGCTTTGTACGTCAATCAATGCAACCCCCTAGGCTATCCACTTACTTGCTATTAGGAATAAAAAAATTGTAGCATTAAGACCAAAAGCAAGCAAGTAACCTGTTTTGCCTTCCACATCTTCCTCATGTGGTGCATATCGTAAACTTGGCGACATGAGAGATCCCAGCCTTCAAACCAGGGGACACTGCCGCTGGCACAAATGAAAGAAGCATAAAATCCATGTGGGTGCTGTTTTTGGAGCCCGTTCGGGGTAAACAGCAAGACAACGCACAGTTCTTAATATGCTGTTTGCCTCCTAGTAAACCTCATGCATACTTTAAAGAAATGTCTATACTTCTCGTAGCAGAAGTTCGAAAGTACACAAGATACCAAATAACTGCAATAACTCAACGAATCCACCCATCCCCATCTTTATCAATGATCTGTTTTAAAGGGTACGTCGACAAATAGCGGCTTTCCAAACCATCCCATAAGCGTCAGTTTGCCAGCTGCAGCTCTTATTGCCCACTGAGGGGTGGGGAAGAAGCATTTAACCAGACCTCGCTGCAGTTGTACACCTTAAGAAAAGAACTTGCAACTCTACTGGTCGTAACTCAGGCTTTCGATGCGTACAGACTTGAGATGATTTTTAAGTACCAATTCCCGAGAATTCCCTTTATGCGGTGAGTCACTCCCCTTCGATGTGGACCTTTCCCCCTTCATTAGCTGGCATTAGCTCATACTATCTGCTTGTCATCAACGCTACAGAGCGCCGCAATTTTAAGGTCTGCCAAAGTGTTCCCAAATGCGCCACTGCTGATGGAGTATCCAGGATTAAGGTGGAGGACAAACAAATTTCATTCATCCGAATGAATAACCAGCCTCTCAGTCCCAACATCTACTGAAGAGCCTTCGGAGATAAAAGATAACTGTAAATCAGTTCACTTTCTCAACAAAAACTGCAAAGCTTGTGTGATTTAAATGCACTAAACGGGAAATCCGGGCTAGCAAAGTAGAGCATTTAATTTACAATCTCCATGACTCCCACCAGAGGCTGGAACCCCACAGTCCTCCACACCATCCACACCTCATTAAAACTGCGTATGTAAACTGGCATTTTTCATTACGACCGCAGCTACAAATTAAGCTCTTACGATTAAAAATACGTATTTTTGGACCAAAAACGCATTGAGTTTGGCGTAAAATTAGGTTAGTCTGATTTCTTGGGAGCTATCCAAATTTTCTAGTGCGAAAAATTTGGTTTTAAAATGTCTAAAATATCCTAACTTTGATAACTGTTCACAAATAATTACTGGTTAATCACTTGAATAAATGAGAACCAAATCCTCAACCAGCACTTATATAATTGTCCTATCAAAGGAAAACATTATAATCAAAATCTAAGGAACAAAGTCCAAGCAGCACAACTCGCAAAAGCATAAATAAAAAAGTGATTGTATTTCTTAAGCTGCAATTTTACTTTCTGCTTGGAAGCGATTCAAAACATAATTTGTCGGAGTGCAAGGGCAAGTTTTATGCAAGTAATTTTCCCCCTTCAAAAATACCACTTCATCAGTTAAGCATTAAGGAAGCACACTCATGCGTCTCCTGAGCAGAGATGTGGCTTCCTCTTTGACGCAGGTTTGGATGCACGAAAGTATTTGCTTGCATCCCATCCAAAGATCACAATGCGACATTCGAAGCGGACCAAGTTTTTCCTAAAAGTGGATCACTGCGTACACCACAACCAAGCACTTCTAGCAGACAGAAGCAATTGGAGGAAATAAGTGGCACCTGTTTGGAACAACTTTCACTTCTCGAAGGACACCTCAAGATACGAACTTTTCTTCTGATGAAAACGCAGCCGATCCCTGTACCTGGATGTATTACAGGGCTTTGGTTACCGATGGAGCCATCGATACTCTTAGTTTGATTGAGACCATAAATTATAATAGCTTACTATGGTAAAAATGTAACCACCCGATTCTAGAGCTTAGGAACAATAGAGAACAAAAGTAGTACATTGAAAGTGCCATTAGTAGGTCCAGAGTATCTTAAGGCAGTTTTTAATGTTATGTGTGCCTTAATTTTAACTTAGCCGTTCGGTTCTTCAAACTGCTAAACTACCAACAGAGTTTATTTAAAGTTCAGTCTAAGACTTTGTTCCAGTAATGCGTAAAATTAGACCGTCATTATGAAATTGCCAAGGTCTGGTCACTGAAATGGAATGCTTCTGCTCCCCTGTACATCCATCACAATGATCTGCCAGTCGGAAATATCCAAGACGCCACAATCGAACTCTCCTGCAAGCGTTCAGTCCTCTCGTCATGATGCCCCACATCGTGGTTAATTTTGTCCCACGTATGATGATGGGTGCGGGATCATAACAACGGAAAGTATCGAAATCTATCCCTCAAACTGCTCAGACGTCTTGCTTTAAAATGCCTTTTACTCTTCCCTAAAGTGTGCTTTTACTTTTGCTAATTCTTTAAAGAGACCTCACTTAAACAGCAAAGTCGAAAAACGACGTCAATTGCGGACGAAGGAATTAGCAGAGTAAAATCCTTGTGAATGGGTCTTCACCATCACCTAAAATATTGCACGTTTCAGTCCAAGCCACTTTATTTTCATAGCAGCAGTACCTTTCGATTGAGAAAAAAAAAATCATAAAAGCCTTTTACCGCCTACGATGGTGAATGAAAAGTCAGCCGCACTCCATCTGCTGCTTGGCCAGTTGCGCTTACGTCGTTGCGAATAATGCATAAAACACAACATTTATTCTCCTTAACAAAAAGAAAATACCTTGGCCGATAAAAAATTTGCGAGTTTTATAACCTCTAAAATCCCGAGCTGAGGAGGTGGAAAAGCGCTTGGGTCTTTGAACTCACACTATCGCGAGCTAAACCTGGTCCCTGGTCACATTTTACGAATTTAATTATACTCAACGTTTAAAAAGCCATCCGCGCCATCGCGCAAACAGAGAGACTCTTGCGCCCGTAAATCCACTCAATTATTCATTCAACTTGCTAAAGAGCCGTGCCCTTTTAATTCATCATGTACCACCACCAAACCCATTTTAAAGCCGTATATGGCTACACAAGTCGCCTCAAAACTCTCGTGATTTTAGCCTCCTCGAATAGCTCATATTCGGCAGCATGAACCATTTCTGCCAATGCAATGGTTACCTTATATTAACCGGATGGATGCCAAATCAAGCGCACACAGGGAAAAGGCATATGCTTTGATGTGACTAAATTAGCCTATTGAGTCCTTCATTCACAATTCGTTGCTAGAGCAAAACCAAAGCAAAAACTACTCGACATAATCCACCAAACAGCCAAACAGAAAGGATCTGTGATCGTACCACGAGGTCCCAGTCCCTCATCGCAATAAATGAAAGCCGGAAGCTGTCCTAACATTCGTTAGAATTTTTTTAGAAAACAAAGTGTGAAGAAGAAACCAACTCAACACAGCTAGGCAATGCATACTCATTGCATTTTTTTCACTGCATTGTTTGGCTCACGAAAAAAATCCAAGTAAAAGTCACTTTTCTTAGAAGAAAACCTCCAAGTGGCGTACAATCAACACCAATATTTTTTTACTTTTTTCGGCGGTTGTTGATGCCCTTAACTACAAGAGTGACCATGAGCAGGATTGAAAACCAAGCTTGTGGCAGGATTGAAAGTCAGCATTAGGAAAGAAAACTGGTCGGCAGCTCTTTCTAAGCGTTCACAACAAATCACCTCCTAAAGTGTTCAAAGCATTTCTGTGCAGCTGGAAAAAAGAGGATAATAGCGATCAGAGAAAAGATAATCCCCAATTTGTCTCCTATAGTGGCAACGATAGAAAAAGAGCTTATGGCACGGTGCAATATAAACTGACTCCTGACTGGAATATACATCAGTCATTACTTCACAAAATTTGCTTAGACGCATGGAGCCAATGGGGCCAATATGGTTTCGAAGCATTTTTCGAAAAAAAAATTTGGAGAAAATCATCGGAGTCATGTCAGCCGCTTGCATTCAAGAATCTGAATTGGATGCGAAAGCCGCATTGGAACAATCAGCGCTGTCCCGAAAAAAAATAAGGACTGGCCGCTACAATGGCATGGAAACTGGTGAATGGATTAGAAACGAGATGTTCATACGAAGATTACCATAATCTAACAATTTTCACAAGCTCCATGCACCGATTTCAACTGTAGAAGCCTTCCTACAAAATTTATCGAGGCTGTGGAAACTCTTAGCACTGCTCAGTAATCAAACAAACAGATAAAAATAGCTTAAGTTTGTACGCATTCTGAGGTGCAATAAAAAAGTTTAACTCACCCAGCAGTCCAGGTAGTCTCACAAATTCGACCAACTGTCCCATAGTAAACGCAAAGGCATAGAAGATTACGATGCCCAATGTTGTGCCTCCATAGCACACCGCCACCTGCTCAACTTTTGCATTCCTATCCTCCGACCTCTGGTAGGCATAGCAACGCGGGGGCATTGCCTCCTCTCCCGTGAATATCCAAAGGAGAGTGTAGATGAGAAGAAAGAAGACTATGTAGGCTGCTACACCTCCTACATGACGGTAGGTCCAACTGGACGCGTGACGAAGCCAGTGGGGCGGGGTACAGCGAAAGCAAGATCTCTTTTTTGGCTTCATTTTATTAATGGTTGCGACCTCAACGTCACTTCGACTCCGTACTGGCATCGTGATGTTTGTGTTTGCGCTTACTCTTGAACGATTCCCTTTGTCTGAGGTCGAGTGGGGATCAAATAAACGACCCTCGGGCAGAGTGGGAAGGTCGACACTGAGATTCTGCATTTTCCTCAATTGTTGTTGTTGCTGTTATTGTGATGAGATAGAAGCGTGATGACGATGACGTGTATCATTCAAAGGACGGTCCACCTAAATGACATTTTAATGGAATGCTAAGTGAAAGAGGACCAAATCAGAATTCATTTTCCTCCACTTATCCCTAGACCGATGTGGATAGAAGGAGGGGAGAAGCGCTTTCAAGACAAAAGCGTTTAATCCTCACAATTTTTGTTTAGCTGAAGACGCTATTTGATGGCAAGTTGTTGTTTTGCATAAGTCAACATTACCGAAGTTTGGTTTCCATAGTTCAAAACTTTTGACTGCCTGCACACTAAAACAATCCATTAAGTTAAAAAGCTCTTGGCACATGTGTCCGACGCCTTGACCCCTCAACAGAAATGCGAAATGCGTACCATGACAATCTACCCCTAAATGACGTAGTTTTTAACAAAAAAAGTTGTAAACCCCTCCTTTGCGCTAGAATAATTGCATTCGCTGGTTCTTGAGTAGTGGTTAAATTTAACCAAGAATTTAGCAGCAGTCGGTGTCTGAATTGTAGGTGCTGATTTATTCCCAAGGCAGACGCTAGCAACGAAGGCGTTAGATCTTGCACGAAAAAGGTAGCTTAAAATATGACATCCATTTAAGTTTACGCCTAACGCCTCCTGGCATCATCTCCATTTCGCTGGATATGCTAATTTTAAAACCAAGTAACGTGTTCAAATGAATTGACTTACATACATGCATTAAGGTTGAGTAAAATGTATTTTTGAAGGAAACTGTCCATAAGCTGATGGCAAGCTGACAGTGTTTTGGAAGAGAATAGCGAGTGAAGGCAATAAACGGGAAGTAGGTCAATGAGGGAGCCGCATTCCATTTAGGTGTGGATGGATGGGGTATTTCAACTATTTGCATAAAAATTCAATGATAGATCTCCAGTGATGTCTTTATTGTTAATCAGAGGTATGGGGGGCATGGAACATGCCAGGTTACTAAAATGTTGACCAGATCCACTAGGGAAGGTCCTTTGCAAAGCAATTAGTTTGATCATCAGCCACATACACAATGGTCCCAATAATGGTCATGAAAAACAAAAAGTGCTCACATGACCGAGTGATTATGATGGTCAGTGGGCACAATCTTTACGACCCCAAGCATTGGTTGGTTTTAGCTCAATAATTGAGACGGAAGTCTGCATTTATTGTTGCAGCGAAATATCCACGGGTCGTGGAAATGTTCAACGCTTCAAAACAACAATGGAGGACCTTAGGTGCAGTGAGACCTTCCATTGCGCTTGATGATGGGTTACAAATACTGTTTCATCCCTATCATCCGTATGCCTCCGATAGTATCTCCCCAGACGATGACTCTCCTTTTCTCTCAATTGGCATTAAACGATCACAAACTCACACGCACAATATGGCGGAGTGGTCGGGTGAGGAGCAAAGGTGAGATAGAATCAGAGTTGTCTGGAGATTGATAATTCGCCAATAGAGGTAAAAAAATTTATAAAAGTGAACCTTCCTATCCAGTATTCAATTGTGAAGAGATTCTATTCTGTAACTCGGATTATTAAAATAAATAAAGTACTGTAAGAACCTTTCAGTAGTTACCAAATTGTTATTATGAAAACGCAAGAACGCACTCTCGCTAACGAAAGGTACACACATTATTCAGTTGTTGATGGGAAAATTGTGGTCACCAGTTTGTCGGGTAGGAATGTCGCAAAGTGGATTCTTTTCGCTCTTTATGGAGAGTCAAATGCACTTCAATTTGTTAAAAGCAAGTAAAATTTTGAAGGTGGAGTGCAACATGAAAATGATTTGAGACAAAAAGCCGCCTGAGAAGTTTGAGACCAACATTACAAAGTGGCACCCGTATTGCACAAATTTTGACAAGCATTCGTGACAGGTCCCCGTTTGGTTTTAAAAAAGCAAGAGCACAAAAAAAACAACAACAACCAAACTTTATGCTTGACAAGTTGATTCTAATATTTGTGAACAAAATACAACTCGACGGCAGTTTGGGCTTGTGTTGAGTGTTTCTTTGCATTAATTTTATGCCTTAAGGGAAAGCTAAATTAAGGTGATCTTCAAGTGTTCCCCTACTCACTGTGAATAAGTGTTTGCTAGAGATCCCGAGTTGGTGAGCGGTTTGGCTAACTGATACACCAGAAGGAGAAGTTCTTAATGGTGAGGTCTAGTAAACGAATTTCCTTTCCCCGCGGACGGCGTTCCTTGCGATGTTTGAAACTGTGCCACGTGCATTTCCGTGATAGTGTGAAAAGCTTTTTTTCTACGCAAATGGATATAGAGTTTAAAGACATGGATAAAGAAACTCAACCTGTTCCAAGGGAGATGCTCTTCGCCAGATAGGAGGCATGCATTTGATCTCTACTCCACATGGCAAAAAATTGTATATTTTCGAAGACAGTTGTAGCGGTGAAGCGAATGAGCGAACCAAAAGGGTGAACGCAGTAATTGTTGAAACCACCGGGGAATCGAAAAAGTAAATCTTCAATATATTTGTTAGGAATTTCACTTTGGATAACGCATCTCCGCATCTTGAGGCACTTTTAGAATGCTAATTTCACATTCCGCGTTAGAGCCCAGGTCACTCTATCAGATTAATGCATTTTTACCATGGAAATAAAATCCTCCTTCCTTTAAGTAAATTTAACTTCCATCACATTTCCGAAGAGATTTAATCTAACCTCTTTTTGTCCTTGTAGAAAAAATGCAAGGTAGATGAGAGACTAAAAATGTACATTTACAGTTGAATTAATCGTGCATGCACTGTTAGTGCGACCTTGCTCGAGAGGAGGCCGGAGTAGTAAAAGCAAAAGTAAAAGCAGGAGCTAAGCTTGGTTTGAGAACTCAGTCACCCACTGGTGTCATAACGCTACATTCCTGTGGGAATCTCCTTTAACGGTCCACGAAAAGTCCTCCACACCCATCCAGACACATATATCTCATTTTATCCCCGAAAAGGACATTTCGATTGAGAACCAAAACGTTTTTCCTAGTTAATTTCATCTCAAGCCAAATAATAATGCCAGCCGAAAGAAGGGAAGTCAATTGTTCCTAACGAACCCGTTAAGAAAGGAGCCAATTCATTACCAGTCAAAGGTATAACATATGCTTAAGTGAAGAATGCAAAGAAAATTTGATTAATTCGACGGTGTGGGAAGGGGATGGAAAAACGCTCCAAAGTAAGGCCAAACAGCTAGTACATGCAACCGGTCAAGTTTCGACGCAACAGCAGTTCACCGCTGAGCAAACCAGCAAATACTATGGAGAGAGTATGTTAAATGGCAGGAGCTCTAAGAAACACACAGGTGAGTAACGGCAATGTCCTTACAAAATCGGCTTAATATAGCTTTTTGGAAAATTCCTGATCACGAGTAATTGGCTTACCATTCATTCTCGCGTGCTGCAAGTGATCGCTTAATGTGGAGCATTTTACGTGGAGAAGAATGGTAGGAGAAATAAATTTACAACTTACCTGCGCCAAAATCAGCCAACGGTTTGGTGCCAAAATAAATTTAATTTGCGGCGAATTGGGATACGAACCCTTAGATAACACGATGCAATACCTATTATGAAGCTCGAAGGAGGCAAGAAATTCGTCAGCATTTGGGGTAGAGTTAAGACCTCTCTTATTGGTCGGACTGCTACCCAGTAGATGGAATCCGTCCATTACGAATTAAAATCAAGTAAAAAAAATACTTATAATCATCCTCCAACTCCAGTTTCTATTCAGCTTGCTGAGCACAGCAGTGACATTTTTTAACGTAATTCGCAATCGCTTCTTTTGATGCACCCTTTGGAGCGAACCGCAATCACTTTAGCTATTTGCCCTCATTGTGAAACCGACACCATCACCTATTTCATCAGCCTCTTTGCATCTATCATCCGCCTACTGTGAGATCGCCACCTGCAGTCCTTTCACAAATAAAGAACGGATAGCAGCTTGATGGGAGGCAATCAAAGTTCTATCTCACCATCATTTATCAGTTTACAATGTGAAACATTAAACCAACTTGTGGTAAAATCTCTCCTAACATTTTGGCACCATGACACACTGTTAAAAAAGCGAAAGCAAACGCAAGCACCGGTGATGATTAAAATGGCATAAAATCGGGCTGCCTGTTTCAAAATTAATGCTGCTTAACAGGCATATAAAAATCATAAGTCCGTCAAGAAAAACTTGGTGACAAAACCTGTTCAACGGACAATAAAAAACTAGTGACCATGATAACCTTGTTATCTGACTTTTGCAAATGTGACAGTTGCAAGCTGCCTGCAAAAAACTTTCAAGCTATTCTCATGCAAGTTGACAAGATGCACTCTTTGATGGCACAATGTTCCGTCGAGGAGGAAATGCGGGGGCATAATGACGTCGGATGACCGGAATGCTTCTCCACAGCAAAAAACCGTAAATAAGTGGGTCCTTGAGGTCTCACTTTAGCGCAATCTAGGGGCCTGTCCATCAAGGGCTGAATGAGTTAAAACACGTTCCGGGTGGGCATCTTTTGGGAGCGAGGATGAGTCACACCACAAAGGAAGGCTCCTCAGTGCGAAAGACGGAGGTCCCATCATGTTCAAGCTGTGGGCTCGAATGGCGACTACAAAGCCCTTCCGTGCTCTGGAGAGTTTATGCTTCCGTGCTTTCATGGTGAGCAAAAGAAGGGAGATGTGACAATACGCCCTCACCCGCAGTGCGGAGACTACCTCCTCGAAGGTTTGAGTTTGCCAAAGGGTGAACTCAAGCGTCCGCAGGAACGTAGTTCAACCGTCACTTAGAGGAGGTCGGGGGCTCGCAGTCGGCAGTGATTGGGTGGCGCCAGACTGACTTTAAAGCAACCGACCAATTTGTGAGTCACAGATCTCTTGGTGATAGGAACTTGCAGTGTTCCTCCAAAATGCCCACAATTTTCCATAAATGATCTATGTAGCGAGAGAGGGAGGGAGAGCGAGAGCGAGAGGCGTCATGAGGCCAGATGTGTTGTGGATTTGTGCAAAGCACTCACTAAGGTCTCCCTTGGTATGCACGCACTGGTTGTTGCAATCGCTCCACAAGATGCGCTCCCCTTGAACCCGAAAAGTCGAGTGAAGCTGAAAGCTCGATAGCTTTAGTCACTTCATGAGTCAAAAATGCTCAATGGTTTGGTGTCTCAACAGAGGTGGACTGAGATAGAAGAAGAAGAGGAGGAAGACGAAGATGAAGTCGAGGGTGGCGCATTTTAAGACGTAAATCTTTGGAAAGACGAAGGAGACTGAACCCCAATTGAAGGGAAGAGGTTTAGGTGTGTGGGATTTCATCATGCAGGTTCTCTGTTATGCAATTAACAAGTTGGCTTCAGCTCTATCGTCGATATGCATAACATGATCATCGCCCCTCGGTCAACTGGCAGTCAAAATGTATAATTTGATGGCCTCACCGCCTGACCGTGTGGGAGCGAAGACCAGCGAAGAGACGTGGGCATAAGAATTCCCTTTCTAAACGACCATCACCGTGGCCAAAATCTATGTGGAATCCATAGAGCCTTATCGCCTCTACATCAAAAACATTTTTTTCATCTATGGAAACATTTAGTACCAGATGCTTGCTGATGATGGGGCCGAAAGCTAGCAGCGACCGCTACCTTTTGACTGGCCCCACCCGTACAGATCATTCATGGTACGGATAGACCTCAGATCCCACATGATCCAGCATTTGACAGGCGGCCATGGGTGTTGATTAATCAAAAAACATGGAAAAACTTCAAATTGGTTTTGGCCCAAATCACTCAACTACTTTTAGGACAAAAAACAACTTTCTCATTTGATTCTATAATCGGGTAGATTCAAAAAGTTATCAATAAGATCTTTACTCAGCTACTATTTTTGCATGTTTATGAGTCGAAAAAATTTTGAGTGGCGATGATTTTCCAGAAGGGCGTGAATTTACTGGCTAAAACTTCGATAACTAATAAAAACTGAAGTATTGTCAACTGAAGTACAAAAAGTGGTGCATTCGGAACCGTTTCTTCAAAACCTGATCACCTCGTGGGTTGTAAGATGCTGCACCTTAAAATTCTGCCCATTTTGTAACAACGACAAATAGTTAGTCAAGGAGAACTGTTTTTTACTTCTGGAAAGATTAAAAGCCATGCAGAAGCAAATATGAATCCTCCTCTAAAAGTAGACAGTTATTAGCCTTTGAGAGACAAATAATTATGTTCAACAGTTAATACACTTGTAAACCTGTTAAAGAGCTGGAGTTTTACTGTCAAATTGAAGGTTTAAAGGAGAACAGGCTGGAATACGATAACGCAGAAACAGTTGCGGAAAAGCAAGCCACTGAAAAAGTGTGCGGCTTATTATTACTGAAGTCATTAATTTATCCTGTTTTTGTGATGATAACGACAAAAAATGACAGCTGCTCCAGCAGATTTGCTTACTCGGCACGAATGTGCTCAATCAGAGGTCTATGACCCGCGCCGTGGTGGTAGCTCATGCTGGAAATGGTCCATCCACGATCCTCTATCGAGGGTAATAGGCGGCGTTGCTGTGAAAAACGGATTTATCTGAAGCAACCCTCATCGGTTGGCAGCAACTTGTCATACCAAACCCCTCACGAACAGATTGGTTAAGACTTGAAGCAACTAACTAGCTAAAATCACCGAACTGACAGGATTCTTTCAAAAGACGTTAAATCAGCATTTGGCGTTTAACTAGAACGAGAACAAAACCCAGGCAAAGGCGACTAATTTGCCTTGAGATTCCTGCAGCGAGAACGCCGATGGGTTGATACACGCGTTACCGGATTCCTAAATCGTTTCTTTTATAGCTCTTGGCAATTCCGCGCTTTACTAGGCTGAAAATAGGCTATTTTTGATTAAAATACGCAAAAACATAATTGGAGCTGGCCTTAAACGGGCCACGTGCCATTTCCATAACCGCCGAACAGGACAGCTACTGACCACAGGACTTTTCCATGCCTCAAAAGGGATTTGCTTTGCTGATCCTACTTACGACTTAATTCTTCTACCAAAACCCAAAGCCCATTGCTGGTTTCAGAACCAACTCATACAATTAAAGAAAAGTCTTTAGGATATTCAAATTACTATTAAATTTTTTAACGACTTCATCGCCATTACGCAAGGGAAAATACGCAAAGGCCGAAGACAAACTTTTAACACCCTTCAAATTTTGCCGATTTTATTGATAAAAAAATGTAAAATTCTGTAGAAGCACTGGGTTTTTTTCTCCTTCTACTGTTTTCTCAATTAATCACTAAGGCGCTTCAAGGCGATCAAGATCTAAAAGTGAGCAGTTTAGACGCAATTCGGTGCAAAACTTGTCATTAATAAAGGAAGTTAGGACCGAATACTCCGATTTCCGAGTCTAAAAACCCCAAAACCCAGGTCCACTGATGATATTCGACAGATAAAATCCACTTTTGCAAGACACGACATCACGGTTGTCATAAACGCTCAAAAAATTAATAAGGATACAATCTCTGTAATGGTTAGTAACCAAAAAGTTGAAGGTAAAAAAGGCACTTTCCATGCATGTTTCCAAATCACTTCCAGGGCAGTAATTAAAAACAGAACCATAAGGGAAACATTGGGTTACAATGCTGTCTGCAATAGCTTTGCGTACAAATACGACCCTACGAAGTTCACCCAGCTTTAAGTACGATGCTCTCTATCTAGCCGACTATCAGTGCTGTACAAAGAACACTAACAACTCAACCCGCTTCACCCTCGGAGCTGATTAGTTTTTATCCCCATTTTCACACTCCACTTTGAAAGTGTGAATGGGGATGGCAGTTTATTCCATGCAAACCAAAGGAGAAAATAAATCCTCATCTTTCAAATCACAAATCTTCAAAGTACTCCACAACTCTACTTGCCTGTATGTTCATGAATGCCTAGTATGGATTGCTTAAAAAATAAACGGAAGGTTCGCTGCGCTCATGCCACAGCACCCAAACTTCATTAAATAGTGCTAAAATCAGTTCTTAATGCCTTAATCAGGAGCAATTCTAATCAGGCCAGTCACGAAATCATGGTGAACGTGATACATCACGATTCAGGAACTAATAAGCCAGACAAAATTGTTAAGACCATTTCTTCTGCGCGTAACCGCCAGCATCCACGTCAAGTGTTACGCGGCAAACCCAAAAATAAGCCTGCTTCAACAAACTCGCGACTGGGTCGAACCCGGATGGCTCAGTCGAAGACTCGGATCGCGGCCACGAGATTCGGCCGACGATTTATGAATTGAAGATGAGACAAAATTGGAATGAAAGGAGGTGGGGTGACGAATAGGGAGTTCCGTACCATTAGGCGCAGGTCCACCAGAGCCTCATATTGCCAACAACTACTAGCATTTTTCGTTTCCAGAAAACCAACTGATTGTACGGCGAAAAGGTACAGCCAAATTATTGCCTTTCTCAAGAACATTGGATGCCAAAGGATTTCCGTGGACGCGGTTACTACAAAAAACATATGAGGCTGCATTCCTGGCATATTATAGAGGTCAATGCGTAGCAAACGACCGTGCAATGGATTTTTTTCTTAAACATTCAGAATTTACTTCCCCAATTTCCGCTTCAAAGTCAATGGACAAAGGCAGGGAGGGGTATTTAGTTAAAGCCCCTGCGTCAACGCGGAAGCAAGAAGGGGAGGAGAGTGAGACCTAGCTCGATTCGCTCTAACAGTGTTCACGGTAAAACCTTTCAATTCGGTGGCGCGGCTTCGCAAACATATCGAAGGGAGAATGAGAGCAAAATTCCACCGAAAACGGAATGTCTTTACTTGAGAGGTCGAAGGCACTGTTTTCACTCCGTGTGGGGTCATAGGAAAGGAATGAAGGTAGCAAATGAATCCCTGGATCTTCCCGTTACCATCGCTATCCGTGTCGCCACCAACGAAATCTCAAATTTGCTGGTTCAAAGCATATGTGCTGATCAACCTACAGGGTTAATAAAAACAATAATTTCCAATTATGAGAGACAGTTTAATTGCCGCGATTCATGCTAAGGAAGGTGGGGACTGCGGCTAACTTCCTGTGTCTTCGAAGTATTCACCGACCTACTGAAGAGTCAACAACCCTTTTTAACAATGTTTGATGATCGTGCAACAAAAATAGCTTCAACCTGCAAAAAACTTCATGTCGCCCATTTGACAGGCGTCAGCGTTATGCAATTGGTAACGTATGAACGCGAAAGTTGCAAATGCATACAAAAAAGGGATGACCACAATTTCAGCTGTCCTCATTCCATGGGAAACGTTTAAAAATGTTCTTTTTGACGGTGATTCGAGTGCAAAGTGGAGTAGACTCAAGCAGATACTTAGAACAGATTTTTGAAGAACAAATAACTTAGTCCTAATGGGCTTTTCCTTCTCGACAGCAAAGCTGTTTCGCCTATGTCGCGAATGATGGTTTGCTGGAGCAGAGAATGAATCCACCTGCTAATGAAACCCGTACAAATTCTGCTAAAGATCGTATTTCTCGGCCGATCAAATATGCTCCTATGCATAGCTCAGGAAGAGAAGACTAATTCAGTGCTAAAATTACAGGCCAATACTTTTGATCAGATGTTAAACTAAATTTTAAACAATACACGAATTCGTTCTTTTCACAGGCCAAACCAGCTTTTGACTTCGTCCTTACCGAGTGAGAATGAGACCTGCCTGGTAATGCCTTACTTATGCTTTCGAAAGCGAAGTTTTAGGAGGATGAACTGCGTGCACGAGTGGAAGGTATCGACTCGGATCTCCTTAAAAGGGACCTAAAAATGGCGTTTTAATGAAGAGGAGTTTTACGGTGTCATTCTTCTCCTCAACTGGCAAAAACACCCCAAATTAGTGAAGTGACAAAGAATTTGAACTGGGATCAAAAAGCCTTGAGGTGTTTGTCAACACTTTGGTTCTGACTACCGCAACAATTCCAAGTTACGCGCTCCACGAAGCGATTGAAGGCAATATAAACGGAGAAAAGTATTTGCGCCTCATTTATTCTCACTTCGCAACTGAAGATTTTTGGAAAAAAAAGTAGCTGGCTTGGGCTCGACCTCTTTCATTAAATTTTTTCCAAGAGAGCTCCCACGTGCAAATTATCACAGGAACAAAACGTCAGCTAAGAAACCTAGCTGATTGTAATGGGAAAAAATTTTGCGTGAAAATAAAGCCGGTCTACTGATGCACCTATCCTCCTCCCAACAAGTACAATGAACCCCTTCTAGTTGAAACCCACGAACTCCGACATTCAACTGAGGTAGACCTCGTTCAGTGGCAAGGGTGGGTCAAAAATGATGCAAAAGTCAAGAAACACTCTCTCCTGAACTTTACTGAGAAGTTGGCTGGAGGAAAATTCCACCTTTGCCGATCCACGGTTATGTGCCTGCGCGCCAATTCACGTTAAAGAAGACGAGGTGGAGACGGTAATGCGCGAAGGAGACTAAGGGTGTGTCGGCATTCGGCAAATGGAGAGGGGAGGGTGAGTGCAGGATTAAGTGAATTGGAACGCCAGTCTACGGCGAAACCACGAGACAGGAAAAGGTTCACTAGTGTCACAAAGCGAACTATTCCCATAGCACCTTTCCTTCTAAAATATTTGCAATAAGAGCAGTAATTTCTGGCAAGGAAAGGCTTGACGAACTGCCGCTTGCAAGAAAAGTCATTTGTAAAGCATGCAGACAGAAGTCTAGTGTTTATTCAGAGGATTGTACAAATAGAAAAGCCGCATCTTTAAATGAATTTTCGATCAACTTTTCACCGTCTTTGCGATTTCAAAACGTAAAAGAATTTTTAAATTTTGCACATCTGCAAGGGGTGCGGTTTTGTTTTAAGCATGATTTAAACATTTTGACTTTTGTTTGGATTAACGCAAAGGAACATTTCGAGACCTTAAAGACGTTACACCCATTATGCCAAAATTACCAAGGAGATGGTAGATCGCACTCTCACGCCAGTGTTACTTCTACTCAGAATTCCTATTCATTCATGAATTAGGCAAAACAAGAACTATTAAACAACAGCGAATAATGTCACAGCAAGTTCGCCTTTCACTGATTTTGACTGGCTAAATTCAGTTAAATGGGACGTAGCCCCTACCAGATTCCTCCCGATAATCCCACCGAATTGAAGAACATCCAAAAAGAAACTCCAAAATCTAACTGCTCCGGCGTCAGCTTAAGCATGTCTTTGATACACGTTTTGCTTCAATGTTCAGTGAATCAGAACGCAGACGAATTCCGGTTGTGTTTTCATGGATGGATTCGCCTTAATTTATGGAAGATTCCTGGTGCCGAAGGCATAGACACACTCATACGACGCACACTTTACCAGTCTCATGACAAATGAACTCACATTCAGTTTTTCTGTAATAAGCTCAAGCGCTGGCCTTACGCCTTAGCAAATCAGTTCTTAGGGCATGCCTTAATTTACTCGCGGTCGTCTCATTGGCAGGCTCAACTTCCGGGACGCTGTAAAGCATTCACAGCACACCGACCATTTATCAAATCTTCAAAGCAAATTGGAAAGAGTCCACAGAAGGGAATCTCGTCATCATACTGAACACACGTCCACGATGATAAGCTTGTCTTCCAGAAGTAACTCATGCTTACGATCCCTAGCTCATTACAAAGCTCACTGTCTTAGTCCTTGACGCAGTTTGCGCATCACTTTCACAACTACCTTTCATCCATAATCATAATTTAATGTCCAAACAGTAAGGATGCAAGCCTGATGACACTTACATGCTAACAGTTGAGTTTATCATTTTCGCCACGTTTTGTCGGATACCTCGTGCTAGAAGACTATTGCATCTTGGCGGCATAACGTTCAGACTTGCAAAACAAGCTGATCGGTCGCTTGTAAGCTTTCAGGCTTGACAATTCATTAGTATACACTCGTTAAACATTGCCTTCCATCTTGCAATTCGCAGTTTAGTGGGGAAAGTGTTTAAGGTTTACTGAAAGGGTTGTTAATTTCGAATCAGTAAGTTTTCTCAGACTTAGGAAAGGTGTAAAAGGAAGTCAAAGTTGAGGTGAAAAGTTGCCACCTGGAGCAGAAAGGCTTTCAGGATTCAAATTGTCAAGCAAGCCGCCAAGAAAACCGGTGCAAATAATTTCATTCATTCAAACAAGAGGAGACTGTGCATTGTTGCGCGCGTCACTGTTCAAATGGCCCATTACAAACCTCAGGTTTTGTATCAGTAGTTAATAGATTTGTGAGAAACACACAGGATAAAGTACGTTGTTAGTAGTCTCATTTCGTTATTTGTAAAGTTTTAAAATGAGATAAATGATAAACAAGACTAGGAGAATCCAACAGCAGAGGTGTTTACTTCCGAGAATTCAGAGTTTAAATCAATGCAGGCTAAGCCATGAACACAACGTTGGAAAACTTTACGTTGAGTTGAAGACATAAAGACCGATTCCTTGATTAAGAGCATAAATTGTGCGATTCCAGGAAATAATTCAAAGAGTCCCTAGGTTTGTTTTAGGATGCTAGCCAACGATTCCGACAACAAAATTGAAATAAGGTAACACTCGGCTTACCAAACGGAGCATGACTAAGTCGCTTAACTTTGGACGCTAAACTAGATTTAGGCATTTATAAAATCGGTTAAAACTTTGTCTGGTTCTGATTATATTTGTTAAAACTTTTAGGAATGAAATCGTTTCTTTTTACTCCCTCGTGAGCCCACCAAAAACCTCCAGGTAAGACATGTAACTTCCCCTTCCAATCGTTCTGTAATCAAATAAGTGTGACGAGTCGAGCGTTTGCCTTGCAAAATAAGGTTGAGAAAGATCGGTTCTGTAAAATGGATTAAAAATGCTCATTTTTATATGTCGGACTAGTTAGACTACAACAAAGGCTTTATTTTTTATTCAAGAAGCGGTCATTCATAAATTAATTTCATATTTGTTATGCAATCAACTGGTCGTGACATAACAATTGGTAGACTCATGCAAATATATTGTTAATAGAGGGTTAGTTTTAAAAGGAGCACGTAGTCGTTATAGTGGTTACCACTAAAATATTTTCAATAACATGAGAAAAATGTAATTTGAAGCATAACCTTAGCCTAAACAAAGCATTAAGAAGGGATTGAACCAATCTCAAGCCTGCCATAAGCTTATTTACCTTTGGGGACTAGCAACACGGATCAAAAGCGTATGAAAAGGAAATTTTACTGCCCAGTAATCGGAGATGGTAAAGAAAAAAGTTTTCTCCACCCTCAAAACCACAGGGAGCAGTGCGCCAGTAGTTGAGATGTAATTAAATGTCGATTATAGTGTTACAATTTGACTAGGTATTTATGGTTTTCTTGTACAAGAAAGCAAAGCTAAGGTTTAAAAACCCAACGGATTTAAAAAAAAACATTTCTCAAGACAACTAATGGCAGTAGCCTGAGTCAGCTGCAGTTGTAGAGTGATGAGGTTGCAAAACGAAGAGTCAATAGGACCAACTTATTTGCCTGCATTTAACCATTCACAACAACGACAAAAAAGTATGACAGAAATATTTTTAGATTAAAATCCAACCAGATAAACCGAGGCAGAATCATTTGTTAATAAAATCCATCCTAGTCTTAGTGACTACTATCTGCACTTAAATAAAACAAAATAACACACTCTAGCTTTTCGGTATGAATATATCAGTTCATAAAACAATGACATAAACCACAAAGACAGTGAAAACTTTGCCAACATTAGAGTGCGATACTAAAGCACAAAACTGTCGCTTCTCTAATGCAACCATAAACAGGAAAAAACGGTTTCGAATATGAGCAAATTAAAAGGCCTGTGGAGCAAACCCTTGTAGGGGCAAGCAAATTAACCTAAGTAAACATTGGACTGATGGTTATGCGTGTAAATTAACCAACCACGTTTAAAATATGAACATATTATAAAAAAAATAAGCAATCAAATTCAGCAACAAAAGCAAAAAACAACAAAGTTTTCTAAAAATCATCATGACATCCGTCGAAATACAAACACCAAATAACGCGCAATACATCTCCCCTTTGAAAATGCGCTTCTGAATAATCTTGCAGCAGATTAATGTGTCAATTTGGTAAAACAAATACAATTACAAAAATAAACTGGTTGTAACAATGTTATTTATCAGCTAAAAAGCATTGAAACATTACAAACAAATTAACATTGGGCTTTAGACACCAAAACTGAAAAGTGGTAATAATTGTGCGAAGCAGTGCCTTCAATGTCCTTTTTAATAATATCTGTGTTCTTGAAATGTGCTTTGTAGGTAAGTGGCAGAAAGTCACTTTAGGCACGGTGCTAGGACAGTGTGGTGGTACCGAGGAAGAAGGTGCTGACAAAGCTTGCAAAGACTAACTACTTATTCCCCATCTGTATTTGTGCTTAAATAAAATATGTCGCGGAAGACAGGGCCTTCTCATGTTAAGAGCTGTCAATAAAAATATGACAAAAACAACGGGCTTTCTACACGTTTAGCAAAAAAACTGAGTTATTTTACGGCTTGAATACCATAGCACGTGAGATGTAAATTGCAACACGCATTCACAAAATTGTTTAAATTTGAAAAAAATATGTAGATATAAAGCTAAATTATATAAACATGCATTCAACAGCAGAATTTCCGACTACGAAGAATCCAGTATGCAAAGAAAGAAAAGCCTTACTTCATTAAAATTAACTGCATTCTAAACTTTATTTTAGTTGCAAGGTGGGGTCACGAGTCAAGCTCTCTGCCTCACAGAAGCAGTAGTCATTTTTAAAAGAAAGAGGAAAGTCCAGGTGCAGACGGAAAGTCTAGGGACTGCTGACATGGCCGACAGGCCAGCAAACGCAGCTGGCTTCCAGGTGGCCGCCACTAATCGGTCCGACCATCTATCAGCCTACACAAACAATACACTACATAGTCTTTCTCTTCCTCTCAGCGTTGTTTCCGACGCGTCTCTTCATCCACCTCAGTACTGCGAGAAGCACCCACGAGCCAATTGTGCCATGCGCCGACGTCCAGCGCAAACGAGGCGAGGTTTGACACCACGTCAATGATCCCTTATTGCGGTCCGACTCCACCTGCAGGTTCGCCCAGCTTGCCAACTAACTTCAGAGTAAGAGGTTCAGACAACCATCACTGCATCCTTCGCGAGGTTAGTTTACCGAAAGCCTTCTAAGATGGTCCACGGTTAGGGTCGCTACAGGCGTTAATAGCTTTCCTGTCGAGCACGAGAGTGGGATAGTATCGAAGACAAACGCAGTCGTTGGTCCTTTAGCAAAGGCACCTCTTCTGCACCGTTGTAATGTGCCACTAGCAGGACAAATCTAGGTACGAAACGCACGGGTTCGAGTCCGCTTTCCGCTGCCACCACTGTAGCGCCCCGAGCATCCCTGAAAGAAGGAGAGAAGGCCAGGTTCAGGTCAGAATACGTGTATTCTGGACGGAAAGTAAGGGAGTTGCCGACATGACCGGCAGGCCATACCCTACAGCACGTTCAAGGTGGCCGCCAACGATATGTCCGATCGACCAACAGCCCAAACAAACAATGCGCTACAATCTCAAAACAGAGTTACCACCTATCGTCCCCCGTGGGTGATAATTGCATTGGTAAACGTTGGAACGTCAATAAAGGCGTTTTAGGACAGTGAATCATTCCACTTTAAAATACATGTCATGCGTTAATACTAGTTTGATGGCACAGAGGTACATTAAGTGTCATTCAGGTTTTGGTGACGCAGTTCATACCTCGACGTAGTGTTTTAACAGTTTCGATTTGTACAATTAAATGTCAAATGAACAGGCTTTATTATAGCAATAAAAAAATATAAGTTTTGTTTTAAATATATGGATTGAAGACTATTTGTATTATAGTTTCCACATTTATCAAATTTGTTTAAATTACTAATTGGGTGTTGTTTAATTTGTTGGCTTCACTCTTCCGCCTTGCTCTTTTCGTAGGTCTTTGTAGTCATGGCAGATGAGAATGAGCTGTTGGATTATGACGAGGAGGACCAGGAAACCGTGCAAGATTCTAAGTCGAATGGTGATCTCCAGGCCAAGAAGGCTGTTAAGGGTGACTACGTCACCGTTCATAGCTCTGGCTTCCGTGATTTCATTCTGAAACCCGAGGTTTTGCGAGCTATTGTGGACTGTGGCTTTGAGCACCCATCGGAGGTACAGCATGAGTGCATCCCTCAGGCTATTCTCTCCATGGACGTTCTCTGCCAGGCTAAGTCGGGGATGGGCAAGACTGCCGTCTTCGTTATTGCGACGCTGCAGCAGTTAGATCCCGAGGAGGAAGGTATCACTCGAGTCATCGTTCTATGTCACACACGCGAATTGGCTTACCAAATTAGCAAAGAGTACGAACGGTTCTCTAAGTATATGCCTAAGATCAAGGTAAGTGGTGATTGGTTGGTAATCGCGTCTCAGGTTGGGGTCTTTTTCGGTGGGATGCCACTTCGAAAGGACATCGAGTCGCTGAATAAGTGTTCACCGCACATTGTGGTGGGCACTCCTGGACGTATTCTTGATCTTATTCGCAACAAGGCCTTGAGACTGGACCATATTAGGCATTTTATCATCGATGAATGCGACAAGATGCTTGATACCCTTGGTTTGTTGCCCTCAGTTTTCTGACTTTGTCTAGACATGCGCCGTGACGTCCAGGACATCTTTCGTATGACGCCGCGTACCAAACAAGTCATGATGTTTAGCGCAACCATGAGCAAAGAGATTCGTCCCGTCTGTCGCAACTTCATGCAAGATGTACGTTGGTGACGGGCGCGGGATGTGGATGGTAAAAAAATCGCGAAACGCGGCGACCACCGACCGACCAACAACTTCATTAAAAATACTGCCCGAAAAAATGAAATCCCTCGGAATTAGGAAGTGAATCGGATACTGTCGTCTCCAGATCCCACAAAGTTGGACAGAAATGTCGTCCAATCGCGTTTTGGCCGGCAAGCGTGTGGTGGGATGGTGGTGATGATAGGCGCAGCTAAACCGATTGTCGAGCGTCGTTTCGCAATGGCAACGCGTTACCGCCACGGTGACAACGACGACGAGGAAGCGTAGTTAATGCGGGTGGTGGTCGGCCACGGAACGCGTCGCTCTCAGCTTAGCCGTAACGCCTGATCTCTCTTTCCACTTTTAGCCTCTGGAAATCTTTATCGACAACGACTCCAAGTTGACTCTGCACGGACTGCGTCAACACTACGTCAAGGTGAAGGAGAACGAGAAGAATCGGAAGCTCTTTGAACTGCTCGATGAGCTGCAGTTCAACCAAGTAAGCAAGTGATGACTTGCTATGCTAATACCGACTTCGGGTTGGTCATTACTTGTGTTCAACGCCGGAGCTTGAGTCAAAAATCTCATCTGAATTCTCGTTAAAGCGGTTTTTATCCCTCATAGGTCATTATTTTTGTCAAGTCGGTTCAACGTTGCATCGCCCTAGCCCAGCTTCTCGTCGATCAAAACTTCCCTGCGATCGCAATGCATCGTGCAATGTCCCAGGAGGAGAGGTTGGAGCGCTATCAGGCCTTCAAGAACTTCCACAAGCGTCTCTTAGTGGCTACGAATCTCTTTGGGCGCGGGATGGACATTGAACGCGTGAACATTGTTTTCAACTACGATATGCCCGAGGATTCTGATACGTATTTGCACAGGGTAGGTTGTCTTTGGGGTTTGTTGACGTTTCTTGACGGTGTAGGTTGCACGAGCTGGTCGATTTGGCACCAAGGGTCTGGCAATCACTTTCATTTCGGACGAGCACGACGCCAATATTTTGAACGATGTGCAGAATCGCTTTGAGGTGAACATCAGTGAATTGCCCGACGTCATGGAGATCGCCAGCTACATGGAGGAACGCTAAGGACAGCACGAAAAGACTTTATCGTGTCTCAAATTTTTGCATTGTGTACAGTTTTTGAGTAGAGAAAACGTTGTCGCCGTACCACCTTCTTGAAGCGTTGGTATTTCCACCTCGTTACAAACTGCGGTCCTTGAGTTCCGTTGGCGATTGTGGAAGTCTATTATTTTGTTCTCTAGTTCTTTTGTGTCGGGCATTCTGCCTTCGTCTAAGGCAATCACGTAGGGCGTACTCTCCCGGTCGGATGTTTGGTGGTCGGTTGCGTCTCTGGTCAGGCTGGGTGTCGGTTCGGCGTTATCGCTGGGTCGATGTGACACATGCTCTTGCCATCAGCTCAGGGGTGGGGGCACGGGTGTTGTTATCGGTGTGTTGGGGTTGCGGGTAGTCGGAGCGTCTAGTGTCGCGTTTGGGGGCACGGTGTCGCAGCTCCAGCCGGGTCGGTTGCGTCTGGTGTTGTTCTGGCAGTCGGCGTGGGTGGCACTCCGGCCTCGCAGTGGTAGTTTGAAGGGGGCTGGGATTCGCTGGAGTTAGCGTGTCGCGTTCACTGCCTCGAAATTTGAGGTTCTCCATTGCGGGTTTACCTGTTTCTAGGGTAGTATGGTGTTCCATAGGGGTGTTGGGGTTCTCTCGCTAAAGCTTTTACGGGTGGGTGTCTGTTCCTGTTTTCCAAAATTCTAGAGCATGGCATTCTTAAACGCTAACCGTGTAAGGAAGGATGCTGCGCGGAAGTAGTCCGTATTCATGGTCGTATGCTATTTGAGTCCACTCGGTCATGGGCCATGGAAGAGGGTAGGATCTATCACGCACAACTTAGATCGATATTTTATCCACTTCAAAAAACCACGTGACCTGTGTACTGCTTGCGTTTGTGCTGTCACGAATGGCGACTTCTTTCACCTGTAAAAAGTTAGATCTTCGTCCCTCTACCTCGCACGGGAGCATACTGTCGAACATTCCACAAATTCGAAGCCATCGACCTCCAATTCACCTTCTCCCACCTTGTCCACCATCACTGCCATTGCAATTTTCCACCACCCCTCTTATTCCCAGTCTTTCAGGTTCTGCTAAACGCCCGTTTCAACGAGTACGCCCTCGACGCATTCCTCCCCCTGGCTGCGTCCAAAAGGCTGATGCTTCCACAGACACACGCGATCTTAATGTCATTGTTCGATACATTTGCCGACTTTGTGGCCTCAACTGCTATTCTGGCGACTTGCTCCACGCTCACCTGCTTCTCCTTCGGCATTCCTCACTCCCTTCCCATGACATAGTCCTCGAATGTCGACAATGTGGAGCTGCGTGGAAGCTCGAAGATGAGGACAAGGAAAAGCGTTGTCAAATTCACCCTTGCTTCCTGCAGAAAGCTGCCTATTTTAAGAACTTTCTAGCTCCCTCTAGGGGAATTCGACAAGGCCTCCCTTTTGTGTGTCTTTTTTGCTGCGCTGAAGGCATGGAAGGCGAATCTATTTCAAAAGGCATTTCAAAAAGACCACCTCGACGAATCACGAGGAAGATTATGCCATTAAAACGATGTCAAGCCATGGCAAGATTTGCGTCTAAGTTGGAATTGGCTGTACATATTCGCTACTCTCATGACCCATCTCGTCAGCCTGGGCGATGCCCAGAATGTCATGACTTCGTCTGTGAGAGTCGGGAACTCCCTGAAATAGAGTTCTGGGAAGCTTCAAAGTCGTCACCACAATCACGTCCACTTTCCACTGAATCGATTCTGTATAGAGAAGGGCTGAATCCATTGGAGTTGCACATTCGAAGCACCCACACGGAAAGTTATGAGTACCTCCAGTGGCTGAATTCAAAGCGCTACCGCGCTATGCCTAAAGATCTTGCTGAAAAGCTTTTTGCATCTCGTACCACCTGGATTTATGCCTGCCCTCTCTGCCAGCTGCACCCTTTTGATGCTCACTCCTTGAAAGACCTCACTGCCGTCCAACCTGAAGTCGGTTTTCCCAGCAATGCTTCTCTTCAAGCACATATTGCTTGCTTCCATTCAGCAGGGAGTAGTTTTCTTGATTGGCGGTTTCAGGCCTGCTCTGTTTGTGGTGACTTCAGTGCTGCTTCACAGTACAAACATCTCCTGAAACGTGGACATGTAGCTTATCTGAAAAAATACTTTTCCCGGGCACTCGAACAGGGTCGATTCGCTGCCGTAGAGGGCTCAGAAAGTGTGGAGTGGAGGAGCACTTGTGTTCTCTGTTGGAGACGATTTGAAAGTCGTTGTGGAACAGTAGATTTAAGATCAGAATGTCGTTTACAAGCTCATCTCATTTCCACGCATTGTATATTCAACGTCGCCAGGGGTGGGGATTTCAACGTCTTTAGTTGTGGATGGTGTGGAAGTCTGCAAAAGGAGGAACCGGCGTGGACAAATGGTGAGGATCTTAATTATGATTGATTCTCAATTCTTTTATAGCGCTAGTGGTAATTATGCAGACCTCATAGAGCGCAGCTGTCTGGGGGTAGCCTTATTTTCGACGCATAAAAGAGCTGGGAGAATCGACATCCGTGTGTGGGAAGCCTGTGATCGTGTATTTAAGCATGGAAAATGCTATTGTTCGACGTTCTAGGCGAAACGTCGCAGAACTCTGCTAATAATACATTTCAAGAAGTAGAAAATTCAACTACTTCTCGACTTAATCGGCCAAAACTAGGTCGAATTTTCGCACCTCGAATAAATGTTTACAGGAGTTATTGTTGAAATCGCCCCTGATAGGTGACTAGCCTTTGAACTGGACGACTGGACACTCGATTATCGTGCTTGAAGCCTTCCGACTAAACAGCTATCAAAAGATTGAGCTTTATGACAGGCAACACCTTCACAAATTCTCCTACATGTTACTATGCTACTTGCATTTGTTGTCATGTTTTAAATCAACTCAATTTGCTACGACAGACGCTAGCAACCAAAATTGCTGCCTCCGGCAGACGGCACCACCATCGAGGCCTGACATCAAGATCATAGCAACCTAATGGGGTCATGATCCCATTCTTGTTCCAAGCGTAAGCTTTGAGGCGTTAACATTAATGTTTGAATGTGAACTGTTTACCACCACGAGGCCACTGCTGAGCTCCTGGATAGTACCAAACCTGACATTCTTCTGTACAGTTTATCTGTTGCCTTTCTGCCTCCACTGGTAAATTGTAGTGCAAAGGACACCACACCTCGGAGGACCCATTTGGTACACCTACCATGTCCGCAAAAAATCTTATTTAAAAGTTAAGTGCAGCATGGTGCGGTCTGTTGACCTCTTGCATTGCTCATAAATTCCTTTGTTGCCACATCTTCTGGGTTTGTCATCAATGCCTTTGTAGAATACCGGATAAAATCCCTTTTTTAGTACGGAAATTATTCACCCTTTAAGGCTGTAGATTGTTGATGATTAACAAGAGGACCTTAAAATATTGAAGGCTGTCACAATCTTTGCAGGTCGTGGAAGGCGTCAAGAGTATTCTGCTATGCTCACGTCCTCCTATCAAACATTGCTGAGGCGTACCGGTTGGGGAAACTGTATCTCCAGAGGTATATGTGGATAATAATGCCACCGACATGGCGACTAAATCACAGAAGCGTTCATTTCCCCGATGTTCCAATTATGGAGATGCTTAGCCATGAAAAGTTGGTTAAGGATTTAGATAAGTCGAACCCAACGACGGCACACTGAGGTGTTCGTATGCGTCAGGACACTCGAATTAGCCGGCAGGCAAGTGATTCATCCTGTGTCCGAAGGACTGAGCCGGTCAATCAAAACGGCGGGTCGGAATAGCGTAAACTAACGAGAAAATGGCTGCTAGCGTGTTCTGTGTCCGCGTCAAATGCAGTAAACTAACAGGTTTTTTGCCTTCCTTTGTGAGCAATATGAGCTCACAACATAACATGCTTTATTAACTTATGACTTTGTGGTATGATTTCACTGCTTCTCTTTATCTGAATAGTACTTGCATCAACGAATTGGGTGACACCTGGAGTCACACTTACCAGTGGTGGCATGACTGACACGCGAGTGAGAGGCTGAGTCCCTCGCTAGCACAGACATATACCTGCGGGTGCACTCACACCTTGATGGTCAACAAACACACCAATTTAGCTACTTCAACAATGCCAACACGGCGGCATGTCGATAGCATGTGACTCTGATGTTGACAACACGTCCTAACCTTGTGCAAAGTTGGCTTTTGAGGTGACATTTTTGTGTTGACTTTGTGTTTTAGAATTTGAATTTTGCCACTAAGGCTGGTGATAGGCGCAATAGGCACCTAATTTTACCCACCCATTGAATGTAGGACCTCACTCTTGGGGCCAGCATGGCATAGGAAAGATGAAACTTTAAACAATTGTTTGATCCAAAGTGAACAGCACCTCAGTTGAGAAGGAATCGTTGAAAGAAGTGGAATTTAGGATTAAAGATGCGGACTTATTTTGCTCTCATTTTTATTCCAAATCTTTCGTTCATTCGACCTAGCGATGAGACCCTCTGGAAGGGCCACGCTGTATGCCATAATAGCATGTTTATTTTTGATGTCAATCTCCTTGAGCAGGGGCAAAGAGGTATCGGAGTTTGGCTTGAGCTGTCACGTGTACTTGCGAGGGAACCGTACTAATGGAAAGGAAGAGTAGTCTCTGAAAAGCTTACTTAAAAACTCAATTAGTGAGTTGAAGATCTTTCCATTATTTGTCTGCATCACTTTGCTTATCCGTTTTTCCCATTTTGTAAGTGGCTTAAAATTGGTGCATTCGCTTTCTGCCTACAGATTTGTTCACTTAGAAACTGGCTCTTTTTCTCAACCGACTGTTTGTTTAATTAGTAATTTTTAGGCTAAAATGGATCGTATTTCTACTAGCTAGACATCTACACTAAAATGCTTCGTTCCTTGTCCTTTCGAGTCTTCCTTTTCATGCGAATTGAATCTCCCCCATGCGCAATTCGAAGGTGAAGTCTAATTAGAGTGAGCAGACCCATAACATCAAACCAACAATTACAATATGGCCAAGATTTTGGAAAATGATGTAAATTATGTACTGATTGTGCAGAAGAAGGAAGAACGTTATTATATCGATGATGAATGGCTCAGGAACTGCCCTACTGAAGTGTCAACGGTATCATTTCTGCAGTATTTTGGCCCCACGTTTAAGCATGGGAAATCTAGGAAATATTAACTGGTAGACTGATGTCTTGCAAACATTTGAGCACCTGCTTATAATTTCTTAGCAGACACCCACGAAGATGACTTCCCTGATCTGCGGGGGCTTAAAAAACTACGCGCCAGGCGTCAACGTAGTCGTGCCCAACTGTTCGCCGACTTTCGATGGTCACGTCGTCATGAGGAGGAGCATGCAGAGGCGATTTATAGGTGGTGGAGAGCCAATAGTCACAAACACGAAGATTTCACCACGTGCCGGAGAGGTCTCCTCTGGAGCCGAGGATCGTGGCGCGATTCATGAAGTGGTCCTTCTTGTTGCTAGCCTTGAGAAATACATCGCCGCTTATAAACACTTCAGTAGTTACACCTTCTGAACTTTTGATAAAATTAGAGTTGTGGGCTTCTGCTAGTGAAAATTTCGGTTTCTGAAATGTAGTCAAGTATTGCCGATGGGGAATACCGAACTCTAAAACTGAGCTATTATGGCACAATGTAGAGAGCTAACGCTTGGACATGCGCACCAAGAAGAGACTTTCAATTGGCTTTTTTCTCACTTTTGCAGAAAGTATTAGCCTGATTTATTAGGCCATAAAGCGTAATTCTACATGCAATTTCTTCCTCATCGATAAACATTGAGCGCTAAATGAATTGAATGATGGCCTTGTGAAGCACTTTGACTAGTAAAATTATGACGATCTTAAAAACCGTTTTATATCTAGCAAAAGTGAGATTGCTAGCCTTTGAACGGACTTTGAATCTATCCACGACATCGGAAACATACAAAGAAAATCGTTTGGGGAATTGATCTTAAGCAATATTTTGCCACCAAAATTTGTCAACACTCATGTTGTACTTCGAAGCTCCTCTGAAGACGAAAGATGATGCCTTGCTTGAGCAGTGGACGTGTAGTAGGAGCTTGGAGCCACTAGAATGGGCCCAAGATCAGCCTACTCCGTGGAGGTATAATGGCGGGGACTTAAGAGACTAATAGCAGCCTACTCATCGAAACCGGAAGGCATACAAACAACCACCCTCTCACCCTCCTCTTTAGCGTTGGCCTCAGTGCTCTTCTTGGCCTTTCATGTCAGCCACCACAGCGTATTCGGCGCTGTTGGGGAACATTCACTACCTAACCGTGTCAGTCATCAAATTTTCATGCAACTGAAGCTGTATCTACCCCTAATTGGTAATTTAAGTGGATCTGAAATTTTGCCCACATGGCAACTGTATTTTTGGCTGGATGGATGTGCCGACCATCATCCACGCCCGTTGCTGGTCGTAAGGACACTTAACTAAAAGTTGCCATGGAAAAAAGGATGAGCTTAACATGGTATATTTGGAATAGGGCTCCTTACCTTTTTGCATTTATTTTAGTGCTGCGCAGTGGTTTTTCCATTCCAGCAATGCGCTTTGCCTGCTGTATTCTGATTGAGATGGACTTAGTTGCTATTTACTTTCCTACAGACTACGAACTGGAGTAGTTGCTAAAAGCAGAAGTAAAATTTCAGCCCTCCTGTTGGGAGTAGTAGCTAAACCTCCCTACCCAGAGCTTTCACACTATTGCTCAGAGGTAAAGATCGGAAGGGATGGTCTTTGCTATTGGTTACGCTTTCTACCAGCCACTGTAGTGTCCCAAGACTTCCCTGAAGACATCCTCAGGTTCACTGCATTGGCAGAATGTAGATATTTGAGGTGCTAAAGGAGCTAAGGGCTACCGGCTTGCCCCCCGAGGCCAGGCCACCCGCTGAAGGTATGACGGCGGCGTACTCAAGTGTCCCTTCCCCCAACGTCCAAGAGGTAAACAAACAACCGGTGTATGATTAGTAATTTTGTGCAGCTTTGTGACACAAAATTTGATAAAAAACAGTGGCGTCTCAAAAACATTTTGGTCACCTCCTTTTTTGCTCAAAAAAGGTACATAAGGCTGTAAATTCCACCTTTTCACAGAAGGTGGAGGAGCCTGGTCCAAGCTACAATGATTTCGCTTCATTTCTACTTTCTAACCAGCCGTTTCACACTTTTTTTCTGCATATTATGATTTGCTTGTGGGAATGAGATCCATAACACGTATCCAAAGGTTGGAATTCTAAGAAGTGTGTGGTGTGTGGACCGTCTTGAGCCAACCAACATGTTTGTTTAATTAACGAATGTCACGGCTTATGGAGACCTTCTCACCGAAAAAATAGTCGTTCGGCGACCCTCAGACGTCGATGATCTCTGGTATGACAGATGGAGGCGCCTACTACTTAAATCTCCTCATGACCTCCTCCATCGATGTGGATGGGCAAGATGGTCCGCCATCACTCACGGTGTGCATGAAGATAATGTTAAACTTGTTCAAGTAGCAGCTCATGACAGCTTTTCCATTAAAAATAAGTCTAGTGCCATTCTTTGACAAAGAAGGCCGTTTGGAACGCGTTGTGCTCACCTTCGGATGAAACATGATCGATAGTAGTTTCTGGGTGCCGCCTTCCCCCACCGCTTTCTTTACCTACCTTCTGTCCTCGTCAAAATACTAATTAGTGAGCCCGATTAGAAAATACTCAGATGCCAAAATTGAAGCAAATTTAGGTACGTTGGATTTAGACTCGGTCGCAACTGTGGATTGAAGGGAAAATTGAATCGAATGAACCGACGGATTGAGTTGTATGTCTATGCTTCATTGTGCCGCTATCTAAACAATGGTGCGTGTCTTCCGATTCTTCACAAACCATGCAGAAAGATTACAGGGCGCGGAATTTGCCTTAAGCAAGGATCACAGCAAAATTGTTAGTTCTTTGTAAGCTATTAAACCGACGCGCTTTGAAAAATGACAAATTATTTTGGAGATTATTTTGGATACTCCTAATTTAAACTACAAAGGATTGAATGCTTCGGCGCCTTTGTATTCTAATTCGTGAAAACACTGGATTTGGCCAAAAATTAGAGCACGAAATTGTGCCTACTGAGACCACAGGTGAAGGTAATGCGTTTTGCGTAGGTCAGATGAGAGTTTCTTCATCCGTGCAACTGGAGATTAGAAGTTCAGCTGGCATGTGGAAAAGGAAAAACAGAATCTCTTAACTGTTATTTTTTGTTTTTTTGCAGGTGATCAGATATTAGCTGAAGTACTAACTACTTATTTTTATTCAGTAACGAGGTCTCTGAAATGCAATCCGAGGAGGAGGAATCTGGTTGCATAGCTTGCAGGTGGTCAGACGCGCCTTTGACGCGGAAGTGGTCCATATCACACCTAGTCTGACTCATTCCTATTAATTCGGTACTTCAACAATAAGCCTGTTTCTTAGTCCGCTCGCCTTGGGTCGTCTTAACGGGTTAAATTGAGGCAGAACGGTGGAATAGGACAGACAGTATGCGCTCACTGAGAAGAGCATGATAAGTTTTTGCAGATTTTTTTCCGAGAGCACAAAGACTGATCCGATGGATTTGCTTTACGGAGAGCTTTGCTGCCAAAGCGTAGATTTTCAGGAAAGGAGAAAATTTTTGTAAGTCTGAACCAAGCATCAGAAGATTATTTTAAGAAGTAAATAATTAGGTATGGTTAACGAATTTACGCCTCAAATTACAAGGCCTGCACACTAGCCCAAACAACGAGTAGAGAGTTAGCGGTGAAGGATAAATAAAGGCTGTAATTAGAAAGCCTAATTAGTTTGCGATATGTGCTTCAATCAGAGTGTCATAAGGCCCCATGTGATGCTCCATTAGCCTACATTTTAACTTCAATTGTCAGCGGTGGAATAGCCAGACAAAATGCCATAAAGATTTACAATGAGCGGCATTTTCACCCATACGAAGAATAGGTAAAGGGATAATAATTAACTCAGACGTGCTGCATAGTAACATTTCATTCGTTGTATCAACAATGTCCGGTCCACCCTAGTCCCTTGTGATACGGCCCCCCCAGACACGTGGCTTTTGTCTTCGGGGAATCACCTGAACCCTAATAATATAACAAAACAATTCATGGGTGAATTGAATGCAAGAGATATTTGCGCCCATGGATATATACTATGGTGTGAAATTAGACCTTCACCACATGTGGGAGCCTTTCTATTGGCATACTTTGCTGGCTTTGAATCGGTGAAACCGTTCTGTAGCATCTCGCAAACATTCATCGCATCAATATCCGCCATTATCACAAATCAGCAGCGTCTTAGCTTAAGTTCAAATTTAAAAGAACTGTAAAAAATATCTGCTCAGAAGAGATGTATTTTCGCGTTTGGGATTGGCTAGATTAAAACCGTCACAAGAAGGGCTGTTTGCATTAGACTCTGCCCAACTGATGGATTGCCTTGACCGAGGACAAGCCAGTTAAGAAGTTAACCTTACAGAGCGACATTCTTACTGTGCCAGACGTGACATTGCCCCAGAAAGTAGAACGGACGCTCTGAGGTTACATGTACATCTTCTACGCTTTTAGATCCAAAGTAATGACTAACCCCTTGCAATATGATTAAAGATTTGTTTTATAATCAAGTTGGATCAGCACTCCAACAATTTGTGGATACGATCTTAGCGCCTACATTTAAATTGCATGTCTTGAGCTCCAATGGCTCAAGCTCCCTCCCTGCAGCTAGAAAATTGACGTTATGTCGAAGGCGGAAAATAATTTTGAGAAAGTGGAAAGAGTAGCAAGGGTATTCTATGGAAAAAAAGTTAATGAAATAACAATGTGAGATCTCCTTGTTGGAAATGGTTTTATGGTTTATTAGCCGGTGTAAGTTAAACAGGAAATCAAAAGCAATGCAGTGTAAACAATAAGACGAATTCATTCCGGCGATGTGCTTATTAGCTGAAATGGATTGACAGGTCAATACTACTAACTAAATATAGTAGCGGCTCTGAAGGATGGTGGATGCGCCTTTTAATCGTTGAGGCAAAAACAAGAGCACTAAGTTGGCAAAAAAAACAAAGCATGAATTTGTACAAAATATGCACTAATTGTTGTTTGACAAATTAAATAGAATCGTCACAACCAAATTGTAGCGAGTTTTGCCAGGGCCTTTTCCAATCATCGCACAGCATATCTGACATGAAAAACTGACATTATTAGGAGCCAACCTAATCCCAGCTAAATTTTAATCGGCTACAGAAAGCTCTTATGGTGAGGTACGCAGAATACACCCCAAAATGCGAATGGACGTAGGCATGTGCAATATTTCATGATGTCTGCATATTAAGTGATTGTGGGAAAAAAATATCCACGAACTAGTCTATCACATGACAATCATATTGTTCACTTTCATCGCCTTATCTCCGCAATCAATCAAATCGCTTCCCCCTCCATTCCTGCACCGAGGGAAAGATCGGTCTCCTGTGATCTCACATTGCAACATTTCGAAAAGTGTGTCATTTTTTCACGAAGATTGCCACTATTCTTTTGGACCAATTTGACGAACTTGACCATCAATCGCATTTTTATCAGCTAAAACATACATAGTATCAACAAAGTCCATTCTCAAGTCCAGAAAGGCAAGTTCCTCAATATTATCAACGTCCCCTAGGAATAAAATTCATTATGCTTTAAAAAGTGTTAGAAATGCATAACTCTTCTCATTTAGAATAAATACTGAGTTAAAATGACAATATAATGAAGACTTGCGGATTTTTCCTGACAAGTCTGCCAGCGTCACCAACAATCCTGGCCGAGTACCCAGCCCACATACATTTCGGTCTATTTACTGAGAAACGATTGCTTACGGAAGAACGGGACAACAGAGCCTTAAAATCCACCGTAACTACCAACATTTCAAAGGAACGCTCTAGGAATTAGTTAGATTTGTCATCCTATTAAACTAGCAATTTGTTAAAGGGGCAATGGCCTATAAACACTGTAATGCAGCCTCGATTAGTATCAGCGCTTCGCATAAAAGCAGTTTACTGTGCAGTTTTATTCAATTTATGTGCAAAAAATATTTCATTATTTATTAAATGATGAGGAAGTAGGAAGCATTTAGCTTTTCTTCTGTTAATGGGGAAGAAAATTATGAGGCAAATAGGCGTCTGCCTGATGGAGCCCACAAATTTTCTACAGGTGCGAGCGAGAGAATCCTACCCAGCAAATCCCTTCGGTTATGAAATTTGGTCCTTTTATTACTCTTGAATCACTTTGAATGCGTGTGGTCTTGGGTGTTGATTAGTGCAGCTATCAGAGAGTTATATTTTGTCAGCTATTGTTTGAGTGAATGAATTGGGTCCTTCGACAATACCTTTTGTGCTCTGTTGAATTGTGAGAAGTTAGGTTTGGGCTATGCCACTACACATTGTCCATCCCTTGCCCTTCGAGCAAATCTACACATTAACAAACTCTCGAGCTATCACAGTGGTGCATGCGAACACACGATAAGGCTCGAGAAGACCATTTCGTTACCACTTTTCGCTTGCCGTTTGGCAACTGGTGAGATGTTCATCATTCCCTTCCCGCTGCCCAAAGTGTCTTTCTGGTTTTTCTGCAACTAACCTTTTTGGAGGGTTAATTAAATTGGGAATAGAAGTAAGTGGGGAGGATTGGCTGAACTCCACCTATAAAACATTTCGGCCGCTTCCTCCCTTCTTTACCGAAATGAGCAGCGAAGTTTGGTTAACTGGACAACTTACCCCTGCATAACAATGATCGTTGTGCAAGCAAACACCTTCACCAAACGCTCTTACTTTGTTTTGTAGGTGGTTGTGGGCAAGGAATGCAGACAGGATAGCAAACACCCTGATGACCGAGTTATTGCGGCTAGGATCCTTCCTTTAAAAGGGAAATAACGCCAGACAACTGGCAAAAAGTTTTGTTTTTTTTTAAGGTAGTGCAAGGCAATACCTCACACAGTTCTGGAGGACTGGAGTGAGGTACGAACTGATTTATTTATCCTCATGTTTTTCCAGCGGAAACCAAAAATTTGGCTGATAGAAGGGACTAAGCAACCACCTTACCGCATGCCACATCGAACGAACTTCAAGCGAATGAAATGAGCGTTCGAGAAGTTGACATGAAGTGGAAACGCAAGCGGCTGGAACCAAATTATCCATAGCCAACAAAGTTGCAAGAATAATAAATGGTAGATTTCAATGGCAACTGCTCGAACAAATGAGTTTTTGAAGTCATCTTGTGCCTAGATAACGCGGTCACGGCATGTACTTATGCAATGTCCCAAGCTTTAGTTAAATAAGATAAAAGAAGACGCCATTTCTTTAAAACAAAGTATTGTAAAGTCGGTAAAACTGTTATCTTTTGATTATTTTGTCTTCTTAAAATAGCCGTAGCGGATGTTTACCCTCATGGCCGCAATAAAAACCACAAGTGTGTCATTATTCCTGCATCCACATCTCCCTCACTTCACACACAAGGCTGCTTCGAATAAACAGCAAAGCAGAAGACAAAAAAGGTACTGCAAGGAGAAGAAAATCACTGGAAATGGTGCTGATTAGACGAAAGTTAGTTTTGCCAGCTTTCCTTAACTTTGTTAGGCATGTGAGCTCTAACTGACTTTAAGACCGGTTTCGTAAACACTGTGAAGCATCGGATTCTGTCCTTTTCATTTTTTTTCTTGCTCTAGTTAATTTATACCCTCTGGAGGTTGTTCTGCGTAGCAAAAGTGAGGACTTCTGAAGTCGGCTGGAGGTCCAGCTTCTTTGGAATGATGTGACTGATACAAGATGGTTTTGTTGTTATCAGATCAAATGCGGTTCCAGGGTTCTTCATTCCAGCTTCTCGCACCACTTTCCGTGCCCCAACAGCCCTTCGTGAGGGACGGGGAAGGAGAGAATTGTGTCAATTGTAAAGTCACTCGTAATGTTTACCTTAAAATGCCCTGACCGTACGTTACGATTTCAAGAAAGCTCAAGCCACGAATGGGATGACAAACGGGGAAAATCTGCATCCACTGATCCCGTTCGCTAAGTTACCATGCTAATTGACGCGTGTTTCTGCTTATACCAATTAGCACCTCAGTGGTCAGGATTGGCCACAAACCAGCTTACAAAGGACACCTATAAGTGTCACGATGGTGGGAACGGCCTTTTTACTGCAATGAAACTCTCTAGTACACTGTAGTCATAGAAACTGCTTTCAAACTGCGTGAGCACCTCCATTCGTAAGAATTCGGCTTTCAAATCATGACAGCAGTAGTATAGCTTCCCCTCTTGGTACATTTCATCGATACAATATTTTTTTTCATTAGAACTGTTTTAGCTTTTGATAACTTCTTTGACACAAAAGTGGCCTTCAAATGTAGCTTACCTTGAACTACAAGACTAACTATTGCTGAAGGTTTATATCACTCATACCGAATGGTTAGTTTTACTTCCTCGTTTTTAAGGGAGTTTATTTGAGAAAAAAAACGAGAAATTCTAAAAGCGTTGTTCTCACGTGCCGCTAATTACCAACAGCACCACATCAACAAAAACAGCCGGAATGGACAGTTGTGGAGAGTGGAAGGTCGCGACAAGCGGGCCAAACAGCAAAGCCAACGCTCTGAATTTGGACGTCAACGCGGTGCCGTGCAAACGACAACAGTCACAGGTTCGGTTGCGCGTACGTACGTACTTGCGAGCCACGGTGGCGACCAATCGGTGTGTCCGTTGCCTTCCCTGATGGATCGATAAGATGGAACTCACAGTCAGTGGTAAAGTGTTGGCAGTTCTGCCTCCTCCTCCTACCTTCTCCTTCTTCTCTTCACTCTCACCCTTGTCCTTCCTCTCGCTGCAATCCCCAATCACTTCTCCTTTTCCTCCACCTCGACTTGCTTAATTTCCACTAATTTTAAGGCTCACAACCACGTATTCCATTAAATATGGGCAGGAAGAGACACACCTCCACCGATTCTTGCATTGATAACTCTGCACTAACTTTTACCACTTTATGACTACTACAGAGCCGTAAAGGTAGTCAAATGGCCTGGCAAATAAAAAAAGAAAGTTTCGATGTCTGTGAAAATATCCTTCGCTGCCTAAATATGAGTCAATTATTTAACATAAAAGAGTTTGGTACTTTAGTTGATACAATGCTATTCCAGACAAAGTTAAATGATGAAAAACACTTTCAATGTGTTTACAATGAGAGCTTGATTTGGAGTTACAGATGAATTTGGGGAAACGATTTCATTCAAGAGCCCCGACACTGCAACGATATAACGTTCACGGCTTTGTTGAAGAAGACAACTTCTTTTGAGGGTTTATTTTAGGACAGAAAGGGCTGCTTCCCTTTGTGCATGACTAGCCGAAAGTGCAAAGCAACAGTGACCGACCGAAACCGAGCAAAATGCACAAACGTAGGCGTCGAGATGTGGTAGACGTTCAGCAGACCATCTGTGAAGACTTCTGTAGGGAGTCAGGTAAAAACTTTTAACGTTTTAGTACCAGCATGAATTCATTAGAGCATTGCGTCGCTTGCAAAAGGCACCTTTTTCCAATTTTGTTACAAGAGTCGTATTTTTCATTATCATTTTGGCGTTTTTTTGCATTTTTGATGCCTTTTATTCATAGCTTGACCTGAAATTGGGGCGCACTTTGGGAGTGACACTTTTCAGCATGAGAATGCTTGTCTGGGAAAAATTTTTAAAAAAGCACAACCATTATATTTGGCGCGGTTTAATTGTGAGCTCAATTTTTTGGTGCCTGTGGAGACGTTTCGTGGAGAAATTTTAAGCTCTTTCAGATTAAGTCTTCTGACGGCCCAAAGTAAGTGGCCAGCCATGACAGCTGAAGGGCTGATTAACCAGGATTGTGCATAACCCTCATAGGTGTGTTAAAATTGCATTATTTTCGCAGGATGCATTAAAAAATCTGCACTCACCAGAAAACACGACTAATTGTGGTCGAGTGGTCTGTCACTGGGTTGAAGAAATGTCATCGTGATGGACCAAAACATTTTGAGTTTGGGACAGTCACTTGAAGCAAGGCTCTCTTAAAATTGCTTGAGACGTTTTTATTATTGAGGAAATCCGTAATGGAAATGGGCAAAAAAATTGGCAGCTTAGCTGGGCAGGTTTGGACATTCAATGCTGTCCCTGAATAGCGGCAATAATTGTGGCCGCCTTGGATGAGTAAAAGCCACCTTAAAGCCATTGTGTCTGGCGTGTTTTTTTGGTTGTCAAGCATTTGTCTTACCATGTTTCCTGCTTAAAATTAGCCAAAGAGAAAGCAGTCATTTTATCACTTTAAATTTGCCATGACATCTGATGGCATTTCTCCACAATGCCGCGGTTAGTGTCGACCGAACCTGCCCTTTACTACCAACCATCACGCAACAAATTATAATTAATGCGAGTCAGAGAAGGATAAGCATCTTTTGTACACGTAATAGTGGACGAATCGCACCTAAGTTGCTCCCGATTTAGGTAGAAGGGAAAATTTAAATTACATAAAATCAGGCGATTCGAGAGTCTGACTAGCTCACAAATTGTTTCTGAGAGAAAATAGCGGAGAGTGGGTTTTACCTCATACCGTAAAATGGAGTTGGAAATCCTCACCCTTCGTTAGACAGAACTGAGAAAAATAAGAACACAATTTTATTGAGAAATCGCGACTTCTCAGAAGGCAACTACACCAACCATGGAGAAGTTTAATGTGTATTTGAGCCTCCAAAGCACTTTTAAATGCCTTTCCGCATTAAACGGATTTGCAATGGGCCCAAAAAAGGGTCTTTAAAATTGAGTAAGCTACAGAGGTTCTTCTGAGGCACTTCTTATGGTTTCCACTTGGATCACTTTTCTGGTGGTCGCATGCAATTTTTTTCAAACCATCAAACGCCCAACGCTTGAAGTCATTAAACAAATCCTTAAGTTACCCAAAAGAAATCCCCAAATGCTGTTCAAACCATTTTAGCTTGATGAACAAATCCAATTATCCCCCAACAGAATGTTACATCGATGGACTAGGGGTTCGCCTTCCGGATCTGCAGTTGATCAAACCACAAATATTTTAACCGGACCTCATCACAACAAAAACTCGCCTTTTTGGCAGAGTTGATTGCATCTCTGGCAACCAAAATGTCCCTACCCACACAATATAACAAGGGTAGCGCTGGTTTGTAAAGTTTACACCAAAGGATTATCCACCTTTTACGTCGGATACGTTTCGCTCGACAGGCTGAAATGTATTAAGGGGATGCAATAAAGAAGTATGCCGATTACTTTGAGAAAGAAGGCGGATTGGTTAAAAGTTACCGGATGCCATTATCCACTTTGCATTAGTTTCAGCAACTGATCACAAAAGACAAGTTTCTTTGTTTCATGTCTGTCACCATGCTAAAAGTTAGTACAACTGATAATGAGGTAAAGCAATCACGAAAATCCCGTCATCACTTTAGCGTCTGCCCCTCTTACCAATCATATCACAGTGACGTGCACACACGTCCGCACTCGCTCACTCGTAGTCTGCCTGGCTGGCTAGTTAGCTGCCCAAATCGCCTAGCTGCTCACTCACCCATTTACCCACGCACGACACACACAGTCATTAAGCCGACGCTGGATGCACACCCGGAGAGAGTAGACCATGCCACCCTCTAAAAGCTCCTTTTTCCCCCCCAGACACACGGGCACTGTCCAACAGGATGTCCAATAACCCCGGCGTCGGTGGCGGCAGCTGGAGTACCAGCGTCGGCACAACTACCGCTACCTCTAGCGGGCGCGCCCGACGACCTCACACACAGAGAATGGAGCGCCTAGGCGTGGATTTTGCCCTCTCAACCACCACCACAGCCACAAAAATTGAACCAGAGGCCGTAAACACTCAACGCACCGAGGCCCAGTCCTTTAGTCGAATGCCTAGTCAACGTCGGAGGCGTCTATGGACGTTGGCAGCGAGAGCCGCTGCGAGAAGAGAGCATCCCTCTCAAGATAAAGAGGCTCTCTCTTCTGGCAGCTTAGCATCAAAACACCTCGGTGAGTCATCCACTCAAAGCTCAAGTTTTCTTAAACCTGGTACCGTACGCACTCAAGATTCGGGAATCTCGTCGATGGACTATGTCACCAGCCGTGAAGCGAACAGCCCCAACTCGGAGGAGGCAGGGTCTCGACAGAAAGCCTCGCTCTCCCTCACCACAACTGAGCACCTACCAAGTATGTACCGACAGCCAACACCTCAGCCTCCTCCTTCACATCCTCCTGATGTTGTTCTCAAACCAAGAGGCTGCCGATGGCCTCCACCTCGTGCTACCAAGATTGTTGTTTCTAGAGAAACACCAACACTAAGATATGCCAACTTCTGCAGCACATATGTGCCAGAATGGGCCCGTAGAAATTGGTCCAGTGCTCCCCGACCTCTTATATCCCGTCAACGGAGTAGCATGGAGGTTAGTTATGACACTGGTCCTGATTGGGCTGCTTCTATGGAGACGCTTAACATGCAACGCGCCCTCTACCCTCAAATTCGTGGCCTCTTATATGGACAATATGGACGCGCATCCTGTCCCAAAGCTACCAGCTGCTTCGATAACCCCTTTCCAACAATTCATATGGAGGAAGAAAGTGCAGAAGATGAGGAAGGAAGTAGCAGAAGAAGAGTGGAGTCGGAGTCGGTGGCAGTAGCGGACCATCTTCGCAGGCGAAGATTCGAAGCCCCTTGTTGGTGCGAGCGTCCCCCACTGCCACCGCCACATACATGTTCACTGCGTGGTAGAACTGGTATACCGGCTCCCACCTCAATGCTAAGTCCCTATTTTTACTGCAGTGGGTGTCCCTATCGATGCATGGAGACAGGTTTGGTGCCGGTGCATCAGTGTGACCTTGCACAACGACACATCCGACGTCGGCGGTTAAAAAGGATGTCGTCAGAGCCCACACCACCGACATGGATGGCAGCAGAGGAGGCTCCGGCGCCGGCAAAACGACGTCCACCACCACCAGAGCCCCTGACTATAGTTACGTCACCTCCTCCACTTCCAAGAAAGAACGTTCCGGCAGCACATTTCCCACCTCTGCGACTACCTCAAGCACTACCACCACCACCACCGGAGCGGATGTACTCCGAGGCGAGGATGATCACTTCCACACCAAGGACGGATGTTTTCTTGATTACACCAGAGCCATCAACTGCAATAGGAGAATGGCGAAGGTGGAGGTCAGGAGGAGGGGCAGGCAGGCTGATGCGCGGACGCTCGGTGGACGAGGCATTTTACTCACCACGATGGGAACGACGCTCCTTTCTCAGCGACCCGCGGCGTCCCACATATATTTACGAGGAAGAGGAGGTGAAGGATTGGTACCCACCTCAACGCAGAATGGAGAGCGAATCGATGTCAGGATTACCCCACTCCTATCATCCTTATTCCACGGGAGTTTCTTATGGCATTCGTAAGTTCACCAATTCGCACATACCATTTGTTTTCTACAATGAGTTTGCAACAAGGAGCTTTTCAAAATGCTTCAGTTAATTTCCCCATCATTTCTTAAAATATTGTTCATATCTTCTTTTTCATATGAATTTCGTCTTGAACGATGGAATTGGGAATTTAATTTTTGGAGTTGTTGACATCATAATAGACAATGACAGGCGCAAAATTTTTTGCGTTCACACTTTTGCTAATGTATTAAAGGAAATGATCCTCAATTCCGTGTTCGTGTTTTAGGTCTTTTTAGGTATTTTAAGTCTTCTTGCAAGCTGATAGCAAAATCTGGCAACACTTTTGAGATTCCAAAAGTGGCATCGACTTGTTCACCAGACGGAGCATCCCATTTTTCTCCTTATGTTGAATTTGTCTGAAGAGCCGTCCAAATTAGCTGAGTCAGGAGTAGAGTAGGAGTAAAACAAAATGAAACAGAAAATCAGTGAATTTTTAGGCGAATAAAGAAGCTGCAAGGAGGCGGGGATTTTAGCAAGTGGCATTTGCAGTGCAAAAGTACAATCGACTGATTTTGGGTCAGAAGAGCTGGTCGCATACGCATTCTTTTCCTACCGCCTGCTTTTGAGTCACCCTCGAAAAAATGCAGTTGCTGCATTTTTTCCGCCCTCACAGTATCTCGATCTTTACCTATCAATTTCTTGAATGGCAACAAACATTTTGGATTCAATGACCCACCAACTGGTGACGTTTTAGAAAGTAGTGGGTAAACGAGGATTTATTTAACTACTTTTGAAATGGTAAAGAATTAAATCTAACCATGGACTTCGAGCATACTTAGGAAAATTTACCCGTTTAATTCATCCTAAGTCCTTTCATAGGGCACCAGTCAGTTAGAAGTGTATAAGATTTTAAATACCGTAATAGCTTAGTGGTGCTTGAAGCATTGCAGAAAATTCTCCTCTACCTTTTGCATACAGATGGTAGGAGCAGAAAGTAGGCAGTGTGCATTTACTCCAATCTTCAGTGGACATGAAGTGAAGCCCAAAGTCTTTGCTAGAAGATGTAAAAGAATACCTAATTAATTTGTTTACAAACCCTGCAAATTGGATTTCCATTACGCTTTTACACGTTCCACACTTAACGAAAGAACTTCACAAGTGCTTTTAATTATCTAATTTTTAAAATTGCAGGTAAAGCCTTCTGTTTTACATCCATGAATGGCGCGAGATTACCTTCCTAAGGATGGGTTCTAGACTAAAAAGTTTGAGCTTAAATGGAACTTAAACAATGAACACATTGGTGTTCTTTAAGTGCATTAATGCGCTTCTTCATTTTCCTCCCAGAAAAGAAAACAAGAGTATTATCTTTAGTAAGTGCGTTTTGGAGGCTTGTGATCTACGCAAATGAGCAAAAAATTTATAACACCAAGGCAGAAGGTCGCAAACCCACACCAAAGGGAGACAACTAGCAATTCTGCCTTCGATGTGCATTCTAAATGGCATGAGAGAAGGCGTATGGGCGGGGAAGAAAACAAATCCCTTAAAGCATAAGCGTTTGGTGTAAAACTGATTACATCTCAAGAGCTTGTCTATAAGTGATTTTGCAAGCACAAAGCTCTTTTAAGTTTCGATCTTCTGCAATCAGAAGTGCAAAGACTGCTAACTCAAGTGCGGAAAAACAAAAGAATTTGCGCGCACCTTCAAGGGAAAAGATTTTCGACATTTAAACCAAAAGTGGCTGTAGATCCGCCTACTAACCGAGACATTTTACAAGCAAACGAAATGCTTTTTCTCTTTTTTCCAAGGTGACACTCCTTAAAGCCAGATTCGGCTAGATTTGTTGCAAGGAGGGTGAAATGATTACCGACACATGTGACAGTCTCAGTATCTTTTCTTGTATTACTCTTACGTCATTGCTGTGGTAGAGCATTACTTCCTTCGTTTTGGGTTAAAAAATACATTTGTCGCTACTTTGTAGCCTTCATGCCAAATGTTCAGATATGACTGGCATAGCCATTGCAAATACAACGGGCAACCGAACTACAACTCCAAAAAAGGTATAAAGATCAACTAACTTTGGTACACTAAAACAATGAAATCAGGCACGGTTTTCATTAGATTCATTTTAAAAAGTACCCATTCTTTTTAACCAGCATTAGTGATTTAACAATTTTTACCGAAATCGATAACTTAAATAAAATCTCATTTGTCACCACGATTATAGCGTTGTGCCGAAAAGAAAGCAGTTATTAAGTTGGTATGCGCGCTTCAATGAACTAATGGTGGGGTAAAGTAGCATTTTAAAAGCTTTCAATGCCGCTTCCAGCTCTAATGATTTTCCGCCAACCCTTTGTTTAATCAGGACAAATACTGAGCTCGCTTGATGTATGACGAACAGGTGATCAAAAAATTGACTCCTAATGAAATCTATTCTAGGGGTGCAAGCGAATGTCTTAGTGTAGAAATGCATTTAGGACTTGAACAGCTCATATCTTTGGCACAGTTACAAAAAGTTAATGGAGATCTTACTGGGATTAGAGGACTCAGTTTGTTTCGCTCAGCTGGACAACCTACTTTCCAAAATGGAAAGCAACCTTGGTAAAAAGTACCCTTTGTCTGACATAGCACAAAATACTAACTCATAGGAATTAATGCATATGCATTTTGGGAATGTTTCCCACTTGTGTAGGTCACATACGGGGCGAATAAGAATAAAATGAGACATAATGGCCGTAGTCTTTAATTACTCTCCCTCTAATAGATCCTTTTTGCTTCAAAGTAAAAGGCAATTTACTAGGTATACCCGAATTGCTGATGGCGATGTGGTCCATCTATCCCGTCTCCTCTCAAGGCACGTCTCAGGAACAAAGAAACAAATTCAACCCATTAAAGATTGGTTCTACTGACGCTTCCATTGATTCATTGCATAATTTGCCTTAAAATCCTTTTTTTTTGCCCACGACACAATTTGTCACAACTGCTTAAGGAAGAATGGTTAGCTCAGCTGCTACTTGACACACGTATCAAATGTCAATTTTACCACTAAAGGCCTTTTGGTCCTGCACATGGGATTTTTGGTGGAACACTCGGAATTTCTACCTTTAAAACGAATAATACATACATCGAAGTTTATGCTAAAGAGATAAAAGAACTTGTACAACCGCTGCCAATTTTGACAGTAATTTATCGTTAGGTCACAAAAAACTCTTAATTCCCATTTGTCACTAAACCTTTCGATTGTAAAGCCATAGTTTAACTAAGGCTTGAAAGAGGCAGCCAAACTTATAGAAGTTTCCTTTACCACCAAGTCTGAAGCAAAACAATCCCGACATGTTCCAAACTCGTATGGTTTAAACAAATTATGGCAACCCATTCAAATATGCCAAGCGTGCCTCATTTAAATAACAACAAGTCCTGCAAAGTCGTATCTTTTTTATGGAAGCATTAATTATGCACGCACTGGACCTCGTGTACGGAAGCGTCACGACTCTGTGCCTCACATGCGGACTGTCTAAATTTATTTTATTGTCCAAGTAATCCCTTTTGACAGCTGCTTTTTTGAATTTAAAAAATGCTCAACGCACCAGTCGCTCAGTTCTCACCTTCGCCAGAAGAAGGAGAAGGAAGGCGGAAGGTACTCATCGGCGGGGGCATTTCACTATGTCTTTTTTAGGCTGCCTGATCTGCCGTATGCAACATTTTTTTCTTTTAAAATTAACTACATTGGAGAGGCGCCGAGAAAGGCTGTTTATCTTGTCGTTGGGCAAGATTGAACATAGTAAGCATTTGGAATGCTTCCAGCGCCACAGTAAAGTCGCTCTTTCCAACCGTTCCTGACTTGATGATAACGACGCTGGTGTTGAGGGTGTCCCGCTAGACTCAATTTCGACAGTGCTGCCAAAGTAGGGAAATCCGAAACTGGGCGAGAACAGCAGCGTCAGAGCCCAATCTCTCAAGCTGCTTCGAACCGTCCTTAAATTAGCAAAACTTGTATGCCGAAGGCTTTTAACCGTAAATGCACCTTCTTTTATTTTTAGGAGATTATTTTAGCATTATGGACCTTTCGTTGCTAACACAAGACATAATCACCGAGCCGAAAAATTTTCTCTTATTTCCATTCAGATTTTAACGTTTTGGCAATAGCCACTTTTTTTCTTGTACAAAAGCAGGAGAATACGAATGTTTGTTCATTCCTTAGACCGATTGTAAGCTAATTTTTATTAATGCTTTGGGTAGTAAATCGACGTTTTTCCGTTTTATGAGATTAGTGGGTCTTTCTTCTGGACAAATCTGCCTCAGCTTTGCATTAAACTTTGTGTATTTTATTTAAACAATGCGCACGTTTCATTAGACTTATGGATACAACCAATTGTATCAATTCGCAAACCTCTTTTGTAGCATTTCATCTTCTCTCGCGCATCACGATTGCTTTGCAAGCTTTTCTATTATAAAAATACTTCATTTACAAGTATGATAATCAGATTGAAGAAAGTGCGGAAAATGCATCTGACAAGGCAAATGAATAAAAAGATATTTTTGCGTGCTCTGGAGCATCCCCAGAAGACGAGAGAAGGCTAAGCATGGGGTAGAATATGTGTATTCAAGAGAGGGAGGGATGGCCGGGCCTGCTGGCATGGCCGAGAGACCAGCCCACGCTGCCGAGTCGAGAGCGGACATTTGCACTAGAAAGGCTAACCAGCAGCCTAAATAAATGAAGCACTACATAGCCCCTCTCTTCTCTTGAACGCTGTCCTTTTGGTAGACCTCCCGCTTCAGCCATCACGATGCAATTAGTGCTGCAAGGAACACCCAAGAGCTAATTTGCTCCTGGCACCGAAATTCGACGCAAGTGAGGCGATGCTTAACAGTATGTTAGTGGTTCCTCTTGGCGGTGCTACTCAACTTGGGGGTTTGTTCGGCTCGCCATGCAACTTCAGAGTGGGAGGTTCAGCCAAACATCAATGCGTTTGCAGACCACTCGCAGTTCCTGAAGGTCCACGGTTAGCGTCGCTTCAGTTGTTAATAGCTTTCCTGTGGAGAACAGGAATGAGTAGGTGCCGAAGACGAACGTCATTACTGGCTCCTTAGCATAGGAACTGTGTTACTTGCAGTAGAGATTGGGAGAAAACTGTTCAAAGTCGGGTCCACTTTCTGCTGTCACAACTTCAGCGTCCCAAGCATAGGGTAGAATATACCTACTGAAGAGAGGGAGGAAGGGTTTATCTTAGGAAGACCAACCAACAGTCCAAACAAACAGAGCACTAGGGATGCGAGGAATCGTTGAATCGCCCAACTGGTGCATTTAGTCTCAGGGCTTCTCCTCAAAATCCAAAACCGAGTTCACATTGAAGCGCAAAATTGGTGGCATTCACCTAGGTTGGTTCTTTAGTGGTTTATTGGGGCACTGGAGGGCTGTAGGTACGTTTAAAAAGCCGATTGCTAAAGAGGCTGGTCGGTCCTGTGAAGAGCGGACAATCCGCATTGGCTTAGTAAGCACTCGGAAAAACATTGCTTTAGGGCGCCGATCCCGATCATTGGAATGAAAATCCACACAGAATGTCAAAGAACGTAAATTCAAACCACAAAAAAGACTAGAAAGGGGATGTTAAGCGAAAGCATTTAAAGATCGGACACAGCTGCGCGGAGCGAGGGCCTCACGATGCCATTTAATCCAGTTAGCGTTTTATTTGGGCCTAATCTGAATGTGTTCGGTGTCACCTTAATGGACGGTGAGAAGATTCACAACTTCTAATCCCTTTTGCAGGCACTGTTTACAACCGTAGAACCTCTTGAATGGACTTAAATTGAGCTTTCAATTAATCTAATCGTAATTTTTACCATTTAATTCAATTTCAAAAAAAGCTTTACTCAGACTTTTGGACTGAAAGAGAGTTTGATAACATGAAGGGATCTTTTTTACAGAAGACTCGAGAGACTAAAAGCCTGACCGAACGGAAGCACTGGTAGGATTTCGGTGCCGCTCGTGACGTTCACTTTTGCCTCGATAATAAGCAGATTCTACAACTTCTTTTTTTTTCAATGAAAGGTTAAAGATAACGCATAAATACGAGTAAGATAAAAAAATTATCAGGAATACTAAGCACTGATTAATCTTCCCAAACTGCGTCAGGTTTAAATAAGCGAAGATTATAAATTGTGCTTGTTTAATCACGAGGAGAATAAATGGATCATGCGGCGGGCCACAGCAAATTTTTATTCAAAACATCCGAAGAGAAACGTCTGCTTGGACTCCGCGTTGAAGGAGACGCAGTGTACGAATGGAGGCGAAAATGAGCCAATCATAAGCAGAGGAGCATTTTTGGCAAAAAAATGGCAAAACAAAAGATAAACTGTAGTGACAAAAAAAATTGTACAAAAGTGGCAACTAAAGGAGGGAAAAACGCCAAAATTAGCTGAACAGTGGTTTGGTTTTAAAAAAGAAAACTGAGATAGAGTGGTAGAGATGGTGCAAAGAATTAACTTATCAGAGTACCACAAATCCAAATGTCCTGATGCTTGTTTTGTTGTTGTTTTGTGTTTTATTTGCTTCAGCTACACCTTCCTTTCTTACACCTTCCTTTCTTACAATAAGTTTATCTTAAGCGACAGTAGAATTCGAAGGAACAGGCGTGGCCGTTTGCGAAGGAGCCCTTCTGTAAAACTTCCTTTTTAACTCACAGCGGTTGCTCTAATGCCCCACGACGATGATGAGGAAATCTTCAACGACCACTCTCACTCTTACTACAAAGGCAACGATCCAAGCCTCAAAATTTGCAGTTATTAAGTCTGTGAAAAAGTAAACGTTTTACCTAAGTTAACAAGGACTGTTTATTAACACCGTTCCTTTTTTATTAAATTCACTAAAAGAAACATTTTTCCAGCGTTAATATAAAGCGAATCGAAGTCAAGTCATGCAGCTCATCATGACAAATTGGTTAATGGAAATAACAATTTTAGTTCATCTCACGTATTAGCAAGTGAAAAGTTGATTTACAAATCGTTTACAGACATAAATTAAGTTTAACATCCTTTAATAAGCAAATTAAGTGGCGAGATTTACTTATTTATGTAGGGTTTAGGCAATAGAAATATCTTTTGTCTTGTCATCTTAGATTAAAATATACTGCATCTTTGACTTTAGGAAAGACATCAGTAAGAGCTCGCCTCTTTGGAAATAAAATAATTCATTCAGCAAAATTTTGCAAATGAACTTCTTTTGTTAGGTCGGCTGTGCTTATTTTGAAAATAAAGTTTTGTATTAATGGATTACTTTCTCGTTAAAGAACTGAGAAACGGCAGAACTCATGAGTTTCACTAGCCATTCTCATTTAAGCGATCATGTGCTATTCTACACTATCGCTTTCCTTTGCAATAAGAACACATTAGAATTTAAATTCGATTATAGTAAGTTCGAAGTCGAAATCGTGTTTCAAGTGATGACTGCGAATGCCTTGCCATTATTTAGCGACGGTGATTCTATGGGGGAGAGAGAGAAACCACGCTTTCCCCACTAACGAGATTTCAACAGAGATTAGGAAAAAAGATGGGTTAAGGAAGCGTTTAGCAGAGCTAGTTGCATTCTAACCTTAAATAAACTCACTGCCTCCCTTCCAATTCTGCGGTGGAGACAAAGCAAATCACCCAAACATAATCAAAAAGTTCTGAACTTTTGAAGACGTCAAAGAATCATGAACCCAATCTGTTGTTGTTTACTTTGTTTTTTCACCCTTGCGCATATTAGTTCCGAAAAATGTGTGGCTTAGTTTTCAATTTGTTTATGCTTTTCATTTATCAAACCTATTGTCTATTAAAATATTGCCCAGTTTTGTCACGCATTTGGTGGATAGACATGCTTTATCACGATATTAAGCATTTGAAACATGATGATGAGTAAATGAAAAGCATACAACAAATTTAAAACTTTAAATTTATTCGTTACACAGTCGAATTCTGTGCGAAACCAAACTAGCGTCTTTTAACCTTAGGCTTACCCTTATTTTAGTTAAACAATCTCGTGGCTTTAATAAGATGCCTTGTATTAAAGAGGCTGATGATAACTTAATTTAATTTCTTACCAGCATCAGCGATTTTTGGTCTTTCAATTCTTAACGACTTTCAAGTAGCTCGAGGGATTGGGCTTTCAAATAGGAGAACTTAAAATGGCTTAAGGCTTTACCCACTTTAACTAATTTTGTTCGAATGGTTGTACGTCTTGAACAGTTGCCTTTCTCAAGAATATCGTACTTCTTGCTAGCACCATTATTTAACCAGAGTTTCATTTAGGTAGGGCCTTCAGATAGCAAGAGCTGATTTATGTTTATAGCCTCCTGGTTTTCTCTTGCACTGGCACTATATACCGCTAAGCTATTTACAGATGGTACACATCAACATCTCAAACACTTCGGGTCCATGCATTTGCATGTAGTCTGCCTTTCGCTTACTAAATCTCAAAGAGTCGAATCAAATAATTCGCGAGTTAAGTGTCGTAGGGTTTTTTACGAATTCGAAATATTCTCCTCCAGAGTTTGCGATAAAATCGTTTGCTATTTTTTATTCTCAATGTTTAAATTTCATCAAGATGTATCTCAAGACTTATGCATTTGCTGTCACACAAATCAGTTGGGAAGCACGATAATAAGGCTGTTCATTTCTACCGAAAACTCTCATTATTTCAAGACCTTGTCTGATTATCTTTCCCAAATTCAACACGGATTTGGCACCTAATGGCGTTGCCAAACATTGGGCTTCATAAAGCGTTAAGAGCCTGAAGTTTTGTCATATACGCATATACATTCATTCCTCCAAAATCTTTCCTAGCAGCCTAAGCTTATTTTACTGATTGTAGGTCCCAGTTCCTGCCGGACAGTACGAACTCCTTCCATGTGGTATTCCGCCTCCCCGCGTTGCGCTTCTCTTCTTCGACCCCGTTCGGAGAGCGGTTCACGACCACCGCTACTGCATACATGTGCGCTCCGCTCTCGTGGACTCCGCACCCGTTGCGCTACCCGCTCCTCCGCCGCTTCGTCGTTAGAGAGCTCTGATGCCACTGCCGCCACTGCTGCGACGGCTCCAGGAGCTGTGGTGGCGGCCGCTCCACCCTGGCAACTCACCTCCCCTCTTTCCACCGCGCGACATCATGGAACTCCACATTCAGTATCGGCAGCTGGACAACGCAAGGCCACTCGAGGCGGAGGTGGCGCTGCCGGTGGTAGTGGTGGGGGAAGTGTTGGTGGTAGCAACGATTCGACGTTGGCAGTGAGACGCAAAAGACGACACCTCTCTGCGTTGCCAAAAAAAGCAGATGTAGCCACCGGTGGTGCGCAAAGAGAATTGGACGTGAAGGTGCGAAACCCTAACGATCATAACATCGATTAGATTAATGACTGGCGAAAGAATATCCTCCTGTTGCACATATCTAGTGTTATAGCGCTACTTTGAATGAAATCAAGTAACAGTCGGACGCGGGACAAATAAATGCGAGCGATGCGCTTAAAATGCCTGGCAGAGCAGCGATTCGAAGCATCTGTGACAGCTTCTGATATGTTTGATTTCAACACCTTCCAGCTAATGCCACAGTTCCGTTTCCACCTCTTTTCTTACAAATACAAAAAGCTTATGAAGCTAAGCATCACGTTTTCACTCGAATCGCTTTTACCGTCTTCTCAAATCCTTGACGAATTTTCTCCTGCAATCACAGGTCACTAATAAGTACTCCCCCACTTCCGATTATCTCAGTTTACTACATGACTGAATAGCTAATGGTGACTGGGATCCACAGCCACCTTCATTCATGTTTAATCACTGGAATGTTCCGCTTCATAATGTTCATGGCAATCTAAAGCCTAAATGGCATCCGAGATGGCCCGTCTGCATTATGGAGTTAGCCCTAATAATGGCTACCGCTGTAATAACTTATCCTGTTGGACGGCTCGCATTGGCTTAATAAAGTCTTATACAGTGCACACTTCTGCATAATTTATAATGCTATCCCAAACCGACCAAAAATCCACCAATCAGAACAAAGCATCATTACACAACTAATTAAAGTGTTCGAAATTTGCGCAGTGAATTTGAGTTTGAATCAATAAATCATGAGGCAAGTATTAAAATGAAAATGATTTTGATGATGTTTACAGGTTTGACTCTTTCTACAATCAAATATATTTAGTAATTTATCAAACGTAAACCAACTATGCTCCGACCTTATAAGAATGTGTTTTTGATCTCATAATTAAAATTCTTCCGCGAAACCCCACAACAGTTTCGTGCCATTCATCAGGAAAGTATGATTTCCTATAAAATTAAAGTTTAAGGTTAGTGGTTTATTTCGACACATGAGCGATCACAATTCCAAAGCATGTTCCATTGGAACTGGGTTAAACCTTAATAGCGCGTTTGGTGTGAAACAAAACACTTTTACCATCACTTCTGATTTCGATCAACACTGGCTGTTGTTATTGCATCTTGAACATAGCTGCTTTGAAGCAGGAAAGTGCTGTAGCATTCAAAATTCGTCAATAAATTTCTAGCCTCTGGTGACTTTCCAGGAGAAAATATCAATTCGATGAGGAGTGTAGTTGGGGCTGCAACGTAATGTGGAGGTCAGTGGAATACTCCAGCGGCCTCTCTGCTGAAAGCCAGAGATAAACAATTAGCATACCGTGTTTTCATTTGATGTTTTCAGAAGGTGCATCCACCTCCTGAGCTGTTTTGATGACGCCACACCGAGTACCCCACTGAAGGGTCGCGAGTCCATTCTAAAGGCGGCAGAGGTCTTATTATTGGAAAAGAATGGTGATTCTCTTGGAGGTCATGACATCTTAAGTGTACCCGCAACCCAAACCGAGGGTTAACAGAGTTACCATTCACCAAATGAACGTTGGTTGAGATTTCAGCTTTATCAATTGCTCAAATGAGGTTAAACCAGCTGACAGTAATTGGGTTGTACAGATCTTTAAAAAAAGAAGTGCTAGTTTTCATTTTACACGAAAAATAATTACAGCATCACGAAAGTTCCCGCCCAAACACTGACTACTCTCACTTCCCATTTTGGTCTTAAGTGATTTTGTCTGCTGCCTCGAAATGCAAATGAATAATGCAACTTCTAAATGAGAATTGAGCTGCTTTGTCCATTCATCATCTCAAATTTTCGGTTCCTCACTTGGAGGAGTGAGGTGAGACGACTGCGCCTCCACTATGAGCACCACTTTTTTGCACTAATCGGCGTCCCTCTTGCATTCTGTTTATTTGTCAGCTAAAATTGGATTGCTGGAGGTCATTACCTCCCGATAACGTACACATTTCAAGCCCTGGATAGAGCTATTTATTTGTGAAGGTGCGACAATGGCTTTCTTTTCCTTCTTCCGCCTTACTTCCCACAAACTGTTCCATCAAATGCGACGCCGGTTTATCCGTAGCAATTGTTTGCGCCCTTGGCGCTTGGATGATCCATTCGCCTCCGGAAGGCTGAAGGCGAAGATTCAGCCCTTTGCCATCACCTCCCACAGCCTCGGGTGGCAAAGTCACAAGGCTTCCGGATAAGAATTTTCCCTTTGTTTTTACAATTAAAGTTGCACTCCTATCAAGGAAACTAAATATCACACACTTGATTTAGCCCTCAAATGCACCTAATCTTGATTGAGAATTGGCCATCCGACTTCGTAAAGGACTTTTTAATGACTTTCTTGTTCAAGATTAGAGGTCTTGGTTTGCTTCAAATCTGTAGTTACTTATCTATGATGTTTCTTTTGCCATAAGCAGGCCTCAAATTATTTGAATTTTTGTTCCTTTACAAAATGAATTTAGCCAAAGCCCAACTCCATGACTTAGAACACATTGTTTGCCTATAATTTACTTAATCTTGAGTCGTAGTGCCCAAATCTTGGAGCCGTTTGCTGGCAAGTAGTTCGTTCAAAGGGCTTTGATTTGTACTGACATTCAATGCATGCTTGTAGATTTTTCCGTTGCCACGCAACCCGGTCAATAAGGCTTTAAATTTAAAGACAAAATTACTGTTTCAGACTGCAGTGCTTAAGCCTTTGTACAGGCTTGATTCGATGTCTTCACTGACCCGCCTCCGCTCATTCATGAGTTTAGCTTTGTAGCCTTCATGTTAGGCGTCCGCTGCGCAGCGCTCGAATCGCATCAATTTGGAGCATTCGACCCGATGGGCCTAGAAACCGAGGCGATGGTGGTGATGGCATGCATCATAATCTTTTTTATGCAAAATGGCCTTCAGATCACTTAAAATATGTCTGTCGTGGGAAGCAGGCACCGTACAGGCATCCCAAGCGCAAAACTACTAACCTTCTTGAATGACTCCTGAAACGACAAGTGTCAACATCGTTCATGTGCCAGGGTTTAGGTGCTTCACCTACTGAAAAGACCTCAAAAGCTAGTCTTATTGATAAATTTAAGGTTGATTGTTTTTCGAGTGCTCAGTCTCACTAATGAATGAGTGAGCGGGATATAATAGGACAATAACCAACCCTTCATAAACGCCACGCGTCATCACAGGCGATTCCACTGCTGGTATCTTGACTAACAGTATTTAAACTGGCCCACTACATGTGATTTAGCTATTGGTGTGGCATTTTATGCTTTCGGTGGTTGCTACTGCACTCACCGACGTCTGGCTGACGCCCCTTTGATGACCTTTGCGTACCTTTTGTTTGATCGCATTTTCCATCCCAAATGGCAGGTCTTGTGTAACTTACTTTTGATCACCCCAATTTATCATGATTTTTAGTCAGTTATATGCTATCTTTTATAAATTTTAGTGGAAACGAAAAAGTTTTAAGCGATCCAATGGGTATGACGCTGCCGACGTGATGGACCATACACCCCCTACCTGTCCTGAGCAAATTGAACTCCTTCCCCTGAAACAGGAAGCCCATCCACCTCCTCCTCAAAAAACCACAACCACCACCATCACCACCACTGTTTACGAATCTCATGACAATGATGAAGAAAAGGTGGAAGAGTTATCTGTTGCTGTAGAAACACCACTTATCGCGTCCCCTTCGATTGCCACCGCAACCACTGCTACGGACCCAAGGGACTTGGAAGCTGGTATTCGAAAGTCCACTACACCTCTGGATCATATCGACCGAAGTGGGAAGGTGGAAGACGAAGAGGAGGAAGAGGAGGAGGAGGAGGAGGAAGACATCGATAAGGTCATCGCCTTGGTAACGCGTCCACGAAGCGGTCCAAGTGGTGGGAGTCTTCTCCGAGCCCAAAAATCAGTCGTGCAAGAGGCGGGAAGTAGTGGTGGAGAGCTATTTACCCTGGGAATCATCAATCGCAACGACTACTGGGAGCATTCGGCTTTCGCACGATCTAGGATAACGGCGATTGCGCTTGCATTTGTGGCCATCTGTTGTCTGCTTTATTGTCTGGTGGCTACCACTTGGGCGTACAGTGGGCCTCGTAAGTAGAAAAACAACTTCTATGATTTTTACTACCCTATATTTAATCAAATTATTTAAAGGGTAAAAAGGCAGAGAAACGATTCACATTTCCATGGTGTTGTTTTGGATCTCCAAATAATGGCTTTTCACAAGTAGGCCATCAAAACATGATGAAATCGCGACAAAATGCAATATTAACTGGTTAATAAGTTTGATTAGAAGGTGTTAGGGTTTTCAAACAGACCCGGTTAGCATGTCTCCTTGCATGTACTGTTGGTCACTAATTTGCCCGCCCTGATGTTTCGTCATTTGTGCATGCTACTTAAATCAATCAGCAACAGGAAATAAGTAGTACAGCCAATTGAGTTTGCGCGTTTATGAGACAAAGTAAGCAGTTTTAGTTTGTAATAGGAAGAAAGCTTGCCTCAAAACGGCAGGTTGCTTTTAAGCCTTATCTTCAACAGGTATTTTTCTACAGAAATTATGCCAGTTAGCTTCGTACTGGGAGGATAAATAGTTGAAAAACAGTGCCTCCAACCATTTAATTTACTTTTGAAACTCTGCTCTTTGATTAAGCGAAAGAGGGATTGCTCAAAGGCCAAAAAATAATTCCAGCTCAAAATCACGATTTGTTAGCAAAAATTATCACAAACGCAGTTAAGCGAATGTCACCTTTAGTTAGTGCGCCATTTACACCCCTATTTTGGAGTGCCTCTGGGAAAATGTTGCAACACCAACCGGCAATTATGGCACGATTTGGTTTGCCGAAATTGCTGGGCTCATGGACACCCCTCGCACCAAAGGGCTTCAAATTTCACCGGCAGAAATCCCATCCCCTTTGTAATGGGTGATAGTGCCGCCTTTCACAACCATAAACATTAGTAGCAGAAGGAGAGCGAATCAAAGCACATTTTATTTAAAAAGAACCTACCTTCAAACTCACTGCTTTGGAATAAAACTGTTTTATAAAACTTCTAATCTCATTTTACTTTCGCTACTCTCTTTTCGCCGTCTACAGTTGTGATGCAGAGGCGCTTCCTGATTTGTACAATTCATTAAGCAGCTACTTACAACTTTTGAAAAATTCATCACGATCCAAATTCGTCAGTCGTTTTAAGGAGCATCATTTTTGTGGCAGGTAAAATGATCTTTCTGGAATTAATGAATAATGCAAAGGAGGGAATCAGATTGCAATTTTAGGCAGTCATTAATAAGACTAATGCATACTTCAGGCATTTCATGAAAGACCATGGGAGAGATGCTGGGTCAAAGAGTGAAATTTTGTGCCTTTTTTGTAGCACCTGTCCAGTGGTACAAAATTAATTAATCGGTGATGGGATGCGAAAGAAGAAAATTTCATTACCTCCAAGGGGCAGTTGACTTCATGCTCCGTGCCCTCCTCCGTAGCTTCGGTTACATCCAAAGTTAGGCCTTCTCTAACAAATGTCAAGCAGGCATTTTTTCCCTGCCCTTTTGTCATCTTTGGCTTGCTCCCCATCTAGCGGTCGAGCATCTCCAATGCCAGCGGGACCGCTTATTTGCACAATCTGCGACGAATATTTTTAGGCTATTCGGACTAATAATTGTCTTAGTTCCGGGTGGCCTTTTTTCATGAACACGAGACAAAGGCGATTATCAAAAAGCCTTTGAGGTTCTAATAACCATCCGTTTTGCTGACTTTCCATCAATGCGACTTGGGTGCGACGCAGAATAGCTTCACATCCTCATAACTACCACGTACTGATAGAACTTTACTACAGCTTTGCGTAATTGCCGGCTGAGGCTAACAGAAGTGACACGAATGGAGGTCGCCATCAACGAGGTGGTCGCGATTCCGCAGAGGCTAAGTTCTTGCAAATAATAAAATAACCCTTACAAAAGTCGTCCCACTTCCTCGATTCTACTTACTTAAACCGAACGCATATTTTCAACAAAAGGGTTTGTTTTAGTGAGAAAACGTTGCGTAATTAGTTCAACAAATCACTTACTATTTTGAATTTAAATGCACAACAGAAAAAACAGCTAAATATCTGGAGTTCGTAGACACATGCTGACACTTTTCCATTATAGTCCAGAGCATTTATAATGACCACAAAGAAGTCGCATTCATGGCTGCACCAACGCTCCCATTAATGTTGCGCATTCGCCATTCTATAATTACCATTATTTTACCAATGCAAATGCGAATGGAGTTAAATTTAGCTACTACTTAAAATAACTCTCCTCCTCCTCCTCCCCTACACCTTCGCACTGTGGATGGAAAAGGTCGGGTATCATGGCAGCACAAGTCCGACCAATCGGACGCCAGCACTAACCAGTTGCCCAGCCAATGAGAGCCTCCGTCTGCTGTCTGAGCATTGACTGCTGACGCAAGCAATCAGTGGTGACCTTGGCGACGGAATGCTCTAATTGGTTTAGAGAGAGGGAAGTAGAAGGTGCAGCCAGAATCGAGCCTATTTTCATTTCTCTTCTCCTCCTCATCTTTTTTGCCTCCTCCTCTAACATTTTTGGAGCGGATGTGAAGAGAAGGACAAGACAGGCTATTAGTTTTCGCATCAGATTGCGGTCAAACATGGCTTACTGAAGTCCACTTTTATTGTAACTAGAAGGAGTTCTGGATGTGTGAGCATGCCGAAGAAACAGTAGCAAGACTAACATGTAAATCCATTGGCTGATGCAGCATGTCCTGCTATGTTTACCCAAGGAAACCAAAGCGCAAAAATTATTATTCACCTTAATTCTTTATACTCAGTTATATTAAATCGTGTTTCGCAAACTCTAGGCGCATGATAATATCATCTGTCTGAGGACAACTACACTTTGGCAGTCTTTGCGTAAATTTAAAAAAAATAATGGCTTTTAACGCCATCGCAAAACAATAAAACAGCTGAGCAACTGCGGTAGTGGGATTTCCCTCTGGGGCAGCCATATCTACTGTGGATAATTGACAAACGCATGTATTGTACAGTTTAATGCAGAAGTACACATCTAAACATCAAAGTAACTTTTCACTGACTCTAATGCCTAATTCCAATGGAACAAACACCTTTTACAGATGTGTTTTGTATTCCTATGCATTGTTTTCCAAAGAAAAAGCTTTGTGACATTCAAATATGACACTGTGACACTGCTAGTATCGTAAACACAGATTTTGCTTTTAAATTTGTAAGAGCAGGTCTTGAATTTGCTTGTATTATGTTTGATTCGCCTCCAAGCATTGCCATTTTACAGCTAGCTCCAAAGCTTGATAACAGGGCTTTGATGTCCTCATAATGCTCAAATTTTGCCCCTAAAACGTCTTAAAACCCATAGTTGTCCACAAAAAAATGCAAAAGTGATTACAATTTTTAAGTATTTAAGGCGTAGGAATTGACACCGAACGTTACTTTTATGTTTTCTTCACACTTTTTTAGCAGATCTCTGACCCCAAAGTTTATAAGATTTAAAAAAACAAAATTAAAGAGTCTTAAATGCAAAATTAGCTCTCAAAAAAATTTAATGACACTTAAGCAAAGCATTGTTCCTGGAGGACCAGTAGAAAAGGTAGTATGATTTGTGAAGAAGGTCACGCATTCTTGCGCAATTTGAATCGGTGTCGGTCTTCGAGTAGGCGTTCGGTTCTTTCACGTATGCAGTGTTTGCAATCGTAGAAAAACGAGGAAACCGTAGTCGCAATCACATTATGACCTTGTCTACTGTATTTTTACCCGCTTGTTTTACTGTCTGATCAGTATTAAATCCCAACTCTACCAGAATGGGCGAATAATCTCCTAGCAGTCTACCTCACCTCATCGTCAGCGCTAAAATTGTGGTGCAGACTCTTCAGTCCTTCGCTATCTTTGCTATCGCATTAATTTCTCTAAAGATGGCCAAAACTGGATTATGTTCTGCATAGTGATGCTTTTCAGAACAACTCAGTCTTTTGGGAGCTCTCTTTAACGCCATGAAACACTATTCTTCAAAAAATTGTAAAAGCAGGCTGATACCTCAAAGCTATTCATCCTTTTGCGCGCCTTTATTCTGCGTGATATTATGAGTCAGTCGATGACAGCGGGCGTTCTAAGAACGAATACTGTGGTTTGATATGATAACCACCAGGGTCGAGGCCAATGAGAGGTTTTGGTTACTCCAAAGCCTTAACGATGAAGATAACTGTTCTTGAAGTCTTACTTAATTGGAGAGTTTGAGTCGTAAATCTTGCTTTATTCACTTGCTCACACACTGCCCATTGTCGGAACTGAAACACGACGTAAGTTATAGCTAATATTAGCATTTGTCACTACAGGCACGATGGCATCTCATTTCATGTCCACACGTCCCTCCTCCCATTCTTTTCATGATCAAATATTAGTACTTTTGAAAAGAACAAACTCGCTTTTACTAATAGCACTGAAATAAATAATTTTGATGAAAGTCAGGTACTTGAGCATGCAACTTTGATTTTGAATGCTTATTTTAGCCGAAAATCTAACACGCCGTGGGCTATGGCAAAAGTGCAGCATTGGAAACGGGAGTTGTGAACTTACCGTACCCTTTCTTTCAGAAACAGATGGTAGGGTTTACATTTCTTTTTAGTACGAAATATTGTTGCTAGCGGCGGAAATTTAGTGATATGGTTCTTGCTACCCTTTTTGTAGGTTGGCAGGGTGGAACAACGTGTATCCTCTTGGTCGCAATCCTTGTTGGTCTGCTAGGCACCGGATTGGCAATTCTCGGACACTCGGGATCAGACCTTGTCAAACGCCTCTACTACTTTCATTCTAGTGGCGAAATATTTTTTCTAGCAGGTATCCTATACTTAAGCATGACCAATCCTTCGCTGAAATTTAAGGTGTCGTTTGCTGGAAACGAAGGGGATGCCATTAATTTTTATCGAATGGAAGAGATAAAGGGAGTGCGAGTTAATTTGGGGAACCCTCATAAACTGGCCGATTTTTACATCACGTTGTACTTGTAACCCAGTAACTGGTAAAAATGGACTGAAAGTACAAGGTGTTCGCGTGTTTATTTTCATAACTTCCTGGAGGGTCACGTTACGGTTTGATCCTTCTCCACACGTAGAATTTGATTAAAACGTGAGATTTGAGGTCCGTTGAGAACCAATTTCGTCGTGTTACCACTCCTGTGATAATTTTTTGGAACAGAAATCCTTCCGGTTCTTAAAATCATGATTATTAATAAATCAGGTCGATTTTGCCCACTAATTCCATCGAAGCACAAAAATTTGGAAAGTCTGTCGTTAAAATTTAGAAGGCCATAATGCTTTGGACTTAAATGGTACAACATGTGTCTATGATTAGGGGGTCAGTTCCACGTGATTTTACTTGATCGGACTGTGAAATTAATGCTTCGAAATAACTTCTATCTCTGGAAAAAAACTTCATTTTGCCATTGGCGCACACATTTGCATAGGCTGGTAGAGCAAAAGAGGTTTTGTTGCGCCCATTGTATTGCAGGTTTTACTACGTTCCTCACATTCGGTATCTATCGAAGCTACGCGAATTTTCACCTCCTCAATCCACGTCAGACGTCCCAAAATCCCCTCCAGGAATCACATCATTCTCACACAGCTGCCGTCCCTACTACCACATCCACCGTTAGTCCCCTCCGATCGCCTCAACCTCGGTGGAACATCTACTACGGTTCTGCAGACAGCGTCGGATGGAGTGGAGGAGTGCTTTTCATGGCCGCCGCCATCGCTCTGCTGGTGGATGAGTTCCTTCATGAATTGGTACGTCTAGGACAAACTAGGTGGCCGAGACTGGGGCGTTGTCTACACTGGTGCGCACATAATATCAGTAGTAGCAACCGACGCTTGCGGAGCACCCATCGACGTTGTCTCGGGGCGTTGTGCCGAAAAAGCACCACCGTCAATTTCTCTGTCCCAGCCACTGAGGTCTCCTACCGTCCGACAACAGGGGCGAGTATTGAACGGCATCGCCGCTGGCGATTGCGACGGCAGTGATAATCTAGGAAAATCCATTATTTGTGCTTCTATTTTTCTAACACACGCGTAATCGATGAGAATTGTGACTAGGACCTGTTGAATTTTCACCTTTAAATCACCTTCCCCTATCTATACCACCTCTCTCTTCCTCCCATCGAGAGCCTATTCACTACCAAAACCCATTCAATTGCTCGCTCGCTCGTTCACCCCTGAGCCCGGTTGAGGATGGAAAGGGTATGTCACAGTCATCCTCTCTTTTCGATTTCATTTCCTCGTTCTCTCTCATCTCTTCCTAAACCTCATTTGTCCCACTACGTAATCCATTTACGATAATTAATTTTTTGCTCGGCGCCCTTTTCAGTGGACCAAAATACATAGAATCAGAGGTCTTGGCTACTTTTGGTCTTGTTACCATATTGAAGTTTTCGAGGAGATGGAACCGGGAGGGTCGGTGCGTCTCGTAATAGGTGTTAACACCTCTGAGGTAGATGGAACTTTAACACATGCTGATTACGCTAGTCAGGTAAGCGGCAATGTTTTAATCTTCAGCTAATTGTCGCTAATTCTTGCATGGTTTTGATCGCGGCCACACTCTCGTGCACTACTCTCACAGTTGCCCCTAGCTCAGCTGCCCAGTTGATCTTACACTAGGTTTCCCCATTGCTCCAGTACATTGTTAATGGGTAAGTCGGACCAGTTTTCTACCTCGGTTCTGTGTGTTTCATTCCCAAAATTCACTAGAGTTTGTAAGACTTGAAATGCCGAATCGATGCATGAACTCTCAAAAAAGGCATCATGCAATGTAGCAACTTTACCAGTGGTGCTCAAATTGCAGAACTGTGACTAGGTGCCAAAATCATCCGAAAATCCATATAGCTTGCACTCAAATTGAAATAAGCTAATGAAGACTATCGACCAACAAGTAGCTATTTACTGCCAAGGGTACTGTTTAACTTGGTTTTTTAAGTCAGTGCACAGAAGCATTGGAGTTACAGCAAAATATGTTATGCGAATCTCCATTTGTGTACCTTTGCTATCAAAAGTTGTATGTGGTATCATGCTAACATTGTGCATTGTCAAATTATTACATTAAGATTTTTAAACCACCTATAATGTAGCTTCCCAAGCATCCCTGGAAGACGAGAGAATGCCAAGCGTAGATTAGAATACATGTGTTCAAGGGGGGGGGGGGAAATTTAGGCTGTCGACATGGTCGGCGAGGCAAACCAACTAGCTAGGTCGAATACAGCCTTCCAAATTGTGGGAGATTAACCAACAGTCCAGACAATCAAAGCGCTGCCTTTAATGCTTGAAAAAAATGCTCCGATAGCGAAACGGGCACGTGCCTGTACTAAACCATTCCATTGCATTGCATAACAAACTACAAGCACCTGTTTTACTTTAATACAATTCTGACTCACAGTTATTTGTTATACTGAATTGTACTTCAAGTGAGCAGTTCGATCTTTTGCCTGGGATTTGTTTTGGGTCAGTTAGTCATTGGCTGATTTCCGCGTGCATTTGCATGTTAATTATGCACATGTGTATGTAATCGTAGACATGGAAATAAAAGCAGCTTTCCGTGATTTGCGGCGAGTCGTTTTTCCCAGGTCGATTTACTCTTTTGTTTACCTAGGTGCCTTCAAAGCTGTCCTTCTATTGCTGTTCGCATTTTTCTATTCCTGTGCACATATGCCTGCTCATGTGTCAAATTTTGTGTCATAACATTAACAAAATAGCGGAACTCTGGGGGCTCCGCGTTTGAGCTTCGGTTAACGCGGCCCAAACTGTTGAAACGATAGACAAATCCAACAGACCTTAATTTCCCATTAATGGCAACGGCGTCTCACTTTTCAAGATGAACACGAATGGGTCTTCCCTGATTCAGCGCTCTCAGACAAGCATGAGAACGTCGCAAGACGAAAGAGAGCACGAGACCCGTCTTTACTGCTTCAAGCGTTGTTAAGGCGGGAATGAGTTGCACTGTCAAAGCTGGTGTCAAGCCTCCTGTGTTTTGACAGGTTTAATTTACGTATATTGCCTAAAATTTGCTTATACGCTCTTATATGAACTGCTAGGTAAGGTTGCATACTTTAAGGGTGATAGAACACCCGTATCGGTAGAATATACTGTGCACATGGGGCTCTTCGCGGTACGATTATTAATTGACTCCTACAGCAATTGCCAGAACTTCAGTACTCGGTTGTGTTTATGCCTCCGTAGCACAAAACGTGCCAAGTAGCGATCCGGAAAGCGCTGATAACAAGGAAAATGGTTACAGTGTGTAAGGTGAATTCCAAGGTGAACCACTACGCTGACCAAAAATGTGTAACGTGTTCATTCAACAAGCCCGAGTTGGATAAGGGACGGAGCCTGATTCGCTAAGAAGTGACGTTCCTTTTATTGAGCTCAGACAGATGCAAAACCAAACAGACATGCAGGTAGCTGGGAGGATGTGTGCATTCATGCCCAGGCCCTGGCCAATTCCCGGCGAGTAGCGAAGTGCTTGGTTACATACGAGGCTATCGTCATGCCAACGACGATCATCGCAATGAAGCAATAGTCAAAATCGTCACGCAACATGTCATAGGTCTTCGAGGGCGCTATTCGTGTGAAAAAGAGGTCTACAACAGAAAAAAATGTGGCAGCTGAATCACGGGCACAAATTTTACAAACAGGAATTTTTAACATCCAACTCACCTAGTCCATGCGCGAAGACGAGACTGGTGGATTCCAAGCCGGAGGGAGTAGTGTGAATGCGCTGAATTCGCTCCAGCGTGAGATTGTATGAGATGATGGCGAGGGTGCTCATCGGGAGTTCTGGAGCGTAAGGCTCCAAGCCCTCCTCTTGAAGTTCTGGTGTCACGTCCAACGAACGTCGTGGATCCAATAGGGACTTAGGCAGCTCCAAGAGGCTCCCCGTCTCCAAACCAACTTGAAGAAGCAATAAAAACGATCAACTTGCTAGGTGTCGGATATCTCCTAGGCACGGCTTTAGAGGCAAAAATGAACTTGTTTTTTTGTAGGCCTTTTTAGCATTTCATTAACACGCCTCTGCCCACGATTCCTCTGATAAACTCAACACCATTCTGGTGTGACGGGTGACAATTTCTGCCACTGGAAAAATCAACAACGGAGGTCAAAAGGAAGGGGCCATGGACCAGAATGATGTTGGCTTTGATTGCACACTTAGGCGCGTGGACTCAATAATTTAGCATGTTGCCCTATTCCTTTTAAAGTATTTTTATACCTCTTTAAAACTACAATGTCATTCGGAGAGCAACTATTTTGGCTCACAGAGGAGACTCTTGGCCGTGATTCCTCGTTCAGTCAGTGAGACGGCCAGCGCGCCAGAACGCAACGGACTGCCCAGGATGAAGGCACGTTGAAGAATGTCGGGTATCAACACCCCATCGCTGCCACCGTGGGCAGAGTGCGCAGCGCGACGGAGGGAGGAGAACTGACGATTCTGGCTATCAGATTTAGCGGAAGAGGATGGAGGGATGAAACTATGCACTAAAATGTCCCAAGGACTGGGAACCAGGTTCTTGGTGGTGTGGTGCGGCTCAAAGAGTTCCATGACGGTGAACTCGGTGCGGAGGGAGCGCTGGTTATAGACGGAGTACTACAAAACAGGGAGAGCCGTTATCAACTACTTGAGTAAATTAACAGATCTGAGGTCGAAAAAGGAAGTGGATTAATGAAGTTATGGCAGTTTCAGAATAGATACGTGAATGGAATTAAGGCAGTAGATGAAAGACGTTAACAGCACTCACAAGGACCCAATTCTCAGAAACCACCAAACTGGTAGGTTCTGAGGCACGTTGGTGCACGACGGAATGGATTATCTGACCTGCCACTGTGTCGATGAGGTAGAGAGAAATCAATGGTAGACCCCTTGCCTTGCTCACCCCTCCTGTCATCACTGCGAGGAGGTTAGGGTTAACATACTTGTACAGCACGTTTCGGTCACCCAGCACTCTTCCGATGGAGTAGACTTGCTCTATAAGAAGGGGACAAAAGGCAGCCAGATAAAGAGATTCGCTAGGCAAAGTTGCTAACGGGTGGGCGAACTGACGGAGTTGGGTGAAATGGCAAACAAGTAGACAAATAGGAACGAAGTTATCCAAGAAGTGCTTGAATGCAGTGAACAGATGAGCTGGTGCAGGTTGATAAATGGGTAGGCGAAAGAATAGGAGGGCGAGGGTCTGGTGGAGTAGTGTGATGGAGAAATGAATGGCTAGAAATTTTAGTAGTGATAAACGCAGATAGAAGCAAAAGGAGTGAATAAATCTGTAGCAAACGGATAAGATCCTCCCTGCATGGGACGGGCACCCGAATAAACGCTAAAGAAGTCCGGGACCGACCGTTGGGGGGGTGCACGGCAGCTTGGAGGATGCGTTGGGGGTAGTCCTCCGAGGAGATGTGCATATGCCATAGCAGCTCAGCGGTAAGGCCAGTAGCAGCAGCTGTGGTGTTCATGTCCCTCGCCATCACACGATAGCCCGAGACAGTAGCGGGCTCGGTGTTCAACGCGAAAACGTAAAGGCCATGGACTGGGAGCAGGTTTCTGGGATTGATGGTGGATAGAGCAGGAGGCAGCAGCATTACCTATTACAGGAAAGTAGAGCGGAAAGTTAAGGTAATTATTCGTGCAGCAAAAAAATGGTATATTGAATGTCATTAGAACACAATATTTGATCACTCAGTTCCGCGAAGGCGCCAGAGAGGGTGTAGACGTCACCTATTCAAGATTGGAGCGTTATGTCTGAGACGTCAAGTTCTACACGAGCGACGGATGGTAGATGAACGATAATAACCTAAATTGCTCAAGCAAGTTTGTACGTCGCGATACCACTCACAGAGAGGTCCTCCATCACAACACAGAGGGGTAGTACATGGTTCGCCGCCTCGGCTACGGCTTCTCCCTCCAACGTCGATAACGCCCCCAACGCCGCTGTCGGCACTAGCGCTGCCAGTTTGACCCGGTGAGGTAGTCGTACTATTGCCTCCTCTGCTGTAGATGCCGGTTTTAGTGTTCGCGCATTCAATGGTACACCGAGGATAGGGTCAAAATAGAGCAGAACGGACTGAAGCCTTTCGGATTCCTGTGCCTCCAGAAGCACACAGGCCACAGGAGTGAGAGGAAAGTGACCGGTGGTGCGTTGCGCGAAGAGGTATTGCGCTGAAGTGTTGGGCAGACGAGTACCCGGCACAAAGTACTCCCAGACAATTCGACCACGGGAGCTCTCGATTCCAAATATCTAGATGGAAATGAAAAAAAAGGAACGTTGCTGTCTATTAAACAGAGAAAACAGACCTTGAGTCAGAATAAGTAAAAACGAAGAATAGAAAGAACCCCAGACAGAAGATAAAAGTGATCAGCGATTAACGTAGAAGATGGAGGGAGTGAGTGAGATGATAGGCGAATTTATCGGCGCATGGGCCGATGAGCGAGAAGAGAGATTTGTTGGCGGATAGAATAGACGAATGAATGGATGGACAGATGCGCGGACGAAATGAAGAACGGCCGATTAAATAAATCTCACAGATGTAGTACTAAACCGGGAATCTTAAGCGTTCATCGCCAAGCAATAGCCAGATACAGAGCTTGCGGATTGCCTCAAACCTCATGGTAGACAGACTTATTCCTTGTCCGACGTTACTTAAACTTAAATATGACCAATTTCCGACTTGACACCTTTGACAATATCGAGCGGAATTGCCTTCTGGGGAGACTGTGATTTTGCGACTCAAATAAGCCCTCCTCAAAAGTGGAACGGGAGGTCAAGACGAGGTGGCATAGGAGATAAGTAAAATGGCAGCGCATACAGACCTTTCCGACAGACGTGACAATGAGAAGCATCTTATGAAGGTTGTGGACGTCCCGAGTAAGGGGAGTGAAACCATCGCTGTGGCCATCCAAGGTTGAGACGGATTTACGGTTCCACCAGGAGTTGAAAGCAACCTGAAGTCATGAAAAATGGCAGAGATGTGCACCGCACATAGCCACATGCGGCAAGCAATAAACGTTCTACCCGTTCCTTCTTCTGCGGCCGAAGTCTAACTTACGGAAAGCTGGTGCACTTGCGACCTAATCCGGTTAACGAAAAGTTCCAGAACTCCAGCTAAAAAATTGAAGCAGGGAATACATTAATTGAGTGGAATTAAAAAAGGAACAACTGACAATGGCGGAAGCATTGCAAAAATTATTGCCTCGGTAATACTAGAAAGTCTGAGTGAAGTTCAGTTCCACTTTAAAGTGAACTTTTTGCTTTGAAGTCCAAGCTAAGTAAACATTTAACCGCGATACTCACCATCGCTTTGGCCGAACTCCTCCTGCATGGTCGCCTGCTGCGCAGAAACGGGTAAGTCGACCATTTCCACCGAGGTTATATAGGCCAATGACTCCTCCCTCAGCCAGAGCTGATCACCTAATGAACAACGTTTCACAATGTCCAACAGAAATGAGAGCGAAACAATCCGCTAACACTCAAATCGAATAGGAATCAAGACTCTCTGGGAGATAAGTGAAAGAGCCCCATTGGAATGCATTGCCGAGACTTTCATTTATTTCTCCAATTGCCCGTAAAACCCACTTCCAGACCGCCTTCTGATTGAGCAGCAAAAAGCCATATTATTCCACCTCTCCTCAAGAAAGTAAATAACTGATTATTGGCAAACAATCCAACTCATACGCCACCTTTCAAAAGTGCGCTTCATTTTCAAAGGATGACTTTGTAAATGGGCAGTGCAACACATCCAAAATCCTCCACTGCAAACTTCCTATTGAAAACAGATAATCTGGTGTACAGTTGAGCCCCAAGATGTGAATTAGGGAAATGGAAAGTAGAAAAGTGGCTACAGCAAGCTCTTTAACCGTCAGAGACAAGGCATTTCATAAACCTGAAAGTAAGTGCCCACGTAACTACCTAATCCACACTGTTTAGAGGAAATGAGTTTTTCGAATATACATTCGGCATTCGCATTCATTATGCCAAAGAGAAATTTCGAGGAACTTCGTACACAACATGCAATTGTGACTATCGTCGACTAGTCCGTCATGACACCTTAAATATGCCGCAAGAGTACGATGCTGATCGCATACATGAACGAGGAAGTATTTATGCACTCAACACGGAACGCTGTTCCCCTATGGTTTAATCAGAACCATTTTCAGGGCCATCCTTGTTCAATAGGCAAAGTTGAGCTATTTCAATCCCATCTTCTGCGCCGACGAAACACATAACATCAAAATTAGAACTGACGATACACTCAAGACACAAGATTAAACTCCTCAGCAATAGCTTGAACTATGCGTTTATGCCCTAACAACAGTGCTGCGAAGGTATCCGGCTTGATAACACTTATCATTATGAGGAACTGGTAAATTAATTCAAGGCAGAGAAAACCGGTGCAATCTGCAAAAAAACAATTGAATTGGCATCATGAAAAAAGGAGAATGGTATGGAAAACTGACTTCAATGCAAGCAAGCATATTGAAGATTTTCTATTTTAACACATAAACATACCCTTGTTTGAAAGCATCTGAACAGCATAGTCCTCGGTGAAAACCAGGAGACCCCTGTAATCTGGCAGAACGGCAACCTGTTAACACCAGAAAAAGACGGGAATAAGAAGGCTTTTATCCCCTCAACGTTAGCATATGAAGAGTGGTAGTAACCTACCTCCTTGATCTTACCGTGGTGTCTTGAGAGATTCAAGAATTCAGGAAAGTTCCATGACACCGTCGAACCCGATTGAGCGTCGACCGCGGTGAGTCGGACGTTATTGAAGTACTACATGGGGGGAGAAGACTGGAATGTTGCCGGTAGAAGGAGCAGACCACAAATCATACTTCTATCAGAAACAGCACCACTTTGCCCCATTTGTTGACAACAAACCACAAAATGGCGCATGCAAGCGTTCGGGAGCAATATGAGCTAATTTCTTGCGAACAACAGATCCATGAGAAACTATTTTCACTAGTTTCTTTGACCACCATCATGGTTATTTGCCATCAAGTTGCCTAGTCTTAAGGGATTCAACTGATTTCAGTGGCGTTAACTACAAGCTTGGGTCGAACGGCCCGATCACAATCACCCACCTTGTGTTTCAATTGTTTGAGACAAATTATCTGACCGCGATGGACCGCAAACGCTGTGACCTAGAAAACATTTCAAGGAATGGAGGCAGCTTACATCATCTATGATGTAGGCAGATCGCAGTTGATCTGTGTTCTTCTCTATTATAAAACTTGCAACCTGTTTGGTAGACAATTTTACAAAAATTCTACCGTCCACTAGCTCAGCCAAAGTCAGTGGGCGCTATAAAGCGAAACACAAGCGTAGTGTGGGAGTAGTTATGAACATACTGATGGAAGTTCAAGAATGATCCAAGCAGAGGAATTTAAAATTGGCATCGAAAGGAGCATGAATTCCTCATTCGGGTCCTCACCGACACAAATAAGGACGGATTTAGAAAAGATACACCTTGAAGTGAGGAAATTGACCAAATTGAAGGCCAATTTACTTGTCCAAGATAACATCATTCGGTGAATAAATTTGTGAGTGAGATAAGTCGAGTTCCGATTGTTCATCACCACTCACATTCCATGTTACCCTCAAAAGGATGTTTGGTGAAAGAGAAGCAGAAGTAACAGCGGTTAAGACCCCACCATGTACATTAGATGCAACGAGGTTGGAATATCGCGTTGATTCACTTGGTGAGCTAAGTTAAATACCGAACTTATCATACCTAGGAAGGGTCTTCACACTTGATAATGCAGGCGGGTTAACATCCATTTTTATAAACCTGTCAGTCAGCACAACAAAGAGATTCTTATTCTCCTCATCGCAAATTAAATTTCTAAAAAAATATGTTGCCGACTTTCGAACGGTCCAGTACCCTTCCAATGAGACACTTTTAGTTGGGAATTCTTCAATCAAATGGCCCGTTTTAGGGCTCCATACACGAAGTAGAGGTTTGTTTCTCAAAGAGAGGGTAAAGAGATCTATGACAAAGGTCAGAAATTCTCAAGCAAGCAATACATTTTCCGCAAAGATTAACAGACAAAAATCGTCCATCCTCCTCCAAAGCCTGACGCCATACTATAACCGGTTAATAAGCGTAAAATAGTAACCCATTGAGCCATTTTGTACGTCAAGTGCTCCCAATACGTGGGAATCAGAAGCCAAATAGACTAAAAGGTCTTTAGACTCGTGATAACCGACGACATGGTGCTTGGTGTTGCCGATATACTGCTGTCTCCTGAGATAATAAAATGGGATTAAGGGGATCTTATTGACACAGCTACCAATCAAACTTTCCAATTTGATCTTCGTGAAGGCTGAGAGTGCTATAGAACAGCACAAGGAAAGTGATTATTCGTACCAACATAACCGGAGAAGATAACATTACTATGTGCACACCACACCCGACGGACACCAATTTCAAAGCACGCGCATTTGTTTAGGAATATTCCATCTCTACAGCAGCATATTTATAGAGCCTTTTATGCATTTTAGAGGAGCAGTACATGAGCATCTAAAGCTAAACTTTCTAAAAACAAACTTTTTGCTTTATTGACTTTTGTATAGACTTAGCTTAAATATCTTTACTAATATAATGAACTGTTCAATTTTTAATAGCGCATTTGACGGTGTGCTATGAGGTCCAGTTAAATTACATGTGAACTCCCAAGAATTGCCTTGTAAAGTATGAGTCCCTTAGGAGTGGAGAAACAATCCGGCAGGAGTGGGGGCAACTCCGCCGCGACAAGACGTTCTGACCGCTCATTGCCTATAAGCCGTCAAAAAACCCGCCACCCCACCTGCCTTAGTAGTGAAAACCGCCCCTACCCCGCAAATCCTTACATTACTGTCACCTAAGTGACCCACTCCCCCTATTCGAACAGAAGGTACCTTGATCGACGATGCACAATTCAAGCATGGCACAGCTAGAGACTAAGCGATGCGCCCCCCAAGAGAACTAATAAAAGTCTTTGAGCGATCAATTTATACCCAAAGGCACTTATCACAATCGAAAAAACCCAATCGCCGGGGGGAAGCTTCTCCCATCAGGCCTAGATAAGATTGTTAGCAAGACTCTCAAGTAAGCCCAACACGAAGTGTTGCAACAATTCCCACGCTGTTAACCCCCTTCCACCCTCCTCCCCCTCCTCTTCCACCACCTTGTTTCTTTGAGCCCTAGAATTCTGCGGTGTTGCAGTATCCGTGACTGACGATTTCCCTTTCGTTCCATGCTGTGATTCCATGTGGAGGGTCGAAAACATCGCAGCGAGTTCATCGTAGGTGAAGCTTTGCCTTTCTGCCGCAGCTCGAACCGTCTCATAGGTGGATGCAACCTCATCAGCCTCCTCAAGAAGCTACAACAAAATCATGTTTCTTTCGAGCAGAAATACCCCAGTCTCTTCAGCCTCCATCACCTCAAGTAGTTGCGTATCTCGACACTGATATGCTTTTTTACAACTTTATAGAAGGATGAGAATAAAAAGAACGCACCTGAATGACATAATGGTGGTATTGCTGCTCGTTGGTGCTTGATGATTCGGCACCGTCATCGGCTTCAACAAATCCACTGGAGGGCGCGAAAACTACCACGAAAAGGGGCCTTCCAAAAGCTGCAGGCACGTATAGCCTATCCACACCCAGACTAGTTGAGGCCAAGGTGAAAGTTGGGATGGAAGACCAGTAGGTGGTGATGGTGGCGTTAACCAACCGGTGTATTGACTTCACCTCCTCAGGTGGAGAAATCACCTCCCAGGATAGGGGTGGATCCAGTTTCACCAATCGCGTAGTCTTGGACTGTAAGGCACAGCACGAGTCATCTCTCCGAATTTCATGGATGGGTGACTAGCCATTGTCTCAAAGACGAGTTAGTTATGAATTCCACGTGCTGAACTATAAATTGACATGTTATCTCAGCAAAAGTATTGCTAACATTGTGATGCAGTCGACGTGTTTTCGTGAGGCAAGCGTACAGCCAGATCGTAAACAATCAGTCCTTCAGCCGATAGTGTGAATGTGAAGTTATGATTTGGCAAGTGAGGTCAAGGAGGTGAACACGGATAAAACAATTAGAGCAGGTAATGACAAGGTAAGAAGACTAATCAACAACGATTAAAAGATAACGCCTTCCAATTTACGGAAGTTGTGCGACCCACCCCTGGAGAGAAGGAAGGTGATGAGGAGTTTATAAACTTTTCAAGTTGAGGAATGCGGTGCCTAAAGTAGTCCAGGTCATCATCGGCTATCACGTAAAGATCCACATCTTTCCCCTGAGGTGTCGCTCGTATCTCCAGGCTGGATGGCTCATTGAGAAGGTAGAACTGAGCATGACCAACTGGGAGGCGTCTAGAAACATACGAGGTGAAAAGCCAATAAGTTTCATGACCTGCAAGAAGTTGTAAGAAGTGGCGCCTGATAGAAAGACTAGATCCACTCTCCAGGAAGAAGATAACAGGTTGAGCACTGGTCAATTCAGATCGACGCAGATCCTTATTCGACACCCACCCTCACCTCTACTTAGTTCTGTAGACAATGCGATGCAAGAGATGCAGTCGAAAGTCAGCGAGATGTGCCGCTTTTAAAAAAAGTGAGATGGCACCAGGCAGCCAAAGAGGTTGCGCAGTTTACGACACAACCCGGTCCATTCACTAGCTACAACCTGTAGTTGGGGGCGGTCTACATACACGCACAATAAATCACAACGTTAGCGGCAAGGTAAATTGGGAATGATTGGTCGGAATGTGCTAACAACGGCTCCGGCGTGCAAAAATGAAGCATCTCATCCACATCCTTACCAAGTGCAAACGCTACAGGGGCACCAATGATTAATTTCTTCGTCACATCGCCGAAATAAAAGCACCTAACTGCTCCTGCACAGAAGAAGGGTTTCAAGGGACGAACAACCTAGCTAAAGCCTAAATTACCCAACTTCTGCACTTTCCAACTCGACCCCAAACAAGCAGTAAAATCTCGTTATTTTCAAGGATAATCTGTCGTGCGATGTTGCATTCAATTTCCCTAGGACCCAAACCTATAAGATTTTGGTTGAGCCACACATACTTCCAACTAATTAATTCCAACAATACTTACGCCATTCGTAGGGTTTTGAAGTCAGCTATCAGAAAAGTTTCCGTCAGGCAGAAATCAAAATTGGGAAGAAATAACTATACAGCTTCGTGCCTGACCCCCAAGAGGGTAGAGATAATGTGGCTTAAAGAGAGTTGCATAGCCATGTCGGTCGGTTGCTTTGGTAAAACCCATAATCACATCAATTAAAACGATTTTTGGAGCCTAGACGTCAGTCACAGCTAATTAGCGTGTTGCGATGAAGAGATTCGAACCAGACAAATCTGAGAGGACATCCAAATAACGTAAATAGTTGCAATCAGCTGGTGGAATGTGGATAAGATATTCCTTTGTTTCAACTGAAATTCTTCTAATAAACTTTCGAACAACAAATAACAGTGAACTGTTTCAGTGTCGGAAAGATTGTTTTGGACTAGCCCTGAAGAAGGAAATGAATCCAAACCGCCAAGACGAATGGAAAAAAGGCATACTAATAAGCACTCACTCTTTGTAAGAGGCCAATTCTAACGTCAAGCTGTGAGGTTTTTTATCTATGCTCCAGTCGGAAACCGAATCCAATAGGAGAACAAAAAGAAGAAAAGGAAAGAGCAGCTTCAGTGCTCCAGCCCTACTCGTCTCTCGCCGTTCCTGCTGCTGAGGTGGAGAATCTGTCTAAAATTAGAGCTAACGTAATGAAAAATCAAACAAAATAAGGATGCGAACACGCAAGAGGAAATAAAAATATGCAATTTATTTGGCGCCAGTATCATCACCGAGCAAACTTGAGGAGAAGCCAACAGAGGAAAAAGAAGAGAAGGGCAAAGAGGAAAAGTTGGCAGTAGAGGCCACAAGCACAGAACCCGTGTTCGCGACGAATGAGACCGACTCGGCGCAGCGCTGAGCGAAGCAGACCCTCAGAGCGAGCAAACATATCGGAAAGACTACCATCTAGGAATGCATTCTGTTCACGTACTTCATCTCCGATGTTCTTTGAGAGCTCACGCAGCAGATCGACCTTTACGCAGAGTTCACCGGCCAGAGCATCGTTATCATCAGTGAGGACGCCACGACGGTGGCTACCCGAATGCTCCCAATCACGACTGTACACATTCATCCCTTTTTTTAGACAAATCTGCGTTAACTAATTGGCGCATTGAACGCCAGCTAACAGATTACGCTGGAGAAACACTACGCACACCGATTTATTAAGCAGAACATAACATTAGCCAATAAATGCGTGATCAAATGAGGATATAAATTTTGCATAAATAGATGTGCCAGAAAATTGCACATGAGTGATTTTTAGATTATTTCTTTCTTCTAATTTTATAGACTTTGTAAGACATTAAGTAAAAGGCCAAGTGAAGCTAATTGTAAGTTTTGCTAAGACGCTTTAATTAAATTGTTACATGCTAGTTGCCTTTTAAGTCAAAAATTTACAAATTTGCCCTACGCTTTTGACTTTTATCTCTTTATTTGGCTAGGTAGTTACTAGGACATGCTTGTAGCGCCCCGAGCATCCCTAAAAGAAGGAGAGAAGCCCAGGTGTAGGTCAGAATACGTGTATTCTAGACGGAAAGTAAGGAACTGCTGGCATGGCCGGCAGACCAGCTCACGCAGCTAGCTTTGAGATGGCCACTACTAATATTTCCGACCAACCAACAGCCCAAACAAACAATACGCTACAATGCCAGCTGTTGCGATCCGAGACGAAATGTGGAAACATATGAGGCAGAATATATATGTTCATCAGAGAGAGGGAATGTTGTAGTGTATAGTTTGTTTTGGACTGCTGGTGGGACCGACATTAGTGGCGGCCACCTTGGACCTAGCTGCGTGGGCTGGCCTGTCGGCCATGCCAGCAGTTCCCTTCCTTTCCGTCTAGAATACAAGTATTCTGACCTACACCTAGCCTTCTCTTTGTCATTTAAGGATGCTCGGGGTGCTACAAATGTAGTTTCTGACATGGACCTGGGGTATGCTTACACAGCTAGGAAGAAACGGCCACCTATGTGACCGAAGGTTCACTAGTGATCCATGCAAACAAAGCAACGCACCAAATTTTAGTGAGTTTCCCATATTTGCTTTTTGCATTCCACTCACGCTGACATTAAAATGTGTTAAAGCAAAATCTTTTAAACCCCTGTAAAGTGTAGGCAGTACTTTGTTTGTTCCAGTCCCCCATGTGGCCATATTGTCCCAGTCCTACCTGTAGCGTCCCGGGCACCCCTAGAAGGCGATTAGAAGGTTAAGTATGGATCAGAATACACATACTCAAGATGGGGAGAAAAAGGATTGTTGGCATGGGCGGGAGACCAGTCCACGCAGCTAGGTTCAAGACGGTCAGCCAAAATATGAAGGACCAACCAGCAGTCCAAACAACCAAAACAATACAATGCTTGGTGACCTTGGGTCATGTTGACAACCTCATTCCCTCTGCTTATTTAGGTTTATTTATTCTGCCCTCGTATTGTGCCTTCGCTGGTCTTCAAGGCAGTCTCTAGACACTACTGTGTGTGCTACAATACTTGCACCGTTTACGTGCAATTCTTTGGTGAGGAGCATTGATTGGCTACCATTCATTCACTAAAAGCAGTAAAAACTCCAAGGCGGAGGGTTTAGCTGCAGCGTTCCGAGCATTCTTAGAAGAAGGAAGGCTAAGTATAGGGCAGAATGCATACATTCAAGACAGGGAGGAAAGAGGCTGCTGGCAGGGCCGAAGGGCCAGGCCAAGTAGCTAGGTTCAAGACAGCCATCCTTAATGTGGAAGGCCAACCAACAGCCCGAACAAACAAAGTGCTACATTAGCTGTAGTGTTTTGTTGGTTTGGCGGCCACCTTGAACCTAGCTGTGTGGGCTGGCTAGAATACAAGTATTCTGACCTGCACCTAGCCTTCTCTCCGTCTTTTAGGGATGCTCGGGGTGCTACATTAGCATTCATATTTTTCTGCACGCGTACGGACCTACTTAAGTCTGGTGAATGGACATGATTTTACCAAGCCCATCTGGAAATTCGAAGGTTTCTTATCAGCAGCTGCACCTTTTAGGTAAATAGTGATGTTGAGGCTATTGGCTAGCTTAAAGGCAAGCCTACCCAACAAAAGCAAATTGGCCGCCCTAAACAACGTACCCAAAGACGGCAGTCAAGCGAACAACATATCGCGATGTGGATTGCTCCACATGTGCCTTCTTGGTAAGATGTAATATTATTGAACCAATGTCACGCTTAGAAAAACGTCTTTTCCTGATAGTTGGTAGAAGTTATGTAGTGCTTTGCTTGTTTGGACTGCAGTTTAGTCTCCTCAGCCTGGGTGGTCGTCTTGTGCCCAACCGCGTGGGCTGGTCTCCAGGCCATGCCGGCAGTCCCTTTTTTCCCACCTTGAATACATGTATTCTGCTCTATACTTAGCCTTCCTTCTTCTTCCAAGAATGCTCCAGACGCTACATTGGTGGCAGCGGAAATCGGACCTGACTTTGTGCACTTTCCACCCCGGTTTATCCTGCTAGTGACATATTACAGCAGTGCGAAAGAAATGCCTGTACTGAAGGGCTAAAAACGACGTTTATCTTCGATACTCTCTTACTTTCGTGCTCTACAGGAAAGCTGTCTACAACTGAAGCTATCATAACCGTGGACTATCTAGAAAGGCGACCGGTAAGCTAACGTCCCAACGGATGCATTGATGGTTGGCTGAACCGCTTACTCCGAAGTTAGTTCTCAAGCCGAGTGAATCTCCAGGTAGAGTCCCACCGCCATGAGGGGTCATTGTTGTGGTGTCAAGCCTCACCTTCTTTGCGTCGGATATCGGCCCCAGGCATGTTTAGCTCGTGAGTGCTTATTGCAGCACTGGTTACGTTGTGATGGCTGACGCAATGGGGGAGGGGGAGGGCAATGCCCAAGAGAAGAGAGGGACTATGCAGTGCATTGTTTGTTTGGACTGTTTGTTGGTCTTCTCTACTTTGGGTAGCTACTTTTTAACTAGCTGCGTGGACTGACCTCAACGCGATGCCGGCAGCCCCTTTCCGAATACGTACATTCTACTCTAAAATCAGCCCTCTTTCATCTTCTATGGATGCCTGAAAAGCTACAAGTTACCCTTCCAGTTTCTCATAAGTTTGCATGGCTCTCGGCTAATCTGAGACAGTAAAAACGTCGCTTAATGATCACTCTGTCCACCTGGGAGCGATCGCTAGGATGGAATAATAAACAACAGCAATTTTAAGCGTGTTGCGCATTTCTGGCGCAAAAGCAAAAATAATTACTAAAATGGATGCGTTTTGAGAACCGAAATCGTTTCTGCATACAAATTTTAATCTTTTTGTACGAAATCACTTGCCATTCGAATATGTGGCTTAAGTTGCAGTACTTTGTTGGTTCAAATGCCTTTACCAGGTGCGTTGACCCCTGACGCATGCCAGTAGGCTTGACTTCCTTCACTTTTTTGGATGTATGCAACCTTTATAGTGTTTCGTTTGTTTGGACTGTTAGTTGGTCCGACACATGTGTGGCGGCCACATTGAAGCTGGCTGCGTGGGCTGGCCTCTCGGCCATGCCGGCAGTTTCCTTCCTTTCGGCCTAGAGCACAAGTATTCTGACCTACACATAGCCTTCTATCCGTCTTTTAGGGATGTTGGGCGCTACGACCTCCACCAATGCGATATGCCTTCTTTCTGGCATAAAACTCCTAGAGCACTACAGACTTTGTGAAACGATCACCCTATTCATCGCTTTCCCATCAACCACGTTTACGTTAGAAGGCTTAGGTTTCTTAGACATCCTTGGTTTAAACACTGAGCATAGATCGAAACTGGAAAATCGGTCTGTTTACGTAGAATGGCCGCCCACTCCGCGGTATCACCACGTTGTTCCACATTAACGTTCGAAGTCCCTTCCCGCCACTGACATTAGAAGCACATTTAAAGAATACAAGCATTATTGACTGCGCAATGCCTATCATTCGCATATTTCAAATGATATTTTGAGTTAAGAATTCTGAAAACAAGGCAGCCACCAAATTAACATTCACCTATTTATTTAACCACTGCAGCTTAAATAATGTAATAAGTAATGTTTTTGTATGCCACAATGTCCAAAATTCCTATTTTGGCAAAAAGTCAGTTGCAAAAGTCGTTTTAGTAAGTTATTACTTTTGCCCAGCACTTAATGAAACCCAAACAACCAATAGGTTCTTTAGGTTCCGTTCTTAGTCTACTCTTAACTGGTGCTGGTCTTTATTATTCTCGTTACCTTGTATTTTAATGCTGGAAATAGTGCATTGCTTTTATGTATCTTTATCATTCAACCATGACCTTTTAGGTGTATGGAAAGTGGTGATTTTGGAAGTCTCCCTGATGTTGAAATGCTCTATCCCGATGGACAGATTAATCACCGTATCCACCGCTACCCGCATTGCATTGTTTGGACGCCTCTCCCCATCATAACGTATGGAGACTTTTTTAAAGTTACCCTCTATACATACATTTAGGTGGCTATTTCCTCTAATCGGACATGCTGGCATCACTAACTCAAAAGGTGTCATTTACGATTTTGCCGGTCCCTACTACATCAGCGTGAGTCTCAGATCGTCTTATTTTGGATTTTATGGCAGTTAATTTTTAGTCCTGGGTTCATGTACTGTATCGCGTTTGCCTTCCGGACTTCTTCATTTTTCTTGTAATCATTCATCGGAGTCGCAGCCAAGAGAAGTTTTGATTTTCACACTTTATGCGTCATTTTTACTTCTGTACTCGCTGAGTAGTTGCGTCCTTAGGTCACGATTTACATAAAAGAAGCAATTTACCAATTTTCACTGATCTTCTTACCGTAGGTAAATCTCACCATCTGATACGACTATCGCAATGTGCTTGAATAGTTCTTTTGTTAAATATCTTTTTGTCGACAGCTATGCTGTTCTGTTTTCGATTATGAGGTGCCCTTTAATCTGGTTTACATTTCACCCATTCTTGCCCATGTATGTTTTTGGGATAAGGCTGTGCTCATTGTTCAAAGGCGACTTTCATTCCGCGCTGTTCGTTTTAAAAAGCCCACATGGGACTGTTCTGCACCATGGTAGCTCAGTAATGGCAGGGCAAGTAAAGCACCTTGTCCTAGAGGGCTTCGGTAATAGCACTCAAACTGTCCATGATACGCCTTCTATTATTCTATTAGACACCCCACACCCTGTAATTGTTGGCAAAGACTGAGTGGTATGGTAAGATTCTAATTGAGGAATAAGAGTTCGAACACTTTTGTGTGGTTGCATTCCTTTAAAAGTATTTTGAGTCAAAATATGTGCCACATATTGACCTAGGCTCTTCGACTTGGAACGAATTCTCTTTTGTCATACTCCTGTTAATCATATCACGTTTCAGGAACAGTTTTCGCAAGTACTAAAGCTCATTAAAATCAAGCTTTGTGGCATGTTATCCCTCTATCAAACTTCCCCGTGATTATGTTTGTGTGCGATCTTTGTCTTACGCGGATAGGTTTTTTGGAGGCTTATTAACTGGCCCCAAATTTTTCTCATTGGGGTTTACCTGTGGATCTCAGCCATACCGTTGTGGCCATTGCTGGAAAGTCCACAATTGACAGTTTTGCCTTCAGTAGCATCCCAGAAGTGTAATCTGCAGCATTTTTGGGGATGGTTAGTAATGTCTTTCAACTGGTAGAAAGGCCTAAATTATAACTTTTGGGACACGGGAAAGTGTTTTTACTAGTTGAGGCTGGTTGTCGTCTTTAAGTTTATTTGAAGGTACTTAATTTGCTCAACTTCCAACTTTTGAGAGTGGAAGTGATGCTTGTTTTCGCAGTACCCGTGAGAAATGGCGGAACTTCCCCGACCTACCTTATCACACTTTTATTGTCAGAATGGGTCTGTTTTTTACCCACCTTCGGATGCCGTATGCACTTCGCAAGGGCCTTCTGCAGATTTTTGATCTAATTCAACACTCCAGAGTCAATAAGGTCGGCTCCCAGGGAACACGGCCTATGATGCCTGCAGGCTGTTTGAAGTATTTTCGTCGTAGAACGTCACTCTCCTAATTCCATAGGCTCGTTACTTAGACCCACCCACGTGTGAAGTGGTCATCGGTTTTCCTTTACTCCCAGTAGATAGATGCAAGGTCTCAAAACTTCTATTGACAGTCATTGTTTCCATTTCATGACTATTGGTAGGTATCCTTTCGTTGCTCATGGACTTGTGAGATATTTTATCGTTAATCTTAGTTTTTTGGGCCTCACGGGAGTTGACTTTGTTGCTTCTAGGAGGACAACATGGCCTTCGGGTGGCCGACGCGTTACCTTCAGTTGGATATGGCGTCAGTAGGTGGGGCGGAGAATTGGGACAGAGCTGTGCACGAGGCGAACACGGAATTCAAGGGGCGCATGGTGAGCACTTTCTGCCTTCTTTTACCCTAAGTACTTTTATCTATTTTGCAGCTTCACATGACTGATTAAGACCTTGAGGCAGGAGAGACTGCAATGGCTTAAAATCCATTCGTCTATTTGAGATATGTCGACTCCTTCCAGCCCCACTCACCCACCTTCCGAAATCTCTCTGCCGATGCAGCTTGCAAATCTACCTATTTATCCCTCTCGGATCTACATAACAATGCGAGGCTCATGCAGCTACTTGACCGCTCACTGTACTTACCCTGATTCATCAGGTTATCCGTTCAGTCTGTTCGTCATTTCAGCCGCATCTCCCTCAGGTTATTGCTGGATATCACTCCAAACGTTTCAAACACAGCCATGTGAATGAATCGATGTGCTCTCTACCAGCATTTCACGCATGCAAAGCAGCCACTTCCTTCCTTGATGGCAGAGGTCACATGTTTGTGTCATGTATTATTTATCAGTTATTGATAACCGTGGCTGCACCGGACAATACGTTGCAAACAGATTTGCTGAGTTTAAGCGCGCTACGAATGTGCTTGAGTGTTTTTTGGCTTTGTGTAGCCACTGAACTGATAGTTTTGGTAGTGTATGCGTAAACATTACACTGGAGCTGTGTTTGTGAGATTTATTCAGGCCTCCTGGCAACGAACCTTTCTGTTACGGGTCATTCACTTTACCAAATCATAGAGGGTAAGACAATTTATTTTGTGTTTTCTCCTCTGCTTTTCAGCATAATCTCTGTTACAACAACTGCTACTCTCACGTGGCTCTTGCTCTGAACGAAATGGCCTATGGTGGATCGACCAGGTGGAATATGTACTCTTTTGGTGTAATGATGGCTTTTCGGAGCAAATTTCTTGGGTAAGGGAGAAGGAGTAAAGCCAATTTTTCCCCTTGTCTATTCTATTTTTGCTTGATTGCAAACTTTGAATTAATTTAGAGGGGAATGTACTAATTCAAGTTTTGATGGAGCAGTCACAATATTCAAATTTTTAGTTCCCCCAATTCAGGTGGAAGTCTTTTATTTTGACGTCCGAGTAGTGGCTATATTGAATACGGCGAAGAATGCTAGATGATAATTTCTCTGAGTAGATTTTTGTTTTGATTCCACTCTGGGCACATTGGTCTCGTGAAGGTTGGTCCGCGTTAACATGAGACCTCGTGAGAAGGTATTCAGTGCTAAACTTTGCTTTCGTGAATCTACGTTTCAAGAAAATGTACTCTGGGCATTCACTTGAGCCTCTCTGTCGGCAGCAGGTTCGCCATTTTACTGGCGTTGAGGGTACAATGACTGGCCACTCATGCTCGTTAGCCTTATACCCCTTTAGAATTGGTTCATTGAAACAGGATAGTTATAGTCTCTCCTCATAGATCTGATTGTTACTGACAGGACTTTAAGAGCCCTCTGCGATTGCTTTTTGACTTTTCGATTCACACATCGAAGAGTCTTTGAGGCGGCCTTGTCCTAGTCTTCTTAGCAGTCTCAGGGCATGAAAGGGACAAGACCGGCCCACGTAATCAGGCTTTAAGCTATTCATAAAACTTCCTTTCTTCGGTAAGCAGATTCAATAGCCATTTGCTCTTTGCACTGTCCGAGTAGGAGGAAGTCCGCTCTTATCGCTGAAGTAAGGTCGGAAAAAAGTAGTCGCCTATAAATCATCCCACGACTTATTGAAGTCATACTGCCTTCCTAAATACGCTCCTTTTTATAAATTAGTAGGTCTTTTTTTTTCATAATTTTTACTTTTTTTAGGTTCATGTCGTTTCTCAAGACGTTCGGTCCCTTTTTTGTGGTACTCTCCATTATCATTATTCTAGTAATTATTCTCTAATTCAATTCCCATAAACTGCTGTTAACTTTGATCCTTTCATCATTTTTGTTCATTGGTTTGTTGTAAATCTTATCGGTTGCCAACGCTTCACCTTTGTTGCAGCCGGTTCTCGTGTATCGTTATTGCTGCAATTTTTTATTGCTACAATATTTATTTGAATAAAAAGTTTAAGGTTCGCATGGGCAGTGCTTGAAAGTCTTGAAAGGATGTATACAAGTGGAACAAAGTTTCTACTAATAATTTTTAGTAAAAATTGTTATTAAGTATTTTTCGTGTTGCCCACTTAAGCACGTTGCCTGAAGGCAATCCCTCAAAATTTGGCATTCGGGGCCGACTAATTTGTATCGGATGTGGTATCGTTCCTTGCTACATTTTAACTGTCGCGATTGGCGATTCACGCCGGGAGTCGTATCAACTGGATATGGGCACGTTTGATAGGAAAATGGAGCATTTGTTACTAACCCTCGATTCATTTCGCTTCTATTTGGAATCCCGTAATTAGATACAAAATTATACTTTTGGTTACTTGTGCACACTAAGATGGTAAATGCTGTGCTAAAAGAGTTGTTTTTGCAATAGTAAACAGTGTGGTCGAGTCCTAAATAGCGTAATTATATGAAAGTTGAGCATTATCATAACGCGTTAGCGACCAACTTCAAATCGCAGTTTGCGCGTTGGGTAATGAAGAACGAATGGGTGAATGGGTTGATTTTCGATCATCGAAGGAATGGATACGGAGAAGTTGGACTTGTGGAAACTAGATCGGTCGATGGGTGAGTACGGGAGGATTTTGAATGAAATGGATGAGCATTTCGTGGACGAAGACAGAGCTAATTGACGGAAGTGTTTATTTGCAGTAGCCGTTTGGGACACTTTCCTTCAGGCCTTTGAGCGTTAGCAATCCCCTAGCTAAAGCATCGCCATTGCTATTCCACTTTTCAATAGCATTTTCGTGTTATGATTTGTGCGCAGCATTGACTCCTTCATTTTTTAGAAGATGGCGATGAATTCGATATAATCTTACCCCTTTCGCAATGGATGTAGCATTCTCTATCTCCATCTTCCTTCTCATGCTCCCCGTCGCCGCTTTTTCTGCCTCACTTTGCCTCTTTGATGATGGTTATGAGGAATTGTATGATTAAATTTATTTGTGTTTATTAGCACATAAAACATCATTTTCTATTAATCAATTTCCAACTAAGGTGCAAACTTGAATCTGTGCTCCCACTAAGGTAATTCCTTCAATTCATAACTGCAAAATTTGATAAACTTGATTCGAACCTCTTTTTAGTGCCGGCTTTATCAACAGCTCTTTTGTAGCTTTGAAAGGTGATGCTAAAAATTCGTCGGCGTCACCTTCTATACGAACATACTGTTAAGAAGAAGAATGAAATATGTTCTTCCTGTCAATTTTTTATAAAAGTAATTTGAATTTTAAGTCCAAAAGGAATCACTGGTTTTTTTAATGGTTTATTTACAGTGCCCTAACCCGGAACGTGGAGGTCCAGCGGTGGTTTCATCACAAAGCTGTTGAGGCTCCGCGTCCGGGAGTGAATGCCACCCAAGGGGTGATAACTCACGTGTTAATCTTCCCCCACTTACCAATGAAGTTATATATCTTAGTGAAAAGTAAATTATAAATTCCGCCACAGATAGAAAGCTTCTTGACGTGGGTCGTAGCGTAGCAGTAGGAGAATTTAAAGAGATCCGGATTCGCGCATGCATTAAAGATAAGCGAGGGTCTCCTCGGAATCCTATAGGAGGAGAAGTCGACATCCATTTACAAGGGCGTTTGTACCCTTCCCACCTGCATACCGCTTTAACTTTCTTCCCTTTCCCTCCTTAACTCCAGTGCCTGACAGAGGTCACACTGCCTAGGTGTCGCAGTTGACTAGGAGATTCAACATTAAGAAGAGCCCAGTTACTGTGCAGCAGTTATTTTCCTCTACCTTCTTGAATGTAGGCAGACATTGGATCATAGGTCGAGATTGGAGTAATTCTCTGTCCGTTTATTTCTCTTAATATGTTTTCAACAAATTGCTCTTTCAAACCCACTCTTCTGTGTTCCGTTTTCCATTTCTATAATATGGTCAGAGAAGTGGTCTCTCCCCCCTTTTCCCTCTCTAGCATCTTTTTTTCCACTCTTCACCGGCACGAGGAGGGTGTGGAAAAAATCGGGCGTACCGCTGTAAATAATTAACCGAAGCGAAGGGGAGAAGGGGGCTCTCCCAAGGGGGCACGTTTTTGCCCTTTACCCTCAACCGAAATCACATTCACTCCTCCCACCTGTAATTAGTTGTTTATGTGGTTCGCCCAACTAATAAAAAAGACGCAGTTTAGTCGGCCTGTCGACCTAATTACCTTTTCCTGGTTTGACTACATTTTGTTGGTGAAGAGGAGCCTGTCGGGATAACTCCAACAGCCAAAGAAGGCAGCTTTAGGCTCGAATGTTTTTGTTTTCCACTGATCTTATTTGATGGCAACAACTAGGAAACCTCCTAATTGCCTTGTCAGTAGCTTCAATAATTCACAAACCTTACCACCAGAGGTAGAACGTAACATTCTTAATCAATTTGCTTTTGGATTCCACAAAATCCATTCCTCTTGCCTTCAGTAAAGAGTCGATCTCTGCACTGGTGACAGTGGAAAACGAACTTGATCCTGTGGATGGCGAATCTGTGGCGACCCCTAGCGGAATGGTTGAGAATGAAGCTGACCTTCTACAGCAAGCCGTGAACCGCCTGGATCCATCCACGGGGCCTGTATGAAGATAACAAATAACCACAGGATGCGCATTCAACTCCTCTAGCAGCTGGATAGAGTGTGCACGGATGTGGTCAGGATTCATCGAAGTGTGAGAGAGTAGTCACAAAATATTGTCTCCATGAAACGGCTTTTAAGCTTATCTCTCTTTACAGACGCTTTTTTAATGACGAGGCTATTGCAGCCCAGCGGTGGGGATACTCGGTGGCCTGCTCATCTTCCTTTCCTTTCATGCACCTCCTAAGCATGGTGAGACTTTAGATCCAGCCTAAATGTCGGGAGGGGCCAGTGGTGCCGCAGTCAGGTGGCCTCTCATTTGCGCTCAACTTTTATTGGTGAATACTTTTACTGAAGCACTGACTGGAGAGGAGAGGGAGGAAATTTTATCACGGAGAGCGCCGAGGACGATGCTCAAATGGAGGAAGGAGCCATGCAACAAACTGGCTATTTGTTTACTCTCTTTGTCCTGCTAAGATCAGCGGTTCCGTGATCGCATCTTCGGTGGGCTTCAAGACCCATAGGTCCCCCGTCGTCTTCATGGAAGTCATAGGGTACTACACCTGCGCTTAATAAATCACCACCGATTCCTTTTAATGCACTCATCATGAGAAATAACTTCCGAAGAAAAATAATTTTTTTCATTTGCCAGTAATTCTCCAATAAATTGCAGGAATTTAAGTTAAAAAAGCAAGGTGTAGGCGATTTCCGATATGTCTTGCAGAAAGAATTTAAAAACACATCTTAGACCTTTGGAGAATAAAAATCTCTCATGCAGTAAATTCTTCTGCACTGCAAATGTGATGCAACTGGTAGAAAAGGAATGAATGAATTTATGCTTGCCTAAACAAAGACGGCGCATCTATCTACTCATGCTGCCATTGTCTCCCGGACACTGACCACAGGCGAATGCTGTAGTTCAATCTCCCCTTGAACACCTTTTTCATGGAAAGTCAAGAAGGGGAACTACAGCGGTTAGACATGTTGCCTAAGTAGGACATCGACCTGGTGAATCTCTTGAGAAAATCTGGTGCAGGTGCTGTTGCCCAGACTTTTATAATGTGTCGGCTACCTTGTGGTTGAGGATTAAAAGCCCAAATTTAAGGCTGTTTTATCATAGCAGACAATATTCCACAGAAGAAAACCACATTTTCAGAATCTATCGCATCATCCATGCGATGGACAAGAGACACTTCAGTCTTCGACCTGCGGCTAAAGAATAAGTCTAGATAACAATTGTTTGTGTGCCGTTAAAAAGGTACACAAAAACCTTTACCACTTTCTTAAAAACAGCAAAGAGGATGAGGAGTCCTTTTGTGAAGCCATCAATGGGTGAAGTGAATAGTTATACAATGGTCTTATCAGCGGCAGATGTTGAGTCCTCTTGGTAAACGGTCGAGCGCATCGCGGATCCTAAGCTGCCTCATAAATGCAGAGGAAGGCCAATTGCATTGGTCGAAAGGCAACCGGATCTGAGTGTTGGGCTCGAGAGCACCAATTTCCCTGCGACCCTTACTTCAACAAGGCTTCCTCCAAGTTCATTTTCTCACTTAGCTGCCTATCTTGAAAGATAAGTCTTTCCTCAGCAGCTACCACTGGCCATCATCCAAATTCAAACCAGTTGTCAGGTTTAACTTGCCCTGCTAAATAATTTTAATGATGCCACCATTGACATGAAGCCGCTGGCGTTTGGAATCAAGGCATCAAATTCCACAGTCCAGTCGCATTGAATTTAGTGGCAAATGAGCTTGTGCTCTCCATACAATAACATCTTCCATCATATTGCAATCCAAACTCCAAAAAGTGTGCACAAAAATTGCAGAGCAAAGTTACTACTATTATCCCTCCTCCACCCAAGTACGCAGTAAAAGATGTAATATTGCATAAAAAAGGAGCAATGCTTCAGTAGCTGTGCGTCCAGGTGAATCCATTGTTGCCGATGGCACGGAAAAAAGTGGAACAGTTCCGACATTTTGACAAAAATTGCATCATAGCAGGGACTGTTTGGGAGATGACTAGGTAAAAACGGTGATATAAGTTCTTTTTAGGAAGCCTGTCATGCTCTAGCAGTAAGCTGCCCTAAAAAGCCTTTTAGAAGGCTCAATCTAGAAATTAATTAAAAATTCTACAATTAATTAATAACTACGAGTGGAAATAAAACAATCGTGGGTTCCAACAAAACGACGATAAAAAGAGGGCAAATTTGCCGGTGGATAACGCTCTGACCGGAAGTAGTCAACTTCTGGAAGGGCCTCATTAAGGAAGTGGCAATCACAGAGTGCTCTGCCCACCACGTCGAGATCACTGTTGGCTTTATGACATCTCCACAATGGGGGACTAGCAACGCCGCATTATTTGAGAGTGAATTTTGCCATCAGCTAAGCAGCGAAATGTTTAGAACCTTTAGTGACAACCAGACAACCAAATATTTGCTCCTCTGCAAAGGTTTCGTGGGTAGGGGATGGGACACCGGAGACAGGGATGGACGTCAGACCATCATGCCCTATTTGGTCCCTTCTTTTGCAGGCATATAAAAACAACACTTTTAAAGGCGGATTTCTTCGCAGTGCAAAATTTGCAATAGGATTTTCTTACATGGTAAGTTTGAGGTGTTCGCAGAGTGTTCGTATGGACGAGCACTGAAGGGATTGACGCCCTATTTCTAATTTTACCCAAATGTCAAACATTAGCCGCGGTTCCTCCTGTGAGATTGTTTTGCAATGGACAAGTAGAAGGAGCAGGCAATCCGAATCAGAATTTTTTAAATTTACTTTAAATTTCGTTGCTTAATAAAGGGGTAGAACTTTCATGCATTTAAAAGAAAAAGTGGGATTTTTGAAATAAAACTAACACAATGGCTTAGGAAGTGATGGTTACCGTGGTAACACTTATCGAAGCAGCACCACCAATTTCGTTATAAATTGACCAAAGAAGAATAAAAATGCTGCGAAGTTTTGCCTGCTTTTGCGATACCTTTTACGGAGGCCCAGTGAAAGGTCACGGAAGGTTGCCCGAAAAGGTCAGTGAGGCAAACAGAAGTCTTTTTTTACTTTCTGAAGAGGTCAAGGATACAATTCACTTAGAAGGCAAAAGATAGACTCAATTAAATGTTTGTTGCATTGGGACTAAGGAATGCTTGAAAGCGAGACGTTTGAAAAAAAATATAATCGCATTTCAAGTTACCTGCACGATGCAAGAATGCACCATACCCAAAAAGATTTAAAATTTAATAAAATTAACTCTCTTTGACGCCTAAATGCAACGAAAAAGGAGACGAAGGAGGTGGAGGCTGCAAATTAAGTCATCCAAAAAAGTTAAAATACATGGAACTGCTTGCTCCAGCAAACACCCTCCGTGTAGGGCCGAGCGCAGTTGTTGCAGGCTCGAAAAAATGCGAGAACAGGCACCTTCCAACTTGCTTTCACTTTTGCAATTCATGTTACAAGCTAAATTAATACAAATGTATCCCCTAGTGCCCATTTCACAAGTGACCGAATTCCTTTCCCCTTTTTTAAAACAAAAAACAAGGCAGCGTCGACACATATGCACAGCTTTGGGAGTTAAATTTTCGTGTTAAATAAAGCAATAATGCCCGCCTTTTTCATCACATTTCCTGTAACTAGCTTTTGGGCTATAGCACTTCAAAATCTGCTATGAAAATGATTTCGTAGTCATTGGAGCGGTTCGAGAATCAATCGGCCTTCAATAAAGCGAGCCCCAAATGAAGGAGGGGGCAGCAACGCGTCTTGAATGCATTAAGAAGAAAAGGAGAAGTTATTTGTTTCCTTAAGTGGTCATGTATTTCTCCAAAAATGCCAATGTTTCGAGGTGGCTGTCTATCAGTTCCCAGTGTCCGCTGGTGGGTATCAACGAGGTCTACTGGGTGGTAGGACAATGTCCTTAATGAAGATCAATTCAACAAGATTCAACTAGTCGCTCCACAGATTACAGGATCAAAGTTCATGCTTCATTTGGTAAAAAATCTGTGCATTACTTTTTAATGGAGCGCCTTTGCTTTGATCAACACAGGAGGTCCCAAGAACAAACCTTGGAAGAGGGAACCATGCCATGTAGCAAAGCGACATTTCTTTGCACCTTCTTACTCACCTTCCACAATTCTGGCAGCTTAAATTTTTCATTGTAGGTGATGCAGATTACAAAGCAAACCCTTAAATATAATCAAGTGGTTTAAAGATTTTAGAAAGAGCAATAAAGCCGATGGCTAAATAAGCCTCTCATTGACGGCAACAATCTGTGGTAGCCCAATTTCCCTTAGCAAAAGGAAATCCATCCGCAAATTTCACTACTCTCGAAATGCTTTTGCCTTAGGGGCTAAAAGTATCCAGCTCCAGCTGCTTCCATTCTGGCCCTTAAATGGCGAATTTATTCTGCCCACGCTGAATGAGGTCATGTGACTGCCCAGTGCCGAGAAAGAGGAATGCTAGCTTAAAGAACATAGAAGAATTACCAGTACTTTCCTTCTTCCTACCCTTCTCATAAGTTTTTTTTGTGGCATAGCACATGATTTCACTTAAAACAAGAGTTTTGTTATGGGAGTATGGACTTCTGGGAATGATGATGTCGGAGTTGTTTGAAGAACACAAAAATCATCTCATCACATTTCACTTGGTAGACAAGCTAACGATGGCGTGTTGTTTTTATGTCCTACATGAAAGAAGTAATTGACAAGTTAATTGCCTTTGAAGGCAATTGTCATCCATTAGTGCTTGTGGGTGGAACTCCGCATCATCCCCGTTGAGGGTGGAACCTTATCATCACTCGGGACTTTGGACACAACGAAAAACGCTTCGCAAGGGATTATTTGAACGGTGAGAATTGCATTCTCTTAACGTGAAGTGAGGAATCTGCTTAATGTCCTTCAAACCATTATTAGATTAAAAAAACCAGTAAAATGACTGGAGAAATTATAACAACTTTAAACACATCGGCCTTGACCAAAATTTAACAATGACTGGGTTGAGAATTAGAATGAAGTAGTACAGAGCAAAATAAGTGTACCGACGGGCTGCCGCGGGCAACCGCAATTCACAAGCCCCATAAATCCACTCCAGTTTGCATGAATTGTAATTTTTATTTGTATTTATGCGACTCAACCTTTTTGTTTTTTATTTGTATTGTATGGGACACATGAATGCTTTCTTTTTGCAGGATAGACACCGAACACCGAATACACATTCATTTCAACGTTAGATTAAGGCTAAAATTCAGACACCTGTCGCAAATACCACCCCTAAAAAATTTTGGACAAAGTTTACAAATGTACTCCAAAAACAAGGCTGTTAAAATTTTTCAAAATGCAGAAGATTTTATGTGTCTTACAGGTTCACCAGTCCGCTGCATATCTCTTCGAAATCTTTGGGAATTAAACGAGTGTTTCAGTGTCAATCGCCGTTTTCCTGGAGTAATTGCGCTTGCAAAATGGAACCTATGAAAAGTTGCAAGTTTGACAAAAGTAGCACCAGAAACAGTAGCAAGACAACACCAGCACCAAACAGGAGCACATATCGTTTACAAGTGCATGCATACACGCACGCACGTACACAATCCATCATTTGGAGGGCTCCACCGCTCTCCCGTCGCATCGCATCGCATCGCATCGCGATGCAATGCATCGTTGGCTTTTTTCTGTGGAGCGTACACACGCTCGCGTTCAACCCTCCCTCCGTTCGCTTGATGCACACACGCACGCCTTCGTTCTGATGCGTGGGAATTGGCAAGAGGCAACTTCTGCCTTTCTCCACTCCCCTTTGCTTTGCCCCTACGCTTGCATTCACTAGCCAATCCCCTATCACTCCGAGCGCAGTGCAGAGGAGCGGAGGGGTAGGGACTGGCGTATCATCCCCCCTCCTCCCTCCCTGTCCCCCTATCCCTCCTCCTCTTCCCCTTTCTCTCGCGTTAGTGCGCTGCCGCCGCCGATAGAGTTTTTTAGCCGCGTGAGGAGGAGGGTGGGAGAGCCAGGGAGCGAGCGATGCGTGCTAGCGTCCAAAAAAAGCCACCGCGGCAGGCAGCGCAAAGGGGAGATTGGAGGCTATTTTTTCCCCGCTGCGCGCATTCGCGTGCGTGCGTGAACGGGCTTTCATCGCAAGGACGTAGGCGCGCGATTGGCCAATTTTGTGGATAAGGCGACAGGGGTGGATAGGAGAGAGAGCGCGAGAGAGAGAGAGTGGGATTTAGAAAAATGCGCGGCGATGTGCGTGCAGTGAATCTACCCCAAAAGAATGAAATTGGCCCAAATGCACCACTGAAGAGGAGGATTTAATTTTGATGAAGTCTTTTTAGGCCAAAGTTTTCATTCAGTGTTGTTTGGGTTGTCGAACTATTAATGATGCTCTATTTCAATTATGCGACCTTAAGGAAATTGTATTCATGTGTGGTTATAGAAGGAGAAATTACACTTAGTTCAGGTATCAGGACTTTAGTCAACCTCATCACAAAACATTCTGATTCCAGCGTTGTCAAATTTCCCAACTCAAAAGTGCTAAACTTAAACGCCTAAATTTAAGCCTCTCACTGGACTCCAATTAATTTTAATTTTCAGCTAATGCGGACATTTTTTGTGTAGTTTTCAAGCGTCCTTTTGTTAGCTGTGGAAGAATTTTTTCTCACAAACCGTACAATGAGGAAGCGGGAAAAAGTGGTTTAAACTTTTGACAGGAAAAGAAAAGTGGCTCTAAATAGGAAAGGAGAAAAATCGCGGAAAATGCTTGCAGTGTGCGGCTAGTTGTCATTTTGACCGTGCCTTCATAAATACTAGCGCCAATGCCGAGATATACAAGGAAAAAGTTTTGGCGGAAATACGGTTTTATTGCCCTCACAAGAAGAATACGATTTTGAAATAGGAGGCGAAAGTGCGAGCACCTACGGCTATTGTTCGTAAAAGTTTCATTAACCTTAAAGTTTTTCTTTAAGAAGTCACAATCTGACTAACTGGGCTTGTTGCTGCCCACTTTTGCTCTGTTTTACGCACATTCCTGGTTTCGGTGTGCTGCCTCGGTGCAGCAACTCAAAGTCTGCGCACGGTAAATACAAGTTTTTGGCCCCGTATCCATGCTACCTGCTCTGAGACCTTGGCGATCATGACGCCATAAAAAGCGATCTAAAGGCTGGTGACAACTCCCATGAGGAAAACATTTGGTGAATTTAACGGCGGAGCTGAAGTGGAGAAGAGCTGGAGCCTACTAAGCGCCCATGGCGGCTGTGCAGACCAGTAGAAGTACGAGTGTGGAGCCACAAGTGCCCTCAAAGCTAAAACAAAGGATCAAACTGGTGGGTTACCGTATTAAATTACGTTTAGCAAAGAATACGAACGCATACTAAAGGCATGGAGAAAGCAGAAAAACAAACCCTTGGCATGCTACGTTTTGCTACGGACGAAACAAAGAACCAAAATACATTAGTGTAAGCAAAAAAATAAGCAATGATTTTGTTAAGACAGATTGATAATCATCTATCTGATAACTCAGCCACTTAACCTGGCGTTGTAGCTCCAATTGCTGGGAGTGTATAGCCCAAAGTAACGCCATTTCCAGAGGGGCCAAAATAGACTGAGTGTTTACGCATAATTTTTTTGCTCAAAAAGCCCCATCGAATGCATAAACACGTCAGAGGCACCATCGCAGGCATAGTTTATGCGCAAGGACCGAACCACGTGCTTGAGGTCCGCGTCGAACAAATCGAGGTGGGTTTGGAAGACGCCCCAACTAGGAATGCGTGAGCATTAAGGAAAAGGATGAGGCAGGCCAGAGGGAAGTACCACAGTAAGGGTGCCTTTCTCCTATGCTGATTGTCTTCGACATGAGGTCCCATTTCGTGCAAAATTAGTAGGCCATAGGACTCGACTTTAGTTGCTCCGTTAAAGATGAGCCGATTTTTTAACTTGCAGCAAATTGCTCCTGCTCGTTTTTGCATAAAAACCCGGTAGAATGAATCTTTTTGACTGTTATGGCAATAAAAATGCGTTAATTTTTTGTTTATAAAACCACTTTTACATAAAAAATCAATTTATTGCGCTATGCGCTTGATTGCCTTTTTTGAGGCAATGTTTTTAGGGTCAGGAGGCGGCTTTGATTGCCGAAAAGTGAGCCAACAATGCGTAAGCAAATGTGCAGATATCCACCACTGTCTGGAGGCAGCTGGCTAACGGGAATTTTCATGGCGCTGCTGAGGAACTCCACCTGGATCGATCGGCCTAATAACAAAGGTCTTAGATTTTCTTGGCAATGTGATTTTTAGCACACAGTCTTTCGACATTTGATGTTATTGGGATTAAAGACTGCCTCCTGTGCAAAGCCCCAACGGTCGGTGCGCCGCTGGTCAAGGCAGCCATTCAGTCTAACACCAGAGGTGGCAAAGCATTTGTCAAAGTTAGCAACTAAACGCCACTACAGAGGACCTTGTCATTCCGGCAACCAATCCTTGCTTCTGGCACTTATCCGCTGTCAAAACACACGAGTTAGCCATCCAATGACCAGTGCTGTGTAACTGTAGTCTTCAAATAAAGAAGGCGATTAATGCAAAAATTGTTAAGCTAAATAAAAAACTTTATTTTTTTAATTAAATGCCTGGCGAGTGAACCCCAGTGTATTGCCAATGGATACTTTTAAGAAACCTTTTTTGATAAATGAAACACCTCACAAAACTTAGTGCAAAAAAATTAAAGGACGCTAAACAGAGCAGAAGGGATGTGAGGAGGGGAACTTTTTTCTCTAACTCCAGCACACACAAATGAAGAGTGATTTACGTGTCAGCGCCAATGTTAGCGCCATGGCTGTATCAGACCTTTTTGCTTCTCCTCACTCTTGTTTTCGTCGTTAGCGTCGCAGCAGTGTCGTTCGGTCTGCCTCCCACAATAGTCATCTCCATGTTGGCCTCGACAGCTGTGCGCTACGGACTGTGAAGTGGCTCCTTTTTTCATCTCACAATTCCATCTCCTCTCCACAGTTTCGCCCTTGACAGGCGCCATTAATCACAAGGGGAGGAAATTCGCCTTTGAAAATCCCCAATGCTACACCTGATGGGGGATAGAAACGATAGGGAATGAATAAAGCAGGACGATCAACAATATGTCAGTCGAGATGGAAATTAAGTCAAACAGTCAACATTTATTAATGATTGTTTTCTCATTTTCTAAGAAGCATTTTTCGCATTCGGAGGGTCTAAAGTTGCCGTCAAGAAGTACCATTAAAAGGAAGATGAGACGAAGGTGGACGCATTGTGACAGGATCAAAGGTCATTTGAAGGCATAAGACGCTTCCTTTTAAGGCGCCCAAATATACTTCACAAAATTCATTTCTTCCCATCCCCATCGCTTTACGATTTACTTTAAAAACTTGTCTTTACTCTCAGGGTAGTCAGACTAAATCGCGGTTAGAGTCACTGGTACCCACTGCTGAGGAAGAAATTATGTTATTCTGCAGAAAAACATTTCCCTGACAATTCGAATCCGACTTTTATGTAAAGAAGTGTTGGTCACCTACCTTGTGGTCCACTGGGTGAGTGTGTCAAGAGTGAACTAAATTGGGCAGAAAATGAGCGTTTTTAAATCAACTACTGGCATAAAGGGGATAGAGGTTGAGCCTAACTGCCCAGGAACATGAACTGAATTTATGTTTAGAGAAGAAACTAGTGACTTATCTGATTTCAAAGGTGAGGGCAACCATGCAAACATCCACTGATGCGTCACTCTTTTCATGACGAGGTATAGCTTGAACCTTCGCTGTTAGTATAAGTGCTTTTACACACCGAAGGATGATGTGGACTTTGCTTAAACGCCACTGCACTTAAAGGAAATCTAAAAAACTGGGCGCACAATAGGCACTGCAACCAACTTCCACGACACCTCATAGTGATTGGAACGATTTGAGGGTAAAACTGGCAGATGTCTACAAGTTGAGAGGAAAAAAGCGATTGTCCACGTATAAGTCGTCATGCACTGAGACCAGTCTAAGTAGCCCTTAAATTTAATCTAATGTCGGCATCTTGTGTTTAAATTAGTTAAAAAAGGCTTCGCGGTGCGGCCTTTACATCAGTGCTTCTGGCCGCTACTTATCAAAAAAAATGCAAAAATTTGCGTTTACAGAATAAAATGGCAGAAAAGTGCTCATTCAAATGAAGCTTAGTTTTAAGTCAGTGGATAAAATTATGCCTTACACATTTAAAGAAACAAAGTTATAACAATTGTTGATGTTAATAATCGTTCGAATTTGCCAACCAGATTTGATTCTTCCTTGAAACGAAAGTTTCTGCTCATTTCTATCCCCTCGTTGATATGATGGCACGGCTTTTTTCGCCATTAACCTAAAGTCCATATGAGAATGCCTCTTCTAGGTGACTGTACACAACAACCGTAGCTGGAAAACATCAATCACGCATAGGAGAGATGTACATTTCCCTTCCTCTTCATGGACATGCGTGGACCTGGTGGTGCTATCCACCATTTTTTGCTCCCGAAAGGGCACTTAGCCACCGATCATATCAGAAGTTGTTCTTCAATCTAGTCGTAGGGGAGTTCGAAAATACGGCAACTCTCTTAACTCATCGGATGGCAATCCCTCCCTCTGTGTGTGTGTGTGTTTCAAAGTAATGAAGACTAGAAAGGCCTCACACGAAGGTTAGCGGACAGTTTAGTGCATTTCCATTGTGAAAATTCAAAACAATTAAACAGCGAATAGTCCAATCCTCTGGCTATGAATTGTAAAATGCTCATAATTTGGTCCCTAAGCAAATAATGCTACAGTGGTACATTCTAAACGCCCTTTGAACCACTGTTAGGAATGATATTTATACCAATCGAGGTAAAATTGCCCAAAAAATGATTTTAGTTTTGACATTTCTTCAAAAAATTGAAAGGAGAACAAAGTTGAAAAAGGATCCCACATTGGAGAGGCAAAAGGGCTCTTTAAAAGCTGCCCACTTTTTAGGCGAAATTGTTTTTAACCACACATTTTACCTTACTCTGTGAAGGCCCTAAAATTGCACAAGTCATCAACGAATTGGGGAATTCTACTTTGCTACCTTAGAATAAATCCCAGTAGCATTAACAATATTTTTCCACAAAATTACCCCTTAGTCGCCGAGTTTGTCTAGATTCAATGACTCCGACCTGACCGTGGCAGCTCCAAACAGCAACCGAATCCTAATAAACTTAACAATTGATCCTAACCACACTTTTTAAGCTGTGAAGACGTGAGGTGGCGAGGGGAAGAGAGAACTGACTTTTCAGTGGCGCCAAGTCACCTAGACATTTCGTTTCGTGGTAGTTAGATTACCTTGTTCTAACATAGGGCACTCTCAATGAAAAAATGACTTCGAAGAGGGAGAGAAAGAGAGAGGAGAAAATCGTCTCTAATCTGAAATTTTATCTCGTCCATATCACATATGCGTTGAGTCAATGAAACACAAAAATTATTTCACAGTTTATACTTTCCTATCAAGTGACTACCTAAACAGACAAATATATGCCTTGAATTGTTGATCAGAATGGGCATGAAATGTCTGAACTCTGCGCAACAGCTGTAAAGGCGTCAACACGACGCGATGAAGGCTTCTCCGGGTGGTGATTAAGCACCACGACAAAGAGATGGATAACGAATAGTAAAGGTTAAGACTGATTCCAATTTTTAAGCAGTTTCCTGTCTAGCTGGTTCTGGCGGGAAGTTTTGTAGAGGCAAAATACAGATTATCGAGGGTCATATCGAGTGCGTTACAAGCACAGCCAAGGCCCATGATTTCCATTGCCATTCGCAGTAGCTCGGAGGTGGTTGTCAAGCCTGAAAGATTGTGTAGGCCTTTGCCCTGTTCCCACTGTTGGCACAAGATTCTTTAGATTTATTAAGCAAAGGAATCTCCGGTCGTAACTTGGTTAATTGCCTAATGCTGCACCACAGTCTGCGCACCTGAACTGACCGATTTGACAGCTATGTAAAAGGTGATGAATTGTAATTTTCCCAGAAGCAAATAGCACATGTCTTTTGCCAATAGGAGCATCAGTCATTCGGGTTAGACTGCAAAGCACTACTAAATTACCATAAGCTGATTTAGGGCATAGGATGTCACATATCTGTAACGCTACAAATGTGCGACGCTGGCAGCAGGCGCATTAGTTACAGCCTTAAAAGCCTTCCTTTAAAACTTGACTGGACAATCTCTAAGTGCTCTGAAGTCCTTTTCCCTTCATTATGCGTTTACGAAATAAAACTGCATGAAGTTGAATCTGTTTTAAGTTCTTGGTAAGGACCCGCCCTTGAAGAAACGTTAATTTCTATCCGAAAACTAATAAACTGTCGATAACATTTATGGTTATAGAGCTATTAAATGATACCCTTACGATCAACAGGAAAAAGACCATTTAAAAACAGGTTAAGGATGAATGCGTTCCTTGAGAAACATATTCAGTATAGTTGAATCTGCTACTCACTGTAATCCCTGCGCTAAGGTTTTAGGGAATGGCTTTTGGATCGCATTCACTAATTTTCCCAAAAAGTCTCCCTTTTAAGTTGGTTGGCGAATTTCGCTCCGCCAACTCCCACACTCCCACCCTCCATTCTGTGGAAGAGTTGTCAAGACGAAGAAAAACCCGCCTCCTCCATTTCGATGATCCCTCCTTTTTCTGCGAATCCGCGGCACTTCTTTAAACCACAGGAAAGCGCAATCACGCAGGCAAGAATCAGAAGGAGTTGAAGCACACTTTTTCCAGTCTTCCCTTCTCACGCAAGGTACTTCCTACACCCGAAACGTACGGATTTTAGGTCTCCAAATTTAATCGGTGCCGAAGTACCTGTTGGAACATGAAGCTCGTGAAATTATTTCCTTCCCTCCTCCTCTGGATAAAATTCACTTGATTAATGGCCTCCTGTCTTTGCAATTGAGTGAGAGATTAATTTAAAATCAGCCGTGCCCTTTGTACAGTGAAGCCAGTAAGCCAGAAACTTTGTGATAAAGAGAGTAAACAAAATTTAATTAACTCGGACTGCATAAGGCGATTCTTCATCCTTGTCGCCTTGGAATGAAAAGTCGAATATAAGATTTGCACGTTTTACTTGCTTTTGTTACCCAAAACGTGTTCCTGTTTTGACCACCGTAGACAATTTAGGCCTACTCCTTCCACTTCTCTTAACTTCATCTCGCAGATTACTTAAGGGAACGAGGAAATAATGTTTGATGCCTCAAAAGTGACTCTTTAATCAACTTTGGCTACTCTTCGATAAAAAATGATTGAACAATTTACAAACACAAAAAGCATTTTAAATAGCGACTTATACAATCCAATCGAGATATGCACTACTCTAGAAATATCTCAACTTCTTAAAGCCTACACAAAATTTTTCACTTTTAAACAATGGAATAGAGACCTCAGGCTCTGCTGATAGGTTGTATTAAAACGGGAGGGATACAAATGAATCCACCCGGGGCTTGTGAATGAAGCATAGAAATCAAGCATTTTGTTAAGCCTGGGTACATGGCCAACCCAAACTCACAGTAGAAGTTGAATTTAAGACTACAAAAGGCGAATGACGACTGTGCATTGGAAGGAAAACTTTCCTTCTAGCCATGGACAAAAATGTTCAAGGTGGAGAGGATGCTACGAGGTGTGAAAAAATACCGAAAAACCCACCTTGACAGGTGTTGGCGAAGGACGGACGACTGAAAAAGGTCTTTTCGGGCAGCTTTTAACTTTGTCAATCTGAAAAAGATCTTTTTCACAAAAAATTAACAAAATTTAGGGACATTTTTGCGACCGTTGAAAAATTAACATTTGGAGAGCAGCCCGAATTTTCTAGGCAGGGACTAATAGTAGAATAGAATGCAATCATGTCCAATTCGAGAAAAAAATTTGCTATAACCTAGAAAACCTCAATCAAAAATGTCTCAAATCTTAAAAAATGCGACCAACTTTTTCGTGATAGGCACAGGCAAGATAAGAAAGTGGTCGTATATCCTATGAGAATCTTCGTTTAAGCAGCCTGCGCTTGACCGTCCACCTAAAAGTTGAATTTTCCGCAGTACTGCAAAGATTTTGCCCCGTTTTTAATTGTAAGATTGCGGAGACTAAACTTTTGCGAGTAGCACAATATCGGTTCCAGCGAAGCGTCAGGCGAAGGGAGGACTTCGAGGGTCATTTTTGCGAAGCAAATTTGTGGAGCAATCCCGAGGGCCTAAAAATGGTCTACGAAAGGTGAAGGCTCGAACGTGAGACGTGAATAAATGGGATACCGAAACACAGTTTAACGTAACTTTTTCGTCAAGCCCCAGGATTAGTTAGCTCATCCTCCACTTGAGATGGTATGATGCTAAAATAGATTTTAACTTAGCCATTCAAAGGACGTCAACCAGGAATGTTAGTTAAAGTTTGCCTCGGGTGGTTGATGAGCTACTTTACTGCTCCAACTGGGGCAGGCAATAAATTTTTTTCTCATTTTAAAGTAAAACCTTCGAGGGAACGAGTCCCACTATAAGGCAAATCACCCATTTTTGATGTGTATAAGTTTGATTCCACCTCTCGCCTAAATTATTTTTGATAAATTTAACATTTATCACTCAGCTAAATCGCAAATTTTCCGTGCCAAGAGCACAAACATTTGATACTTTTTGTATTTTGAGGCGACAGTAAACCAGCCAGCTAAAAGTAAGTGGATTTGGAAAAAAGGACAAGATGCCGCAAAGCAGAGAGGGCGAGAGAGAGAGAGAGCATAAAAACCATTAACAGCGCGAGCTCTTTGAGGAGGTTGGTAAGCGTGCACCCCTCTTCTACTCCTGTATCCGCCTCCCTCCCTCCACCCCTCCATCCCGCCCTCCCTTAGAAGCAGCAGAGACAAAAAAGGACACCCCCTCCCCACTCCCTCTCCCCGGCCAAAGAACGTCAGTTGTCAGCCGCGGGAGTAGAAAGACACTTTTTGTCTTTCTCGCCTTTAAACCTTTGCAGATCGCCGCTACGATCAGAGGGAAGTTTGGCGGTGCTATCAATGACAATGCGTGTAAAGCTGTCACCTTCTGGATTCCTTTCCTCTCCCAGAAACCAAAAATTTGACATTCAAAAAGTAAAAATAAGCAACAAGTTGCGCTTTATAACTCGAACCAAACATTGACATTGTTCTGATTTAATGCAATGAATAACTGTGAAGTTGGGAAAAAACGGTTCCATAGTTGATGGAAAATTGTGGTTTAGTACACTCCGCTCCTGAGGTGACGCTGATTGCTGTCTGACGTAGATCGAGCACTTAATAGTGATTTAGGAATTGACCGGTGAGGAACGAAATTCGCAATGAGTCATGAATGACTTTTGTGCAAGCCACTCATAGCTCACATCACATCAGCCAGACTTTCGGCACTTGTTTGCCATGTACCTAGATGGATAAACACTTCTGTTGTTGCTGTGTTATTTCCACAGTCTTGGTAATTCGACGTTTCAAAACTCACTTTAAACCAGTCAGAGATGTGCAACTCCTCCCACGCGCATTTGCTGCCTTTTAAGCTGCAATGCAAATGTTGGTTGGCAAACAGTTTAAGCTGCAAAAGGGTCAGATTGAGTGGAATTGCATGACATATTTCATATTTACTCAAGCAGAACCCACCTAGTAACTTCTATTTAACACTCTTCCTTATATTCACTCTTCGAGCCCTAAGAATTTGACGTCTCTTGCCTGGTGGCCAAGTATACGTTTAACAGGTAGAGATCGGGCCTGTCAACCCAAATCCTATCGCTCTAATTGTATTCAGACGGTACGATCAAAGTCCTAGCCTCCGGCCGACTAAAAGGTATCTCTGAACGCATTAATCATAAGACATAATGGAATGCTAGATAGTCGTAGTGAACGGCAGCCTCAATTCGAAAAGGGAAGAGTAGGACACGACGAAAAGACGGTGGGCCAACTCCTCCCATTTCGCCACCTCTTTACAAAAGTTCTTAGTTCTGAATTGTCAAGGCCATTGTGATGCAGTGGAAGCGTAAGGAGGAGTCGGCCTTGCCACCATCAATGGCGAAATAAGAGGTCAAGGGACCACGTGGTCCTAATATGCACGTCGGGCTTCGGCATCAGGTTCACTTGAATGTCGGAATGAAGCAATAGGATTCTTCTATCAAATCAAACTACTTCATTAACAAACATCAACCTAAAGAAAATTCCTCATAAGAATGTAAGCTTTGTTTAGCTGGGGTTTTAAAAACCCTTAAAACATTTGAATATTTTTCCTAGTTGCATGAGTCTGCTATTCACGAGTTGTCTTTAAGCGACCTTGAAAAAGCATTTAATAAAGCATTTAAGAACCGTCTGATTAAAAAATATTCAGGCCCATCTTTAAGAATAGTTCCACAAATTTAAAAAGCCCTGGATTATTTAACGCATCGACTTGTTTCGGTACTTGAATGTGAATTTTTTGACTATGCTTGGTCCGACTGCCACTACTTTCTAATAAAATTGGATAACTGAGGCCAAAATCGCCCTCGCGTACCACTACTTGGCTAATTTTTGCATTAGGAAATGCAAAATATTCCTAAGTTGTCTGGATGACATAAAATTCTACACAAGTTCTTAAGGCCACCGAGTGTTCCGAGTGCGTCTTCCATTCGAACAAAACGTTTTATCCACTCCGTATTAGTCCAGCACTCCCCATCCTCGCTCCTCTATGAGGATGAACCAGCAACCAACTCTCTCCTCTGTACAGCGCAGATATCAAATGTCAAACAAAGGGGGAAATGAACAGAGAGAATTGGTGTTAGAGCTTCCCCCCTCCATGTCTTTTTCCAAAATAAATGCTAGACCGATTCGAGAGGCCAATAATATCACCCCACTTCATGCATCTAGGGGGCCATTAATGGTGTGTTGAAATGCTGCGCCATGAAAAATGATGACGTTTCCTTTCTCGCAATAATAATTCACCCCACCTTAAAGTCATTCATCATTTTAGTTGCCTTTTTTATCATTGCTACTGTTGTTGTGTTACAGCAGCAACAGGAGCAGCAGTGGCAGCAGCTTCGCCCTTTTTCAAGATATAGTAAAGGAGAGAACGAGGAAACATCTAATGGAGCAAAGAGGGTTTCCGTTGTTAGTTGGTCACGCATTTGCACTCAGACCACTAACGAAATTAATAATTAAATGGCTTGTTGACTTTCACCAATTATCCACGGTATTAAGTTTGCTTCCAATTTGTGAGTTTGATTTATCTATCCTAAAAAAATAATCTGCTGATAAATCCAAGAAGTGACTTGCTCCGTTTTCCTCCTCCCACACTACTTTACTAAATAGAGTGTCGAATAACTTTCCTTCGAGAAGCATCCAACCAATTGCGAGAGCGGATCTGGAAAGCCGTATTTACACATGTCTTCTTCAATTTCCAAAACCAAACTCATCACTATCAGTCATAATCTTCTCCCCTCTTTTGCCTTAACTCAAAATCAACGCTTAATTAGAGCTGAAACTAAATTTGCGCTAGCATCTCTGCAGCCACTGTAAGAAGCAGCAGCGGCAGCAGCAAGCGCGCACAGTGGCCGCCCATTTTTTCACAACAATATGCAACTGAGCATGTACTCATTGCCTCTCCCTATCCTCCAAGCGTGCAAAGATGTGTGTGTTAGTGAAGAAGGGAGGAGGAGGGAATTGAGCAGAGTTTGGGTTGCCCTAATCCCTTCGCCCCTCTCCCCTTGCAGAGAAGCAGCGGCAGAAGCACCACTGCTAGTGGCGCGTTGGCAGCGAGCAAACGCGCACGCGCAAATTTTTTTTGCAGAGCGGCTTTGCTAAAGTTGGAATTTTCACCTCCCTCTCCACCTCCTTCTCTCTCTTCCACCAAGGCGACGACTGCTGAGAGTACTGAGCCATTGAAGAAACTCTGTTGAGGAGAGATCTTGCATTCATGCAAAAATGCCCCAAAACGCAATGCGGATGAGTAGAAAGACAACATAATTCGAAGCAGGAAAGACTAAATTAACCAGTCTGGTTTTTATCTATATTCAAGGTACATTAAATCTCCTCCCCGAAACTTGTTTTAACATTCATGTAAAAGTCGTCCATATGTGGTACCCGTGAAGGGAATTTTTTTAATTCCAGGCAAATGATACGTGCCTGTCAGCCTGCAGTCTTACATGCATCAGATAGAACAGGCATTAAGAGCTTTTTTGATTTACTTTTGAAGTGTTATTTAGTTTTGTTTGATAAATACATGAGAAAATTAGGGCGATCTGCACGTTGTGCTGCAATAAATGTGATAAATTAAAATTGGGTAAAATCCGAAGTCCGACGACGCCGCAATGGCAAAGCAGCCATCGTGGTTTTCTGGTGAAGGCCTAGCAATGGCTGCCAGCGTGAAAGTAAAGTCAGATGGTTAGCTTGACAAAATTTTTCCGAAAAGTAGTTTTTTTGTCACAATACTTAATTAATTTTTCTGGCCAGCATTGTGCATTGAATCTTAGGGGACTTTGATGGCTTTTTGTCTGTATATAGCGATGCGATTTAAAGCGCAGTCAATCTGCAACTGACATGATGTTTTATGTAGGACTTGGCCCGGGTGTAACTCTCAGTTTTGGTAATGGAGCACCTAAAGGCTACTCCACTATGCCTCCGCTGGACGACGGTTCTCGAGCCGTGGGACTCTACGTGTCGCAAATGCATTATTCTTGTGTATCTAAGAGAGTTATAGGTTGCTGCATTGGTTCATACTGGAGGCGCGCCGTTTCACAAGCGTGTAGTCAAGTCTCTTGCTGGGATTTAGGGAGAGACAATAGAGGCTAAGGTGAAGTATTCTAAAACAATAGTCCACAAAGTTCTACGCCGCAACCGAAGTTTTGATTGTGAAAATGCTAAATGCCAAGGAGTACTTGTCGGACCTGATTCATGGCGGAAGTCCTTGTGGCATTGGAGTGCGTTCAATTGCGATAAGCAATTTCTAGCGTTTTAGGAAGGAAATGCTTTTAATCGCAGTGGGCTTTATAGTTTAGGATCTGGTGGTGTATGGTTGCTTCCCCTTCATTTGTCGCACAGAATTTTCTCCAGTCAACGCAAACTACGAGTCTGAGGCTTAAAGTAATTTGAGTAGAAAACTGCAAATCAGCACGCCGTGTTTAAGGCAAAACTACTAAGGCGTTTTTGTAAGGGACTTAAAAAGTGATTGTCGGAGCGTGTTCTCTGCATCACTTATTCAGAGGGTTTTTTTCTGACCGCAATTTGGGAGCTTTCAGTAGGAATTATGCATGGCTAGATAAGTTTAGCTCCTCATAACATTATCCACCTTGACTTTTGAATTGTATAAGTCCTTAAAAGACCAGGCGTAGGCTTTTGACAGCCATTTAAAATGCTTCAATATTTCGCCTAGGCTTGCGTTCCGCTTCCGCGGGCAAATAAAATCATCTCTTTTGCATTTCATTCAAGTAAAATGGTCTCCACTTTGTGCCAGTGGCAATGCCTTTTCACCTCTAAGCATTGTCGACTTCGTTCTTTTACACAGCCGACGTGGGCCACTGCAGTATTTGCCTTGCCTGCACCAGTAAAAGATTCATTTTGATGCGATCCAGTACCTTTGATCTCTCAGTTTTATCCACCTCACCATGGAGCTCTTTTCTGAGTAGACAAGTATTTGCCAGTCCTGCAATTGGGCTATTCGCTTAAACTTAAGCAGAATTTGTCAGTCTTTTTAAAAATGTGCTCAGAATATCTCTGATAATAAAGTTGCATAGCAGGTTAGCTACCATTTTAAAGAACATACTCATTTCGGCGAATTCTAATAGGCATCCGAGGGCAAGAATGATGCTCCTCAGACTTCACCTTGGGATACCCCAGTGCGACTTTACGAGTCAAAAAACTTTGTGTTGTCGAAGCGACAGGAAATTATCTCTCAGATGCCACAGTAATGGCACTTGTTTGTCGGCGTTTTCCAGGTGATTTGCAGTACCTTGCCAAGGATACTCATTACTCTGACTAATCGTGTAGATAACGCCGCATTCGCCCCATTTACCGTGCGAAAGTAAATGTCTTTCCATTCCATTAACTTTAACTACAAAAGTAAAAATAGCTATTCCAGGGAGGCCGTTAAGTTTACCAATCAGGCTGGAGCGTTGTGTGTACCCGTGCTTAAAAGGGGTACTGAATAACAGAAATGAGAGCAGATCTATGATACGGACTGTGTGGAGCAGCTTTTTATGCAGCAGTGGATGGAGATGGTGTGGCCAAATTAACTCATGTCGAGGTGGTCACTGCTTTTAACACCAGTTGTCATTTAATAGGAAAGACTAGAAGGAATGCACGCGAGTAAGGCTGCCAATGGTACCTTGGGACAGGAACATTAGTTACAATGCCTTTTTCAATACTTTAGCGACCATTGTCACGTGTGTGCAACTCACTTTCCTACCCAAGTCCAGCGTCAACTTTTTCATCCGTTTACAATAGCCGAGTGCACTGTATTGTAGTGTGAACCGATATAGTAGCTGCAGGATGATCTTTCTGTAGAAAATGACGCTGTTATGGAATTTAAAGTGGAGTTTGGTTGGGTTAGAGATACTACAACAGTTTCTGTCGCTCCAAAACGGTAAACTACGTGTACTGGCAATGAAGGTGCCACTGAAGGTATTTGTTTGTTAGCTTGCTCTTTCAAAAACTCGTATCAGTCGCAAACTACAAGGTGGATTTCAGCGTTTTCACCAAAAAACTTATTAATTAAAGTACTTTAAATGATAAGTCACTTCATAATGTGGCAACTCAAATGAGCCGTTATGTCATTCACTTCATAGCAATGATGGATTGCATCGTAAGTCAGAGATAGGATGGGGTAGCAGTGGTTTGATCAGAAGTGGGGTCAGCAGGGCAATCAGACGAGCAGGGCGGGGAAAGGTGGGGAAAACAAGCCGGCTGCGCTCGGACCGTAGGGACTGCAGCCAGATGCGATGCCCCACCACGCGTCTAGACAATGATGACGCGACGGGTGGGTCATGACGTGGCAATAAACACGAGAGGGGATGCCACAATGACAACAACAAAATCTGTAGCGGCACTGGTGAGAAAAACTGGTGGCGGATGGAGAGAAAGAGAGAGGTGACGCACTCATGGTGAAGCGTTTTTTCCTCTTTCTCTCGCTGAGGCACACACAAACAAGTCTTTTTTGTCTTCCCAAATGGGCTGCTCTGACGAGGCGTTGCTGGCCCATTTTTTAGTTAGAAAAATGTATTCCCAAATTTCAACGAAAATGGACTTTGTTAAAGGTCAATCAATGTTGAAGAACCTTCTGGGATCAGCGACAAAATTGCTGCCCATTTTTACTTTAAGATAAATGGCCCTAGCATTGCTGCTATCTGCTCTTTATCCGATTTTGACAATATTGCTAATATTTATACCGATGGTCATTATTTTAGGTATAATCTGGAGACAGGCAAATTCTAACTGCAGAGGAGGGATCGGAGAGAAAAGTTCCCTGCAGAGGTTTGGGATTTGAAAGCCGCTAGCTAAAATAAAACGTGTTTTACGCAAACAGCTAAAATGTGCGTCATTGCTGATGGTCTTGAGAGTGAGTACAGGCACTTCAGTTGGAAATAGTTCCACCAGAGCCAAGCTCAGCAAAAGAAAAACACCTACTTATGCTTTCCATGCTCATGTAGAATGCATTGTTCGCACTTCCGATATAAGGCCGCAGTCGAGGTTAAAAAAAGAATGTGGGTTAGCTGTGGAAGATGTGGACCGATTGAAAAACGGGTCGCTGGTTGTCTACAGCAAAATGATCATTTTAATCACACCTTTTAACCATCACTATTCTCAGGTCGCTGGGATAGACTACCTGGTTTGGCAAATCAGAGCTCTCGTCAACGAAGGAGGCTAGCCGGAAGGTCACACAGGAGGCAAAACCTAATATTTTGGCCCGGGAAGCTAAAATCTCCACATTTCAGGCGAGACATTAGCATGCCATTCACCGCTTGCTCGAAATGTATTTTTCAAAGAAAGGTTGTACGCACCCTCAGTTAATTTGCCCACCTAGAAGGTTGAAAAAGGCATTTTAAGTAAAGGAAAATGTCTCGAAATGTTTCTACGAACTACCTACAAAATTCCGTTCACTAACAAGTTCACAAAGTGGCTTGTTAGAAAAACACAAATACCTTTATTTTTTAAAGAAAAGAGCATGCGCACTTAGTGCCCTGAAGTCTTGCCATCGCTCATGTATCGTTTGGAAGTCGACGGCGACCTTCCTGCACTTTGTGCAAAATTTCAAAATTGCTTGTTTCACAATGTCCTCAATTTTACACAATTTATTCCTATTTAGGATGGATTTTCTTTCAACTCCAAAATGTTCCCTTCATTGCTCTCAACAATGTGTCTGCATCGCTAGCCAAACAGCATGTTTAGGTATTAATAAACCCGGCAGAATTTAAATTTGTCCTCCTTAAATCGGGAAACGACAGCAACTAAGACATAAAAAGATCAAACATGCTCTCAAAGACGGCTGATGCTCACTGCTAACTGGAAGATGCTATTCAATCGTCGCTTCTTGTCACTCTGCCGACTTTGTAGTGGTTTGAGTATAAGTTTGAAACACTGTGGAAAAAGTTAATCCACTTTGTCTACTTCGTGGACGTAAACACAGGCCAGAGATAATGACTGTAGTATTCAGATGCTAAAGTTTGTGGACAGATAGGGATACATCAATGGTGAGGAAAAGATGCATGTCGCTATATCATTCGCAGCTATTGAGAATGATACGACTTAACAACAAAATTTCATGAGTGGCATTAAATATGAAAGGGATCAATTCAAAGACACCTAAATTGAGTCATCATGGCGAGTTGTGAAGCGACAGGGAATCATCTTAAAGGCTTGTTAGCTTGTCCTTCACTCCTTTTACTTGCATCAATATTAATGCGTTATTTGGGTGTTTCGAAACTTTCTGCTAAGACGACTTCACATTGTTCCAATTACAGAGTAAGATTTAAAGGGCGAAAAGGAAAAGAAACTACAACCTTATCATAAGTGCCGCATTACCAGTATGTGTAAAATGATGACTGCTACGCTTCCTTACTCTAATATAAGAATATCATCCGATGAGAAGGATAATGGATGGTTGGTAGACAACCGTGATGCAATGCTTTGTTTGTTTGGACTGTTGGATGGCCCTTCTGTCAATTGGGGGGCCGTTTCGACCTAGCTGCATGGGCAGGTCTTTTGGCCATGACAGGAGCCACATTTTCTCCTTCCGTTAAATACACATTCTACCCTGCATTTTGTCCTCTATTAGCTCGAAGGGATACTCGGGACCCTAAAGGTAGTTACAAATCTTATTTTAAGTTCAATTGGCAGAAAGCTTGCGTTGCTCTGAGAATCAGTTGTGGGCAGGAGGCTGAAGTTATGGCGTTATATTCAGCAAATAAAACGACTTGCAAATTTTTGCAGTTAAAAATGTAGTTGGCCCTTCATGGACCACGTATTCGAATAGATGAGCGTTGCTACATTGAAGTCACCTTTTCTTCCAGCAACTAATTCCTGTTATTATAGTGCCTTTAACTGTACCAAAATTTATGCTTCCATCATGCTCGATTGAAGAAACCACCGCCAGCTTTTCCGTTGGGATCGATGTGCTTCTCATCGCTACCACCGAATGCCATAGGCCCTGCGACTTTAGATGAGGAAACGGGCAGTCTGCGTGCCAGCTTATCTGTCAATAAATCTTAGTGGCCTTTACTCAATTGCAGGTGAAAACTTTCCTTAGTTTGGCATCAATGAGCGATTCATTCACAACGGCCTAGTCTCTTTGCTCTTCTGCGTTGATTCTTCATCGCGAAATTTCCTTGGCTTTTAATTAAACTGCCGACTTTTGCAAAGCCAAACCTATCCATATTACTCAGACAGTGTGTCTAAGCCAGTATTCTTTGTGACATATCTCATTCACAGACACGAAATCCCCCAACCTAAGTCTGAAGGTAGGCACGAGGCGAGGGTTGGTGGTGGTGCTTCCCCACACAGAGAGTTATTTTTTTCTCTACGAGGAAAGAGAAAACTATTGAGTCACTAAGCCGCTGAAAAGGCATTGACCATCTCAAGTTAGCGGCTTTTAGCGGCAAGAGAATGATAAAAACTACCAATGCCGCATGGGTAGAGAAGAGGAGGATTAGTGTACAAGCAATCTGGTCCGTTGTATCTTCTCTCTTTTCTCTATTTTCCAACGACGACTAAGTCTGCTTTACACTTTGAGACTTTTCTTATTTATCACAGACCAAGGCCTTAAAGGGAAGCATCACAAACAGGATTTAATTGTTTGGGATGCCGCCACTTTTGGAAAGCGAATGCCATTGTATAGGCTTAGCATCTTCTCGTTCCTTTGCCTTTCCTTTAAAATTGCCTTTAGAGAATAACTGAACTTACTTCTAATCATAAAGCATGATTGTGCTGAATTCTTAAGTGACCCACTGCCATGTTAGCAGAGTTTGCCAAAAACAACGTTCGTTGCATAATACTTGTACGTCCAGTGTTTTGTTTGGTAGGGCGGATACTTAACACCTCGGTTATAGTGGATCCACTAGGACTCCAACCCTTCTCTACGTTAAACATACATGTTTCGCTCATGTGTGGTACCTTACATCGCCCTTAAAAACGACTTGAGGTGCTACATTGGTATGATCGAAAAGCATGTTACTTTGATTGCCATCGCTAAACATTATAAGTTGACATGATAGGGATTGTCATATAATGTGAGTGAAAAAATCAGCGAAGACTCAAAACAGAAGAGTTGAAATGACGCTGATTTTGCGAAGCCACTTCAGCATAGCTGAAGTAATACTAGCTGTGAATAATCAGGAGGATTTTGGCGCGTAACTGCTCACAGTACCCAAATGAAGGTGTCAACCGAGTGAACCCGCAATGCTCACTCCATCCTATACTAGCTCAATAAAATCCATCACTGAAGTGAGAGTCTAGTAAAAAGGAGCAAAATGTACTATTTGTAAGCTCAATGGGACTCTTTTTGAACCCGTTCCTTATCAACCGACTCCGGTCCGTAACACCAGTCAAACGCCATCTTTGTTACTAGCAGCTCTTGTAAGAGGTGTTCCCTGTTTGCGATTGTCACTAGACCGATTATGCTCTGATGGTCGGCACGTGACTTACCGAGGAGAGCTTTGTGATACTTTAATTATTAATTCAAATCCTTGCTGCGTTTCCATGGCTCCACGCAAGGCCTTTGAGTCATGCCAGTGGTCTCTAGACCTCCTCCTCGTCGACAATGCATTATCCGCCCATACATTGCCTCCTTTTATCATCGGAGAATTCAAAGACCGCATCATCTTCACATAAAAACACCGTAGCAATTGCTGTTGAAGTTGCTAAACAAAATTTACTACCTTAAAATAGTTGTGCAGTTTGCGCTGCATAGGGAGACCCAACTAACAAAGTACCCGTCTGAAAACTTTGTTGAATGAACTCTAGAAAGAGTGTAGGAACTCTCGTCGGAAATTAGGTTCTTCTAATTACCCCTGACTTGCATCTCTACTTCCAGCTCTGTGCTGAGATTCAACGTTAAAAACTTCTGCCTGCACGGTGGTTTGCTTTAATTTTGAAAGCCGGGATGCATCTCTTTGAAGGTAAGATTAACTGCTAATTTTAAATTCATTTGGGGATAATAACCATTGCTTTTAACTCCTCGTATTCTTAAGAAATTACTTCCTTATAAACACAAAAGCAGGAGATGCAAAACTCTAAATGAAGCTGCTTCCTTATGCAAATAAATTTTTTCCTTCCTCTTCAACTGTCGCCAGAAAAAAGTTTTTGTTTGTCTTGTGAATGAAGTTTCCAAAAAGAACATTTTTATTTCTCTGCCTTTTATGATCCACCATCTTTAAGGAAATAAGGGTTGTCTTTTCTTGAATAATGCTTAACAAATTGTCTTAAGGATGATACGAGCTGCTGATGCACTCCGCTCCCATGCATTCATTCAAAATCGGACACGTGTCGGTGCTGAAGGCTACCGCCACTATCACTACGCCATGATAAGTTAAAAATTATCAAAAGAAGCGCTCAGCCATCGAAAAAGGACACATTAGTGGCATTATGACACCAGATGGCCATGCGATGGCACTTGCTCAAGAACGATGTCTCACCATTACTCACGCGTTTCACATTGCCTTGTTTAGAACCTGACACCGACCACTTCAACCACCGGTCCTCTACTTTCAACGCAGCTTAGGCAGCTTTGCATAATGGCAAAGTATTCCACAGACGGCGACGAACCATGTCATTCCTGACTGCCCTATTTGCGCATCCTGCCTTATTACAATGCCCAAAGCATGTACAAAGCTGCGCACATGCCTCGCTTAAGCAGTACTACAAACACGAAAAAATATCTTAATAAAGATATTTAAAATATGACTAAAATAGTGCATGCAAGACTGCCAAATAATGGGCTGATGGGACTTATTAAAAAGTCATGCGAGGCCGCTTCCATGCGAGTTGAGGGAGAGGTGTCATGAATTATGCAGGTTTTGTCTAATTGATCCACTGCAGCAGGCATTGCCTTGTTTGCACGAAGTCGACAAAAGCAAAAATTATCCTAAAACGATGCCTTAAACCTCCCAGCGTCCTTACAGTCCTGAATGCAATAGTAACCAAAGATAACTACTACAGAGCCAACTTGCCATCATAAAGAGGAAATTAAATACAATTAGAAGTCGTATTCACTACACAACTGAGATGAAACAATGCATTTATGTCATTTGTGTCCTTATCGTAGCCTTTTCTTTGCCGGCGGAGCGAGGTAACAACACGAGCTGGAAAGAAGGTGCTGCTTCTGTAAACCATTAGTCTGTCATCGATTCCTCTAATCAGCTAAGAGGCTAAAATGACAAGTTATTTCAGGACCGATGAGTAAATTTCAAATTTTAGCGACGGGTCACTTGGGCCTCCGTCGACGAACCTCAATCAGGCAGTTAGGCTTCCAGTTCAGACCAGCGGCCCTCGCCCCCAGATTCAAGCAGCAGCACTACATGCGCTGTCTGAGTGCTTTGCCTTCCTTTGACCTCATCTTTCCTAGTTAAAGGTCACACTCTTACGATTTGATTCAAAACAATTCCCAATCCTTTAGTAAATTAGAGTTTATCAATGAGCAGGAGTTAAAGGACAAAATTAAACGTATTAAATCGGGGCAATCGCAAAAATTAGCAAGAATAGATGATAAAGCTTTAATATTTTGAAGTAAAATAAATTTGAAGTCTGCAACATAAATTAATTGACTAGTAGTCGGTAGCTTAAATGGGCTGAAGTCGTCAACAATGAACGAAAAGTTGTGAGTACCTCCAACTAAACCACCACAGATAGGCTAATCAAGTCTTGCAGAATTTTTAATAAGCTCTGTTAAATTAGCAACTTTTCCGACTTTCCAAATTTCATTTCTCCTTAATTAGGAACGAAAATGCTTTAATATTCGCGTACGAATAAAACTTTTGCTGAAAGGATGCTTCTTCATCCACCTCTGCCTAATCACTTCGGCAGAATCAGTGGGTGGCCTTCATTTCTGCAGAATTTTATACAAAAAGTATAAATTAGTAATTTCCTTAGCAAAAGGCACATGAAAAGTCTATTTCCTTTCCTTTCTTTATTCACTTTTAATACCCGAGCGTGAGAATAAATTGAGGCAATTCAAACGCCAAACTCTCCGCCAAATGGAGTGCAGCTGAGGGGCTCAATTTGGGCGAACCCGAGATCTGCTGCTGATGACAAGGTAGTTTTCATAATGAGATGGGCAAGTTGATGCCCACGTTAAATTCTTCCAGGAGGTGAATGCTCTCTTCATTTCCTTTTGACCGATGAAGAGAAAAATGCTTTGCTGTAGATGAGATTGAGCGAGATGTAGGCTGTCATTACGATATTAAGGCACGGAGAACATGGCAGTGCCTTGAAATTTTTATTTTTAGAGGAGGTCTTTAATCAAGCATTAACAGGGCTTGAAAACAATCCTTTGTTATATTCTTATGCCTAGATTTACACCTCACCCTTCGTAATTTACCTGGGCAAACTCAGAGTCTTCCCCATCAGCGCAGTTTATGTCGGATAGTACGAAAGTGTAAAATGGTAATAAAATGCGCGATTTACGCTAGTAAAGAGGCTTACTTAATGTTCAGATTCGCATTTCAGATGGGAGGGACCGTGAATTCCTGATTTTTCAATACAAATTGAACGATGCGGTCAACGAGTCACCAATGGTTAACAATGATTGAGCATTCTTTCCGGGGCTTTAGATGAATTCATTCGCTAAATAGCCACATTTTAACATATGAAATGCATTTTCAATCAGAATTTTGCCGCTAGCGGAAATACGATAACATCTCTTGCCACATGGCGTAGTTCAACATGATTGCATTTGACAGTATCATTCTCTAGTCCCTCCCCTCCTTTCCTCTCGAGGTAATTTCATGGGTGAGTTATGAGCTGCATGGTGGGCTCTTTCTTCTACAAATGCCATCAGTCAAACCAATTTCTGGGAAAAAGGTTAGTCTTTTAAGGCCTCAGACACATCCATTAGCTCCTCAATAGGAAGTAAATGGTTTATGCATCCATCAACCATTCATTGTTTATCGCAGTACATCAAGAGGTTGATGTGGTGCTCCAGAATTATAGACTGAGTGGCGGGTGCACCGCTAAGGTCAAATCAACAATATAAGCGCTCTCATGACGAGGCCTGGAAAGCTGACATCTGCCCTCACTGCGACCATGTCAGCCTGGCAGGCGCTCAGCAGACAAACCAGTGTAAGTGAAAGAAGCGGAAAAAAGAGAAGATGAAACCCATGGTGCATTAGTAAAATCTGATCATTTGCCATCCACCCGAACTCTCTCCCACTCAGTGTAGATGTCAACAAATAAATTTATTTCACTTACGTTCTCTGTGCAAGAGTTGTTAATCCATAATTTCCATTGACATCTAAGACAGTGGGTATGGCGACTTCGATAACGGCACCTTAGTCCTGGCATTTAAGACTAGAGTGGCTTCATGAACACCATCCATCTACGCATTCGTCTATCTACTTGACGAGTCACCTAAATTTAAACTGTTAGTTGCTAGCAGCACCTCCTTCAAATGCGCTGCATGACGCTGGATACAAAGCTTCTGCAATGCTGAGATTGTGCTTATTTTTGCAAAATGGAGAAACTGCAGAAGCTGCCATCATATTCGACCTTGACTATGCAAGACGAGTGAATTCACAACAAGAGAAATGTGGTGGAGGGCACAATAACAACCGTTATATCAGTAAACTACTGGCTAATGTGAATGCTCCGCATCCGGAGGAGGGATTCTGGTCATTTGTCGGTAAAATCAACACATAATGCGCCCATTAATTTGTTGTTGCGCCTCAGCAGCAAAGTATTATTGTAAGATGAATCTTATGACTTGTGTTTCGAAGTAGGAGAATTTTTCTTGGTAATTGATAATTTCTCAATCACAACATGCGCTGGAATCAGCTCAGAGTCAGTTTGCAATGCGGAATCAGGAGATAGGCTAAATTGTTTAATGGAGGCTTTTTCTACGTTAAAAGTCAGCAATGCCATCGAGACTTTGACTTCAATAAAGGCCGGTCTGGAGCCTCTAAGACGTTGTCTACCCCATCTGTTGAAAATTTAACACGCCTCTTCAGGTGACCATGGAAAGAGACGATAATCACTTGTCAGGATTTCTTTATTTACCTGTCTGGGTCCCTCGTTTGCATTCCTCTGAAGGATTTTGCATTAAGGCATTGGGGGGTGGTGATGGTAGAGGCAGAAAAGGAATGGCTTTTCTGTCATACAATTGACCTGGCAAGCTTAGCATTCTGCCTTCTAAATTCTGCACAGGAGCATCAACCCTTAAAAGTCGTCCAGAAACAGTTCTGATAGAACAAATCTTAAATGATTAAGCAGTTTGTCCAGGCACAGTCGCTCGTCCTTGATGATCCACCGATAGTTATGACTGTATTGCGAATTCGAGGTATTTGGTATTAAAATTAGAACAATTTCGAGTTCCTAATGTCTCCGGTAGCCATATATAAGATGTAATGCCATATTTCAGCCTGGACTGTAGTCTGAGAAGATTAATAGAAATATAAAAGGGAACGAAGAGTGAGGAATCGACGCACATGCTACTCTTCTTACATATTTAAGCACAAAATGACTTTAGAGTAGGCGCCTTTCCATTTCTTCTCACTGCTGACGCTTGCAAAGTGTCTGCTGATGACGCAAATGCACGAAAGTGCCACAAGGGCCAAAACAAAATTGCTTACGCAAGCAACCAAACTATCGAGCTTAAAAAAACATCAAAGTGACGTTTATCAAGATCTGTTTGCCAGGTTTTTACAATGTGAGGTTCATCTGGAGACGTATGATTTCTTACATCGTAACGAAAATACGGTGAGAAGTGCAGCATTTCTATTTTAAGATGCAATATGTCGGTGTTAATTCGGACAATTTGAATTCTCGAACTGGACCTCACAAATGAATGGTTGTCGTCTTTATTACCAAACTTACCACACGCCAATCAAGAGGTAAGCAATGTTGAGCATAATGCAGTCCTGCTCCATGGAAGTTTCCTGGCATCGTTGTAAAATCCACATCGCGAGAGTTCCTACCACTGAGCAAAGTAGTCGGGCATACATTATAAAAATGTTCAAAGAGAGTGAAGTCCTATGGGAAGTCCTAGCATGTCCTACGTGGAGCTGTAAGCGAAGGGGCACGAAAGACGCCTTGAGCGATGGGTACTCACGTCCTTCAGATCTCTATCGGACCTAAAGCAGATCCGAAAGAACATGATAATGCAGCCCGGGCACAAACACTAAAAGGTCATCAACTGAACACAAAAACGGAAATTGATGAAGATTTTATTGGAGCCAGGAAGCCCAAAGCCATCACAGTTACCATTAGCAGCAAATATGTCAGCATAGATTACCAAAAGTACCCTTAGCGCTCAAGACGCAGGCCTTAATGATCTATTCGTGAAAACTAAGGGAATACTTTTGGGACTTTAACAATACATGCAACACAGAGTAGCAGATTGATGGAAAGCATGAGCCCCGCCTTTATCCGACATCTTTAGGCTGACAACACGAAGTGTAGCTGAGACATTGGAATTCCGACCTTGACAGGCGTCACCTTGTGCACAGGGCTACAGTCCATTTAACAGGTGGTAGTTACTGGCGCATGCTAAAGCATCAAATCACAGCCCTCTGGAGTAAGCACAATGAACGAAAAGGAGGCAAAGAATAAACTAAAACCACCAGATTAGAACAATTAGAATTATCGTGTGCTAGACTAAAAAACATGCTACAAGTGTACAGGTCTAAACCTTTCTTTGGAGTTCACTGAAATTTCCATCGCTCTTGGAGTACGACGCATGGTTGCACATGGTCGTCGCTTCTCATCATCAAGCACAACTGACCACAATCCAGCATAGCAGAGTGCGTCTTTATGAGGGTACGCCTTAAATGGATACTAGGATGAATTCTGCACCTTTAACGGAAATAGCTTTCCTTTGGGACGATGCCTAAACAACGAAGGGGGTCATGCTTGGCGTGGCAAAGGGGCGGACTGGGCAAATTTCATAAATTAGGAAATCAAAATTGCGGCGAATTTTGACTGTTTCCGAAACATACTTTCAACGCATAAGCTCGCCTTTTAATTGGCTCAATTTAAAGCAACGCACTGTTTATTAATTCTTTATTCCATTACTTAAATGTGCTGGATTACTTGTCACATTTCTGAGTGTCTCATTAGCTGGTCCGTAGAATCGATAACTGATGAGTGACAAACTGACGGGAGGCATTCACACCTAAAATGTTGAAGTGAGTAGTTAAGTGGCTCTAATTTAAAATAAGATGTGTGAAAATTCGACTGGCGCCATGGCTTATCAAGATGGTGTGTTCATATTATTCACAGACCTACACAAACCCATACGCGCGTATGGGTAGATGGACAAGAGGAACGCGGATTCAATTAGACAATGTCTTAATTTAGTCCTTTATCAATCAACCAGCATGTGTGCCTTTCTCCGTCTCTCTCTCCCTCTCTCTATCCCGCTCTCTCACTCCATCCATCTCTCCGTCTTCACATGAATCGTAAATCACTTTTAGTGGGACAGAAAGAGAGAGAGCAGGATCAGTTGGACTAAAAATAAACAGCCAAATTTATTCTTAAGCAGAAAACCTACTTTTGAAATCGGAATATTTCATCTAAAACAGAGAATTTATAGGCATTTGCAATTATAATTCCTTGATAATTCCGTTTATAAGAATTCGCAAGTCAAATATTTACGCTAATGGGTGACAGTTTGGCAGGAAGTTGGTGGTAGCGTTGAGAAAAGAACAATAAAGTTTTACTTTATAAACAATGAGATGGATAGCGTATAAGTAGATGTTGCTCAACAATGGGGAGGAGAAGCATTGTAGCATGCAATTTAGCAACAAACAAGCTCTGGGGATTGGGCTGTCACATTAAAGATGATTAGCATTAATTTGTTCCAATTTTGGAGCACTAATGCCTTTAAATGATTCATTTTATCTAAACACATCCAAAATTCATATTTTATTCACTTATTTCGATTCTGCATTGAACTGCCGTCTAGGATGGATGGAAGCTACTACGAATCCGGCCCCCGAGTTAAACGAAGTGTTACATGCTACGTGAAATCCGACATTAGCGCTCACTTGTACTGAGATCGTGTGGTCCATTGAAGTGAGGGTTTTTGTCCGCTCGATTGGATGACTCACTTGAGCATGGATCGTATTGTTGACTATTAATTCCGTTTTTGACTATTACCTTTGGAACTGACCCTGTACTGTGGTGGATCTAAGGTTCTTGTGAAAAAAGGATCAAAACACTTAGCCAAGGTCGCATCACCAAGTGTATCCAATTTGATCACTTTCAAGTCTAGACAACCTGAGAAGTGATGGATAGATCCGATTCTTGGCTTCAATAGCTAAAGCCTATCTTGTAAACCTTGGTGGAATGTGTCGATTTTGTCCATACGCTCATTTCACCATCCTTTGCCCATTTGTTCTAGGTTTATGGAGATACATAAAGGCACTGAATGATAAAGTGAATATCCATCCCTTTCGGATAATTATGTTCCTGAAAATAAAGGTGTCAACAAAGTGATTGCTCGCAGTTTTAATAATATGATTGGAAAAAGCATCTTTTTGCCCATCCCAATGAAAAAGGTTTTAGGCTCCCCAGTGACTAAGTGGGAAATGCATATTTGACCAGACACCGGCATGTAAAATGCATGCACCTTGACAGCTTAATAGACCGCTTTGCTATTTTTTCTCCTTTGGGACGTCAAAACTGTGTGAATTTTTATGCAAGTCTCTCCTATCCATCTCCTCAGCCTGCCTACCTTGGGAAGGCAGGCGTACCTCTAATCAATCATTCTGGTCAGTGATCATTCCTTCCGCCCTTGAGAATGGTTAGGACGATGTGGACTTTGTGTCAAGAGCATCCCCTTTGTTTAAGCTATTTCAGGTCAGTGAGGGACGATTACGTTGTTGCTTTTTGTGCACCTCACTTAAAAACATCAATCTTTACTAGTTTGGAGTTAACCAAAATCCACCTTGACTGAAAATGTCTCTGCCACGTGGTTAAATCGATCTGACTGCCAGGCATGAAAGGAGGACCTTTGAATTGTAACAACTTTTTAAAATTAATTAACATTTTTATTTGTATAAACAATTCCACTTTCAAATGTTTTGGGCCATTGCATCGTCTCCCCTTTTCCTTTAGCTTCCCCATTGCCCCATCCCCTGTGCCCAACCATCCACCCCCTAATTCACTGACCTTTCGGTACTAATGACTTTTCAAGATATCGTCTACAACACGTTAATGCCAAGCCGTATTAATTTCCCGTTACGTCCGCCGCTTCTGTTGATGAGAGGGAGATGATAATGCAGTGAGAGAGGGCCACTGCTACTTCTCGAGGTACTTTTTTTTCGTATTGCCTAGGAGTCAGAAAATTTGTGACTGTTGCTATCCCCATTGAGATGCTTTGATTCATCGAAATGTGAGACGCGCTTCGACGACCCAGGATGGATGTGAGTGTTAAAAAATTGGAAATACCTGTCCCTTCCTTTAGGCGACCAATTTTTAGTTAGAAGCTAAAAAATTGGAGGAGAAGGAATAATGAAATTCATCTCCGATACAATTGATTCATTTGGCCATATGGAGGTCGAATAAAGTGCCTCCTCTGTCGAAGATTGTTCGGCTCCGTGCATTGGAAGCTAAAGAAAAGAACTAGACGAAATTAGAAATGGTACAATTACGCATGGCTTCATGGAAATGTGTTGGCATTTAATGGACTGACATTTGAGCGATACTAAGGTCTAGCTCAACAAGGCCTTAAAAGATTTGCCTTGTGATCGCCGGTTTAATGTCAACACAGGCGCCATTTTCCGACATTCAGCTGCTACCTACCAGCGACCATTTGACGAACACTAATGCTGCAAAGCACAAGAGAGTGTAAACTTTCTAGATTTCCCCGCATGCTCAAACCTTTTCACTTAACCGACAGAAGGGACTCCAGCAAAGAAGTGTAAGGATCGTTTGTGGTGCATTCAGGAAAACAAACCTCTGTCGCGCACCAACAATGCGTAAAGTGAAAAATGAAGCGGGGAAAAAAGTTATAAAGTAATTCATTTGTAAGAACAATAACCATGACAATGTGAAAATAGTCCATTTTCGATTGAACACAAGCTTCTGGCTGATTCGCTATTATCCAGATCTTTTTTTTTAAGGATCTATGAAGCAACTAGCCATTGCCATGCCGCTGCCTTCTCCCATATATTTACTAATCCTTTACTGTTCATTCATGGATTATGTGGTCACGTACAATTTAAAACAAGTAATAGTTCTGGACGGAAATTTAAAATGAAAGTTGGGACACGCGATGAGGTAAGAATTTCTTGCATATGGTCGGAACAATGTGGCTTTTTTTGGCCCTTAACTTACATCTTCATTAATTTTGCTACCCTTGGGAGGAAAGTTCGTCCCTTTATCTAATCTTTTTGAAGTTCCTAATGATACCAAAGCCATTGGCAACTGTTACAGTCCACTAGAATGTTTGCGATGAATGATTTTGTCAAATCGGTTTGTTTTTTATGGAAACCGTTGTGCTGTGGATGTGAAATTATGGCGGATAATTTACCCTACAGAGCTCCAATTGTGGGAGGCTGTTCTCACCACGACCACAAGCCCTCAAGCCAATTGTCTGTCACCCGTCCACTGACCGTACATGGCTCACTATCACCACACATTGTGGATGTCAACGTATTGAATTACTTTATTGCTTAATGTTGACCACGCATTGTTATCCCTGAACTTCTTTGCCATCAGTGGCGACACGCAGTTCGTCTTAACGAAGAATAGAAGTGCACCTCAAACAATGTACTCTCATCGACCCAACTTTTAAACATGTTAGCAATCAAATCATTTTCAATCCGCATATCTCTTCAGCGAAAGTTCTTAACGATGAATACAACTAAAGTCATCTGCTATAAATGTTGCACAGCAGAGGATCTGAGGTCCCATCTATTGCTTTCGACTTTTGCCGCAAAAGATGGACTGGTTTTTTTAACAAGCGAAGGAAGGTGCAGAGCACAATAGTGGTAGAGATGGGAACCGATTCCTCAATTTGTATCTGCATCCTGTGCTGCATGCGAATAGAGAAGAGCACACAACGGACCGTGAATCGTATCGAAACCCAGACCAGATCTATCGTTATTGCGTTGCGCTGCGTTGACCATGGAAATTTTACTTAATTATATTAAATGTCCTTTAATTAATTTGCTAGTAAAACTTCGGTCGCGCTTGGTGAAGGGCTCAGCTGCTTAATTCTTCGGTAAAGTTAGAAGAAATCAACAAAATTTTACTAAGAATGTGATCTTGAAAGCATTTTGGCGTGGAAAATCAAAAACATCTAAAACCTAGCCCTCGTTACCAAGTTTGCTCACATTGAGCATAGTATACGCACAACTAATGCAATGATCTGTAAACGAAGTCGAAGTTTCCCTTCGTCTGAACAATAAACTTCATTTGACCCCAAGGAAATCAAACTCAAGAGGATTTAACTGTTTAGAAGTAGATAAAGGCCAACACAGAGGTAGCTTCAGCTGCTAATTTCTCCCAACTGAGTCACTCCGTTTTCGCCAGCGCTGAAGTCATGTTGACGAAAAACTGCGTTGATGAAATTGAACAGGTCCATTCTGTTACTGGGATAAGTGCATTACTCACACTACATATTTTTACAAAAAAATAACAGCCCCACAAATGCATTTACACTGTACAAATTGACATGAGGTGACCAGTAATGCGAACACTCGCCCACGTCAGCTACCTGTCCATCAAGCGAGTCATGTGTGACCTCCAGGCGGCCCTGACTTAGGTAGACTTTGATTGGTTGGAAAACGCAGGCTGACCTTGAAGGAGGAATATATGAAAATTTCTGCTTCTTCTGAGCAACACTGTGGAAAACTAAAAAAGAATTCGCTTGGGGAGAAAAATTAATATCATCGAAATAATTGCCAAACCCTATGTTTATCTTGAAGCCAAATCCTTTTTTGGTCGTACTCACAGAAACGTATATGTAAAAGTATGGAGATTAAACGATTTGTGGTACAAATACATGGACAGACAAAGCAATTTCGAATAACTTAAAGATGCTGCATAAAGACGAGAGATTGTATATGTGATCAATTAGGTGCATGGGATTCGACAGTTATAGAGATGGACGACCATCGCTATGTTTTAACTTCCATGTGAAACTAATTTAAAACGAATGACTGGGAGAATAGAATCGTGAATCAGGAATTGTTCACAACCAGTCGCAAATAATTAAAATATTATAGGAATGAACAAATTTCTCTTTTAAAGGAAGGTGGACCAACACTTTCGATTTGCCATGTAATGCTAGTTATTGTAGCACAACTAGTGGTCTGTAGACTATCCTGGCAACTGATAATGACTAAAACGATGCTAAACTGCAATTCTCCCACCCAAATAGGACAATACGAATGTGCATTTCTAATGTAGTAGAGGCTTAAAAAGTCCTGCGCAATGGGAAGGGACGCGTTTCCCACGGAAAGAAGAGCTGTCTTTGGAGAAAAGAAAAAGGTAGTTTGTTCTACCTCACCCTTTCATTGCCATATCAGATGAGAACGCAGGAGGTGATGAAAAAGCCTCATCTTGCGCTGAAGCGCAACGGGCACCGGAAGTCCTTCTCTACCCACCCGTTCGTGCGCTATCTATTTTTAAAAGCACAAGAAGAAGAGGCAGTAGAAGAAGTAAGAGACGAGTGGTGGCTTAAATCGGAATTTTTAGCTCCCAGACTCTCATGATTCGTTAAACTCATATCACGGAAAAACGGTGATGACCGTTCATTTGTGGCTAGCAATTGTAGTCCACCAAAATTGTGATTTTTTAGTAGACGCTAAGCAAGCTACAAACTGCAAAGTCATTGCCAGGACTCATTCATGAAAAACAATAAACAAGTTGTTTATTTGATGAATTAAGTACACTTTAATCCAACTTGATTATGATTTGATCCAATTACGGACGATTCTAAGGAAATTTTCGTAAATGAAGTCGGACGGAGGTTCCCTATGCAGCAAATTAAGCATCAGTTGCTCACAGTTATGGAAAAATTTAAAGCCCATTTCTTGGCTAGGACTTCCACCAGCGCTCCCTTCTTGTTGCAACCACAAAGGGTTTTTTTCACGTTTTATCCGAATGAGCCACCCACTCATTCAAACTTTGAATGAGCCACCCACTTAACTAACTTCACAGGCTTCCATTTATGACAGTAAGGACCCACGACCTTATGACCTTTCAGGTAGAACAAGCGGAGTTAATGCAAATTTCATCAGTCGAAATCGGCGCTGCACCAAGAAGCAATTCACGCAATGATTTCAACTACTGACTTTCTAGGATCATTATGCGAAAGCTGAAAGTGTTCATAATAGAAATCACTTGACCAACTTCCCTTACTAGAGAAATTCGTAATAACTTGAAGGTAGAAGTGGTCTCGCCTTTACCACTATCCTGAATGGAAAAAAATTCCCATAATTTTAATTCCTATGCCTAGCTAGCTCTTATGTTCTCATTACTCAATGATAAAGTTAAAATAAGCTCAGAAGAAGAGATATAAATTCAAAATCATTGCTTAGGCTCTAAGGCAGCGAAACCCAAGGAGATCTGTTTTATCCTCTATCTCACAATCTTTGGCCTCAGAACGCTATGTATTATTCATAAAAACCACCAGGTCTCCCTGAAGAAGTTAGAAGTTCCCCTTATGTCTACTGGTGCTTAGAGCTGCACTACGTGAAATGGACTCTAATCTTCCCCTTTTTAAACATGCTCCTGAGATTTTGTGATTTGATTAATCAGTCCAACTTTTTCGGATGTGTGTGTGTAAGGGCGCAGAGCGATAAGGCAAGGGAGATACGGCGGTGCAAGTGAGTTGAGGGGTAGAGAGGAGATTGGGCTCAATTTTTTCCCCCTAGGGAGAAACGACGGGGTCTGCCTGTCAACCCTGCCTTCGTGTTTGCGTACGTGCGTGAGTGCGCGTGCGCGCTCGTTGGCAGTCTGTGAGTGGAGGAAAAAACCACGAGCAAACGTGCAGCTCACTCCACTCCGCGCAGTTCCCTAAGCACAGAACTCGCCGACAAAGGGAGAGATGAGCCGCAACGAAAGTGAGGGAGAGAGGGAAAGAGAAACGGACACTTTTTTTGTGTCGCAGCGCAGTTGCGGCAGCATTGGTGCTGATGATTTATCACCAAAAATTGGGTGTACTCCCTTTAGATTCTTGAAGGAAGAAATAATTTTCATGTAGAGTGCTTTCCTTCCCGTGTTTAAAGGGTAAAAAAGAGTATAATGGGGTTTATTCCACATTACTTCTACGCTACCTAAAAGCAGAGTAGATAGGGCAGTCTTGGAGTTTCATTATAGTGAAGAGCACAGAAAAAGCCATCTGACACTTCCAGACATAATTTCTCACAACCTACAAACTGCAAGTTACCAACCAACTGGAATAGCTGAGGAGGAAATAGTGACGTCCTTTCTCGAAACTTGCTGATAATTAGTAGTAGTGATTATTCTACGGCAAAGCATAAACTCTACCTCAAAACTGGTGACATTGCAGCAGAAAGATTTTGATTTTGATTACCCATATGATGGTTACGATCATGTCACCAGTTCACTTATGACCCAGCCGCTGTTGAATTGAAAACTTGGGAAATGAGAAAGAAAAAAAGCAATAAAAAACAAAGGTAGTGCTTTTTTTGCTTAGTCTGGGGAAATCTGATGCCCACACCACGCAAGTAGTAACGGCGCTTAGATCTTAAATCCAAAAGTTTTGGATCTCCTCATGCGGGGAAGAGTTAATTGTGGCCATTTGAAAATTCAAGTAGGGTTTAGAATAGGGCGAGGGTGAGTCTTGATTGCATTAGACAGCGGGACCTTATTACTTCTAGGGTAAAAGGAAATAAATCCATTGCAGAAGATCCTTGAATTTCTGGGAATGAAATGTAATTCCAACTCCTTGCTACCGATTTATACCGGAAAGCATAACAAGTAGACGCAGATTCACTAAAGCGATTTGCAAAATCATGGAAACCCCTCCAACCACTTCACATCAACCTGCACAGCTGTAAAGGCAGATCCTGTAATTAATTTTTAGGCCTTTCTTACGCTATGAATGAGAACTTCTTTCAGGATTTATAGGGCGGAATGAAGGACAACAAAACCCAGCTGGAATGCACTTCGATGCACAGATAACCACATTCCGCATTGCGATTTCAATGACTAGCCCATCAAAGGCAAGCGACGAACATCAGGAGCAATTACTCTTAGACTAACCAAATTGCGATAAGGTGTCCCACAAAATTTTACTTGTCTTAAGAGCTTTAATAAGATTTGAAGGTGCATAAAGTAAGGTTTCCTCGATACCACAGACAGGGACACATCCACACCCATAGGGGAGAAACTTCGACCATTCCTGCTGCGCACCCGACTGTCGGAGCTAGTTTTTCCGCAGAATTAATGCTAACAAGAAAAGAATGAGGAGAGAAGTCAGTTTTTTCCCTACCAAACCACTTACATCAACCAGTGTGGACCACGCCTTAAGAGAACCTCTCTCCTCAATGAATTGAAGAGTGAAAAAAATCGCCTTACGAGAAGAAAAAAGCCGTGTTCCCGAGGCAGTCGGTGTTTGAAATTAACTCCTCCTGACCTCACCATTTGAGGGCGTTAAATATTCTTAAAGCAATTTGCTAATTGAAGCAGTTAGTCCCTCAGTTTTTCCTTTCAACCGGAAACGATTTTCAGTGGCCCCATCAAAAAAACTTTTGCGCACTCTTAACAAAAAAATAAGAACAATTTCAAATACAAGGTATAATATTCATGCATCACATCTTTATCTCTTGAATGCTCGTTCCTTTTCACTTTTGAAATGAAAACTTAACAAGACATGGTATTTTTTGCCGGATGGAGGCTGTGATTTCCTCCACAAGATCCGAAACCCACTGAAATTGGAAAAAGTGAGAAATATTTAGAGCGTAATCTATTTTCATGAATTCCAATGATAAAAAACACCTTAGATCTTGTCTACGAATGAGTTACAATGCATCACTTTAATAGATGGCTTAACCCTTGGTTCTGGTGGCGCACTAACCATGGGCTCCATCGTTTTACTTTTACTAAATAAATTGTCTTTCAAATCATGCCAACAGCCTTCTGAACATTTAGCATTCTCAGAAAAGTCTCAGAACGCTACAAAGTCATGTGTAGCCTCAGTTCACCACCACTGAATGCTGCTATTTATTGACAGACCGTGAAGACCTGGACGGAACAAAGACGTCGGAGCGACTGTGTGATTAGGGCACGGTGCATTTTCAGAAACCAAAATTTTACTCAACACTAATAAAATTTACCTTTATGTCACGTAGTGATACAACTGAGAGAGCTTTATTTAAAGTGCCGTCAATTTAAAGACAAAGTTTAAACTGCTTTTCCCTGACTTGGAACTCCCAACTAAGAGTTCATTTTTGTGACCATAAAAAAGCATGTTTTGGAACTTACTCTTAGCTTTTAAAGGATTAGGGCTTCATCTTTAACTTTTATGATCTTTTTCTTGTGATGTGCAGTAGCAATGAATGCTTATGCCTTCTATAAGGGATTTTAATAGCCCTGGATTGCTCGATTTTTTTATTTTACAGAGAATCACTGGTTAGCTTTCCAATTTTCTGCCTCTCCAAGGAACCAAAAGAAGGGCTGATTGTTGCAAAAACAAAGCTACAAGGTTGAGTGACCAAAATAAGATCTCACCAAGGGTGGAGGACTTCGCATCGACGGACAAATCACAATCCAATCCTTGTGATCAACCGCTCGGCAATGGAGTTAAAACAAGTGTTTGTCTGCTAAAGCAGGCAATCAGTTGTTTCGTACATTTATAACCCATTATAGCTGCTTAATCTCCCTGATTGTGCATCTTTCGGGGGTTTCATGCTAATTTTTTCCATTGACAGGCTTTGGATGGTTTTCTTCAGCAAAACAAATAAACGTAGTCACAAAAGTGACCAAATGTCAATAACATTTGACATCTTATAAAAGTGTACAGCACTAAGCTGGAAAAACGCCTTGATGGAAAATCGTGGTTGCATTTATCTGGCTTTTTGTGATTCTCCCCAAGCAAAAAACACAACGCATGGAAGTGAGGCAAAGTAAGCTCTCCACTGCTTTCCCTCATAGACCGGTATATGTTGAAAATAAATTTGCTAGTGGCCTGTTCAAGATAATTTCGCCTACCTCTTTGAGGCGAATGACACCACTGCTTCCTCATTACTACAGCAAGCATCCATTCTGACCATCATTTAGTAGATTAGGCCAAAATAACGCCTTAAAAGTTACAGCAGACTATTTCTAAGTGATGTTGCTCAATGAATCTATTAAATTTGCAATGTTTGGCGAATCTAGCACCGGATTTTGTCCTTCATTAACTCAGTAGTGTCATCGAGTCGTAATTTCATACCACAGTCAAACAAGTAAGTTAAAGGAACAGCCAGTAATAAATCCAAGGATTCGTTTCTGTTAAAATCTCACATATCCGGGAAATAATCTCTCCTTTTTGATTCGCTTTTTTAAATTCACCCTTTTTCTAATCAGTTGGCTACTCACCAATCTCTGATACAATTAATACTATTTTTTGCCCATCCCCTTCCATCAAGTGAAACCGATGGTAGAACATTCTGACTGATCGTGAAGACATCAACAGATGAAAAGTTCTGTGGGCTGCCTCACTGCAGGAACCTAGACAGCGTGCATTCTACGAGTCTTCGACTTCGACTTTAACATGAAACAGCTTTAGCTTAGCTTCATAAAATCCTGTCGAAATCTGTCGGCCCTTCCATGATAGACTTCTTTCTCCAGTCAAACAAAGCATATAGATAAGGCAGTTGGTGTCTTTTTTTCCAAGGTAAACAATCAGGAAAAATGGAAGAAGGCAGAGGAGAGCGAGACAGACAGTGAAATTTGGCATGCGTGTAAAGTTTGTCAGTGTGGAATAAAAAAGTGGCATTAATGCCCTCTACGACAAGACATAACGCTGATCTCCTCCTCGCTTCCACACAATGCACACGCCCAGTAGGCTAAATTATTTACATTTTAGACTGATTGATGCGTCTACAGTTAATGCTGCCCTGCTTTAACTCTGCTTTTTTTCTACCTTTTGGGAGAAAAAGAAAAAAATCCTAAGCATTTAAGAGCCTCTACCTTTGAGTTCTCCCGACTTGCAAAGCGTAGGCTTTGTAGTTGGAAGGTCAATGTACCACGTCGTGACCCTCCCCTTGAGGCAATTCTGTGATGGGCTCAGCAAAACAAAAAACCTCATTTATAGCTTGGTCCAGGCATTCAAAATAAGGGTTTGGTTGATTATGATTAAAAATAAATAAATAAATTGTGTTAGTTTGTTAATTTTACTTTTTACATGCTTCTGACATTTGACTTTTTCCTCCTCCTTCCCTCCCTATCCTACAGGATTCCAAAGTTAGCCCTCCGCCACAATTTTTCCATCCCGATCATACGTCATGATGATATTTACGTCATTGCTGGATAGAAGGAATCCATCAAAATAGAACAAAATAGTGGTTCCAAAGTGGGGATTTAAAAACCAAGGCATGGGACAGACGCTCCTATGCTTGATGCGGCTTAAACTGCACATCGACCTCAGCGCCATTTATGACCCTCCGCTTTGATATGAGCACTTGATTTGTCTCATCGCGCTGTGATAGGAGAGTGATGAAACAAAGCAGAAATTTGTGCGATAATTTGCTGCGGACAGTGGGTTTTTTAGTCCGGTCGCAACAGCCTAACAGTTGCTTGCACAATTATTCATCCTTAGAGCATTACCAGAGGTAGCATGATTTCTGCATTTAAGGTATCCAGCTTCTGAAGTATAGGCAGTTCTTTAACTCACCAACTTCCCCTGGAAGCAGATCCTCTTGCAAAAAGAAGTTCCGAAAAGAAATAGAAACTTTTGCGTGGATTCGGCTACAACGCTACCACCAAGTTAGCACCCAAATCACCTCTACAAAAGGAATAATTAAAGGCACCAAAAAATGCTATCAAATCCATTATACAGTCAAAGTGGACAGTAATATACAGTCCATTAAGATAATTCCAAGTAGCTAAGGATAGATTTGCCTAAGAATGTCTAAACTAAGACAACATCGGCGCTTTGAAGTGATTAGTTCCCTGTTTTTGTCTGTAGACTACGTAAGTGACACGGAAGAGCACGGAGGACATGAGCTGCCTCTTACGCTTTAACATCATGGCAGATTCTATTACAACCACGTGTCTCGCTCACCCTATTTTGCGCTCCACTTATTTGTCTTTATTTGACCAACCATTATAGGCCTTTAAATTAAGGAAAAGGAGGGCTGTGTCGCGTTTTTGACTGCCAGTACGATATCCCCTTGCCGAGCTTTTGCGGATTGTGTGAATGTGTTTCTTCCCTGAAGTCGCAACAAGAGCTGGATAATTCGAAAGCATAGGAGAAACAGTGAAATATCTCGACTTGTACATGCATAATTGAGTAGTCTAGACTTGTTTTCGGTGTATGTGCTATTTGTGTGTGAAGTTGTGTTTTGAAGGTGCTTGAATTCAAAACAACCGCTTATTTACTAGCATGAGTTGCTGGGTTTGCATGTCAGAATCTGATCAGGTTAAGTTATTCATTTGGTCACAGTGGTCAGGGAAAATTAACAAGTTTCACCATTGCAAGGTTGATTAACATTTTTCACACTGGATCCTACCTTGCTCAATTATTCCGAGAAGAAGAGCTAAGAGATTTTACTTGTCTGCGAGGGAGCAGAAGGGAAAAATCTGATTGTTTCAGACGCTTGGATGTTTGAAGCGAAGGGTGATTTCACTGCCCAAATGTCTCTGACTGCCGTCAAAAGTGACGAATAGGTCCGTCTTGGGCGCTTAAAGGAGGGGGCTATCCAGAGAGAGGTTTCATGGGCACAAAAGTGAATCGGTTTCCCTTTGTGATCGACTACTTTTTACAAGATATTTAGCACCTTCTTTTGCGGGCGCCCACGATTCCTACAAACAGAAAAGACAACTCGTCATCGGTTTTTGCCCAACATTTTAATACAATTCAAACAGTTTGTTCTTAAGCTCACTTCCGACTTTCTTCCTCGTTTCGAGGAACAAATCCCATGGATTGTAGGCATTACTTTACGAGTTGAACAGTCCCATAGCATTTTGACAAGCTTCAGTAAGTCAAATTCTAAAGTTTTCCCTCAAAGACAATGATGATGCTAGTGAGTCATAAATACAATGGCAATAGGGCTTGAAACTGTTAGTACAGCGGTTAAATTTTTTGGTGCCACTCAATGCACTATTCATTGAAGCTTGTATTACCACGATTTGGATCACATAAAAACATTTGACATCCACACTCAGCTGTCACGCAGCTCATCACCTCTCACTCGCTTTTACATATCATTTTCTGGAGGCGAATGTTTTGTTATAGCGGTGAATACATTTTAAGTACCTCAAAGGGCCGCTCATGTCAGTGGGTACGACTTTACTCTTCCGACACACGCAAGAGTGAGCAGCAATGAAGGGTGTCAGAGTGTCGCCCTGAATAATGTGTCAGTGTCATCGAAACAAAACCAACATTCCATCCTTGATTAAAAATGTGCTTTAGTAATGTACTTTAGTCCCAGAGAATTGTAAAAGGCATCAATCACTAAATGCTTTTATAAAGAAATAAATTGCAGAGGAATAATATGTGAACAGTTGTCTCGGTTTTTTCGTTCGCTGAAGAATTCGGTAATAGAGTTTTAGCTGCAATATAGGAAAATTGTGCCCCAATTTGCAGCAAGGAAGTGGGAAAACCTTGCAATAAAATAAGGGAAAGTTTTTCCCACTTTCATGAAGAGGACATTGCTGGTGTTTACAGGTTCGCATGATTTCGTTGATCTGGTGTTCCCAGTGCTTGTTCACGCACTGAGATGCCTAAGGGACAGGCTTTTTGGAAAGCTGTATTGCATGGCAACGCTATTAGGTCATTGATGAAAAATTGTTAGCTCCTGGCTAGAGTGTTCGCTTTACCAGATTATTCTCGGTAGTTGCAATGAAACATTCACATTTATGTGGCATGTCCATTCACCCATTCTGATTATTCATAAGCGGCCCGCGTTTGTCAGAAGGATGAGCTAATATGCAGAGCCAAAGTTAGAAGTCTGTTACTTTGCATTAAAAAATAATTCTCTTTGGGAACAAGAAAGACCAGGACAAAAATGTCAAAATTTTTTAAAGGAATAGGCAGTCTCTAAGAGAGACGTCAATATTTTTTATCACAAATCATTCCATAGACTTGGATTGGTGATGATGATATGCCAAAGAACCGATTATGGCAGATGCAGTTAATCAACGTTGAATTCAAGAAATTTTGTTCCTTCCTTCAAAAGCCGAATAGAGTTTGATTGCTAGGGATGTCCAAAATTAAATTCAGACGCGATCGGTATTTCTTTTGTTCGTCCAGTTAGATAAGGTGGCTCCTCAATCTCTCTAGTCTGTCCGCATAATGTCTGCAAACTGCCAAGCAGGACTTATGTACTCTCATTCCGAAACTTGGATTTAAATAATCAGGTTTGATGCAAGGCTTTATCGTTGGTTTAGGTATTTCTTGGGTTTTAGCTGACACGTGAGATTCTGCTTTTGTGCTTTCGCTGGGCTGCATGACGTCTTTGCCGCACTGGTAGACTTTGGACGCCCTCGTCGTCGGGAATGTGTATTTCGGCTGAGAACTATAGCCTCTCTTGCCACTGAAGAGCTCTCGAGACACGGCATGATCCATCTAATAGGCATGATTATGTATTAGACCTTTTAAATGATGTCTGGCTTGCAAAAGCTTCCTAGTTACAAAATTTTCCAAAAAACAGAAAAATCTAAAGCTTTGCGCTTCGATACGATCGTGGATTGGGTATCGGATGTTAGGTCTCCCTGCTATTTTGTATGAAAGTAGCAGAAAATCTTCCTGCCATATAATTACGATCTCTGAATTGCATTTCCCAGCGAGAGATAATTGAAAGCCGGACAATGGGACGAACTGATGCAAGAACAAGTAGATCTCCTCCGGAAATGGTACTTTGGAGCGTAATGAAAATTTTCCGGCTCTGTATGATGGTTGAATTCTTCGTGAAATGCAACCAGTAAAACCCAGGAGATTTTGCATGGCAAATGCGAGTAGCTGGCAAAGGTTTCTCCCCGTTCATTGAGTATCTTCGCACCTGAAGTCAAAAAGTCTGCCTTAGTTTAGCGGTCTCAAGATCCCAGCCATGTTTGCATGACCCTTGGTTATTTTTTTCCCATGGTCCACCACAGATCAAGCATACATAGCTTTCTGAGAACATTGTCACACCTCAGAGGTGTTGGGCGGGTATTAGGGGCATGGTTTATGGGCCAGTCGGCTTAACGAAGCTTAAAGTGCGGAATTTGGTTCCCATCACGAATTTGTCAATCAGGCAGTGAACAATTTAAAATACACATTTCGTTGCTATGTCGTTAGTGTGAAAAGTTGAGGACAGGTTAGTGTTCCTTTAGGCCTGGTACCCGTAGTCTGTGGATGCGCGACGCATGGATGAGATCCACTTGTTCAACGTCCAGGATACCTTTCCTTTCTTTTCACAGAGACGAGACGCATACGTAGCTTTGCTGCCGGTTAAAGTTTGCCGTGTGAAACGTATCTAAATGACAGAAAAGTAGTACAGAGCGCACAGCGAGTACGACTAGACTGGATTCATAGTGCATATAAACACTCGAATGTTTATTACATGTCGCTATCAGTTAAGGCATGCAACTACAACACATCATACAGCTTGGTAGGCCAACGTAAAAGCATAAAATGCGTCGTCTACTTGCCAACCGATGCATGGGGACAAAATTCACCAAAAAGGCGGAAGGCTTCTGGTTATTGCTTTATCTTTTAGCACTTACTTTTGGTAAGGCCAAATACAAATCCAACAGGATTGCCTGCTATCACTAACTCCATTGGAGCCGTAGTCATAGCATTGGGCTCCCTTTAAGACTCGAAATATATAACTAGGGTGGCACGTTCACAGTATGAAGGAAGAAGTCAACGATTCTATTGTTCACTAAACTTCGATGACGAGATGATCTCTCTGAATACTGAATCAAAACCAATAAATTTGAAGCTGAGCAGCGTTGAGATGCTCCATCTTAAGCTTGCTGAGTAAGTCTAAAAAAAACGCTGATTTTGGTCAGGCTTTACTGCCTTGCGCCTTAAGAGCGGTCCTTAATGCAACTAGAAGCTGCAAGAATGCTAAATGAGACCGGCCATCAAGTATGTGATTCAACATTTACGATACCTTAAGTGTTTCACTTAATTAAGACTCATTAGAGGCAATCAGACTGGAGTGTTCTCCTGGGTAGGCCCACTGGTTAGTCAAATTGCGTTTAGTTTCAAGCTTTCGCATTGACCATCCAGACACCGTTTTTTGTTGACCATTCGTTTAGGATGATCCAAGCTGGAAGGGCACTTACCGACTTTGTCGCTGCTAAAAGGCGCGTTTGTGCTAATCAACAAGCGAAATTAATGATAATTCTTATCTGCGTGAACACCAACTTAAGGAAGGGATGCTTTTACACACAATCTGGGAACCTGATACGGTTAGTACTCAACATAAATTGTTCACTTCGTCGAATTTTGGTTTACGTCCACCAGTCCAACTCAATTTCAGTCAGCTAATGAGGAGGCGAGAATGGTAAGTTTATCAGTTTGGCTTATATGTTATCGCAGAAACCTATCCCAGTACAAGTCGGACACAATCTCTTAAGCTGCTTAAATCCGGCCTTGTGTCAGCAGTTCACAATCGCATAATGCAGTATGAGACTGACACATTTGGCATTCCATGGCTCACGTCTTCCCATTGTATCACCTTGGCGTTCGAGTAAGTCGTCACTCAACCATTTTTGCATGGCGCAAAAACTTTATCGCAGGCTTTATCAGGAATCAAAGATTCGATAGGAATGAAATGGTGTTTTTCCATTAAGAGAGTAAAGATATCGAAGAGACTGTACAGGTGGACCTTGAGTGTAAACGGCCTTTGTTCTGCTCTATGGAGGCAGTCAAATAGCATCAGAAGCGAATAATATTGAATTTGAGTTCATCAAACCAGGGTGCCTGTAATCACATGGCATTCCGCTTTTAAGTTGAAATTAGTAGTGGCAGCAGTGGTATTTAATCCAAAAAGTTGGAGACAACCCATTGCGTTGGCAACGCATCTCCTATTACACAGATACTGTTTGAGAAAAAAGCAACCTATGGGAATGAAGTTGAGGCGGATAAGGTGCATGGCCTTTCACAACAAAAAAAGAACAGAACCCACGTTGCCGTTCTCTGTGTCCTTCTAAGTGTGCGCGACAGCTCTTTTTTGCTCCTTCGCTATCTTCTGTTGGGTTCGTCAGGTGGCATAGTTAAAATATCACCTTTCCTCTTGGAAATCTGCGAGCAGAAACTGTCCCGGCGGAATAAACGGAAGAGATTAATGACATTTAAACAAAGCAGTTGATAAAAGAGTTCATTCATTGCATTCTGAAGTCGTTGTTGACCAGGAATGAGGGATAAAACTTCACAAATGAAGTAAGCGATAAACACGAACTTGACCTGTCAAACAGGGTCACAGGTAGTACACATAACAATTAATGGTTTCCCAAAAAGCGTTCTAACCTAGTCAAGTATTAATTGCTGGCTCAGGCATAAATTTAAGTCAGTTTGACATTTTAGTGACATTTCTAACCTTGTTATGAGGGTATGATTACTAACCCGATTTGTTTGATGGGATCCAAAGGCTTTGTGGGAAAAGCAGTTCGTCCTAATCGATGTGAACATTGCAATTCCGCTTGTCCTTTTTTTCCAACAATGTTTTTTGGGTTTAATCGCAGAACCCAAAGCAAGTATGTAGCCCGAGAAATCACTACCATTTGTTTATCTCGTCGTTTTTGGTTTCGATAGCCAATGAAGGCTTCAAGTTTGTACTTCTGTGGGGCGGTATTGCCCTCTCTATGCCGGCAAAGCATATTTTGCCCATTTATTATGCCCTTTTTCGGCTTCATGGAGGTCTTGGAGTGCTACGGTATTTTCTATGCTTGCTGTTTATGCTATCAGAGGAAAATAAACCAAATAAACCCAGAAAAGGATGTGTCAGACTTTGGGACATGAATACCTAAGCCTAGCCAATGTAATCTATCCCAACCCTTTGGATTTGCAACTGTTTAATCATTTTAAATTCATTTGGCCACGACGCGATTTTGCATCCCAAAAATCACTCGTCAAATCAGAATGCATGTCATTTATCTGACGTCGGTAACGAAAATGCTAAGATTTTAATGCCCTCGAAGATTGGGAGGAGGCCCAAAGGCACGAGAAAATGCAAAGGGGATGGATGCAATCGCCTATTTTACTTGCGCCAAATTCCTCCAAAGTTTAAGGAGATTTTCTGTGGATCTGGACCAGCCCTGTTGCATGCTCAAGAGCTGTTGGTAATACAGAGCCTTTTTGCTAACCGAGGTTTGACTATGCAAACTGAAAAATCTTAGAGACTTAAATTAACTGATTGCCAATGTTCCACCATTTTGACTACCTTGATCTATGTGAATTCATCCCTCCATTTGAGGATTGACTTTACTGTCGTGGCACAACAATTGGATGCGTCAAGTGATTTTTGATTGCTGATCAATTTTTTTGTCAATTTCGAGATGCTTTTAGTCAAGTCATGTCATGTCACACTGTCTGTTGCCCTTGTAACCTATTAGGCCGATAAATAATCAGAGTAGTGAATGGTCTGACTGCTATGTGATGTGTTTACTTGTTTGTATCCAGCCTCGACTACACACTCGATTAGGCTGTGAATGTGTGGGTGTGTGTGCGTGCGCTGATGTCACACTTGTTAATACATTAACATGAAATCCAAGACCGATTGACTCAGAGAGGGAGCCCGTTTGCTCTACCTCTTTTAAAAAAGTAAATAGGCTGTACAGCTTTGCCATCAAGCAGGGACAAACCATGGAGTGGCGTCAGTTAAGGAAAGAAGCTTGTCCATCATTGTGTAAGTGCTTTGAGGATGATTGGTAAGTGTAGTGTTGACTTATTGCTCCATCTTAAACAGTATATTTGATTGGTGTGTTAATCGAATTGCATAAGAGCTGCCTTTGTTAAAACGAAGAGGTTGCGTTGGCCCCACTTTATCGTTGTCCAGCGATTCGGAAAATGAAAATTATCTGAGCTGCTACAAATGTTGTATTCATTTAAAAAATAAAGAAGACTTAAGGTAACTTCGTATGCAGGTGTTTCCATTACTCACTGAATGCTTTCTGCAAAAGTAACCTTCTCGAGTATTCCCAGGATATAGTTATGAAAATATGTTTGGAAGCTAAATTAGCCTTAAAAGGATGTTTGTAAGAAAATTTACTGGCGGATTTTTTGCCCTTCACACTATCACTGCATGACCGATGACACAGAGGCTGTCTTGGTGTGAGAAGAAGGCCCTTGATTGCATCGAGTTAGCATCGGAGGAGTGAGGGAAAATAATGATGGTTGACAAAGATAGCAAGCAAAAGAAAGAGAAATCCCAATTTTTTGAGGGGTAAAGGAAGCGAGATCCTTACATATCCAGTCAAAAAGTGATGGCGGGGACAAGAGATGCTTCTTCTGTATCGATAGCAATTAAGCAGATCACTCACTCAAGCTACAAAATTAGATCATCATCTCAGTGCTCCATATTTCATTGCCACTGCTTCTGTTGGCTCTTCGGTCTCCAGACTGAGCAAACAATCCCACGCAAATTTCTGGAAGGGCTCAAACTTTGCAGACAAACTAATGCATGCTCACGGAGCTCCCGCTTAAATTGCCCCTAAGTGCCAGTAATTGGGAAAAGGCAGAGTTTCATTACCCATATTGGTCAAGGTAATGACATTACCCATTCCTCTTTCTAAACTTTCTGCATGATTACCTGTAATATTAGTTACTCAAAAGCTCTGTCTTCGCACTTCCTCCAGGCAGCTTGTTAATGAGCCTTCACAGGAAACTGCAGTTGTAGCAATAGCAGCCTTTGTTCTTAATTAATCTATTAGAGTCCTCCATCAAATGTCAAACTAAAATGTGCTCACAACTTCTGCACCATCAAAAAGCGGTACTTACATCGATTCCTTAACATCTAAAAAATCCGCCCAAGAAGACAATGTGACAATCTTAAGGTTAAGTTGAACTGACCAGCCTCTCTAAAAAAATATTGATACCGATCGGAACATGTCAATTCAGCTTCAGTTCATGTACCTGGGTATAACAAAGAGTTGGGTTCCCATGGTCTCAAAAAAATAAAACACCGCAAACTGTGTCACAATTTACCGAGTTTAGTCGACCACCCCCAAAGGAGCACCGAGCCGACCTCAGAAAGCAATAAAGTTTGGGATGATTGGCGTAAGACTGCAAAAAAGTACAAGGTGTAAGTGAAATGGTGAGATAGCCTTACTGTATTGTTTTTTGTTTTAGCATTCTTCTTTGTTTTCTCGCTCTGACAAAGGTTCGAAGAGGTGGTGGTAAATGCTCGTCAAGATGATGCGACAGCTATCGGGACAGACGTTTTTAGACAGGTACGTAAGGAGGTGAGGCATAACTTGCTGTGCTTAGAGTGACACCCTACACTGTGTAGAATCAAGGCGTCGATCTCTTACACCCGTAAACTAGAACCTAGTGAATCGAATGTGGGTCCTCTTCATTTGTTAATAATCACATTTAGGGTATAGAGGTGTACAGCTGATATTTTCCCTGAGGCATGTAAGCTCTAAGAATGGATGACAGCACTTTTTACTTAATTTGTGGAAACGCGAATGACCACTTAGGCATTTATATATGCGATTTAGTTTCAGCCATGCTGAGGCACCTCCTGCGAACCGTCAAAATGTGGAAAAACTTTGAGGAGACAATTGGAGGTTAAGACAGAAAAGACGAAAAACGGGAACCCAAACCATGCATAGTTTACCACAACTGATATTTTGTGGTTAGGTGTGGCAACACGAGGTTGGCACGTCCACAATATGGAATCGTTGTGCTAGAGGCACCGAAAATGAAGGGTTTGGGGATGAGGCAACAGTTTCTACATTTTAGTCTAGCTATGGCCACCGAGTTTCCACTTTTAAGCCAGTGGACACTTTTCTTTAAACGTTTTAAGCGTATGAGCAACAACTGGTAAAGATGATAAGTTCAAATGATGACTACCAGTAAATCAGGCAAATGAGCAAGCAGACGAATGGGGGCTAGAGGGCGAATAAGGGATGTAAAAGATTTGGTAGCCATACAGAATCCCATAAATTGAAAATTTTCTTGCCGTCGGTGCCTTGCAAGCATGTCTTGCCCATTTTATCAGATCAGGCGGGAAAACGAATCATCTTGGGGCCCATGCAATGGATAAGCAAAGAAACCAGTGATTCACGGGGTCCACGAAATAATGTAGAAAGAAAGGGGTTGAACAAAACGGTGAATCGGTTTAAGATAGTGCAAAGTGAAATCGCCTTTTTGTCCATTGGTTAAGGCTCCCTGAAGTCGGCCTGTGAAAAGCGGTACAAGTTTAGTGCGATCGACGTTGAAAGCGGTTCAGACAATTCTCTTATTTTACTAGTTCTTAAAGCACTGTCCTTGACGATCCTATGCCACTAAAGAGAATTTGCTTCACTCATGGAAATGGAAGGCGGATGTAGCAATGAATTTGCATCGCAGCGGCAGAGCTGTTGATTTAATTAGATACGATGCGTCTGATTAATTTCGATGCGCTTCCTCATACATGCATAATAAATGTAGGAGGTTCATTTTAGGAACTTTCAACCAAAGTGTAAATGGTTTTAATGACGTCGAAATGCTTGCCTTAGAGGATGGATGTGTGAATTAATTAATTAGTTCACTCTCACGGTAGAAACTTCGATAGTCCCCGTTTTAAGTGGCAGTTAACACTTCTCTTCACCTTCTCGACTAAACTTCAAGCTCTTCTTAGCCGCAATTGGTAGTTAAGTGTTCAAGGGTATCCACAGGACATGCGTGGGACGCTTAGCGGCTGAGCAGCTGGGCGTCAGAGGGAGTGGTGCCAATAAACCAAAGCCAACCGACAACAGTTCATGCATCAGCGTTGGTGAGCTAAACCCAAGTCACTGCCTTGGCATTCAATTCCGTAAATGTTGATGCAGTTTATTGAGATGCCAGATCGTGGACGCTTGCTCAGCGGATGGGCTGATAGACTAAAAACCTACACAGAAAATAAGCACTAAAGTAGATGGTATGCTAAGACAGTTAAGTAAGCAGTTTCGGCAGCTTTCGGCCAGTACAAACACCAGGGTTAGGTCATCGACAAGGCTATTAACGGGGTCGCAAGGGAAATGCAGCTTCCACTTTAAGTAAATGTTTTCTTACAAATATGATAATATCAAATTGACCAGAGCGTTAGCACGGAAACATTCAAAATTAGCTGACACTTGATACAAAGTTAAAAACATCAAACTTAGCATCTATTGAGAGGGACCTGTTAGCCTAATCACGACAGTCTAACCTTAATTTTCATTGATGTTGACATTAAGTAGACGTAGACCTTTTGTATCTAACTATTTATTTTCGTCCATCATGTTATTTTCTAGCAAAAAGGGAGAGCGAAAATAACAACTCTTTTTTATTTTATACACGAAGGTGCTTATGACATTTAAGGAACTTCACCATGGATGGCAGACCTACACATCCTTTTGAACTGGGGACTTGAACTTTTGAAACGAAAAAGGAGATTTCAATTCAACAAAAAGTGGTTCGCTACAGCTCTCCTTGTAAATTTGGGCTCTCAAATACTTGACATGGCCTAAAGGGCTTCCATTTTCAATGAAGAACCACTTTGTAAGATACATGGAGGGAAGGGTGCTGGCCGGAAGCTCTTGCAATAATGGTTGACAATGTCTCTTATTCAGAGCAGGTTTAAATGTTTGCAGCTTTATAAACCTGCTTAAGAAGACGCCTATGCCAAAAATGCATAAAACACAAAAAATGGTGTGATATAATTGGGAGAAATTAGTCAGTAAATTGGGAGTAACTATCACCAAATCCAACCGCGTTTAAGCCAGCAAATATCAGATAAGCCCTTCCTATCCCCAAGGGCGCTCCTGTCACGGCCCGCATAAATCTAGAAAAAAGTTGGTGCTGCGGTGGTGCATACAGTGTGGATTATTTTTTATCTTTTACATTATAAAAATGAGTCATTCATCATTGGCTGAGTCACCGGTACCACATTCGGCCTTGAGAATGTTGCCTGTTAAATTTCTCTCTTGGAAGGATTTTTTCAGCGTACTTCGGTGCTGTCGACAAGGATGGCAAGGTGGAATAGAAATCAAGGCCTGTAGACGTTTCGGAGCGTGGGTTCGTATGACCAGCAGCATCGAGACTTCAAGACTTGTATCACGTCCAGACCTGTGGCGAAGAAGCTGCGATACAATTTGCGGTGTTACCTGTAGCCATTCTTCATAGTTAGCCACCTTAAAGGCATTTAGGCACAATAAAGAATCTTGGAAACAAATACGGCGGAATAACTGAGAAAAGACTTTTTAATTCTCTATTCTACAATGTCAAATGGTGAGATAGCATAAACCAAGTCGTCTCTTCAAACGACGGGAGCCTCACACCCGCCTGTTGTGCAGTACAAGAATCCATCATAATTTCATTTATCTTTTGTTCCGCGGTGCATTATTTTTGCTAAACAGTCATTAGACCACTTTAAACTCAGGTTTTCCCAACACAAAATAATGCAATTTTCAAATTCTACAATACTCTTTCATGCCAGCGTTGGAAACAATTGTTGAGCTATTCAACACAACTTTGACATAACCGCACCTCATTAATCCTTTGAGTTTTAAATAAAAGAAGCTTTATTTTAGGGTACCGGTGATTCTGTTAACAGTGCAGCACTCCATGCAAACCCGAAGGCACAGTTTAAACAAACGAAAGTGACCCAGGTAACATGGGTGACCAGTAGACTTCAAAAGTCCCTCTGTAGCTTGCAGATAAAGTCTGCCTACGAAGACGACCTGACGTTCCTTCCAGCAATCTGGAAATTTGCGGTTCGCCAGGTTGGCATTTAAAAAACTTTCTCAGCTCGCGTTCCCACGGAAATAGAAACTTTTTAAGGTTCCGTTGGTTTAATTCTTTTTTCTGCCTTTTTTAAATGCCGAATGACCTCTTTTGTATCAGTTTGACAACTGTGACAACTTTAGGATGATTGGACCCCGAGTGGAGTCGCGCGGCTAAATTTCAAGCTACATAGATGCAAAGAGAATCAACATAAAAGGTATGCTAAAACTCGAGGATTTTTAGCTTTTCATCACAGCAATTTCTTGCCATTTTGGCTTGTTTAAAGAAATATTTGTTGCTTTTGATTACATAAAGAAAAATCAACAGAAGAATGTAGGTTCGGCAATATTTGTCCAAGTCTTCATCAAAGTCTACCTTCAAGCCCAGCCTTACGTGGAAAAGTTGAGAGGAGTTGCGAATCATTTTTAGGCACCGAGCAATTACCTCTTCCCCTTAAATTCGTCTTCCAGATAATTGATGACTGAAATTGTATGGGACGTGCTTACTGTAATCAGTTCTAATACTTTAAAGTCGTTGTCGATGCTTCGTTAAATTTCTTGAAACGGCGTTAGAGACTTACAAACAAGCCCGCTGCTAATTTAAGCTAACTTGAAGAGACTGTTTCCTTACTTTTACATTTGGCCCAGGAGCTTCCGACAAAGAAGGCGAACCTCACAAGGATTACTCGAATCTTCATGGAGGTTTTTAAAATCTCCATTCTGCCCACCCTAAGTCCGGCCCACAGACGCCAAATTGGAGGAGGAGGATGAAGGGGAGACTTGGGCCAATGAGATACACAACTAGAAGCGGAAGAAAAAGAGAAAAACAGAGAAAGAGAGGAGGAAAAAAGGGTTGCTAGTTTTTGTCTTCCCTTTTCTTGCTTCCCATGTGTGTGTGTGTGTGTGTGCGCATGTATGTTGGGAAATGTTCGCGGCAGTGGCGGTATCCAACCTATTCATTCAACTCATTTTGTCCCTGCCTCTCTCTGCCCCGCCGTGTTTCTCTCCCCTTAGCCTCACTCTTTAGAGTAACAAAAAAAGAGGCAAAGAGATGGATTTTTTCTCGCTTCCTTCAAGGTTTGTACAAATGACTGTTTTTGCTCAACACAATAGCCAATGGTGAAAAATCAAGCAATCTACTTGGCAGATGAGGCTTTTTTCTCCGCCCTTCTATAAGCTTTATCCCAATTTGTATAGCTCTATCACCTCTGTATCTTCACGTCTTTTATGTGAAAGTTCAGCTCTTGCGATCTTGTCAAGTTTTAAGTAGCTCTACCTACACTCACTCAAGCATCTTCATTTGGCAGCATTAGAACAGTTGCTTATTATTATTACACTTTTTGCTCTTCCAAAATCAGGATTCTACTCTTCGTTTTCTTGCTCATAGCATTTTAGGATGATTGTGCCATCCATTGTCATTTCTAAGTCAGTCTTTTTGCAACGTCTATTAGTGGATTTACCATGCAACCCGTCCACTTTGGAGTAAATGAGATTTATACTTTTAACCTCACCTCGACTTTGGAGCTGTCAGCATTCTCCAGCCCGTCCAAGTAACCACCATCAGGCAGCAGGGACGAATTGGCTTGTTTTTCTCCAAAATCTCCTTAAAAAGCATCACTGATTGCAATCATTTGTTTTAAAGTTTCGGTTTTTTAGAATCTGAGAAAATTCAGACTAGCAAACTTTGACAAGTAAAAGAGCGTTGAACTTAAGAAAGGTAGGAAATTGAGAACTTTTCTTTTTGGAGAGAAATGGGTTCTCTGAATGCAAAAGCTTGAAGCCTCTTTTAGAAGGTCTGCATGGTCATCAACTAACGTAGGCGATTCCAACGCTCCATTTTCTGCAATAACGGCGAAAGAGAAAAAATTGGGACAGTGAATTAAGTAGAGTAAAGGGAGGAAAGCGGAGCCCGAAGGTCGGAATGAAAATCCAAACACGCCATAAGAAGCAGACATACAAGTGGTTCTCATTCAACCTACTTTCTTTAAATATTCCTGCAAAGAGATCTGCACCAGATTTCAGATGAACATTCAAGTCATAGGCCGCGTTGTGCGAGAAGGTGATGCAGTCAAGTGAGACAGGAAGTGACATGCTGTATTTTCATGCAATTACTAAGGCCTCAGTAGTAAAACCTTGCAGTTTCGTTGCATAAAGTCGTACAAGTAAGTTTGTCAACATCAGTCCTTTTATTAGGATGTTCAACAAAGCAGTCCACCTTCGCCTTGAAACAACGCCACGCGTAACCTATTAAAGATCAGAATAATTATTTGTTTATATTTATGCCACATCCTGGTATTTGTAATTGCATTACCTAGTATAGTATAAACAATGCCTTTGCGGGGGATATTTTTCTGTGGAAGAAAAGGTTTTCTGGAAATTTTGAGCGAAAGCATAATAATGGAGGGAAGCAAGATATTGTTATGACAGACTACATGCGCCCATGTTAGCCTTTACAAAGTAGTGCTAAAGAAAGGGGCTAGGATGCCTTTTCGTCGCAGCAAAGGCCGATGTCTTCCGGTCTGCCGCACAGTCCATGTTACCTCACCACCTTCAATCTGAGCGTTAATGAAAATTCCACAGGTAGGTGAACCTCAGTGGCATTCGGCAGTTTTGAGGTAATGCGTGCCGAAAGGCTGTTCTACATAATTACCAGTTAGTAACAGTGCTTGACCTGCACTACGGAAAAAAATTAATTCAAATACAAAAAAAAACTATATATGCCAGGACAATTAATAGCCTGAAGGCTTCGCTCAATTGATAAAGTATGATCACCCAAGGCTATTTCGTGAAAACTACAAGGCAGAAATGAAACATTCCTTAACTGTAAAGGTTTATATTGCTGAAACACTTTTTCAGAAGTCTTTGTAACCTGCTGAACCGAATTTACATGGGCCATCAGGCTTCAGTCCTTCTGCCGCTCATGGTGAGGATCGTTGGTTTCTTCTGAATGGCTAGTCGACCGGCCTAATGAATGCGCTGTCATTACAATGCAATATGTTAGCCATTATGAAGGAAAATTGTCAAGTCATAATGACATCCGCTAGTAAGTGTTATAAGAGGATCAACTGGATCAAATGCGTTGCCTTCAGCCTTCTCTAATGGAAGACAATGGAAGTTTCAAGACATCCCTTAAGTACTTGACTCTCTATCTCTTCACTAATGGAATCCTTGATATCAAATATTGTTATTCATGGACAATGTTAAAGGAAGGAGTCAAGATGACACAAAAATGGTGATTCATTCTTTGGTTCTCGCTGTGGCAGATACACTGTCATTAAAAGGTTGTAACTCTAACGAGTGCTGGAAGAACTGCTCCTTTACCTGCAGCCTTCATGATTTGCAAGTAGATGGTAAAGCTTTCTGTTGCCATTACATCACCGTACCAGCTCTAATATTGTCATTTCAAGAATTAGTGGCAAGGTCGTCCATGTTACAGAAAAGGAGATTGGGCTGCATTGGAAGGCCTTCTGTCGCCTCTGACGATACATCACTTTTAAGTGCTTTTCTGTATGGCCTCTAAGTTGCCCCTTGGATTCATTAGAAAAAAACTCGCTGCGTGATTAGCACTTGCTGCAAGAATCAAGGAACGAATCATGAAAGTAACAAAAGAACGAAAGAGCTACGTAAGAATGTCAACTAAAACAGTTCCCTATCAGCCGTAACCGAGGTAAACATACAGCCAAACTGACAGCTCTAAAGTTCTCCATGAGCAGCTGAGATAGGAAAGCTGCACATACAGACAAAACAAATCAGCCGACGTCGTCTACTGTCTGCCTGGGCCTCCATTAGCAGCGCTGACGATGGCACTGGCAGTAGCAGTGGTGGTGGCAGGTAGTGGTGGCGGCGGTGGTAAGTAGCGACTTAATTGGCACACGATATGGCACGACAGGACAAGACACGGAATGGAACGGCATAAGAAAGCACAATCGATATGTATGCTTTGCTCTGAACTTTTCCTCCCACCTTAGCTCTTACTAGTTCTGTGAACTATCCCATGCCCCACAATGGCTCCGTCCTTTTGGAGAGCTCACGTTCAACATGAGCCTTGATTGCACAAATCTATTGCAGATTTCATTTAAAAAACCAACTTATCCCAGAGCTGGAAGGTCTTTGCTGAAGCCTTTTTAAGCTCATTTGAGGTCTTGGATAAGTGGAAGTAAACATGCATCCGACCGATTCTTTTCGATGTAAATTTATTGTGGTACTGTCAATATCTACTATGGCCAGGTGTTTCTTCAATACCCTTCTATCACTATCCATAATCTTTGGCTCAGTTTAGGTTCTACTTATGATGATGATCGCGATTACTTTACCGATCGCGTTAACTTTTTTGCTCAAATCAGCAACTACACTATTCAATGTGAATTTCCGTTGCGTTCGGTTCCTTATCCACCCCCCTATCACTAGACAAACACTGGTTGTTGATGTCTAGGGCCGTCTGCGTTGCACGGCTCTCTATCACACTCGAAAGTCACGTGAAGTGATGATCCGTAGGGGAAAGAAAAAAGCAAATCTGGTCATCCTCATCTCAGGCATTGAAGGAATGCTGCATTTGAAATCAACTTTTGACAGAAAGAAATAAACAGTAGACATAAATCGGGCTGTATTTGAGTTACCAATCAGATGCTCTCAACGATTTTATGATAATCTTTAAATGCAGCCAGAAGTTATCTTTGGATCTTTCTTAGTTGCTAATTGATCAAATTAATAGTTCCGCATATTTGCACCCTCCCCAACGGTGCTCAGAATAATCGTCTCACAACTAGATGACGATGCGAAATTAACCTTTCACAATCACTTCGACGGTGTTAAAGTGCATCTTCCGTAGCACTGAGTTACGCGGCTTGATGGATGCATTCATTTATCACTCCATTTCACTTAAGAGGAAAATAATGCTGATGTTTTTGATTACATGTCGTTTCCGCAGTAAACATTGTAAATCAGCTAGGTGCTATGCTTTGTGTGCATTTTGACGGACACATGAATGCGAAACACACTCATAGGGTGTAGAGAAGAATGGCTGAATGGAAGGAGATTTATTCGCATCTATGGTGCCCTTTGCTGACAAAATAGTGCATAAATTCGAAAAAAAAAACTTTGAAAACGTCAGTTACATAGGGAAGTATGTTGAACATCTATGCGTTCCTTGAGATTGCTACGATAGCTTCATGACCTCAATGCGTCTAAGGCTTATGTTGAAAATAAACGGTTCTACCTGTCCGGGCCGAAGCCCCTACTATTTTCTTTACTGGCCGCTCCTATTCTAAACCCTCGTGGTCCAGAATGTCAGTTTGTGAATGGAGTTTATTCCCTGAACGACTTCAACCTGAGAACCTAAGTTTTTAGACCTCTCCTGAATGAATCGTTTGGTAGAATGTGGATGAAAGAATACCCCTCAACCCACAACCAGATTCTTGTGATGAGTCATCAAAATAAGGATGCGCAATTCCTTGGAAGATCGTCCACCCATCATGGCGGAAGGAATGTGCTCCATTGAATCTAAATAAATTCTTCACAAATAGGAAAAGAGTATACTGCATAAGTCGCATAACCCATACAAATGGTTTCTACAAACATACACAAATTAATTCTACCATCAAGTTGTTCAACAATCTTCAGCTTCGGTGCTTTCCTCGCACCGAACTTGAATGTTTTGGTAGACGATTCAGTAATCCCAGACGATCAACTCACCACCAGCACCACTGGTTGTGTGCTCTCTATAGGCACAATTATTCACCTTGGAGTTGTGTTGAAGATTAACCAATTACGGCCAAGATCTGCCTCACATGATTGGACACAGATAGAAACACGCAAAAACAGTCATCAGGAATGGCCAAAGCAGATGAATTAGTAGAAATAGGGTTTTAATCATGAAATGCACTGCAAAACGAACTCATTTGAACACTTCCTACCAAGCCTTAGAATGGGGTGGAGAGGGATAAAACTGCTATCCGTTTCGTAGCCCATACCCTTCTCATTGTTTCCCGAGTAGCGATTGTCATCGCCTCTTGGCGTCGAACAATCATGCTGAGTGAATGTTCTGAGAACAAAAATGAAAAAAGAACGTATGTGTTTAGGAATTTGTTGTTTTACTTTTGATGAAGTATTTCAAATATTTGGATCCATAATAAGCATGCGTGGTGGAGGAACTTGCTTGTAGGCTTAAACGATGAAATCTTCACCAAAAAGTACTTGACACTGCAAAAACTCAATTGAAATTACCCAACTCTGTAAGGTAGAATGAACTCCCGCATTTTATGTCAAAGTGTCATTGTTTCGTGAATTCAAACCATCAGTCAGCGTGATGCCATATCTATGGCACTAAATCATAGAACCGTCTCACGAAGTAAATTAATTCACACCCAAAACAAGACGTCATTTAGGGACTAATTGAGGGATTGAAATCATGTGTGAACGATTGAAGGCCATGATAGAAGGCCCTACCAATACTGCCCCCATCATTTCTACCACTAGCTGTCTAACGCTCGTTAGTTTACGTTGAACCTGCTTCTTAATTGACAGGAGAGCAACTGTTTACAGGATGCTGACAAAAAACCTTATTGCACCAGATGACGACATCGCCATCAGCTCGGGCTGATGTTCAGCTCCGACGACCTTCAATGCGTGGTCGAATAAATGGTTCGCCGGAATTTTGGTCTGATCTACAGAGTTCTTTACCATTGTTTATCCGAAGTGCAAACTATTACAGTTCAAGGAATGGTTTTTCTTCCCCACAAAATATTCATTCCTATAAAGGTCAAGCAATGTAGTGATGTTCTGGAGGACCGATGCTGAAATTTAGAGGGAGGTGACACTGTCCGGATTAGTCGCCATTGGACTCAAAAGGCACACACGCAATGCATGTGGAAATATCCCCCCCACCCCCGATCAGCTGTGATTGCAGCAAAGTACACACCCAAGAGAGGTGCGAGCGAATGGATTTCTGCAGGTCTTGTCCAGAATCCGGATTAGGCCCTATAATTTATGTTGTGTGCGAACGCATGAATGCACAGGCACCACATACACACACAAACACACGCACACAAAGCTTTGCCTGTATAAATACCCCCTACATCCGATTGACATCAGCGTCAGTTAGGTGGTGCGCCAGCGCCTGTGCGCCGGAGGATCTCATCAAATCTCCACTTCGATTGACATCGAATCGAGCAGGGATTACCTGGAGGTTATTCACAGTCCTACTACACTCCAGTCCATGCACGCAAAAGTATCGCAGCTGGCAGGATGGACGCACGCACACATGCACGTACACGTGCTGGCCTTGACGCAGTTGTAACTATGGCAACGTTAGCACGCACGTATGCACGCACTTCCCTTTGGCCAAGCTTGGGTGATGCATGCACGCACACATGCGCGCTACTCACATGGCCTATGGATTTCTGATTGGTTGCTGCGCTAGACCAATGATTGAGCGGCCCAATGTCCACCACACACACACAGAAAGGGAGAGCCACAGATTCTGCGGGGTGACACACGAAGGTGTATTCAGCAGCACTGAGGCCTATTCCAATCTCTTCCCTATTATTTCTATCGTAATTTGCACGCTTAAGCGCGCGCACCGTCTCCATCTCTCTCTCCCCTTTACCTCGGGTATCATCGCCGCACACAGCGGGCCGCACGCACGCGAGCACTCAGCACGCACGTGCGCACGCACGAACGCACGCACACACGCTCGAATCCCTTTGGTAGCTGTTGGTGTGTGCGTAAGTGTGTCTATGTGTGTCACGCGCGCTTATGCCTTACATCCATACATACGTATGTATGTGTGTGTATATATACCAACCAGCACACACATATCCGCCTATGTAATTGACATGCTGGTTCTTCATCAAAAAAGGAGAACATAAGTACGACTGCTACTGCCACTGCTACTACTGCGCTACACACTCTGCACGCTGCACGCACGTACGTACGTTGAGAGAAGAGAAGCGAGAGAGCATCGGAGATAGGAGGACGCAGGTGCGGACGTATCACCCCCTCGTCCATTCACCTGAAACACACACGCACACACACACACACTTTATTTTTGAATCCTCTGTCGCGCGCACCCGCACACACACACATACGCCCCGGGGTGGTAACTTTTTCTTACTCTGCTCCGACAATTACCCGATCAATATAACACGCACACAGGCGCACACACTCCGACGAGTATATGACACATGGATGTGACTGGGACCGATCCTCGAACTCGAACGGGCCTGTTCCTCTGGCCATGGGCCACCACCGGCTATCCCAACATGACCTCCTCCTCCGCCGCTACTGCGAACGCTCAATCTAGCCCACCGCTGGGAATATCCTCTCCCGGTGCAGGTGGATCCTTTGAACAGGGTCTGCAACTCCAACACCAACATCAGCAACAGCAGCAGGCGCAACAACAACAGGAAAGTTCATTGGAATCATTTTACTCCCGACTGCCATATTCTACGGGCGGTGCAGTGCCATCTTTGCAGCAGATGCAGCAGCATCAGCGTCAGCAACGTGAGGCAGCAGCGGCCGCAGCGGCAGCTGCGGTAGCTGTTTCGGAAATGCAGGGTCAACAACAAGGGAGCGGTGGTAGGATGCCGGTTTTGGGACCGGTTTCACAAGGTCCGCCTCCTCCGCCACCACCGCCACCTCCACCTCCTCCTCCACCGTTTGATCATCGTGCAGCGCTTATGAACGGGCGTCAACAACAGCAGCCTACAATCAATTCAGCAAGCTCTTCTCCCCTCAATAGCAGTGCCTATCACAATCCCTCATTGTCCCCGAACTCTCAACAACAACAACAACAACAACAACAACAACAACAACAACAGCAGCAGCAATTCCAACGACACTACTCCTCTACTGGAAGCCTTCACAACGCCGCTGGTGTTGGTGCAACAGGATCATCTACTTCTCCCCTGGATGGACGGATTTCGTCTAGTGCCTCACCCTCGGTTAGCTCGGCTGCACCCTCCTATTGTCTCAAACGACCTCCAAATGAGTTTAATTCTGCTACAGCAATGGCGCTAGCATTGCAGGCAGTGGCAAAGGGTGATCGACAAATGCCGCCGCCACCTCCGTCATCATCCATGCACATATCACCCTCGTCAGCGACTTCCACGCCAACTGTGGATCATCTACAAGGTGGTGGGGGAGGAGGAGGTGACGTATTTGCCACCATGAATTCCACCAACTACCTTTTTCAACCATCTGTGTCGAAGGGACCTGGTGGTGGCATTCATGGGCGCAGTTCCTCGGAGGCGGCTGCAATGGCTGCAGCCATGGCAGCGCAGGCAGCTCGCGATGTCGCTAATGAAATGGTCATGGACCCGCGTGCTGCTGGAGCTCATCCTCTTAGCGGCTTGCATGCTGCCGGTGGCTTTCTACCCGACTTTCTGTCCTCCTCTTCCTCCTCTGCCGCTGCTGCAGCTGCTGCTATGGGAGAAACAAAATTGGATCCTTCTAGCGGCGTTGGACTTCGTGGCGGCGTCGGTGGAGGCATTGGACCCTTCGATGCACCCCCGACAATGAGCGGTGGCCTTGGGATGATGGATGGTCTGCCGGGGATTTATGGGCATGCTGCAAAGGGCTACAAATGCAAAATTTGTCAACATGTAAGTTATAAAGTGACCTGAGATTTTTTAATGTCTTATGCTCTTGTTTGCAAGTGCTAGACGTTTCATGCTGTAAGTAATAACAGGAGGCAGTTAGCGTTGAACGATGAAAATCAACTTCAGAGTGTTTTAAGTTTTCTTTATATTGTCAATTATTTTGCCATTGTGCCTCCCCAATTCGCGGTTCAGTCAGTAATGTTTCCACAGTGGAGGTGGGGGGCGAGACTGTACTTTTCTGTCAATCTCTCCAACGCCCCACAATGTGATACGATGGTGAAAACATCAAATTTTCACTGTTGCATCACCACAGTGGCGTTCTGATAGTCTCTTAGTTTTCAATTGGGCCTCCGGATTAGTCTATACTTTGGCTTTTTAATAAATTAAAAAGGGGATCAAGTGGTGGAGTACTTGAGTTGAGACAACACTTCACCTCGATGCCATCGATCTACGCGTCATTATGGTCAAAACCGAGACATTCATGCACAATTAATCATGGCATTGAACCTTCGAATTAACACTATAAAGGGAGCGCCCAATTCCCCGTGAATTTTTCAACAAATACCTCAATGTTTACTTGTGCTCAGTGGGTTAAGAGGCGAGTCAGTAGTCAAGAGTCAATAGCGCATCGGACCGAGGAAGGGGATAGCCACGTGTGTGCAATTACAATTCACTCCCTCACCACTGCACAGAATCGGTAGAGCATTGACAGCTTACCTTGTGTGTGTGTTGATGATGATGATGACCGTGATGATAATGATAGGGGATGGGATGTCTGTCAACTGCACACATGCACGCACACGGGCGTGCACACACGCACTACTGTGTTTCATCAAACTATGAGCTGCTGCTGCTAGAAGGCTTAACCGAAAACAGATGCATGGAGGCTGGCGAGTTAAGAGCTTGGCAGAAAAAAAATACAATCGTTCCCACGATTCAGTCACCAAAACACATGGGGATGGATGTTACAGCCTGATACCAACTGTCGGACCCCATCATCGTCCACATTTTATCCTTGAAACTCGTGTCTCTCACTTCTAACTCACTGAGAGGGTAGGAAGAATGAGGGAAGGAAAGGTTATCTTAAATGCTCAAGTGTTTTGAGATCCCATGATTTTTACACCTTAGCTCATAAGGGCCAAGGTACATACCTACACACACGCAGGCGCAAACACATGGTGAACCGAGGTGAAATTTGATCCCTAGAGCGAGTATAAAGGATCATCACATTTTTGAGTAGGGGGACAGTATAGGGAAGAGGAGAGTTGTTTTGATGACCAAGTTCCACTCACACGTTGACGCATCCATGAACTTTGAGCGATGTGGCATAAACAAGGCTCCGAGAATTGCGTTTACATTGCAAAAATAGGTGTCAATAGTCTGACTGACCGTCCCTCCCTTCTAGTGTGTTTATGGACTTGTGGTATTTACTAAGCCTATAAACACACACACACACTCTGTTCACTTGGACACATGCGTAGGTTGCGAAGCATAATCTATTGCTCTAGACTGAGTTTGTACTAGAAGAAAATTGAGTTGTGTCAATTACCACGAATCAGAGCCGAAAGTCACATTTGTGTGTATGTGTGTTTACTCAAGTATTTTTTGTGATCGTCGGTGTAGAGATCCTAGCCTCCTCTCTCCTCCTACTTCCTTGTTGCGTCACACACTCCTCGTATCCTCCACACTCCACCATTAAGTCTTCTCGTGCTTTAAAACATTTTATTGTTTGTTGAGTGGGCGGTAAGCATCTTTATCATGCGGAGCTTATTCCGATAATTCCTTAATACAATTAGCAACGTGTCTGCAAAAAATGGGTGTTATTTATCTGTTTACACATATTGCATCATGAGAGTGATTGAGGATTCCATATGATAATACCAGTTTTTACCTCCGCTTCAATTGCACATCGCGATTCTAGGCTGTCTTGGGTTTAGATGAAGCGAACATTTGCATAATTTAGCACACCAATTCTTCATGCCCTGAATGAGGAATAGTAAAAATAATTAGTCAAAAACGTTTAAAAGTGTTCGGCGATGCTTTTTGTGTTGTCTAAGGTGATAGTAGAAGATCCTCTTTGCCCCTCCCCCTCCATAGGGACGCTAAAATCAAAGTGAACTTCTAGCAGAGTAGATTGGGATTTTGAATTGATTTTATGTTCCTTTTGGGAAAAAAATTGGAATTTATGAGTGGTTCTGTTTGAATCCGTTTTCGCAATCCGCAAACCTCGGATCCAAGACAGTGACTCAACATCTACTACTCTAAAGTTGGCATTATTGCAAATAAAATAGGCAATTTTTTTTCAATTTTTGACAAGAATTGTAGACTCCTCAGTATGGATATTTCAAATCTTGTCATTATGCCCGACCGGCTGGCAAGGTGGAGGCAGAAAATGTGTCACCAATTTGCCTGTCTTCTCGGTCCTTCCCACTTCTATAGTTTATTAAAACAATCCACAAATTGTGGGATTCGTCTGGTGTTTGTGTGTGTGTGTGTGTGTGTTTATTGCACGCCACCTACGGAATAGATTAAGCATTTATCCAGTAGGCTTTTAAAATACCATATTCTGTGTTAAATGCTGCGTCTCTCTCTCTCGCACTCTCCCTCTCACTCTGCCGTTTGTTTACAGCATTACATAAACATTTTCACATCAGCAAATCTTATAATTGTGGAATTGCTAATTCCCTTCTCATCATGAATCCACACAAAAAGCAATCACGTGATGGGGCGTGAGCACCATGCGTGTGTATGATAATCTTTCACCATTTTCTGGCCCTTTTCTGTTAAAAAAGGTAAATTTATAGAACGCAGGTGTCAAGCTCTCATCATTGTAACTGGATAGGCTTCAGTGACAAATGACTTAGTGGCCTAACAGACATGAAGCAGTCACAAATCTGGGTGTTTCTATCACCAATGGATGTCCCATTCACTATTTATTCTCAAACCCCTCCCTCCACTGGATCTTAGCGCAGGACGTTTAATTTTTACGGCTGATAAGACGCTCGTCCCAATCATTGCTACTCAGGAAGGCTTTTTGCTTCCCGTCGATTTGTTGCATAATTCGAGTATTGTGGTGGACCCTCTGGCAATTAGTAGGAAGGAGCCTATCAATTCACTCTTGAGGCGAATGAACGTGCTTCCGCTGTTTACCTGAAAGCAGTGATATTGAGCTTGTTTCTGCGCTCGGGGATTGCTTATGACTCAGTTGCCCAAGTCTCGATAGAATGCTTTCCAGAGGCACTGGATACGGATGTATTTGTAGTCGGCGCTTAGTAGTTGCCCTACCCCTCCCTCTTCATCCATTATTCTGAGCACACCCAATGGTATTCTAATGAACAGCAGGACTTCTTTCCTTTCCACTTGCTACACTCCAGGCTGTTTTTGTGCATGTTCGGAGAAAATTACTCCATCAAATCAGCCAGTGTTGCACATTCCCCGCTGCTAGAAATTCACCGGATGAAGCGGTGGGGTAGGTGAAAGAGGAGGAGGTGGAGGTGAAAATTGGTTTGTGTATGCACTTCGAAAAAAAAGCGGTCCGCTTTATTTTGACACACCAGCCCAATGACGCATTGAATCTTTGTTCCTGCATTGTGACTCAAAGGCGTAGCAGCAAATTGACACAAAATGCTCTCCTAGACCCTTCTCTCTCCTCTCTTCCACCTGGCTAGTTTGTCAGTTGCTTGATTATTAGGTATAAGAATAGCTTGTTAAGTCATTTATGCTGTACATTCCTTTTGTTTGTACAGAGGCGACTAATAGATGTCTAGTTTTTGAGAAAAATTTTGCACACGCCTGGATAGTCAGTGTTTTTACTGGCTGTTGATCCCACATGCCATTCCACAGGCCTGTGTATACTTTAACATTCTCTTTTTTATGCTGGTTATTTGCCTTCAATGACCTATCTCTAATTGCTGCTTAATCCACCTTCCCGATTTATTCCCTTGGTTGAATTTGTGCTTAACCTTGGGGATGGCAGCATTCAGCAAACTTGGTCAAGAGATAAGTAGAGAAGGTACACTTGTGTGAGCAACTTTTGATGAATGACAGTCTCATACTTATTGAAGTTTGTGTACTTCCTCAAAAACATCGACTCGACGCAAAGGAAGACGCTAATTAATGTATTAAGTAGTATACAAGGTGAACTGTTACAAAGGAGCATAAGGAGTCAGCAGGATTAAATTTCTTACTTATTCTTATTTTTTGGCCATTCGGATTTCCGTTCCTGTCTTTTGATCCTATCCAACTCCGTTTTAAGGCTACAAGCTGTTCCAACTTGCTTAAAGGTGTGCATAAAGCCAAAGCGACTTGCGACCATTCCGACGTCCATGGAATGAGGCGTTTGAGTCCCTCGAAATAATACCGTGATAATGGGCAGCAAAAACTAATTTGGCGATAGTTTACATTGACATTCAACTAATGAATAAGCCCTTGTTTTATTGGTGTGCAATGGAGTGACCTCGCAAGATTTTGTCTTTGGTCCCTCCAATTTTCGAGCAAATGATGTCTAGATACAAGTGCTATAAATAAAGTGACAATTAAATCTACCAATTGAATCATAAGTCTTTGGTGAACCGTCTTCTTAATTTTTGCCACACGCTTCGAGAAGGATACGGTTTACATTTTTGAATAGTACAAAGTGCTTCAAGCAGTCGGTGAAAGTTCTCCTTTACGAGGATCAGGTGCAGTAAAATTGGTTTCCAAATCCTTTCAAAGCACCTTTTTCTGATTTCATTTCTATAAATTTCTTGAAATTGCTTGCGTTTAAAGTTCGCCAACGCATTCATTGACGTAGTTCTTTGATCAGCGAAAGTCGCATTTATTACGCGTACCGAGTTAGTCCCTGAATTCACTCCTTGTTCTGTCAAAACCTTAAATCAAATGAGAGTGAAGGTAATCCACGGAATATTCAACTCCGCGCAAATTTCTACTGCTGTAATTGCTAATCTCATCCAGCCCGTAACCCTCTAGTGGAGCACTTACAGTTTTGACCCGTCGAGGCATCCCAAAAAAACAGAAGTTCTATTGCCCATTTGGCCCTTAAATCCACCGAAAGCTTTCTGACTGGTAGCTCTTGTATATTTTAAGTAGTCTCTTTCCTATAAAATTGTAGCGATCAGTACTTTTGAATATTTTATTGCAATTGGAAAGTATGGGTGTTACAAAATGACCATCGATCATTTAGACCCCGTCATGACACCCTTTTTGTATTTATTCGCCGTCATTTCTTCTGACTAAAAAAAACTTATCAACAGTTTATCAATCACAAGTTGCTGATCATAAAGTCTTCAATACCGCTCATTGAGGCGCAAATTCTGAATTCGGAAAATGTGCTAGGCCATCGATGAACACAGCAATCACTTCCCAAATCCTTACCAAGGTTCCACCTTTGTTGCCGGTCAGTTCGTACTCTTCCGCATTAATCTATGCACTTTGAACACATGATGCTTTTTTTCGAAAAAAAACTTAAAAATACTTCTCTCTTCCTTCCAAGTGTTCACCAATACGTTACCCGCGTGCTTTCCATGCGTAGCTTTCTAACAAACTCCGATCAAGTTGTTCAAGCAAATGGGCCTTACGAAACTCACTTGCTTGTAGCAAAGTTCACGTTTACTGATCGGTCTAGCACCTCGGAAACTAAGGCTGTCTTACAACTTCAACCAGTTCCACATGGTTTCATTTTAATGTGCCTAAAGCTTTCGAAACGTTTTTTTCTTGAACCACCTCATATCCAATGGGGTAAATCCAGTTTCCTCAAAATGTGCATTTGCCGGGGTTTGGTTTTAGGTCGAAAATAAATGGCGGTAAATCGCTTAGCTTGTGGTTTGCTATTACCATAACCTTGCTAATTCGCGCTCTGTGATCCTAATAATGTTTGTTGAAGTGGACATAGGATCCGTTGATCCGTTTGGCTTCTCTTGACACGAGCAAAGGGTCTAACACGCCTCGTCGATAAGTTGTAGACTCGCAATGTAATACACTTTTGAGAGTTCTAGCCCACAGGTAAACTTGGTTCATTGTCTGTTTATCATTCTACTTTCTACATTAGTTTGATTAAAGACTCTAAGTAAAAGTAATGCGTCTAATGGGTCGCTCATTCCGCTTCCTTAAGTGCTTTGTGCCTGGCTCCATACGGTATGGCTCCACGATGGATTGGAGATGATTCAGCGCTAACTTTGTAGCGCCTAGGCATGATCTCACCGTTTTTGGGCTCGATCAAAGTCGGTTTGTAAATTAATGGAGACTACCATTCACCAGTAACCATTCTGCACCTTTGGGCAAGTTCAATTTCTCTTTAAGAGCCTCACCATAATTGATATTCGATTGACAAATCCCTCCAATCGCATGGGTGCCAAATCGATCTGACTTTTTACTAAATTTTTTGAAAGATTTATTTAATTCCAAAGGCTTTTTAATTCTACAATCAAACACGAAGCCTTTTTAAAGTCTAGGGGATCTAGTTATTCCTTTGCCGTCAGTATTATCCTCAAATCATCTTTGGAAATAACTTGTACCTGCTTACGGATTACAATCAACTCTCGGACTATTGCAAAGCAGCTAGGATTGTTAGTGTTATCTGTAGACGAGGACAGAGCTCAAATACTCCCGTGAAAACTTTATCGTTCCTTGTCAACTAAGTCGAAGGACGGAATCGTTTCCGATAAGAGAGTTGATCCGTTCCTGAGACTTGGAATTCGCATCACCTTGGGCACCACTAAGGTCACATCAAGTTGTCCATCCCATTAAAGCCACCATAAACTTCGTAGTCATCCATGCTAGTCGATCAGAGGGTAAAATCTTGCGTGCTAAAAGTGGTTTTGCGTGTTTGACAAATATGGGCGTTTGGACAGATGAAAAAACGCCTCAAACTAAAGTCGGTCATTCGCGTTTCGACAAGGGACCAGGAGGCAGGCTTCCATTGAAGCCTTCCTTCCTCAACTGCCGTTTGTTTTGTTTGTCAGGGCAAATCAGAATTTATTGGTCTACTCAGGCGAGTCTACCTACTCATGCCCCAAATTAGCGTCACATGAAAGAAGCGTTTTACGCGGCTTTGTTAAGGAGGAAACATTTTGTGGCGCTAATTTTCAATGTTTTTGTGTCTCGAATACGTTCGAATGTTTGCACTGCCATCGTCTGTCTCTCTCTCTCTCACTTTCTCCACGTCGTCTGGTTTGTTGTGACTTCAATCCCACGTAATTTGCATTTTTTGCATGGTTCTACACGCTGTCTCCTGTCTCCACACTGATTTATCGTCTAGTGAGTTCTATACTCATATCCTCTTGCAGCACTTCCTCAACCTCTTGGCACATAGATTTCAGACATGGGTAGATACTTACTAGTCGCATTGTTTAATCGTAATTTTGACTAGGATTGTTAATGTAAGTGCCTCGTTTCTGCAGGAATTGTTGAGCTTCCGGGTTTAGCATGCTTGCGGAGGAGGGACAAAGGAAAAAAATGAAAGCTTGGATGGACTCAAAATTGGTGTAGAAATGCTGTCATAGTATTCTGCACACTAAGCTTACGTTAAAAGCGCATCTGTTATCATCTCACAATGGACAGGTGATGATGGATGAAAAGTGCCATTAATCATCCACTTTGACAACCTACGTCTCCACTTTTATAAATCGATTGGCAGGTTAGTGACGCATGGGTTAGGGAAGGGGGTGTTTGTGATTAAAAAACGTGCTGGTAAGGCAGGGAAAAGGTTCCCTTCTCGTCTCCCTCACTGTCCGTGATTTCGGACACAGAGCCGGCCAAGGTCATCCAACCGGCTTGTGCATGCGCTACTCACTTGCCGCCGCTGACACGCTGCCTTCATCCACTTAAATTGCCCGCACGTGTGGCAGTGATGATGCAGATTATTATTTTCTCGCCTCCGGAAGCCCACTGGGAAGTGGGAAGGAGGAAGGATGAAGGAAGAATGTTTTGAAGCTTCCGCCAGTGTGGAATTCCTTCACGTAACGCAGCAGCAGCAGCGGCAAGGGCAGTAGCAGCAGTGGTGGTGGCACCAATTTCGTATTTGACAGCACGCACGCTGACAGTGATAAAGTGATTCCCGTGCCGTTGCTGTTGCAGCCGGCGTCTTTAACTTCATTCTTGCTCCTTTTACCTAGTCTCCCTCTCCTCCTTTTTCTTTTCCTTCTTCTTTTACTTCCCCTCTCCATCAGACTCTACCCGTCTTTTACCAAGCCCCGCCCAGACACGTTTATTATTTACACGTAATCGTGCTAATTCCAACAAGTTTCTGTGTTTGGACCTCCACGGCGTTTAAGCCCGACCCTCTGATTGCCCACACAGTCTCTACCTTTCTTTTAGCTACAAAATGTTTAAATGCTTCAGGATTGAAGTTGATTTCACCATAATAGTGCAAGGTTCTAGTCAGAACGCATGGAATTCAAACTCCTGACGGTGTAAATGAATGCTTTGGTTCCGATTCGGTTAGCATTCCTATGCCACAGAATCCAAAAAATAAAGTAACGCTTGATGCTTCCGTTACATTGGGCTCATGCATGTCGCCAGGCATTTTAGACCTGATTTTATCCAAACAATTCTCTTTAGGCTATACACATCTTGTGTCGTCCACCGTCAGAATGCACAAAATTAGTTCCATTCGGCGGCAGCAATGAAGAGGTAGCAAACGTAAACACTAAAGACCATGATACCTTAATTTATCACTTTTCTTCAAATATGGTGTATTTAGGGAACAAATGGCCTACATGATTCAAGCGGAGAGACTTCCGTCCCCTTGGCAGTGTTGGCATGGTTTAATGGCCGGTGTTGGCCTTAATATCGCATTCTTACGCCCACAAGAGTCAAAAGTGTAAATCGGTGCATAGGATTTGTACTCTCTTCCTAGTTCTGATTTTCGTGACGTTGTAAACTCACCATTAGTGCCTCCCATCACCCCAATCTTTAACCTCCGAACGAAAGGCAAAACAAAGCCACCATTTACCTATTTGCGTGATTCGACTTGGCCGATTTAATAAACATCACCTGATTAATACACACATCCACATCTACTACTTACAAGTCACTACAAGTGCGCTTATAGGTTCCCGAACTTCTGTTGGTAGTTCCTTCGCTGAGTGTGGGGAATTTTTCCTCCTTTTGATAGCATAAATAACAGTTTTATGCTTTACTTGTTCACTGCACCTCGGGTTTTACTTTTTTTGGGAATTTGTGGATTATAAATGCACAATTATTTCCTTTGTCCTCATAAGGTCAACTTCTTGCCGAGTTGTGGAGGATGCCTGCCTAATGTGTAGTTTTCACGCCTATAAATCTCAATCTCTAGTCGCTTGGCTCCTGACAATGTACTTATTAAGGATCGTGTTAATGCAGTCCATTTTATTTAGAAAATAGAGGAAATTGTCCCCTTGACAATGGCGATTGGTACCTTTGTCATGCATTTGTTCTTTCTCCTCCTCAAACTTTTTCTATTTTGATTCGTTAATGTGGAAGGAAAAATGGCAATAAATTTAAGTTTTACAAGGGGAATCCATTGATGACAAAGAAATAAGCTAAAATTTTGCGCCTTCAGAGCTCCCAGGGACCTGTCTTTTTAGTCACCAGAAAGCCTCCGCATCTCACAGTTAACATAAGTTTTCATCTCAATAACAGACTACAACAGATCAGTGGATTCCTTCCGTTCTGTCAAAATGTGCAGAACTTGTCTGTTTGACAGTTCAATCGGAAAGTTCATGATAGTTCGGTATGTGCACAAAAGCCAGTTTAAAGGCGCGGAAACTACCACTAACTAGGCGTTGATGAAGCACTTAGTGAAGAAATCCTTCCTTGCTGCTTTATCAATTGTAAATTTCTGTGAGGTTAATACAATTTTGGCACAATGCGAATGGTAAGTATTCGAAACCGTGCCCGTGGGAGGATTGGTCACAGTGTCTCTATGCAACCGTTACTCCTCTCTTAAATTACTGTGCAGACTTGGGCCATTTATTAACTGCCGAAGGTCTGCAGGTCATTAGGTGTCCAGATACAGTGAAATGCATATCATATTTTAGCCATAGTAGTGATCTGATTCCCTTTATTTGATCCCTACCCCTTAATTGCATCTGAATACATAAGATACAGCTATACAAAGAGAATACCGAATAAGGGTCATTTTCCTGCCATAGCCTGCAAAATTTTATCCTTTTCCTGACATTAAACGGAGGTTTTAACACTTAATTGGTTAAAATTATGAAATTCTTGCTATCAAAGGGATTATGAGGCAATGGTATCTTTTGCGGGCGCCTGATGTTAACACCATCCTAACGAAGAAATCGGCCTCGGTATGGGTTCGATGCAGTCCTTGGGTTCTCTGCGTTGCTTGCAGTTCCTTGCCCTTTTAGGAGCCAGTCCTTGTTTAATAACAAACAAATTCGGCTATCACTTAATATATCCAGAAAAATTTATGCTCAAATGCACCGGCTTTAGGTACAGCTTTGGACTACCATGGCTTAAGCGAAAGGTGGACATGATATATGAGCTTATTACTGGCAGATTCGTAATATGGGAGGACGGCAGAATATGGCGCAGCTAGAACCTTGTAATTAATATAGCATAAGGCCTGCTACTGGCTTTTGATAGTCAAATTTCACTAAGACTCGGTTACCATGACCGCGCGTTACTCAAATCGAGAAGTAGTATCCTAGCCGTTTTTGGTGGCTCACAAAAAAACCAGTCGTATGGTTGAGCCGGAATGTATGTTGCCATGGCATTCTGACGTGTTCCAGACTATGACTTATATTGCATGCTGACATCACAGTGTGAGCTGAGGATTTTAACACAAATATTACCACACTCTAACTATTTCAATGAAATCACGGAAACGTCATCGAGGACAAGTCCATTCTCACCTGCACTGAGCTCATTTACAAGTTACTTGAAGGATACAGTGTCTTTCTAATTGTTACGAAATCCTCAAATTTTTTTCGAAACAGCTTTTTGACACTGCAAAATCGTCTCCCATACCTAATGTGGAAATCGAACAGTTGTCAGACAGTGGACTCCTGCTCATGATTCCCATGCATCAGAAATGCTAGCCATTTCTAGCGCACTTTTAGTAAAGTGCAGTCAATAAAGGTTAAGTCAAAATTGTTGCAAAATAGATCAGTCTACAGCTGACTTCTCACCGTCACTTGAGACGGTAGTCCCAACTTTATCCCCGGACAAGCGCTACTAGTCCAAATCAGTAGTAAGGCTGTCTTCATATTATTTACAGAAGGAAATCGGTGAATTTTAAGCCGTGACCGCAAAATTCAACGATTTTCCCACTGGCCAGAGGACACTACATATTTTCGGTCTGCTTAACACACTTTCAAACCAGTCTGTCTTTGAATTCTTAGAATTCGCGCGATGAAGGTGTTGAGAGTAGCAGGTATGCATTATAAGAAGGAATAAATTAATTGAACTTGCCCGTCAAGAAGTTTTAACGGTAAACACAGAGGTCACATTTAAAATTGCGAGGGGATGCCAGTGGTGATTTGACAGCTTTAACAAGTCTGAGTAGGCAAAGTCATCGCCGTGCATAATTTCCAGCCCATCTACCGTTGCAGTTGGCTAATACCTTATTTTACCTTATTTTTTCCATTGATCTAATAAACCAACAGTCATCAGCAACACCAAGTTGCTTTTTTGCAGCACTTGCACCAAATTGTGGAGAGTCGGAGAGATGCCGAAATTTTGAATCCCCTCCACCTCGCCGTACACTTATGCGCGTGTGCACGTGGCTGTGCACGTCCTGTTACCAAAGTGACCGCTACAAGACACGGCGTGATTAATAGCCACGGTCATGGGAACCAATTAATCATGCCTCCAGGCAGTCGTTTATAAATCTAGTCTGGTTAGCACACTGCCGAGTTTTGATCGCCGTCCTTGCGCCCCCTCCTCGCCTCCCCCCAGCACGATGAGCGTGCAGAAATGCTAAAGGGAGGAAAAAACAATAATAATGATAATAATAATAACAACAACAGCGGTTCTGCAATCTGTGAATAGAGGAAAAAAAAATAGCTGGTTAATTGATACCCAAAAATGCACAATGTGGCCCACATACTCACGACGTGTGTACACGCACCCTGTTGCATGTGATTATTGATCAGGCAACTGATTGGGCGCTCTCACTGCACACACAGTCATGATGGCCTTGGGTGCCTATGACGTGATGGCAGGTTTAATTTTGCGCACATGGCTTTTTTATCGACAAAAGTTGCAATTTTTCATTTGCTTCCCCACTCGGGTCGCCTTTTGTGACACATACACAGCGGTCGACGTTATAATAGCTGCTATTTTTGCTATTGTGATGATGAAAGAGGAAGCAAGCGGTAGGAAGGGGTGGGTGGGGAAGGGATGCGGATGGGTAGAGGGAATGGAGGAGGGCGGTGTGAGGAGGCGATTATTTCGTCCGTTTTGTCTACTCCTCTTGGTCTTTTCGTGCGTCTCTTGACATCACCGCCTTTGCTGCTACCGCTGCTGCGTCCCGACAGCACAATGCAGCAAAAACAACAACAGGTGTAGCGTCGGTGCGTGTTTGAGGGAGCTAAGAAAGAAGATAGAGAGGGAGGAGAGTAAAGATTTCCGATGCCGCTAGTGCCGCTACTACCGCTGCTGCTGCTGCGAAAATATGGCTCTCGCAATTCCCTTATTTCTACGTCTTATTGGGAGAATCGGTTGTGCCTTTGCTAAACCTTTCTCCCCTCCTTCCCCCTCCCCACCTCACTGAAAACCGCCTTCCATCCTACTTCGTTATTTCCATGCCTGCTTTTGTTTCCTGTGCAAATCGCATCTCGACATTAGCAAACGGGGCTGGTTGTTTTGATGTAGGAGGGGGAAAAAACTACCCTTGTCCATTGCATCATATTTTTCCAGAAAAGTAGTTATGGCAAAAATAAACTTCTTTTACACTTTATAAGCAACGCTTTTGATTGCATTAAAAAAATCGTCAAGCTTAATGAGTCCGGGTTGGAGTGGGCAATTTGTGGAACGCAAATAGAAAAAGTTCTTCCCATTAGGAGGGCTTTGCTTGCATTCTTGGTTGGAAAGGAATGCATATTTTGGCATTTAATGCCTTTGTGATAGTTACTGTAGAGGCAATGCCTCGAAAAACCACTTGTTTGTGCCTAAAGTTCAGACATTTTAATTTAGAAACGAAAAAAAGCTACCAAGAAAACCTATATTTTTCTAAAGGGCTACTTTCCGGAATTTGAAGGTGGTGGGAAACTTTGTGTGCTGCTCAAAAGGTGTCCGAAATGGATTCAAATTTTGCTGGTTTTGAAAAAAAATACAGAATTTAATTTTCGCATTTTTGATCGCAGACACTTGGTCAAGTGTTTTTTATCGCTAAATTATCATTTGATGTGCTTGCCTTTTGCTTGACATTGTATCCTAAGGGAATGGGAGTAGTTCACCAGAAAACTGCAAAACTCCGCCCAACAGTGGGGGTGAAATGCATTCAAACTAAGCTAAAATGGTGCGTCATGTGCAAAGAACCATTTAGGAAAGGAAACTTTTGCTCCTATTTTGTGTTTTACCGCATTCCACCTATTCACCTGCATCCCCTAGAAGGGAAAAGACCCGTAGACCTCAGGTTAGCATGCACGCATTTCATTTTAAGTGTATGTATGACAGAATAGAAAATGCCCCAATGCCAACCCTTCATTGTTAATCAGTTTGAATGCTCCATAAGATGTCCCTGTCCAATATCCTCTCCACTCCTCTTGTTCCTTGGTTTGGCGTCCGAAATGAGGAATGTCGGTTGCCATTAAAAGGAAAAATTTAGAGAAGCGTTTCTACAACCTAGCATTTTCACGAGTCGTGTTGATGCAAATGAAACCGTCCCTCGACAAATTTTACGCGCCCCCTTATAATTAATCACTGGCACACAATCCGTTCCAATGGAACGCATTACTGACGCAACCAGGATAACGCCTCTACGTGACTCAGTTGAGTTAAAAAACCACTAAAATCGTTATAAAGTCAATGTCAAAGGTGCCTAATCAGCTGTCCACCCTCTATTTCCTCGCCATCATCTTCCTTACTTCTTTTCTCTGTCCCTCCACTTCTCCCTTCCTTGTAAATTTACTCCACGACTGAATTAGTCATTCCCCCTAAACTGGTCATGCAAGCACTGAAGGGGTGTCGCACGTGTCTAGACTGTTTGTTATTTTGTCAAGACGCTGCAGTCATTACAATTGTTCTCGTGGCGCACCTAATTCGGTTAGCTTGAAGTTCTTACAACCCCAACGCAACTCCTACTCTACTCATTACATTAAAAGGCCAGGATCACTGTTGTGGTTGCTGATAAAAATGCCACAATGTGCACAAATCGCACAGCGGCCTCATTTTGAGCGCACAACAGGGTTCAGAGATTAATGGCACAGCGACAGCACCGGTGAGGCTACTCTATGGATGGGTATTTACCCATAGAGACATCAAGTTGCTCAGTTAACCCATCGGTCTTTAGACTGTCTCTCCAGTTTTTATAGTATTTAAAACGCATACTTGATGATTCCTTTTTTCTCGAATTGCACGCCTGCAAAAGGTCACTTTTTGTCAACTAACTTGTCTGCAGTTCATAATAGCAACTTTTCCTGCCATGGTAAGTTGTTTTTTTTTTACTTCACGAGCCTATTGTCCAGGTTGGTTCCAGGGCAAGAAATGGCGTGCACTTGCTTGATTAGTTTTTCGGCTTTCAAGCTGATAATTTTAATGCTAATAATGTGCGATGGGCAAGCTAACCGGTTTGACAATTACCATGGTTACAATGTGTCGAATGACAGTCGTTCGAGTGAGAGCATGATAGTGATCCCACCTGCTTGGCGTCGTCGCCATCGTCGTCATGCCTTCTTTCTCATGCACAACAAAGAGGTAAAAAAAATAGGCTGCTTTTTAAACTATTTCTCTCTCTTTAACTCTCACTCTCCCACCAACCTGCTTTTGGCTCTTTTTTTTCAAAAAGTACATCCCACCCTAATCGCACCAACCATCGTCACCATCATGCGTTCGCACACGCACATTCGCGTCCATTAGTGGAGTTATTGTCCCCGCGTTTTAGTGACTATGCCACACGAGAAACTAGTAAAGTGGAGTTTTTAATAACGCCGTACTCTACTTGATTTCCTTTAGTACTTTTGTGTAAGCACATACCCATTGTTCCTTAAAATCTAATTTCACTCGACCTCGACTTACCAGGCTGAGCTGGATACAGTTTCTGGGTGGATCAAATGACTAGTCATGGGGTTTAAGCTGTATCGGAGAGCGTTTGGGGACTGGTATAGATTCCCTCCTCTTTTTATTATTTTGCACCTAGTTTTTATGCATACACACGCACACATCTACGTAGAAACGGTATTTCTAATTGTCTTCACCGTTGCCTAAAAGTGCTTTTTGAGTTTTATGCTTTCTGTTTGAATTTTTGCGTGTGGGTTTTGCTACCGTGTGGATGGTGTGTTTTAGAATTAGCCGAAAATTTGTGGAGCTTCTCTGCACAAAGAGTGATAAATTTGAGCGCACGTTCTTGTGGACTTTCTTCAGCAGCATAGAAACGCAAAATTAGGGTGTATTCTGTGAAATAAATTGTAAAAGAGTAGAATTCATCTGCAAATTTCGTTCCACTGTATGAAACCATGATGGGCACTGCTCGCATTTCTTTCTGGCGGAAGTGCTGAGGCATCAGCTCAAATGGCTCGTGGGTGACCGGCTGGTTAGGCCATAACTATGTGACTTGTTTTTTTCGTTTTATATATTGCTTACAAATAATCCTTGGTTTTGTGAACTTCTCTCATTTGTGTATTATGCAGAACCTCTCCACCGGTAAAGTGCCACATTTACAAGAGTTGCTAAGGGTAAAGTGTTTGCGCTGCAAGAGACACAAGCAAAGTAGCAGATGACACGCTATAATAGACAGATGGAGTGATTTAAAGAGAAGATTGGAGGAATTCTTAGTGTGCTCGAGAATAGCACTCCTTTTATCCCTTTGGAGGTGGAAATTACCTCTAGAAGCCACGCGTCTAAAGCCTCGCAAGACAGTAGCTGTTTTAAAAAATATGCCCCTTAAACAGAATTTTTATCTTCAAAAAACTCTGACCTACAATCACTCGCATGGAATGAACGATTCACCTTTATCACATGACAGCAAAGTAAAAGCTCAATTCACACAGCATTGAAATAGTAACCCCTCCCTCATGCCACACTACTACCGCTACTAATTTTCTGCTATGCCGAGGGCAGCTTGAAACAATGCAGCTGCTGTCTTCAATTCATCATTAGCCCACCTTTCAGTTTGGGTCCAGTTGTGAGGGCCAAAATCATCAGCTGGAAGGGGATCCGTCACAAAGACTGTCGACTTACTACCCGGGCGAATTTCAATAGTTTGGATCTGAGTAGTAAAACTGTGGTTGGATTACTTTTGCGGACGAAACTACATCTGGTGGGCAAACGACTTGACCTACACTTATGGGTGTGCTAATTAGTTCTAATTCTGGTACAACATTCACATGCACGACACTTGAAGACGGAAGAAAGTTGACTCTGCCCTTGAGCTAAGATGTTTAGCACATATGGCTTAGACTACAATTCTGTTTTGCATTGCGATTTAGGGCAACCATTTATCATCAATGCGGACACCAACAACGAGCGTGTTAATCCATTGATCACTACCTGTCAAGCAGAAAGCACCTTGACGGGTTTTAACGCGTCCACTAATTTCTTACTCCTCACTTCATTGTTCTATCAACTATTCCACGTGCGCACAGACACACACACGCACGAAAGCACATTCGCTGGGCTATTGACGTCGTATCATTTTGCACTTTTTCAGTGCACACTCCCTACTTCAACCAATCAGCGTAAAGGCTCAAGGTTACCTGCGATTTGTGGCCTGTCAATCGAACGAGAGCTTGTGTGTGCACCGTATCCGCGTGTGTTTATTGCATTGTGTAGGTGAACAAGTAAAAAAAAGAATAAAAACGAAAAAAGACACATGCAAAAGCAGGCAGCATTTTCGCACTTTTTAAGTGATTGAATAAATATTTAGATATTTTGAGATGTAAACAACCTATCAGCAAGAACTGCATGTACATGTGTGAAAGGTTTCGGCTAAGTTATACAAATGAACCTAAAATTGTCAATGAATGAGCTTATATGATGGTCAGCAGTCGCTAATATGGAGACTGGTGCACCTGAGGCGGGAAAGGTGCACTAACCGGTGCAATCTCAGACGTCAATCTTGGCGCACCCTTTTTACCACTATCTTAAAAAAGCTCATTGAAATCATTCTCGACGAAGCGATCAACGATACATCACGTGGAAGTTTCTGGGATGATAAGTATGTACCTTCCATTATCTGTCACATGTCTACCGAAGCTGACAGAATTTGATAACGGGCTAAGTAATCAAGGCAGAGATCACTCTGCGACACAGCTTTCCGTGCTTTGGGCGTAGGCCTTGACTAACGGCATTGGCTAGCTAAATGCAAGGATCATGCGGTAGCTCTCTGCTCCAACCATCAGGAGCCAGACGCATCGTCGATTTCGATGGAACAGCTATGCAATTTAGAATTCATTTCTTTTCGCAAGATTGCTTAGACATAAATGAGGCATGTTCTCAACGTGGTGTTCCAGTTTTGAATTGTTTTCGCTTTAATACTCCTAACGTTCATAACAACTGCTTAAAATATGAGGCGAAACCAGACTTTTATTATTGAAAATACAGAAGTAGCTTGTATAGTTAGCTCTGTTTCCATCTAATCTCAGCTTTGATATTAATATCACAAAAGGAGAGAAAAGTAAGCCGTTTTCAGCTTACTAACTTAGTCATGCATTTTCCAATTTATCCAGACCTCTTCATCGAAGCATGTATTGCTCTCAAAGAGTTAAAGTCTTTGGTCATTTTCACCCCATAATTATTAATGCAATCCCAGGGCTAATCGTCGAGGTGTTCGAGGATCCAAAAGCATCTTGACTCGTGGTGCTTGATGCTTATAGAACATCTTCTGAACTATCAATTCCTTGCCATTCTAACGATACCTGACCCGCTTGTATAATGACAAATTAAATTTTGACTTTTGATTTTTTCCTTCAGGTGTGTTTCTCGCGTCAGGACCTATCCACGCACAACTCAACAACACACAAGCAGGACCCGCGACCCTACCGCTGTGATCAATGCGGACGCCAATTCTCCACTTGTGCCTACCTTTCCCAGCACCGACGCATTCACAGCGGCATTAAGCCCTACGTTTGTCGCTATTGTGATCGCAAATTCACCCAGTTGAGTCACGTACAACAGCATGAGAGGATCCACACAGGCGAGAAGCCTTACAAGTAAGTCGCTTATTCCCTCGCCCTCTACAGGAGTCGAATAGATCTGCGTGGACTTAGAACGTGTGAACTCATTCGAGCGGGTGTTTGTGTGCATTTAGGAGCGGTATAACTACAGTGACGGTGGCGGCGGCAAAGTGGCCTTGAAAAAGCATTAACACTGTCGCATGAGGGTTGCTATGACAGTGCGGCATTTCCGTGTGTGTGTGCCTGTCAAAAGTATCTGCGTGTGTGTGTGATGCCTCATTCTCGTTTTCCGTCCTCTCCTCTCCCCCTCTCTACTCTTCTGTCGTTAGATGGTTGCAGTAGTGGTGGTAGTGTATGATCATGCAATCATGCAGCCATCATCGCCACCACCACAGCAGTAACACCATCATGGCTTTGTCGAGATAATGATGCCTTCACCCATTAGTTTATACAAAGAAGTAAAGGAGGCGGTGTTTTCAAAGTGATCTCAATGGTTTTGAGGTAGTTAGTCGCAGCCTCAATAATGGTGGACCTCGATGTAGCCAGTAGCCACATGGACATGGTATTACTAGTGGTAAAATCTGGCTACTTCTAGACACTGTGAGCACTATTTGGTTACATTATTCCACTGTACGCTTCAATTGTGCGACCAGCGTTGTCACACACCTTGGAGCTTACATTGACAAAAATTGGAGACCCAACGTACCGTAAATGTCTCTGTCATCTCGGTATGTGTTGTCGATTGCGAACACCTCCACCAATGCTGTGGTCAAATTCTATGTTAGTTAGTGCGCTTAATTTTTAATAACGATGGCAATTAACAGTCTCTTAAAATTTCACACAAACTTGTCTGTGATTTCAGTAGCTTGAGAACCCAGTATCTCAGCGAAACTCCTCACTCGATGACTTAGGGTGTCCAAAACGGAGAACTAGTGATGTTTACTAGTAGACTTTGCCATGGTAAACCGGTCGGCCCTTATTGTGGTGCCAAGTGAGTTCATTAGCCTTATATTCGAGCTCTGGATACCAGTTTTACAGAACAAGGTTCTTATGAACGTAATCGAAATGTCCAAATCACTGCTTAAAACGTGATGGATTCTAGATTTGATTATAATCAAAATGGATTCTATAAATTGGTGCACGTCGATCTTGACCGAAATTCCCCTTTGGCATCGCAGTAGGCTGAAAGAGTTTTAAGTAGCGAGATGGATTTGGAGGGCTCTGGCTCTGGCAAGTAGATGAGCGTCAAACATTTGGATCGAACCGATGATATAAATGACAATGCAATGCTAGAACAATGGGGTGATGGGGTTATGTTGGTAGCAGACACTTTAACCAACAGTTGTTGGAATAAATTTTATCTAATCTCTTTTTTATGCTATTTATCAATTTTGCTTGGCATGATGCACCCGTCAATGGATTCTGACTTCAAATTTCTGCGAAACGCAATGGCATTTACGTACTGTCGTAATGATGTCATCACCGGTCAAGGCTGAAGGCATTCGCTAGGACTTCAAGTGCGCCTGATGTATTGCCATTTGAGATTTGAAGAATGTTATTTACTAGGTACCCCTGGGGGGCTAAATCAGGAAGGCGGACCAGAGAGAAGCACACAATGGTGGAATTTTATGCATTACCCTCAAAAGTACGCAAGTGAAGGCTGTGTACGGTGTGCGTGTGTGCAGTGTTCAACCGAAGTTCACAATTTTGTTTTCTACCCTTGTTGCCTTCGTTTTTCGAACCAAACACAGCAAGAAAATTGCTCTTTTGGATGTAAAAAGGAAAAAAAGTTTCCTAATATCTTCTCGGTGCTCCATTTAATCAGCTGAATAGCATGAATTGTAGTAGACCACCCCAGAATGATTTAAAGGAGGAGGGAACCGCAAAGTCATGTTTATGCCAGTAGCTTTAATGGCGTTCTTCGAATACTCCCTAACCATTGCAATTTGGTATGTTCTCAATCGACAATTTCAAAGCCATCGAAGCTTGGGGGATGAGAAATTTTTAAATGTCGGCTGTTTCAGGACCGCCCGTCGCTCGAAGGGGTGGCGTCATTCGATTTGTTTCAGGCTGCATGCTTGAAAGCAAGCAGTTCCCTGCGTTGATACTCGAATGGAGGGCTTTGTCTGCTGCACTGACTTGGGAGCCCTCTAGTGGTGCGGATGGTAGGCGATATCGATGATCCGCAAGCGATTATAATAAATGATAGTGCGCGCATCGACCTGCTCTCGATTTAAGAACCTCCTCAATAGTAAGTCACGAAGCTTATTCGAACCGGAAATCTGATAGAATCGATGAATGTAAGTGAGAAGGCAATGTTCTCTTTAATTAGAGCAGCTTTTCGAATCATGTTGCTGCTGGTATCCAAGTGGCCACGACCGTGGCGAACCCAATCTGCATTACCTCAATGGTTGAGCCTCTGACAGGGCAGGCTCAGAGCAACGGCAGGTCCAGATTACTTGTTAAAGGAATTAATCCTAAAATGTTGTCTTTCCTTTTCCAGTCAAATTGAGTCCAAATAGATATCAAGCGATCTCGACCTACGCTTGTGATGTAGGCGGCTACGAGGAGAGTTTACACAGCATTCCATAAAGATATAGAGCATTTTGATGTTTTGAAACCGGTAGTCAAGCTTAAGCTGAAGAGCTGGACAAAGCGGCAGCTGCGCGTCATCGTGAAGGCTAAGTTCAGTGGATTGAGAATCGAAAGATGAAGAAGGAGCAAAGCTTACAATGCTATATTATTAGCTATAAAGATCAAAACAAAGATGGTGGTCAAGGAATAACCAAATTTTTCTCACCCGCATATGCAAACTGAGATCTTGATAAAGTTACAAAACGAAACAATAGCAAGGTTTTCCGACCTCTATACTGCATGAATGAAATAAAAAGCATGATTTTCTTTCAACTTTTAAAACTACAAGTGAAATGCGTAGTTTACACACACGCAGTGTTGACTTGATTTGATTTGATTATTCTAAACCGGAAGTTTGGTGCCGCCTGCAGGCCTACTCCTGCCCCTTCTCCACCCCCTCTCTTCCTCCTCCTCCTCCTCTTTTTTCCCTCGCTTTCAAAGAGGAGAGCTGAATAGAGCGAACTTCCCTTTTGCTTCACCCGTTTTACCCACACCCATTCCGCAATGCAATTTTTGTGTGTGTGTGTGAGCAAGTATATTATTCCCTTTCATGTCACAGTAACCGCTATGAAATCGGCTACCTTTTGATGTGGTCAAGGTGCACCCAATGTGTTTAAAACGTTTCCTTTCCTTTAACACCCAAAATACCAGGCTCCGATTCTCATTGGTCAGTCCAAGGTCAGGGTGAGTGGAATTGAAGAGAATGAGCAAGAACCTACGAAAATGTGTACTTTAGCAGCGCTTTGGTTCTGCCCTTCTTTACTTTATTACCTTATTCCCATCCGTGTGTACATATCCTGTTTTTGCTACCACTGGCTTGCCTTATTACTCCCTCCTCCTTTTCGTTAGCTCCGCTAAGTGGACTATAATTAGAGCCGCAGCCTGCAGAGAGAGGGAGAGATGTAGAGTGAAAATTGCCCTTTTCAAAACGCTGTACAAGCACCACCGCCACCCTATTTATGTCGGCATTTTGATGGCTTGACAATTTCGGTTAGACACACAGGTTTGTATGTGTGTGTATGTGTTTACGGGTGTGGGTATGCATATGCAAGCGAACAGAAACACACCTCAAGGTTAACATAGACGAAAGAAACGCGTACAAATAAGTGCTGCGGTTAATGGGGCTGGGATTTCTCAACCGCGGGTACTTTACGGCAAACACTTAAGGCTCACTAAATGCCTCTCTCTCTTGCGCCCCCTCTCAATTTGGTGTTTTTGCCTTCTTCTGCCACTGCAACGCTAAGTCAGGATCTCTTTCCAGTGTTGTTGCTTAAATTAAAACCGAGATGTGCTTGCTGTCATCTCAAATATTATTCTTATTAATTAACTTGATGGCATGCCACTCTGCGCAAGGCAACTGAGAGAGGTTGAAGGAGAAGTAAATATAGAACAGGAGAGAAAAAATGGCCTTTTTTCTCCTGGCCAAAAATAGTACCTAATGGGTTTAATCGCAGTGTAGGTGCCATGCAATATTGATTTCTTAAGTAGTAAAAAATGGTAGACAAACAATGCATTCTCGTGGTTAAATCCGGAACTCGGTCGAACCGCGTTCCCACCGAAAAATATCGATTTTCTGTAATGGACTGCGATTGGTCGAGAATCAATGCGTATATGATGAGAGTTTTCAAATTATACTTGTAACACTTTAAAAGGAATGCGCATTCGACGAATCACTGCAGTTGAAAGAGGAGCAGAGGCTACGAATCGGCAACTGAGGTTGGTGGAAAACTGACAGTTTCATATAGTTCCACTATTTAATTTCTACAATGTCCCTGCCTCGAAACGAGCAATCAACTTGGTCATTTCTTCAGTCAACCGTATTAAGTTGTGAGACTTTCCGTAAAAAAATTAGCACTACTGTATTCCGTTGTTATTCAAAAGGAAAACACTAGGCTAGAGAAAGTGAGGGACGCGTCAACTCTGCATACAGTCGGAGGCCACAAGTCTTCCACCTGGAGCCGAAACCAATTCAAGTGGAAAGTTGCCTCAAAAAATTGGACGTTCAAAAATGTTCATCGACTGTGACGTAATACATCGGCAAAAGATCAATTCATTGTGTGTTGGCTGACTTGACTCCTCATTCCAATTGGAATAAGCGTACTTGGCAAAAAATATGCGACAAATTAATCTACTGCCTGCGCATTATGGTAGGTAATGAACCATTTTAAGAGGAATTAACCAATGCTCTAGTCTTAGACTGTGGTCGAGAAGAGCGTCAAGGGGTATTGAATGTGCAGCCAACTGGTCATAAATTGCGGTAGGTCCTGAGGGAGGCCAAAAAGCAAAATACCCATATTTTTTCGATCAATGGTTTCGTTCTCGCAGCTAAAGGTGAATGGGTCTTAACTCAAAATTAATCGAGTTTAAATTCTTACTGCCAATCAAAATCTGGAATCGCAAGCTCATATTAGGCGTCCACAGCTTTGAGCAGTCGATGGTCACCTGACCTCCGCCTCCCTCCATACAGGCTAGTATCTCGCAGACAGAACCAACTACCGACGCTGAACACATTGCCACTTCAAATGGAGTAGATGAAGAAGCGCGTACTTTTACTCTAGTCTAATTAGGCTGCTTAATAAAAAAGGAGCATTCCATTAGACTCCAAGCCCAACCATTTCAGCATCGATTATCTCGTCAACTAAACTGTCCAGCTAATGGGTGGCCAGTGGATGGGAATAGAACGAAAAGGGAGCACCACCACCACTTAGCAAGGCGATACATAGTTTTTTGCTCCCTATATATGCTAACAAATTTTCTCACTTTCACGCCTCCAGCCTCACGCAATATGTGAAGCGAGGGAGGCAGAGATTGAGATAAAGCCTGTATGCGTGTTTTCGTGTTTACTAGGTTGCTCATAAAATTGTTGTTGTGCGTGCGTGCGTGCGTGCGCACATTCGTGCCTGTGACCACATTCGCTCTCTACACAGAGGTGGCACGAATTTACGAGAAAGGGGTTAGAGGAAAGAAAGTAGTAGGAGGGACTACCGCCACTGCCGCTGCTACTGGAAGACTTGGGAGATTGAAAATAGTCGAAAAAAATCGACACAGACTGCGTGTATGCAGGTGGTCGCCAACTTGCTCGCCTTGCGGGATGATTAATGAGCATTCTAAAACTCCTCTTCGCTTCTGGGCTACCTTACTTCGTCCGTTCCTTCAAGCTACCATTGCTGTTTTACATTCGTCATTACTACCTGGATGACTGAAAGTTAAAAAGGCGCTCTACACTGCCTTCAAGCCGCTGACTCACGCTCGCATCATAATTGGTGGGTTTTAAGGTCATCTGGGCCAGCGGTGTACTTTTAACCTCAAACGAGCTCGCCCTACCTCTTTTGGCTTTGCTCTGCTAATGGGCTTAAATCGGGGCGGGCTTGGCTGCGCTACTGCTGGAGAGCAGTTCCTTTTCTGAAATAGGATTGAAATATTCTCATCTCCTTTCACGCCGCCAAATTCGTCTTCCAGATATGTTTTTTGGCAACGAAAAAGATCTAAGGAACAAGAACGCAAACTGTTCTTTAAAGGTGATCCTGACCGTTTCGGTAAGTTTTGCAAGCCTCTGAAGCGTTTGTGCTGATAAGTCACACCGTAGCCGTACACAAGCCGTTCTAGCCTTTGAGGGCTACAAGAAGTGTTGCGCTTGATTAGTTTATCGTTGCACGAGGTCGGTGTTTAAATTAATATAAAATATTTACTTGCTTTTATAAGTAGAAGGCGAATTATTTTTTATTAGATGCGCCACGTGCTTCAAGAGCTTCACACAGATGTCAAACCTGCAGTCGCACCAACGTCAGCATATGAAGGGGAAGCCCCATCGTTGTGAGAACTGCTTCATGTCGTATGACACCAAGGAGGAATTGGACGTCCACGTTCAAGCAAAGCATTCGGGTAATCGATACGCCAAGGTGCTTGTCTGCCCAGCGTGTTCAAAAAGCTATAACTCAGAAACGTACCTGGCTAAACATATGGAGCGCCATAAGGAGGCTGTCACAAATGCTAATGTCAGTCGGTTCGGTGCTTTGAATACCTCAGCGGGCGCTCTGGGAGCTCTCAGTGGGTTTATGACGAGCCATCACACAGGGATGGGCGGTAGATCCATGGCTCCAGTGACAGAACAAAGTCTCCATGAGGAGCTTCAACAAAGAATAGGGCATCCGCAGGACCTACAGAATCTTCAGAGAGCAGCAGTAGCTGCAGCTGCCTCTATCATGTCTCCGATGGGGCCTGGGAGTGTTGGCGGCCTCACAGGTCATGATACAAACCATCTACTTCACCACCTTCCAACCGGTCTGCAAGGGCAACTCGCAGTAGCCCAGAAGGGTCACCAGCAGGCCCTTCATGGTGGTGGGACTCATCCGGGAGGTCATTCCACCCCATCAAGCTTCCCTGACACCTATCAACAACATCAGATGCTTGCTGCGACCTCACCATACTCCAATCAAATGCCAGCTTTTCTTGGACGCACGTCTGCAGATCGTCACATGCCACGGTTCCCTCCAACGCCGTTAGATGCTGGGCGAAAGATGATGGACTTTCAGGCACCCCCACCACCACCGCCACCACCACCACCTCCGCCAATGGCACATCAACAGATGGCTCTAGAGCATGCAGTTCAACCCCCACCACCTTCAATGCAACCCCCTCCTCCACCACAGTTTCAATCACCTCCTCCCTTGCCACAACAACAACAGCAACAGATGCGACCTTTTGGGCATTCACCACAAGCCGTTGGAAGCGGAAAAAGTCTGGATGGAGGGAAGGCGGCGGTAGGCGAAGAGGGTAAGGAGGTTAGTTCCAATGCTTGGGAACAGGGTCCGGTGACTCCTATTCCTATGGACGGGCAGGAGGATGCCGCGGGAGGTGTCAGCATAACTGGTGATGAACCGGGCGCCCCAAATCTCTGGACGCCACATTCGGCAGCGAAGCGTCTCAAACCTGACCCAGATGAACGAGTGGGAGGGTACAATCACCACCACCAGCATCAGCACCATCACCATCACCCACAGCAACCCTTCGAGACGGAGTATCTCAGGCGATCAGCCACAGCAGAGGCACAATATCAACAGCATATGGTTCCACCGCAAATGCCACCCACAGAAAATTCGATGGAACACGTGGTTGATAAACTGGCGAAGTTTTGGCAGAGGAACTCTGTTAGTCATGGAATGGATGGGAAACCTGGAAGGGATATCCGAATAGAGGCGTTATTAAGCGGGTTTCCGCAGAATCCAGTGCGAGAAAGGCAGGAGGAGGAGACAGAGGAGGAGGTGGTGGAACGTCTACGTCATATGCCACAGTCTTCATCCACAACAAACAGGGAAAGAGACTTCCAAGCCGATACCCAATCACCGCGAACGTCACACGCAGTGCAAGAAGATGGTGAGAACACGTATCGTCGAAATTCAGCGAATGGAAGTGGTGAAGACCATGAGGCTGATGTGTCTAGAAATGGGGCAACTCCACCGAGCTATCGCGTACCCTACGCTAGCGCTGGAAATCCAACGGCAGCTGACAGCGGTGGTAATGCAGAAAACAACTATTCAGCGGCGGCTAATGCGTTCTACGGAGCTGATGCGGCGGCTAGAGACTTATCAGTGATACGAGATGATGAAAGGGCACAACAGCCGGCCAATGCTGCCAATGAAATAGGGTTTCCCGTCCATTTCTCCTCACAGTCCCAGTAGAATAACAGAAAACCCAGTGCACACACAAAAATATCGTGCTTTCTTCTTTTCCTCTTCTTGCCAGTCTCCTTTAGCAGGGTATTAATCTGTACATAGGCCCTCTCCTGAATATGTGCTGTTTATTACTAATTAATTATTGTTATTACTACTACAACTCTTATTATTTTGTTTGTTCACGAGTCGCAGCCACTGTCACTGCCGTCACCGCCATCTGTATGCACTACCAATCACTCATAAAGACGCCTCTACTAACAGCAACATCAGTAGCTGTTTTGTTTCGTTTTATGAACCCCATTGTATCCAGCTCCTGGCCATGAATCTTGCCATTACTTGAACCATCCAATCAATCAATCACTCACTCAGTCAATCACCTACTCGCACATGGGTATTTTTTATACAGACAATCATCAGTACCCCACCATTTTCTTGTGTTTGTTTCTCCCCAACCAACTGTTTTTATTCTCAACTGCGAAAAAGCAAGGCATCTTTGCGGGCAAATGAGGGTATGCATATAAATGTGTTGCACAGGGTGCACGATCACTCGTGCACTTGTTGGTATGAAGAGGAAAAAGAAGAACGGGGAGAAGTGCGTGCACGTGTCCTGGAGTGCCCTACTGACACCTTTGTACCCCCACACCCTCCCTCCAGTCCCCTTACCCACGTCACCACCACCAAAGCTGCCAACTGCGTTCCACTAAGCTGGATTCTATGATATACATATATAAATAAATAAATTCATACACATGTGCGGGTGCATTGGTTTTCTAACGTTTGGGTCACCAAAGTGGCAGGGGACCAAGTTACGCAGCTTCATCTCTTCCGATCCCATTTCAATGAGGAACCAGGAGCCGTAAGCCTCCAGTGCGGATCAATGCACTCATGGAGCTGATTGGCTAGTTTGGGGTTAGCAAAAGCGTCTGACGCGCGGTTTTGCGATTGAGGTAGCTTTGTAAATCAAGTGGGGAGTGTTGTTGCTGTGAAATTCGAAGAAGAGCCAGTGGGCATGCGAGCACGTTGAAGGCATTGTCTTCACTCTCAATGGGTTGGTTCCCAACTAATCAAACCATTAGGATCCTCATGATGAGGTGACTGGGCCCTCATCCGGGAGAACGCAACGGGGAGATGGCCTCGGGGGTCGTAATTTTGTTGGTGCGTTATTTCATGACAGTCAAATGATGAAACATCAGAGTGGTAATTCGATCATGGCACTTGAGGCATAAAGTACGGTGTTGGATGAGTCCCTTGCAGCTCAAAGGAGGGGAGCGTCGAGACGATTAAGCGATGTGGTTTCGTAGCGGAGGAGATTCGATGTTTCTCATTTAAAATCGGTCAAACTTCTAACGATACTCTCGGGTGGGATGGATAAATTGATAAACAAGGTGAAGGGCAGGAGTAAGGATTTTCACTTCGTACGAGGTAGGTACAAACCGTCTAAAATGTTATTTGGTTTCGTGCATTCTTTACAACTGCCATTAGAAACAAAAAGTCATCGTAAAAGCGGGAAAGAGCACCAGAGATGTCTGTAGGCATGAATAGCTACCGAAACCTCACCGCCGGTGCCAAGCAACAACAATCAAGCCAGAACTTTGGAAAATACAATTCACGTAGACCTGTTCTGGGCAAATCTCGGTGAATAATGCAAAAGTAATAAAAAGGTCACAGACGTAGTATATGTGACAAATCGAAGAACGTGGCTGATGGATATTTCCTTGACACATTTGACACCAAGGTGCCACATCATATGACCTCCTGGTTTTCGCGTCCGTGGCGGATATTGGTATTGGCAATGCTGTCATTTGCATTGACTCGTACGGCAAGCAACAATGACACAAATACAGACTGGGATAAAGTTATGCACATTCTTCGTGTGACATTTAAATAAGTCAACAATAAGAAGTGGCAATTCAAAGTGAAACAGCAGCGAACAGGACGGTTGAAATAGTTGGGAACTCGAAAAGCTATTTCATCCGTGGAAAAAAAAATTGATCTAGGAAACTCCAAGGAGCACCTGATTCAAGCAATTGCAAAAAAAAGAGCCAATCAGAATGGAAGAATATTTGAGGGAGAATTGAAATGACAATTTCACGCCTTCCGACAAGTCCCAATTTCCGGATATCACTAAACTTGCAACACAGCAGGAGCAATTTCATGGAACATCGAATGTGCATGTGTTCGATTTGCTGAAGGATAAGGCTCTTGGGGAATTAAACGATACAATGGGAAGGTTGCAGACACTCCATTAAGGAAGACCTTGAATCAGTCGGTTGTTTTAGCACACACAGATCAGCCAAAGAACTAGCGGAAAAGCCGTCAATGTCACCCAACAGAAGGTGGTTACGCATTGCCCTAGTGGAGGCGCTCAAAGCACAATTGAAGTACCAGGGTTACTACAGGCGATCGACCTAGGTTTTGATCCAGGAAAGCAGAAAACATTCTAGCAATGGACTGAAAATGCGGATTGCGATGACCTTGGTGATTACAGCGCTGAAAAACTGCACCACATAAAGCAAAGAATGTCACATCGACTCTAGTCTTGATTTGCGTGATTGATCATTCTTTAAGCGTCCGAAAACGCTTGCTAAAATTGTGTTTTGGGAATCAAAACAGCCTAAAAATCAGAATTTAGGGCCGAAAATTAGCCTAACACCACTCTTTGATCCATTTAGGAGGGAAGGAAACACCATTTGCTTATTAGAGCCCACTTTTTCGAGGTTTTGAAAACTAGAATTTCCCATTTTCTCAATCAGTATTCACGTAACTTGCTTTGATTGGCCAGTTGTTTATGAGGAAGCAATTTGGATGAGGCAAGGCTTTACGTACCTATGTGGTCAAATGAAAAGGAGTTTAGCACCTCGCGTACTCCAATGCTATAAACGGGGAGATAACAAGGACATCGACCTTGAAGTGGTTGCCTTGGGGGTTCTGGGGATGAGATCACAGGAAGTGAGCGGAAGGAATAAATCTTCTCTGTGTCTTTGGCCCCAGTACCTCTATTCTTGTTGTATAGATAAAGGAAACAATGAATTTCTCTGAAACTCACTGCTTACTGCACCAGTGGATGGAATTTAAGCGACACAAAAATGTGGAATGTTAGCCCGATGACAAGGGCACTCGGACATGGGACAAACTTCACGATATCCCCCAGCTGTGCACCACTGGCCAGCAGGGTAATCAAAAAAGATGACGACCCATGTCCAATATGTGCCACCGGAATTGGTACGATTCTTTGCAAGAGTGGAAGACTCGCACTAGTTTGCTTGTGCTCTCTTTGAATCCTTATAGAACTTTGGCTGAACCTGACGGATGATTTCATACCTCCCGGTCCATGAACCCGAACTCGGCGCCGCCATAAGAGAACTTAACACACAGAAGGTGCTTACGCCTATACCAGCTCAGAAGCCATTGAGGGCATGAAAATGAGCGTCCTAACCACATTCCATAGTTCGTCAACACCTTCACTCTTTCGTTGTGCGTTAATGAAGATCGTCCTTCGGATCAGACCACCTATGATGGGAAAGAGACAGAAAAGTGGCCCACCATCTGCCTCACACATCTCCCATTCCAATTTTTATACGTTGTGCATTGCATTGTATAAAGAATGGTGCACTATAGATTTACTGTTCAGGATAAAACGGTTGTGACGGAGGCCTATTTATTTAAAACGACTCGAAGGGGTTGAAAAACTAGCCTAAGGTTGGAAGAAAGTGCTAGCGTTGCTACAGCCTGGGTTAGAGGGAGACAATGTCTCAAAAGGTGCGGACTGATATTTTTCTTGGCTCCAGACAATTTTGTTCGGGCTATTCAGCCAAAAAAGAAAACCGTGACAGAAACAGGAGTGGCTAGGCCTAAAAACGGTTACTTTCAAAAGCAAAAGCACTCACAAAGCGGAAGTGCGTCGACGAAACAGAGGATGAATTCAACAACTACCATGTTTCCTTGAGAATCCAAGAGCCCAGTTAATCGCCCCATATCTGACCACTGTGCCAGTAATCTGGAATGACAAACTACACCATACCCCACGAGGTCGCCGCTAGGAGTGAATGCAAATAAGTAGTGGTATTCAACGGAATCCCAACTTTTAGCACTTTTTAAATGACCGTAAAGAAAATTTGGGGCAATAATTGCCATTAAGGTAGCGGAGTTGAGTCGAGAATTGAAAAATAAGACAGACGTAATAAATTACTAAACAGAGGAGACCAAGTTTACAGCGTTTGCATCCGACAAACGGTTGTGTTTAAGTTTTGGAAATATAGAGAACATTAGGGCGCCCAAGGCCAATTCGCCCAAAACTCTCTCTATTTTCAACCTTGGACATGAAATCACAGCGTCCGCCTTTCTTAACCATACAAGTCAGCTAAACAAGACAGGCCTAAATGAGTGATTGTTTACCCCTTGGAGGCGCTCTGAGTCTACACCTGCTGTATATTTAACTGGTGAACTGACTTCTACGCTATGCCGGTATCTCCAAGCCCTACCGCGTGTCAGGCTACCACATCAGCGGTAGCGCAAAGCCAACATATTCTTAATAGAGATCCAGCGTGATTTTAGCCCCTGGACGACAAATTTTAGCAAAAGCTAGGCCGTGGATGGGAGAAACAGTGACGATCTGTAACAGAATGGCTGGAAATGACGTCCACCTTCGACAGCCATCTCAGTTCCGTGTTCTGCAGGAAAACTTTTAATAACTGAAGCGATGCCAGCTGAGTTGGTTACCAATAAAGTGGACTCTTAAGACCACCTCCGCCTCCCAACTGGCTGGATGAAACCTTTGCGTATAACTGAACAGCTTTGAAGATATAGCATGGAAGAGAAGCAAATGTATGTGCGCTAAACTCTACCCTCTATAACACAGATCAGAGTTTGAGTAGGCTCAATTCTCCGTCCACACAGAAAACTCCTGATTCAGTAGAATTGCCAAGGGAAATCAGCAACACTGCGGTAAAGTATTTCCTCAGTCGCATGGAAAGCCGATGACCGGCATAGTTGACTCGTGAGGGCTTCCTTGCTGCACCGATTTTGTTGTGATAACCGGCGTTGAAGGTTAATCAGAGAGCACCGAGAACGACGACCCAAAGTGACGCTCCACCATTTCACCTTCACCAAGTCAACAGGCCTCCAAACCACACCGGCAGCCCCAAGTCCTTCTGTAGGTTGAAAATACGTACCCCGCAGGATATATTCCTTCATAGCCTCCGGGGTAGACTTGAGGTGCTGCAACATAAGCCTATTTTTGTATCCTCGTTCAGATCTCGTCAGCGGTTTAAATGCACTCTATCATCAGTGTGACAGCCAATGCTCTTTTCAAGCTTAATGAGTAGATGTGCTCGGTGGGGCGCAACAGCCCTAGCACCCAGCACCCAAACTTGAAGACCAATAAAATAGCGGTTGTTTTGCCGCCTCCCCATCGCATGAATGAACATAGGCCTAACTAACCAAGCCATATGATTCCATAATAACTGCGATTGAAGACGGACATCAGATGACTCAATTACACTGCATCTCGAGCGACGTGCGAAGCACTTCAAAAATGATCAAAACCGGCTCATTTAAAGGGAGGAAGAAGAAATCAGGTTAATGACAGTACTAAACAACCTTGAAGCCACTGTAAACATGTTCTTCAAGGTCATATGGAAATGAGTTAGGAACACCCTGACAGCTACTTCCTTCGGAATGCCATTCCGCCGAACAGGTACCAATACGACGGCACCAGAGATAGTGGAAAAGGGGGCATTCAATGTTACAAGTAATTAGGCTTGGAGCAACTTATCTTTTAATTTCAAAAAGCAGGAAACACAAGTCAAATTAAAATAATGACAAACCACTCACTGCGGCACAAATTCATCACAATGCTGCTATTGACGTCCACCATTGTCAATTTTATTATTAACTGGTTGTACAAAGTCGTATCACAAGTACATAGACTGAGTTTGACGACGCGACTTTATTTGAGAGACAGAAGATTTTAGTTGCGGTGGTGAGTTTGACCTCGGGAGACGTAGGGGACTGTGGTGCGAAGTTTGGGTTCACAAAAGGGTAAAACGTTAAAAAGCGGCAATCCCAGTAAAGAGCACCGCGAAATTTCCCTTGTTTTAAGGTTAAGAAAATGAGAGAAGGGGGAAGAAAGTTGGTTTTGGGAGAATTAACAGCAATAACCGGTCGACTGGGAACTCGCCTTCACAGGTTCTGTTTGTTTGATGACAATAGACTGCGGTTGTTGTTGCTGGTTTTGACGCTGCTGCTGGAAGAATTTAAGAATTTGCTCGGCCATGGAGACGAAGGTCTCATCTACCCGGGATGCACTTTTTGCACTGGTCTCGAAAAAGTGCAGACCATGGAGATTCGCAAACTCCTGAAAGGGAGTTGAGTTGGCTTGGTCGACGTATGAGACAGCACTCTTACTGTGGCTAGATGCTCATCAACTTTAGCTCCGAAAGTCGGGGAGGTATGAGGGAAGACATTAATAGTAATTAATACTGTGATACTAAGCTCGGTCACAACAAAGCACCGAGATGACGTAAGCATCCCAGAGATAGGCTATTCCGCCAGCACACAAATAATTATTTCTTGAAGCGCCTAATTCCACATAACCTATTAAAACGGTGGAAACACATTTACTCAAGGCTGGGTTTCAGCTTTCGACTAATGCAGCAACCTGTCTTTCATGCTTCGACCTCTACGAAAATTCGCCCTTCACCGGAGCTTTACAGACGTTTGTTTTAAACTGGGACAAGTATACGCATGAATATAACAGGAGACTGTATCAGAAAAATCGCATGAACTCTGAAGGTCATACTAGTTTACTAATGTAAGCTACAGACTCACTGCCCATTTTAAGGCAGAAAAGCATTAATTTCTCAAAAAGGAAACTGGTAATTTTATGATACGACCATCAACGCGGATAGGAATTTCATCTTTTCTGGAAGGCATCAATACTACTCCGATTTAGTTGCTGCCCTGAGAATGAGAAGATTAATTGAGATTCTTGATAGCACCAATCATCAGCAGCTACGGGTTACTTAATGACCCGAATTGGCTTAATCTACTTACAGCGCCTTGCTCATAAGTGACCTTTCGGCGATCCTCTAGGTCCGACTTGTTACCGACGAGGATTTTGATGACATCGCTGCGTGCGTGCCGTTTGATTTCCTCCATCCACGTATCCAGGTTTCGGAAACTCTCCTGGGAAAATGTGAAATAAAATGGTGTGTAAAACTTTATCTCACCGACCGTTTAACGCGCAGAACGTGCACAGAGCTACCTACGAAGGAAGACATTGTTGCTTACGTTATACTGGTGAGTTTGAAGGAATTTCACATCAAGGATGTTTTAATCGTTGAGTTCACAAAAAAACGGAAGCAAGGCAAAATCTTCGCTGATCCAAACCGTTAATGAGATCAGCCCACTTTACGGGGTCTCGAGATTCCAACAGACAGAATCCTGCAATTCCCTTACCTCTAATGCCTCAACAAAGCAAAATAGCCTGGATGATGCGATATCACACAAGCAGAATAAGCTATGGCATGGCTGCCTTATTCCGTTCCGCTGGCAAATCTCCCACTCTAAGAGGACACGATATGAAATTTGTCGGACATCCGGAAACAACACCGGTAGTGGGATTGCGAATCTTTCAGCAATAGCACGAAATACTTAGATCATCAAAGGAACTAAGTCACCAAAACGATAGCAGAAGAGCAATGAAAAGTGAATGCAACAACGTGGGATCCACAGCAATGAGGTATGGTGCACACATGTCTAAACAAGTTGAGACAAGGCAAAGTGTTAATAGGAATGAGGTGAGGCCTTGATCGAGGCAGAAGAAAATAACTTCCAAAGGTAAAAGAAAACTCGAAAGTGACAATTCCACGGAGACACCCCAGATAACAATGACTAGGATTCTACGACTCTCGTCTTTACAAGGCTTTGAAAGGCTGGGACAGTGACATCGAAGAGATAATATGAGGTGCAACCTTCTCACGCTAGTGGAGCAAGACTTTGATTAAACGGAAACCGTAAACATAAGCGAGGAACCTTCATTTCTCCAGGTCCCTACCGCAATGACAAATGCCGATGAGTTAGGGAAGGGTAAATTTAACAGCAAAATTATTCAGCCCCGACATTCAAAAGTTCTGTAACAAAACACAAAAACTATCAGAGTGGAAATCAATTATTTGTTTCCATGCAAGAAAACAGGGAATGACTCCTATAGCCGGTTGAGAAACGTCCGGTACTAAAACGAGCTGTGCTTTGAAGTAGGTGTTGTGAGAGGAGGTAATATTAAGCCACATTCAGCTCAACTTTCCAAAATGAACAGAACGTGGAGCTACGGCCTCTAACAAATGCTCCGCCCCTGTCATACAGGAAGTCGAAAAATAAACAAAGTGGGAGACAGCTAAAACCATTCAAAATAGATCAATCATACAAGGAAATGCAGCAGTAATACAACGAGGCATTTCGCATTTCGCCCTAAGCAAATTGCACGCTCACTAACAGCGTTTTAGTCGTAACCTTGTACAGTGAAAGCCCCGAGTCTGATGCTTCCTCAGGTAACAATAAGCGGGAAAATATGGCATGTAAACACAGAATTGAAGCTTAAAACATGCACAAATTGCGAAGCATAAAGAAAATAGCTTAGGAAAGTTCTCTTCAGAAGTGCACTAGTTAAATGAATTTTGCGTGAAATATCGGTTAGGAGGCGGAAGTCGGTAGTTTGTTGAAATTTCCGGGAACTTAAGGAGGGAAACCATAAAATCCCTCGTACATCTACTTTCAAAAGATCAAATCGGTGGGCTTTAAGCAGCCAACATCATATGGACAGAATGGCGGGGCTGCAATGGAAACCCTTGGATTCTTTTCTCGAAAAAGGGCCCCTCTGAAAGGCAAACTAACCTTTGCTTATAAGTCACTTGACTCACTGAGCTAGTTCGCAAATGATGCACTGAAATACAAGATAACAATATGCATCCACAAAATCCGAGGTTTCTCCAACCGCGAGCAATGCTTATCGACGTGGATGAAGTTCGTCGAACTTTATAAGACCCACCAAAGACGCAGATGTGTCAGCTGCGAAAGAAATTGACCAGCACTTTCAACCTGTTCAATTATGAGCTTCACATCAAATAAAAGAGCTTCATGGAGGATGCTGCTGACGGGATGCAAATAGTGGATTGGCAGATGATTGCAGGAACCATTAAACAAATAGAATAATTTGATATATAGAGGCGCGGTTCCAAATGTGCCCAAACTGTGCAGATGCGTGAATCCCTAAGCACTGGAGGTCTTAAGATAACAGGATGCCATAAATTGACAACTTGCAATAATATGGAACAATTTCAACTACTCATACTAGAAAGTACTTACTTCGGAGGTAATATCATATACCACTACAATTCCATGAGCTCCTCTATAATATGCGACGGTCATAGTTCGAAAGCGTTCCTGACCAGCCGTATCCCAAATTTGCAGTTTGATGTGGTAGCCATCCAGGTCGATTGAGCGAATTTTCTGTAAAGACCAGCATAGCAAAACCACAGCAAACTTACGAAATCAACGCCAATGGTGCTGCTAAAATTGTCATAAAATGTGTCATCCTTTAAGCGTTTAATAGTAAGTCGTCATGGCTCTTACCGCAAATCGTAGCAACAGGCAAGACTTTCCAACACCTGAATCACCAATTAGAAGCAGCTTAAATATATAATCACTAAAGGGAGGAATTAGTTTGGGGACCGATTACTGTTGCACAATATTTGCGGCAGCCATTAGGCGTACGCCACGAGTTCAAACCAAGGCGGCGAGACCAATTCATGCGCGCGCCTTTGAAGCCAATTGCACAAACAAGATGTTGATGTGTTTTAATTTAAATTGATCATAAGAAGAAAATTTAAGCCCTATTCTACTGTGCTTTATGTTCGTTATTAAGGGCTGCTAATTACTAAACATGGTGATTGAATTCCTTTAAAACGATAATTACTGGCTGAATAATTTACGAGTCATTAAATGAATGCAATTAACAGAAGTAAATTAAATTTAGCGGACATGGTAAGCATCTAACGATCACATAATTAGGTCTTGAATTTCCTCTATATTTCGCGTTTTCTTTTTAAAAACATCTGGAATATCGTAAAATAAAATGCAAGAGGCTTTGTTTGCGTTGAACAGGAGCCCTAGACCGTAGGCAAGCGTGAAACACTCAGTTTTGTATTTTCTTCCATATCTTTTGCATCTGCTTTCCCGTCTTTGCAGTTAATCTATCTTCTCTCGCTTGCAAGCATTTACATGGGTGAATGAACGATGAAAATGTGTTTCCGTACTGCTGAAATAATCCTCATTATCAGTTATGATCTCATTAGAACTTCCAACTATGCGAGAAATAACTCGTTTGCAGGGCCGAACTTAATGCTCTAAAATGCTTTGCAAAGGGCTCATACAAGAGTTAAGCTACCGCATCCCGCGTACCCTCTGGAGGCGATTGAAGGCAAAATAAAAGGCAGAGTACATAGCTCGGAGGCCAGCCATGCAGCTGCCTCTAAACGACCACCTCAGTGACCGAAGGCCAACGAACAGTCAAAACAATCAAATCGCTGCATAGCCCCTTCTTTTTTGAACTGTAGCATCCCAAGCATACCTTGAAGACAAAGGAAAGCTAAATGCAGGACTAAATACATATATTTAATAGAGGCGGAGACGGCTGCAGCTTCCTGCATAGTCCGGAGGCCAGTCCACTCAGCTAGGTCAAAACGGCCACCCATGTGACCGAAGGCCAACCAGCAGTCAAAAAATGCAGCATTACATAAGCTCTGCATAAAAATTTAACTAAGGATAAAATTAAAGTGATGAGAGACATAATCAAGATCGTTTATCAAAAGTTTGTTGCGGTAAGCTGATGTTTAATCTGGTTTTATTAGCTGTCACTCAGTGATCAGCAAGGAAACTAAATTAACTGAATTTTTGAGTCGGTTCGAGTGATGCACGCTAAAGTAGGAATAAGTTAAAGGATGGTGTACAAAAAGCATTGGAGTTTATAGGCATTGGAAGAGTAAGTCAAAGGTGCCTGTTTTGGATGCAACTCCGGAGCGGCTGGTTTGCTAGCACTACATTTTATCCTAAGCATTTGGGGAAGCAATGTAATTTGTGAATTTCGTGAAAATCCTTGAATTATATCGGGGTGCAATTGTGAGAACTAGTAATGCTGCAGGAAAACTTAAGCTGAATGCAATAGACTGACCTGTTCGAATGTATTATTCGGCATTGTGACAAATACTCTACCAGCGGGTTGGTGAATTTATTGGAGCTAGGGTGGGCTGTTTAGCTATGACGAATTGTGACCATAAAACAATGCTTTTAAGCTTTATCCCGGTAGCCTTTTATGATTTGGTTGCACACATCAACCGGATCGTGATATCGCCATTTCGCTAGTCTAGCCTCCCAACCGAAGCCTTTAGCTTGTAACGTTTAAGGCCAATCGCAGAGAAGTCTGTCAATCCAGCACTTGACTGCTATTGCCTGAAGAAGCTGGATCGGTTACAATCGCAAAAAATGCAGAATTCGAAGACCGATTCCATTAAATTAGTACAAATTTTCCGGAAGGCAAAAAGTGCCACCTTTCGGGCCAAAAGTATCAAATCGGCTTCAAAATAGGGTAAATCCAGCTGTAGCATTGAAGCATTAACCAATTAACTGGCTTTCTGATCCGCCCCTTTAAAAGTTGACGTTTATGGATGTGGGCTGCAGTAAGGTGGCATAGAAGACAATGGAGCGGCTCAGTGGCTGTCAACCCTAAAACGAGTTATGCGATCTAAGTGAGAATCTTCAAATCTAAGCATAGCAAGGCGTGCGAGCTCGAGAAGCGCCACACTGTCAGCAGCTGATGAGAGCATTGTGAAACGATCCAGTTGGAATACAGTTAACAGCAACAGCAACAGCAGTGGACGCAAAATAATGAGCAGCACTGAACGAAACATTTTGAAAATAAAGACAGTGAAACGGTAGTTATGGTACTGTAAGCTATCTAGTGTCAAGATATTTAAATGATCTAAAGGATTTGTTTAGTAATTTAATCCAGGTAAATTACAACCCACAGTCATGAAAGTCAGTCTTGCGCAAATTCATATTTCGCCCAGCTTCTGATAACAGACTCTTGAGCTAGACAAATTGTACGAGTGACGAATACTTCTATCACATTGGTGTGCAAGATCGAGCATCGGCATCAAAGACTAGGCGTCGGCATAGCGAAGGGAAAAGAGTGGCTACTGCATATAATGGATTAATGCGATTTCACCTGCTGAGTGTATCCAGGTTCTAAAGCAAGTTCGAAGGCAAGGATTTGATTTGAACGCTTTTAATACAAATATGCTCACTGCAATGGGGTAACGAGCTTCCCCGACACAGCTCAAAATCTGATTGGCCATCACCTGCCAATTCTCATTGGTGCGCTCATGGAAGCGATGGTTCCTACGTACGCACGCTGCTGGCCTCCCTTCTGTATGCTTTTCTTGTACCATTCAACAAAATGCAGGCTTCATCAGGCAACATCAGCAGCAGCAGCAGCAACAATATCCTTAACAACAGCAACAGTGGTAGTAGCAGCAACCAAGTCCAACTCCTAGAGTACCGTGGAGCTCAACTAGCAGCATTCAATGTGGAGGGGAGGGGTCCACTAATATGTCTTCCCCAGGCCTTTGAACTATTCCTCAAGCACTTCGTAGGTGGTCTCCATACCGTATACACAAAGCTGAAGCGTCTGGAGATCCAGCCCGTGGTGTGTAATGTGGAGCAGGTTCGGATTCTCCGCGGCCTTGGAGCCATTCAACCTGGTGTCAATCGATGCAAGCTTATCGCACCGAGGGAGTTTGACATCCTGTATGCGGACTGTACGACTTCAAGGCAAGTAACTAGTTTAAGTGCTCCATTCTTAATCATTTTTTAAATACTGCTTATAAGAGTAGCATGTGTCACCATATGAACCACGCTTAGAACATGAAGTCGTCTACGTGGTTAGAGTGCATTACCTTAGGTCTACTTTGACGAGCGAAAGAAACACATTGTTTGCGAACACAGTCGTTGTTCTCTAAGACTTATTTAAAATTGCTCGTCAAGTGTCAATATCGCCTAAATTTTTAGGCATTGTGGATGCTAAGTATTTTTTGAATAAGCGATTAAAGTTGCTATATTGAACTCATTGCGGTTCATTTAAATGCTATTTACTAGATGAATACATGCTCAAAAGCATGTTTTGATGAGGAAGCAGATGGAACGCACTTCCCTGGTGAACTTTGGGAAAGCGTTGCATCTACCCCGTGGAATAAATCGGAGAGATTAAAGCTCACCTGAATTGATTTATGGCTGAGAAGCACAAAGACGCAAAAATTAATAGGAATCTTTTCATACCTCCAACTGATGTCTAGACCAATAGGGTCTACTTCTGATGACGGGATGGAAGTAACCGTGTAATTGTGTGCCTAAACAATTGTGCATATCGTGCTAAAATGATCATTAAAATGTAAAAAAATTTCGAATCCATTTGGCTAAAATCCATGTATAACACCACTCCAAAGCAAACAATAGTCTGATTTGCTTGAGTAGGCAAATAGTTATCAATTTTAATTTCATAAAAAAGAAAGAATTGAATTGAATTAAGATTTGACTTAAGGTGTGGTTTTCTCTATTGAGATTGCTTCTCCCAAAATTTACTACCGAATACAGAACGAGTAGTATGTATCATGAGCCATGCGCATGACCTCATAAAAGCAAAACGCACCTTTGGCTAGAGCATTTAAAGACTTGTGTCAGCTGCAGGCAAAATACGCTACAGTTTAAAAGGTATTTGGGCGACATTTTAATAAATAGCGGTTGCTGAAAGTGGGATGGCTAGCAAGCTGCGAAGCAGGTTGATAGTACAGTGTTCAAAGGTGCAGCATATCTGAGTCAGCTTGCTTTGTGGATGACTGTTCCGAAGCCTAATGGTACTACTCATTTTCATTAATGCAGCATCTTCTGGGTGTGAGCTATTAACACACGATGGGAGGATAGATGCAAGAGTGTACAATATGTCGGCTTATCAATAGATGACAAAAGCTTACTATTTAAAAGTGAAATAAGTCATGATGTTTCAATGAGAGCGATTGATTGATTTTAGAGGTTATGCATAATTTCACAATATTTTTGAACACTTTTCCTCACGGCTGTACTACACATGCGTGAATTACTGCTTGTTTAGCATAAACTACGTCGCGCCTTATTACTGAGGGTGTCTTTGAGTGCTAAGATAGTTTCATTGCAAACTTTAAATGCGCGACCCTTAGCCTGACCCCAGATTGTTCACATGACGCCATTTAAGCTATGTGCTCAAACCTTTGCCTTCTGCTGCGATCCACTGGTTCCACAGAACTCCTGCATGAACACTACTTCGGCAGAACAAATGCGAGACTGGAGCCCAAACACTAATATCACATTACAATTCACAAATGGATCAAGTAGGCTGCGACTGCAGTGAATCAAGACATCTGCGCTGCTCACGATAGCAATCCTTACTTTATTCCCTAAGTGAACAAAAAAGGGAGGGAATGGAGATGGGGGGAGAGGAGAAGAGAGGGAAGGATTAGAAGAATGACTTTAACATACAGGCAGCACACACACATAAGCCTCGAAGACTTAATTAGCATTTTGAGTTGGCAATCGTGACTGCCTGAATGGATGCTAACAATGGTACCCCAAGATGCTGCTGCTACTGCTGTCTCTGCCAGCAGCGGTGGTGTTGACTTGCTGTAATTTAAACAATCCTATCCAAAGGCACGCACATTTGAGTTGGAGTGGAGGGTGGTGTTGGCTAAATTGCATTCGTAATCCAGGCGGATTAGGAGTTTCTTCCCTCGTGAATTATAATTACATTTCACTAATGTGAGGCAGAGGGCAAAGTCGGAGGGGGAACGGGAGGGGACTTACGCGCATTCCTACATTCTTAAAAGTTCTCTTTAGCTAAGCTCGTAAGGGAACATTCTTTAAGCGTAGCATGGCTAATGAATTGGGGCGTGGATGGGTTGAAATTTAGGGGAACGGTGCAAGCGTCAGCATGGGTATCTCTCCACTGACTAACTCTTGGTTTATATTTCCCGCACAGCCCACTCTACCCATTTCGAACTTAAGTTTTGGGGAAATGAACGCTTCCACTGCTTCTTCCCGATCGTATTCCACCACCCCATTTCCAGCCCATTTCTACACTGTCTTACCTCTTCAACCCTGCTAATCTGCTGTAGCCATCTCTCACGAAGTTTGAGTTGATTCACCCAAGAATTGGAGCTGCCTGGATAAAATTGAAGTCGTTGTTTGCAGATTGGCTTAAATAGGATTGCAGTGAATTTAGATCATGCATATGAGATTTCGTTTGATTGAAAGCATTTTAATCTCCGAGCTTAAAAATCGTTTACCTTCAGCTAAACACTAATTGGTCGTCTCGAAGCACAAGAATCGTTCAATTTAGGCATAGTTCCTAAAGACAGCGCTAAAAATAGTCCTGGATGACAGGTTTGTCATTGAATGTGCTAGTTGCCAGCATCGACTCGGTTCAGGCGTTGAGCTCCAGGTGGCAGCAGACATTAACGATGCCTACCCTGATTTTACATGGACGAAGAAGGGCATGAGACTGTCCCCGTCGATAAACTCAGGCACTGGCCGATTAATAAAACCCCGATATGTTTCAACTTAAGGTCTGACTAGGTTTTCCGGCAAGCGAATGGCAAGAGAATGAAGTTTATGATTAACGTTTTATGGTGCAAATCCTAGAACGGGTCCGTCATTACAGTCCCGTAAGGTAGCTCGATTTTTTTCCTGTGAAGGTAATTAGAACAGCTCTGCCATGCTTTGAGCAGACATAGTCTCTCGCGGCTCATTTTTGTTTAGCGACAGCTCTCTCTCCATGCGATTCATGAGAAAATGCGGGAAATCTCAATTCCAGTGCACACCATTACCAAAGAGGTAAACGGCCAGATGGTTGCCTTTCCTGCCACCGATTGGGCAGATCCCTTCGAATACCAATTAAAGTACTCAGAATGCGTGTGTGCGTGTGCGTGAGTTCACCGCCTTCCAATGTAACGAAAAATGCAATTACAGAGGCAAATTTACAAGCAGCAGTCGAAGTCATTTCGAAGATTCAAAAGAGGCCATGTAACAATGACTTCTGCCCTCCAACGGCCTGAATGGGGGACTCCTCAGCTTCACTAAGACAGATAACTTTTTGACTGCCCCCACTACGGCCCCTTTAGAACACCACAAAATCTTTTGGACATAAAAGCAGGGAGGTGGGGCGGAGAATTGATTGAGGCTTGATGGAGTGAGCGACGGGTAGATGTGTTGATTAGTGTCATGACTACTGTGCGATTGAGGAAGATTTTCGCGCAAATGGGTACGCACTTTAGTAATTTCGGTGCTTTTGGCAAAGGGCGGAAGGCTGTCCTGAAGCATAACAGAGTCGGTGTCAAAACCCCACGCGAAACTCTACTGTCAATGCATCCAGTGAGTAACATCAAATGCCAAGTGTATGGACAGCTATGTTAAAGCACCTGCTGGGTCAAAAAAATATGCTATGAAACGCCTGACCTCAAATAGCTCTATTCCTCCAGCAATATCCACCACGGTTTTTCATAGTCTGATTGCGAGAAATTCAAAATGGCTAAACGTTACTATTAATGACCTAAACACACAAAAGGCACAGGACATGAACTCATTCTCTAGCGAATTTTGACAGCGCTCGACCTGGCCGACCATCCAAACGAACTGCAGTGCCGCTCTACCTCCAAGAAAGAATGAGTATGTCATCCAATGTTGAGGGCATTTTTCCCCCGAAAGTTCCCCGCTTTGAGTCGTGTCTTCCTCCAAACGCCAACTCTGGGAGGGGCCTGAGCCTGCTGCAATTGCTAAGCCTTCCACCGGAAGCCGTTCTTGAGTGGTTTCGGCTATCCTGTAAGTCACAGAAACTTTGTCGCTTGGAAATATGTGAGCATTTGCTATCTCAAACCACCACTTTTGGGTCCCAGGGATAGGTGAAAAGCCACACAGCAGCGATCAGAGCAATAGTACACCGTCACCGACTCTCCGATTGATTGGTGGAAACGCTACTTCATTTCAGTCCTTTGAGTACCGAAGAGTACCCGAGACAAACAACTTTCGTTCAAACGAATCACATCACAGTAAGTTGGCACTTGCGTGGTCCTTTACGCGAACAAGTCACTTTCGCATTGCAGCAAACCAATAGCATGTCCCGAAAAGAAAAATCATATCGGAAAGCTCGTTTTTCAAAATTAAATTAAATCCATGCCAGCTAATTGCCTCCTAATAGTAAATTAACTTAGCCAGTTCCGTAGAACTTAAAAGTTTTGTATTGGGTACACTGCCATGGGAAATCTTAGAAGCTTGTTTTAATGATCCACGACTAGATTTAAATTGATGCAGGTCAGATGTCAGTAACGGCGCCTATACAACCCAAAGCAGCAATTGGTAAAATCAATCAACTTCCCCTTACAAACACTCAAAACTTACTCTGCAGGACTTCTGGTACTTTGCAGATTCCGATTGATCAAAAGTAGAGCTTTGATTGACGCTCGAAGTTCTGGAGGCAAAGTTGCGATCAAGGCAAATTAACAAAGACCCGAAGGTGGTGGGCAAGTGAACTAATAACAAATTCCCATAAGGCCACGGACGATGTCATTCTTCCAGGCCTTCTGTTGCAGCATAGTCAACTTTAGATGCCGTTTTTTGCGCTTGGCATTTCGTAATAAAGATAAATATGTAATGATTGGATCAAGAACAGCTTAAGACCTGAATTGTCTTCATTGTGTGTGCCACCTTTTACTCATTAGAACGTGTGCCCCAAACAGCATTATTCAATGAATAACCCAACGCCTAGGTGCAGCCGTTCCGCTTCGTCATGTAGCTGTTATAGTGTTTCCAAGACGTAGCCTGAAGCCATTATCAGGAACAAACCCAATGTAAGGGCATTACCTGTTTGCATTAAGCACAGCAAGTAGCCCAACCCAAATCGTTTAGCCCTAATATCTCGTCCTTTGTAATTAAACTTCTCGTCTAATAAGGGATTCGGTGGTTTTTTTTAGAAAAACATGGCTTTAGTGCAAGTACGGTAGTTAATTTTCCAACATCTACTTCAATGCGATCGACTTATCCCTTACATGGTGCTGACGGTTCTCAGCAAACCCAGGAGGTAATAATCAGCGTCGATTCGTTCAGGCTTAGTTCCCACCTTTGCCAATCTCTTCTTAGCCGCTTTCCAAACAGCGATGGATACAGAAGATGGAAACCTTATTTTTACATTCTGGGATTGTGGCCTTCTCGCTATGCTCCAAAGTGCTAGCATAACTTTCTAAGATAGGCACGTATTAAAAAAAAAACTGGTGATTGTGGAGTGGACAGAGTAGCAAGGCATTGGCTTAACATGCAGGGAAAAGAAAAATGTATAAAACACACCCGTATGCCATCATCCTGAGGCGAGAAAAATAACTTGAGTTCAGCAGGAAGGATTTTAGACGCAAGTAAGAAGGAAAGAATCCTACAGTTTGTCAGTGATGGACCTCCAAGCTAAATCCAGTCTCGTAAAACTGTTTCCCATTTGACAGGATGAATTCAATGTTTATCAAAAAATAATGAAGGTTTTAATATTTCACCCCTAAAGCACTTATTAAACTTTTAGACGTACTTAAAGTCGGTGACCTTATGAACGGATCATCTATTCCCCGACCAGAAGATCTTCTGGCAAACATCCCTACTCTTCCACCTCCAGCTGACGAGGGCACACTCTCGCATTTGCCCCCACAAAATGCGTGGTGGAAACAACACGCATTACAATTGGAAGCTCTTCAGCCGCCTCCAGTCGACCACGCTGCCATCACTGGTGTAGAGTAAGTCCAAAATGATTTTGAAGTGATTCTGCTTCTGGTGAGTAAGTAGCTGGAGCTGATGCCGATATCTTACGTCAAGGTTGAGGAATGGACGAATTGTTAATCGTAACTCAATTCTCCGCTGCTTCGTAACTTACGTCAGCACTAAAATAAATCTTGGCCTCAAGAATGTCAACGAAATGTGATATTAATCCCATTCGTGCACTGATCCAAACCTTGCAACCATACACTCGACAAGATAATAGGGATCAGATTCAACGGTCAAACAGGTGCTAGAAGCACGTGGTCAGCCTCTTGACGTCTGAGGATAGTAGCAACCTTTGTCATTGCATGCTTCCTGCCCAAAAGGAGCTTCATTAATTCGCCTCCACTTAAACATGGTGACTACAACCCTAATTAACTGAGTGGGCTCCGTGACGCATGCGCTGGAAATGTATACGACGGACCTTTTGGCATGCAGTCTCAACGCATCCTCTTAAAAGAACTTGGATTTTCAAATTCATCATATCCCCTTGCCTTCCAGGATCCGATTTTCAAAATATGCATTGCGAAGGCGGATAAACGCCCGCTTAAAGTGCCAAAATGACCAGAGGAGACGAAGAGCTTCTGTATAATTGGTTTTTCCTTTTTTGCTATGTTCTGCGTTAAAGAGCATAATTCAATGAGACCGCACAAATAAAATGAAATCAGATGCTTTTCCAACTGGATGAGCATTCAAGTGTTTCGTCATGATCACCAAACAGCCCAACCCATCAAGCAGCCATCCCAAGCTCCACAATGCTTTGACTAACTAGAGAAGTTAATGTCATCCTTGATTATAAGGATTGGGAAGACTCGAATTAAAACGGTAAAGTGTTAGCTGAGCCACCTAGAGATAATAGATGAACCTGACTTACATAGTGAATAAGCTTTAGACTCATTATCATAACCCTGAATAAGGTAGCTTTATTTGGGTGCTTCGTGCACCAAATGCGCTCTTTCGAGTAAAAATCCTTGCCTAAGCTATATCGGATGTTTGAGCACGTACCATAAGCTGATTTTCCAAAGTGGAATGGCTGTTGATGTTGAATAGGCTCTGGAAGGACTTATCAGGGTAAGCTCATTCTGGAACCGCTGGCAATGACCTAATAGTAACCTTGCGAAACTCAGGGATTCCTCGTAATGTGCATGGATTTTTATGACCCTGAAGCAACATTAAGTGGGAAGACGAAACTACGTCGCCTGTGTGAGGTCGCATGGGGCCTGTATAAGCTTCCAGTCACAAGCGCTAAACAACCGATAGATGAAGTGACTTAGTGTATTGAGCTTATTCAGTTCTTTCCGCTTTACAGGCAAGAGCAAGTGCTGCCGGAGATGAATTCCCCGTTGGAATTAACTGTTTCCTGTGAAACCTCATCAGCGTCAGCGGAGCCATCAACATCAGGTAAAATTCTTGCGTGTAACCTCATTTCTGTGCTTAGCAGTCGAGTGATTTCCTGCGCTTACATCACGAATGGAATTGGGAAGAGCATCAGACTCGCGTGCAGAAGCACAACACAATAAACGCATATTCATTCACTTCCTTAAATGAGCATGATTGAGTGATGATAAACAGACCTTTTAGCAGAATCCAATTCTTTGAGAAATCACTCATTTGCTAGATAGACTGGCGAATTTGACTTGTCAAACGTAGCTTTCATTTCGCCCCTTGATGAACATCCTTCTGCACATACTCCAAAGGCCGATTTAACATTCATACACATTCATCAAATCCAGCAAACTTTGTGAGCTACTTTAGGTTATCCAACTGAAACATTACTCTTGGAATCTTGTTTCACCGTTTGAAATAAAGTGCGATTGAGTCGACCTCAATGAGCCATAAATATAAATGCTCGACTAGGCATTGCTAAATGCGCCACAAAACTCTTGCGAACATTCATATGTTTAACGTTTGTGAGACCCTTCATCAGCGAAGATGCAACAAATCCAACTTAGATTGAGACGTTAGGCTGAAGAAATTTGGTGCAAAATTTTAAGGAATGCATTTTGTTTTCAAAAATTATCGTAGATTCTTTATTAAACTTTTCTGGACAGCTGCTCTTGCCAAGGCCTTATCCTGTGCATCAATCCGATGTAAATTTTCTTGATCACCTAGAATTGAAACCAATTCATTGGGGCCTCAAACTTCGTTGGTTAGGCGAGTAATTATGGCTTGGTACCTGAACCCGAATCACCAAGACTTTGTGGACAACTAATGTGGTTCCCTCAGAAAAAAAACAATGAGCGTTCTCAGAATTTGTGGAAAATCAGGCTTTGCAGCAATCGAAAGCCTTATTTAAGCATTCCTTCATAGAATAATTTGTTGAAATTAACAGGATGTATCAAGATTTGAATTTGTGCTGGCAGGCGAACAACCAACTTTTGACCAAATAGTCATTAATTACTAATAAAACCATGCTATTGCATTGAGATTTAAACTCTTTGCGTGTGCTATAGCTTGTGTTTTTAATGCCCTTCCGCAAACGTCGCCACAGCTAATGCCTTCCATCGTCCCCATTAATGGGGTGTAGGTCATTTCATCCACAAAACAAAAGGTGCATAAGTGAGGCGTTACGCTTTAAACACTTTCCATTGCATGCAAAATAAAGGCCTTATCGAGAGGCTTTACACGGTGACCGGATCTTGGCATGAGATCAATATAACTGCATCACTTAAGCATCAACCCAAACAGCAAGCTATGCCGGTAAGGCATGCTTCACCAATCATCATAAACGCCTAGAGCTACTTATGTTTGTTAGTAGCACTCTTGTAAAGAAATTTGTCTTTGAGGAACTACGATCTGATCAGTTGGATAGCAAATTTTGACTGCAGATACGACAGTTCAATATGTGAACAAGGGAGCCGCAGACCAACTAGTGATTGATCCAAGTTCGACCCAGCTGGATTCGTACCTTGGCGAGATTTCTTGTTTCCTCAAGTTAATTCGCGAAAGGGAGCTCCAACATCACCCACGTGAGCAAACCTTAAATTACTGCGCGTTACTACTCAACAAACATTACTGATAACTTATTTGTATTTAGAGTAAAATGAGGAGAAGGAGCCCCAAACGTCGTGCATGCTGGAGAAGCCAATATTTAATAAAGGATTGCAAATCACTTTGGGATTCGAAGCCTATTTATATGTTACTGCCAGAAGCTCAATATTCAAAGCGGCAATCAACGTATTTGAGCAGGTCTTTATTTAAAAAGACATTGATCACAGAAATTATACAAAAAGAAGGAAGAATTTGTGGCATGGTGGCTTGCATACTTAGCACTCAAAGGCAAGACTTGGACTATCAAAGCACACCTAGTGCGGTGGAGAACTCCGCGACCAATAGAAAGTCATTCTTAAGGGGTCTTAAAGCAAATAATAAGCAAGAAATCAAAGTCACACTCAGAAGCCAAGCTGTTAAACGTCAATCGATGCCAGGCATAAAAAGTCAGCGCCAATATGCCTTTGGTTGCTGCTATCTCAGCTGATGCGTCTTCACAGATGTACTGGACAGTATTTTAAGCTGCAATTGCATAGTTTTTTTAAAGAATGCTTTCTCAGCTACTCTATTCATAGCGAAATGATCTAGAATTGGGAGTGATTACTAGTTCTCGTTTGAGGAGAAGAGTGACATGGCTCTCTGATAGCCTGTCTGGAATCTCATCCGTTGTTGCTGCGATGCTAGGATGTGTGCTTAAACAATTACATATGCTTATATTTAACAGCACCCCTTAATAATTTTGCCTGTCGCAATGACAAGTGATTTCAACCAGAGGGTCATGCGATTAAAGGCCGTGTGTTCGTTACTCTGTTCGTTGCAAAGGGTGAATGTGATACCTCTTCGTATTGGTTTATCAGCGTTATGTTACTGGCCTTCATACCACTGATCAAAAGTCACGCTTTTCCAGCTCTCAACAATCACAGTGAATCTTTGTTGCAAGCTCGAGGAAATTGGAGCCACCGCTTTGGTGGCAGAATGCTTTCAAACACGTTACGGGAAGTTTAGGCCACAAATGTGTAAAGGGTTCCCAAAGTTTCATTTACTTTTAACAAAGTAGTTCCAAAGTCTTGATTAAAAGTGCATTTGCAGAACTTGTCAAAGTTTCTTAATCGCAAAGATGCTCCCGGCTACTAATGAGATCCTTTTGTCAGAGTGAATAAACATGGCAGCATATGACTCCCATAGGGACAGGGGACCAAGCATTCTTTAATATCTTTCATTGTAGCCTGCAAAAGCAAGCTCACTGACCACTATAAGCTGCTTCGAGGACAGCAGTATCAGTTTCGTCCATCCAGATCTGCTGTGCAATAATTGGCCCATTTTTACCAGTCCATGGAGGGTAACAGCTGTCAGTTCTAAGGGAAATGACCATTCAGTGCCCTATTATTAATCAAACCCATGAGCGCTGACCTCTAATCCTTCCGTTTGTGCAAACTCAGGATTAAGAGGTATTCATCTTTCCTTACGTATCATTTGGAAGAGGATCTGATGCTTACGCGAAAATCGTTGGGAAGTCCCACCACTACAGCCTTTTAGCTGATGCTTCCCACCTACTTATAATCTCCTTCATTCGCACTTTTGAACATCGCACATCTGTCCGTCACGGATTTTAAGTTGGAGAATCTTAACAGTGTCTTTTTCAATGCAATCGCTGATACCACGCCCACTTAGGAACTTTGGATCGGCACCTTAACTCGCGCATTCTTGCCTAGAGTTACGCCATCGAGGACTCGTTAGCAAAAATGGATGGTTTACTGCAAAATAGAAGTCTAAGGCCTGAGTAAAAAGACGAATGTTGGATACGGAATAGGCGAATAGGAAGCGGATGGATTAGGAATGGACAAACAGATGTCCGATTGAGTGTGGGGTGGGCCAAAGGTTAACAGACAAAAGGGACGTGTGTGAGGGCTATGTGACTGCTGGATAGATAGGTATGGGATTGGTTAATGTAAGCAAGATGATTAAGGAGAGACTTGGAGATGATTCAAGGTAGACGTATTAAGGAAGAGACAAATAATGCAGGAAATGCAGGCTTTGAACTTGGGCTAGCACCGTAAAAACGACTCGTGACCTTAAAGAAGTGTTGGCAGGTGGTGATTTAATGTCCTTACTTTGGGCTCCTGTACAACGCATTTTATTGAACCTTGCTTAAAAGGTCAGGTGACAAGCATCACTCGAGGACATTTGTTGAGGTTGGTCCCATTTTCCATTTGACAATTTAGTTGAGAATGTGCAGCGATTGCACAATGACATGATCCAGCCTGGCTACCAGAATGCGATCTTCGCCATTACTATTCTTTAAGAGACGACAAACACCTTTTGGATCTCTCCATCTGTACACACTTTGCATACAGTGTTGGTGCATGGACAGCTAAACGGCTGTGTTGACTAAAAGGAGGTGATAGCGCAGGCATGAAAGAGGCAGGTGACATGCAGGAAATTTTCCAACAAAACATTTTTTTCCTACAAATCACTAGTGGATTTTTCCCTGCAGTAGTTTAATAATGGTAGACGTCATCGTTCATCAAAGCTAGGGGGACGCATCTTTATCTGGTAAGCCCGTTCTTTGCTGTTTCATAAAATATAGAGAATCCCCGCCACCAGTCATTACGATTATCGCTAAAATCCCTAGACAATTGTAAACGAAAGCCTTGATTCTGCTCTCTTTGTAATAACTAACTGTTGCGGAAGTCAATGCATCACAACGGAATGCTGAATTATGATTAATGGCGTACCAAATCTCAGCTACGCTTGTTCGCATCGAGTGATGGGCCACTCGACGCTAGTGATAATCCTATCATTATACCTTACTAAGATAAATAAGTGACGTCCCTGTCAGCGCGAGAAATGCCATAGCTTAGTCGTTTTCTTTCAAAATTTGCAAAATTTTAGGAAAAATCTCGCTTTCACGCTAATAACATCCAACCCTTTATAAGGTTTTCACAACCTTTAGACAATGTCTGCGCATTCAGAAGTGGAAAGTTATAGCCAACGAGGGGTGTTCTTTTGACCAGATGAGGAAATCACATATGCACGCAAGGAAAAGAGCTACAGGCACCGCTTAAACCACAAATAGCATGTTGACGGGCAATGACTCAAGTCTAAATTAGCCTGCCTTCTATGACATCGACAATGTGAATAGGGAGGGTGGGGTTTAACGAAATTGAATTTGGAGAGGAGCTCACCAATAATCTTAGCTGTCAGTTTATCCTGTGCAAGGTACCGATGGTTTGCTGACACTACCATCAACCAGCACACACTATGTCTGTCACAAGGGTCTCAAAGACGTCCATCTATCAGCGGCATATGCGCATCGTAAGCAGCAGTAACCAGGGGTCGGCTTTGCTCATTTGCTTAGCTTCCGACATTTTTAAATCGGAGGAATAATAGGGTGGTTTCAACTTGCAAAAGCTGACGCCTATGAAGATCCCAAGGAGCTTCACACTTATGATGTTTGGTCTTTTTTGCGATTGTTAGTAAGTTAGACTTTAAGGAATTCGAGAGGAGGTTTGGACACATATGGCAAACACTTTGTCATGCATTGACCAGTGTGCAGTCAATCGCGTGCAGTGGCATGGCCGAACATGATGCAAGCCACGAGCATAGTTAAGTTCCAGACATCCGCCTTCATCTTGATCGCCAACTTGACCTTTACCTCGGGTGCCATAAAAAAGACCTTTCCGACAAAGTCTGTCTTTTTGGAGAATCTCGCCTCTCAAGACATGTCACATGAGTGACCTTAGTTCGTGATTAGAACACGGCCCGAATCAGCGATGAGCACGTTGTTGAGCGTTACGTCTAAGTAGACGATGCGCATGGCGTGAAGGTACTCCAGACTACAAATAACCTCACAGACGTAAAATCGTGCGTCATTTTCACGGAAGTAACCTAGATTTAAGACGTGACTGTCCAGATCAAACCCAATTCATTTACGCAACATAAGGGCCGGAGCTCCACGAATTCGACAGTTTTCAACCAGAGTGGATGGAAATGGTGACTGTCTCTTCCGTCTGGCGAGTCTCATTAGAATGTGGTGCTCTCGAAGAGCGCACTGAACAGTAGAGCTGTTCTCCTAGTAGAACCATTTCAATGCACAAGTCATGGTTTACTTGGTCCTATCACATCCTCGTGTGCAGACCACTTCATAGACAAAGGTGTAGGAACCGTTAGGAATAAGCCTTACTGCACCAAGCCTTCCAGTCTTCATGCCTCTAGCTTACTCAAAATCGACTCGTCTGTGTATTTGTACAGCTGCTAAAAATGCATTTGCCTGAGTCAAGAGAACCGAATCTCACTTTTTATTGGCTTGCTGCATTCGAAGTTGAAGTGACCGAATGGAAAATAAACGCATTCGACAACTTGGAAAATCGGAAAATGAAAGATTTGGATGCAATGAGTAGGCTGACGTGATTATGCAATAACTAGAATGCTTTAAGGGCACAGATCTCATCTTAACTTTAATTTACCTCATTCACAAGGAAATGTGTGGATTTTTTCCTTTATATTCTTTTTTGAATGCGGCAACAGTCCTTCTGACCACAGAATCTCAGAGTGCCATCTGATATACTTTACTATACTATTTTATTTTCTTGATCAAGCCAGCGTGAAGCCTGTTGATGGAAATTTTAATCTCCTGACGTACGCTCTTCACGCCTTTCAAGGCTCACTAGCTAGCAATTTCAATCGGCACAAATCATTACTAAAGTTGGCTCTTCATCAGACACGATTAACTGAAGCTTGGTGGAGTCCCTGTATTAAGCCGCCTTCGAAGGGTCTGCATGTGCGATGTGAAATGTTGTCTCGAAATTCGAAATTACGTTGACAAATATTACCTCTTATCTTTTATCGTCATTGTTTGTTATCATGAGACATGGGTATGGAATTGATAAAGAAAGCTTGTGTCTGTTGGCAAGAGATGCTTTACTAGGGTTAATTAGGATACGAAACTCAGGTGACTTGTCCAGTGGCAGTGGCCATGCATCGTCACAAAATCAGGAGAAACTGAAGACTGTGTCGGTTAAATTTGGATGAAGGCAATCGGCTTGGTGGTCGCACTTCGACTGCTATCCTTAAAGGATCCTTTTAGTCAATGCTTTGGAGTTAGCCAAGAAAATACACTCTCTTCTGTCCACGCTAGTCGCAACTCTGTTTCTTCAAAACGAAGAGTTGAATAGATTTCTAAAGCTGTGGTTCTAATACAATTGCACAAAAGTAATGGATATTTGTCAAGTGCATAAAAAAGTACTTTTCATGGAATGTAAGGCTTAGGCAACACCTCATGCTAATTTGTTTCCATGACTAGGTCACTGGCTGCTCAGTGCTCTTGAAGGTAAGGCGCCTGTGCGTACACCTCGGCGCATACTTTGGGCGGCGTATGTCAAGTCAATGCTGGCAGATGCAATGAGCTTGCGGATCAAAAGGGTACGACTCCATTTCTAGGGTCGTCTTTAGACTTCTGCTAAAATGATCAATTTCCATTAGCATTACGTAGAGGAATGGGTGGTTTAAAGGCTACCAACGACTGGTCAGCCCACTTTACCCCGACGAATGGGCAGATGTTTGCGACCATTCTTATTCTCCGCTAATACGAGGAGCCTATGTCTTCTTTAGCCCTTTAATTAGACAAACTCTGATGACATTGTTCATAACAAAATAAGGAGGGGTTGTAATTTTTTTAAAGAGCAGCAAGTTACCCACGTAGTTTACTTCGGATAGGTCGTTGCTTTACTGCTCAATGAAGTGGAATGATAAACAAGGAATTCGTTTTAGTAAGTCAAGTGACATCCCTGGACTAGTTTATGCTAATCAACATACGTCTAGTGAAGCGTATGTTACATACAGGTGGACTTTGGCTCGTTAAGCTCCTACAACACCAATGCCAGAACGCCTGCAATTACTTGGTCGAAACGAGAAATGCCACATCCCCTGCCTTTGCTACTTCTAAAATTTGATCGCTGATGTAAGTGTGTGTCCCATTCGAAGGATCCATTGGAGTGTCTTCGCTATTCTGTGTTTGGACAGGCATCTTGCTCATGATAAGGTTTATCCAACATGGCTAGGCGTCCTTGCAAACAAATTTCTTGGTCATCCTTCCCCACCTTGCAAGAATCCGTAGTGATACCAATGATTTCTGCTACCTTATTGTAACCCACAACCAGGGCGAAGTGGACAGGTGAATGGGGCGCAAAATATGAAGCATCACCTTCGAGATGAAGGAACGAGGACAGTAGAGGAGAATAGTGTCAAACTTCATGACTGGTCGCGAAATGGGTCCTTAATCACTCTGCCTATCAGGATGTGAATTAGCGTTAAATGACACAGGCGCAATTGCTGTTATGTGGTTAAAAATATCAGTTTGGTAAGGTGGGCTTTGCCCCAAAAAATTATGTTCCCAAACTGCAGGTATATCATTTTTTATTCTCAAAAATTTCATAGCTCTCAAATTCTAATGCCTATAGCATCGATGTATCAAAGTACACAATCCGTCTCCACATGCAAAAAAATGGAAAAGTCTTACTATGTTGAGGTGGCGTTTACAGCCCTTGAGCGTTTCCTTATGAACAAGGTGTCAAAGTAAAACTGAGTATAAACCATCATGCGCAATCAGACTTTGGATAGAAGCACATCATCTACCCATTCCCACCGAGGAGAAGTTAAAGCAGGACATTGATCAAGAAAAGGAACTGAGGAGAACTGCAGACACCAGCAGTGAGTCGTGTCCCGCAAGAGTCCATCGTTATCTTAAGCCCGCGCTTCCACACATCTCTGATGTTTGCCGAAATGCGCACATATTTAGTTCCACGAGCCCCTTTTAAGCAGCAGTCGTTGTCGTGATTCTGATTTTCTTTCGGCATCTAAAAGGCTTGCATGGAGTCTGCCACAGCGGGGTACACTTCGTTCAACTCGGACCACAATGTGTATTTGCCGCTTACGAAATGCACGAGAACGCGCGCTGGCCAAACCAGGACCTCGGTGCTGACGAACGACCATGCTTAACTTCAGCTTGTTACTTGCAAAATCAACTTATTAATGTATTTTCTTTTAGCAAAATTTACTAATTTTTTAAAGATTTAGCTAATTGACGTAAGGTGATTTGATTCTGATTGAGGTGCCTGCACCCACGTACTTTTTGCACCGAGAACTGTCGCCTTTCTCACCTACGCGTTGATGCCACGTCTGCATGATACCGTATTCCTTTCCTGCATAAGCATTTACGAAAAAGAATTGAAGTGCTGCTGCATTAATGATGAAGAATTGCAAATCTGTGGCTGTGATTATGGATTCGGCTTCAGTTATAGTCCAACATTGCTGTGTCTATCAAAGAAAAGGTCCAACGAATCACGCACTAATTTCCACACTTGTCAACTGCGCATCGTTGTTTACTTCACGTCACAATATTTTATGCCGCTCTTTTAGTTGCAGATGGCTACATTTTGTCGCCTGATTTAGTCCTGTGGTCGAAGTTATCAGGGGTGGGTGACTGGGAGAGAAAGAATGCCATGCAATGTTTAAACATTCATTTAATCGTGCTCGTTACCACTAGCCTTAAGTGAATGCACCATCGTTTTGATAATATAATATCCCGCTCATGCTTACAGATTGCCACCTTTCTCTGCAAAGGCAATTATTGTTGTGCAGCACTAGTGTTTGCTATAAGGAAACTTCAGTTTCATGCTTTGTAATGGCATGAAAAGTATAAAGTATAAGGGAATTTTCACACCGAAGTACACAGAGGCGCGAAATGATTGTCAGGAAGAGTAGACTCGTCCAAAGGATAAGGTTTTGATTCAAAAAAGACCGAAGGGCAGTTCTGGGTCATTAATTCCGGTATCAATTCACCATGCATTGGGCTCTCATTTGACGAAACGATGGATAATAATGTCATAATTTACAGCAAGATTCCGTTATTCCTCACTAAATCTAAAATTGCCACTGCCGCGTTATTCGTTCTTGGGTCAGATTCTGAACATATTGCTGTATGTGGTACTTACGTACAATGCTTGCTCATGATACATCAGCCCTAACAGTCATTCAAGCAGCAGTGTAGCCCTTTACGCGCCTTTTTCGGATTGTCGTCGAAAATCACTACCTTACTTGCTGTGGAGAAAGTGGCTACGCTCTAAGGAAATGCATTATCAAGAAGCAGCTGACATTTGTCTTCCTAGTCGCGATCATTTCTTACACTCACAATATTCAGACTGTCTTGCCGTGGACAAATAAATTTTTCATCTATTTGACTTACGAAGTAAACAGTAATGGCAATGTAGCTGCATTCTTCCCAGCTATTTTAAAGGAAAGTCATGCTTTAACTCATTAAGACCTCAGTAAGTAAGTCAGGTAACGGCGTATGAGCTTGCAAATAAACCACGAAATGGGGAATGCTTGTACATGAGTTTGATGTCAATAAACTGATTCGCCGCATGTGGAACTCAACAAGTCATCATGCTCCACTGAGGTGGCTTGCAAATTCACTTGGTTTTAACGCAAGAAAAAGGGTGAACTGTTGATCGCGCCTCCATCAGGACCGGTTTGAATCGCCAAAACATTAGGAGAATACTCAGCCTGTACACCCAAAGCCTTCTACACTGTTCCTTTGCAAGGCAGTTTAGGACACCACTGACGCGTTGATCAAGCCATTGAGTCATAGATGAATTGGCATTGAGAAATAAGGCCCATATGATTCCGCTTGCTTCAAATCAAGCGTCATCACATCAAATCATTAACTTTGAATCCTTGGCACTTCTTAAACACATGTTAGCAACCGACATGATAGCACTTTTATCAAGTCTTTGATCCTCAAAGGAAATTCGTCAACTACCTTGCAATAGATTAACAATATTGCTAAACAAATTTATCCACTTAGCTACACTTCAATTGGACCGATATTTTCAGAGCTTCTTACCTGCTGTGAGAATGATCCAAGCGCCATCGTGGACCAACGCTGGTACTTTAGTGCTAGCAAATCGCTCAATTTAAACCATCTGTGAGAAAGGAATTCATTAGAAAATGGTGCGTTGAGTTGATCCATATCCGACAGTAGGCATGAACTGCATATACGCCACTTTTAGAGGAGATACTCATCTGCAAGTGCAGCAAACAAAAAAGGTCTGTTGTGTTCTCCATGGCATTTTGACAAGTTAAGCTGCCCTGATAACCAGTTCAAAGTTTTGTCCGCCTGCCCCTGTCACTAATGTGGTACATGTAATTCACTGTAACATTAAAGGCTCATAAAATGGCCCAATTGTATGCCTTATTTGGCCTTAACCTGTGCCCATTTCTAACCTTGTTCACACCTCATGCATGCCACCCGATACAATGGAAACAATGAATCCTCAAAAGCGATACACTTTGCCTTGATGGGAAGGCACTAGAAGTGGTCTCTTGTTCCCATTTATAATTGTAGCTACCTGAGCTCCTCGACTTATGTGTATATATATCGCCTGGAGGCAAGGCTCTTGCCTTATGGGTGGCATATTGTCCCTCCTCGATGTTAACCTACTTCGTGTTCATCGTCGCAGTCCAGTGTATTTCGGTTTGTAAATCTCAATTTTTCAACTTCAACGCATATCCAGAGTGCCCTTGGGCACAAATTGTCACAGAGGATTCGTGAGACTGCAATCGACTTTACCTACAACTTTGAATGTCCAGACGTAGTGTTTGTGGATGAAAAATTCCAGTGCAACGTCACAGTGCTGGCCACAAACAGAGCAATAGCAACACCAAAGTGGCAGGACAGCTTACCTTCTGGTTATGGTAATGCAGGTCCGTTAACATGTTATGCTGTGATGTGCCATATGTAGCCTCGAATACTTGCAATGAGCGCAGCACCAGTAACCGATGTTTGGGAGCAAAACATTGCACGCAAATGCTTGCATAACATGCTGAAAACTAGACGTGCACCCAGAAATGGTCGCATTTCTTCGTTGTAGGTGTCAGTCTCCTATATCTCGGCGTGGTATCACTGAAGCGCCCTGAAGGCAGTTACCTTAGTTGCTCATTGCCAGAAATATTTGCCTACGGTCCCTTGACCTTCGAATCGCGTCATCTACGTTCCATTTCATTGGCGATAGATAAGACCACAATCAAGATTAAAGTGAGTTAGCAAACACAAGCGCAGGTAGACAGACAGGTAGACAGGGAGAGACAAAGATGTCATTAAGCCTGCTTTGTACTACATTTTCAACAGTTTCGATCGCTGCATTGCTATAATTACCATTGTTAGTGCAGACTGAGTTGATTGCCCTTCATAATCTACTCATAATGGGAGCACCTACACTTTCCTTGAAGCATGATCTTCCGAATTGTTCTTACGCAAGCGCTGTGGATTCTACAGGAAAATCTGCTTCGAATGCAGAAACCGCGGTCTATGATAAGCGCTTGGTACGTATTACTTCGCCACCATTTCATTTTCCACCTCCAACATATCTCCGCTTTTCACTTCCCTCTTGTCGCCATTCTTGGTTTCGTACTTTTCGGAGCCCGCATTTTTAGCCACGCTGTTGTCATTTGCTGTATTTTCCCTGCAGGTGTGGCCCAAAATTAACCAGAAAACTAAAGTTAAATCACGCATAATCAGGAATCCATGCAACTTCTTAAAAAGCGATGAAATTCGACTTGAACTTGGCAAAAGAATGACATGCGTGAGGACGGATACAATGCATCTACGACCGTCGTATTACTTGGTTCCCGCGGTAAGTTGGCTGTTCTTACACCAAACATGTAATTTATTGGCCAGAGTGCCACAGGTACAAGAATACCATTGTGTACCATTATTGCTGGAGTGTATAGAGGAACTCATGTGCTGATCTCTGAGCTCTTTCAGAAAATAATGACAGATTGCTTATTACCTATATTTTGTGAAGAGGCTGGAGTGGAACCGTTTACATAATAGGAGGTGCACAGAACATGCTGGTGACCCACGGCGAGTAGAAATTATAAGTTAAAGGCTAGGTATATGTTAAAGCCAGCTGGAAATACCTCTTGATACCTTTCCAACTAGCTTGTGCGGTAGTCCGATGCTTACCACTCTCCCAAATCCCCAAGAATAACTTAACTTTAAGATCATGGATTGGCGGTCACTCGACAGCAAGACGGTTGGCTATTAGGTTATGAATCAACGGGTTGATTTGATTATTAATGCAAAGGCTTTTAGGTTCAGTAATTTTTCACAATTTGGCATGCATCGTTTCATTCACTCAATGCCAGTAAATTAATTCATTTACATTTGGCCAAAAATAAGTCCAAGAAACGGTCAGGTATGAGAAAGTCCTTATAAATGGGTGTAAGAGGTGGCACAGCTGTGTTAGGTCACATTTGTGAAGGCTAATTGCACTCGCCCAAAGACCGGCCAACTAATACTCGGGTAGGTGCTGATTTGCAGGTACAGCTGGACATACATTTGAGCGAAGCAATACATTTCTGTGGATCATTCACTCGAGGAGGTGGGCACTCAGTGACAGCTGCATTGGATGCTCATGAATGGGAGCACAATGCCATACCAAGGCATGTTGAAATTCCCATCAATGTAATCCCTTTAAACCGCCGATCGAGGTCAGCATCAAGTAAGTTCGTCTTAATGAAACAGAGACCCCAAATGCGCTCTCTCTTTGATAGGATTAGGCAAGCCAACCATTGTTGGAATTTCCGTGTTCGAGAAAGTGGGGTCCAAGCTTTTATCCGGATGTGGAAGACAGTTGAACATTTTCAACAAAGGGAGCAGAATCACATTCAAGGCAGATGTCATTGAAGAAAGCGTCAAAGAAGTAACGTGGCTTCTTGAAAATCGACACAACCCCGACAAGATTATGAAAGAAATTGTTAGGGGTACGGAGTTTGCAACCGATGTTGCTGTAGCCGTAAGTAATGCACATTTACGGTAAAAGTGAATGCGCTGCAGGTGACAGGCCAATACACAATAACTGCTGTCACCAATGGGGATAATGGCACCAGCTCAAAGGCCAGTCGTTTCTTTGAAGTCCTTAAGTATGAGGATTATGCGCTAGCGTGTGCGAACTATCAACGAAACAGCATTGATGTGACACAAGCCGGAGGATTATTTCCAAAGTTATGGTCCATGCCTATGAACTTTGAATACCTTCACTACTTTCCGTGGAATAATCAGAGCATATGCCTTTCGCCAAGGTCTTGGTTCGAATCACCATTAACTTCTTTTCAAAATGAGGTAAACACATCCACCAGTGCTGTAGTTGGTTGTTATTCTTTCCTTAGAGCCTTGGATGCCTGCATGCAGCAGTGCGTGTTCCAGCATCAGGAAGGACTTATGAAGTAAAGGAGGTGGATGGCGATATATGCTTGCCTCCAACCGAAACAAAAATAGGAGAACATTACGAATTGACTGTTTATGTCAACATGTCTGTTGGAAAAGATGAAAATGCAAACAGAATTCGACAGAGGAGGGATTCGAAAGCAATGGTATTTGTCAGGTAAGAAGTGGAGTGTTTTAGTGCGCAACTTTATAGAGTTGCAAGGCCGCGATGTACTGCGGCGACATCAATCATAAGATCACCAGAATATGTGGTCTTTAAAGGTACATTCTATGGCATCAGTGATGTAAAAAGGTGTAAATTAAGTTGGCGGATGTTACTCACGTTTCCCAACGGCACACATAAGAACATTTCGGAAGAATTGCGGGATTATGGAGAAGGTAAGTTCGTGCGTGTTAAATGAAATATGAGGGGTGTTTGATGGGTTGGAAAGCTGTTACTTTGACGAAAGGTAAAGGTTAAGTGCAAAGATAGTACAATGAAATGCTGATGAAATAAATGCATTGCTTATGTACTGCGATCAATCAATCTCTGCAAGAAGGCATTAAGCAAAGTGGCTTAGCCAACTAGGGTTGCACTTCTGCTTATGTAATGCCCAAATCGCTTTATGCGAGTAAATATCTGTTAGTCGGACGACACCTCATACCATTACTAAACACTACTGCATATGCATGGACTTGCATGCACACGGACACACGCACAGACCCACCGGCTGACACCGTTGCACAACATTGTAGCCAGGCGTACCTTGGACTTACTGGTTCACGAAATGTCTGTGGCAGCCAGGTTCTTAGATGTCAATAAGATGCATAAAATTAAGTATCATTGCTAAAAGTCGAATGGATCTCTCACTCTTGGCCAGCTGATGACTCACACTTGTAAGCATGTATGCCTCTCCCTTCGTTAGGTTTGGATACAAACACTCTTGTAGTGTCTCCTCAATTCTTCCATCAGCTGCCAAATGAAACGACACTGAGTGTCTGCATGACAACGGATCTGGTTGGTTATGGTGAGCTGTATTCCTGTCATGGCCTAGAGGTCCGGTTCACGACTACATGCAATGACTGCTCCCTTGAAGCTCCCGATTTCATACGCGAGTTTCAACGCGTCTGCGTGGTCTGCAACTGCCCCCCAATAGAGGGGACCTTCGAGTTTTATGGTAATTTGATTTCTTACTGACGGTAACATAAAACTCTTGCAGCAAAGGCACCTGAACACCAGTTTACAGTCGGTATTTCTACGACGCTCTCATTTTGTGGCACTTTGCCTCTTGTTAAAGAAGGCATTCAGCTGTGCATTCGTAGTCTACCCAGTTCAAGTTTATTCATCGACAAGTGCCTCCGAACTATTAGGGTAAGCAAATTAGAAACCCCATTTCCCGATAGGTTCGCCAACGGATCCACTTATTTTTGCTTTTATTGCGCACGATTTTGTCCACTTATACAAATTTTATCACTCAACCCACTAACACACTTATCCGTACATCTATCAAGTCACAGCATAGCGCATATCAACGGTGACTGGGGTTTACGTTTCTAGTTCGTTTGGAGCACACCAGATGAATTGGAAGAACAAATGGAAGACCTTTCGTCAGGCGGAAATGATATACTAGAAAAGGCGATCGCCTCTAGGGATCCAAACACCATTTCGGGATCCATTTTGGCAATCTCCGCGCAAATTAGGGCTTTTATGGAGACTGATCTTGCTCAGAGTAGGCAACGCATTTGTCGAGTGTTCACTTCCCCTTTCAATGAGACGTGCAAACAATTCTGATAATCTTGCCTCCACTGCTTTAGATACACCCGATGAAACAGAAACGAAACGAGAAATCCTCGCTAAGGTACCTCACAATGCATTTCGATTTGTTTATGTCCATTTAAAGTGAGCACTTTTTGGTCAAATGGTGGTTCCTGCACCAAAAAACGATTAAGTATTAAGGCAAATTTGCGTTTAATTGAGTGATTCGAGGTTCCATCCACCGACGCTTTGGACTAATCGTTTACAATCCTGCAGTTGACAGAAAAGCTATCCACAGCACTGAAATATGTCAATCTTACCAAACATGAAAACCTTCTGCCCTTGTCCTCTGGCCTCGAAGCCATTGCTACCGTCGCCAGGGATATTAACCTCACGACAATGGACCGCATCCGTTCGAAGCTTGTTGAGGCCTCAAATGCCTTACCACAACTGTTAAATGATTCTTCCTACCAGAATGTCTTCAATCTCGTCCGCAGATTCACCAACATTGGCGTTTATCTCCTAGAGGTACTTTGCCAGACAAAAGTGACGCTTTATCCTAGGGAATACGCTATCAACACGACCACCCCACTACCTCACTCAAATATATCCAGCCACAAGAACTCGACTACGAAACCGATATTGATGCAAACCGTAAGTTAAAGCCGCGGCATTCATTCCCATTTTACGCACCTCAGCGTGCACAGAAGTCCAAGGACCGACCCCTATGTTCGCTGAATCCTCGTTTGTCGTAGCACATGCTGCATTTTAGTGTTTCCTATCCTAACTACTGTGCACAAATCGAACAAATTAAGTAAACGTTGGTTCAGGATTGCGCAAAGATATGCAGTTCTGCAGCTCTTGCTGGGGCTGTGGTAATGTAGTCGTGCTACTTCTCTTTTTAGCTGTGGATACTATTGATGCATTGGCATTGAAGCACATGCATGAGGTCCAAAGGCTTTCTGTGAGTCATTTTTGGTGGCATTCGACCCACAACAACAGGTTTTATTGGAGTCATTCATTCATTTACGTTCAGTGATTCTTCCTTAAAAATTTTTGTAAATGGCCTCATACAATGTATCACTACTTCATTCTATTACCGCACTAATTTAAGAGTTGTGTGTGCCTGAAAGTCGGGTGTGCTTCTAATGTTATCAGGCGAAATCACTGACTGAGGTGCTGGCAACGATAGACAGCGTACTAGCAGACAGCCTCCAAGAAGTTCTTGTTCCTGGAGGCTCCATGTTCAGCATCGAATTCAGCTCAGGAGACTTTGTTCGTTTCTGTCGTGCAATGACATGGAACCTCTTTAATGACAGCGCTGCCTGTGATGAGGGAAATATCGTCATTCCAAACATCACCGACCTGCAGGATCACGGGGATGTTTTGATGCGTGTAAGTGTCACTGAATATCAAGCGTCTGAAGCCCATTAGCACGATTCACTTAACGTGTTGTTGCAAAACTTTTAGACAAGTCGTTTTGCAGATAACATCTTCCCTTTCTTCAACCGTGATCATCTCAGTCCACGATCCAACCTTGTGTCGCTAACGTTCTACGATGAAGGAACAGCACTCACCCTGTCTGACACACAACTTCCGTTCCGTTTTACGCTTACAAAGGTTAGCTTTCATGTTACTGTTTTAGAACATAACAATAGTTCCAAGGTACAGAGTAACTGGTCACTCTATTCTGCACAGAACACATCTGTAAGCGACACCACAGACAGTGAAACGAGTGAATGGGAGCAGGAAGTGCAACTGCCGGAACCCATTGTGGCCGTGGATGGGACACTAGTTCATCAACTTCTTATCATGAGCAGATTCGAGCTTTATCAAATCGATGCCAATTTTGTTTTTCAATTGCACCCCGTCGAATTCACAACCTGTCCACAATACTTGGTGGTCGCAAGGTGCGTCACTTCGTTTACACCACTAACACGCTCCACTTGGAAGCAAATAATGCAAAGAACCATTGATTCTTGACACTTAGATTCATAATTCCACCGAATCTACAGGTCCTAGATGGTTACGGCTCCTTTTTCTGGGCTATGCTTCCATCCTCGACCTCAGCTTGCAGTGAGTTGTCACTCATATCTGAGCACTTGTTTAAGCGTAAACTTACACACTGTGTTGCTTTGGAGAGAAAATGCGTCCAACACTGGGGAAAGGCAGCGTATCTACTCTCTGTACATCCACCCAGACGTCTTAGGTGAGCTGAAAGCTGAGGCCGATGTGCGAACGAAGCACTTAAAAATACGAGCAGAGGAACTGAATTTCTTCTACATTGGCTATCGTCAGCTCTCAGCAAAGGAATTAAATCACTACGACAAGGATAATCCACCGCCCGTGCCATACCCATTCAGGGGACAGATTAACACGACTGCTTATGTGTCGGCCATGATGCCTTCGTGTGCCTATGTAACACCAGGTGAAGATGCGTGGCATACAAGTGGATGCAATGTGAGTTTCTTTTGCGTATATATCTCATCAAATTGCTCACATTAAATCCTATTGTGGCTTCGAGAAAGATCTTGGCTGGCTTGCAGGTGTACGGCAAGGACTACCGCTCGGTTCTGTTCCTTGATCAACTTCAATTTTTCATTGGCATCTGGATGTCAAAAATAATGCAATGCTAAAACCTGGCCCCATAAGTCGCCTATTTAGAACTGTGCATTGGCCAAATCATTTGTAACAGCAAGACGCATAAGCCTCGTCGAAGGCGGTGGCTTGCAAAATTTGTAGCTGATTTTGAAATTAACTTTTCACTCCACTTCGTCATGCTGAAATTCATGTGTCGAGCTGCTGTGCGGAAGCCAAACAAGGAACCATTTGGTTAAAGTCCTTCAAAAATGACTGCGAGACCACGCATCTCATACACATGTTCGCAGTTTCACAATCACCTGTCTTGTGATTAACTGCGTTTGTACTAAGTTGATAAGTGGCACTCAGGGGAACAATTAATAACAGTCAAGGGTGGTAATTAAACCGCAAAGCTGCACATCATATTGGGGTGGAGGTACCATCTCCGATAGGTGTTGCATGAGACTCTGGGTGCTATATGAAATGTTAGTCAAGTCAGTCCAAATAATGTGATAACTTTATTTCCACCTTTCCCGTATCGAAGGTCGTGCCTTCCCTCAACCCGGATGCGATTATCTGTGAATGCACACACTTGACTACCTTCGCGGCAGGCTTTACACCAATGCTTGAATCCGCTCAATTCAGGTACATTTTTCAGCAAGGTCACTCAATGCCGTTCTACGCTTCTGTATGCATGGTCGTCGTTGCGGTTGCATCATCAATTCTCCTAAAGGCATACGTGGTTGAGAAACGTTATTAGGGCAATGAGAGAGCAGTTGACGTCTGGTTAAAGGTTGGCGACTACTATGTTGAGCACTTTTCTTTGAACATGAATAAAATTAGTCTTCTGTACCTGTCACAATGCCTTCCTTTCAGCCGAAATATCCAGGGATGATTGCTGCATTCCCACTTGCAGGCATCTCACAGTGCGTTTAATTTGGCTAAAGGGGGATTTTTCCTTGGCTTAAGTACCCAATCATTTACTTCTTGGCTTCCTACTTCTTGCTGAGTTCAGTCATCGCTTTGTATCCAATTAACTACTTGTACTCTGATTTGCACGTGAATAGAGCGCTTGCGATAGTTTAAGTAGGTGACACGTTGCTAAGCGATGCGTCTTCATCAACGATAGTTTAATATTATTACATTCGACTAGCTAATCGCCTCCACGTCTTTCGCAAGAATCTTAAGGCAACGCCATCTCACATCACTTTTCATGCCAACAACTCCATCAGGTGGCCTTTTTACTAAAAAGAGTTGTATGATTTGAGCTGATAGACACCACGGAAAATGTAATATTGCAAATCACAGAGTCAGCGTCAACCCATTGATTCTCTTATAACGTAAAGGAAGTGTGCATGGACTAATTTTACTTTGAAGGTAGCAGAAAAGTATCTTTTGCACACATTCATGGAATACCATCGAATAAAGCATCTTTGTTGGCCATAAATGACTGAGCAATGTATTCAATGACTTTACTAGCGGAATACTCGGTCAAAAACATGTATATTCTATACGTTGTTGCGATTTGCTGTTAACGGTAGGCATGCCAACATGCCATAAAAAGCTTTTTGATTGCCTTGGAATAACAAGGCCCAGGAGTTAGATATTATATGGACATTGGAGCAGAATCACAATGGGATGTGACATTTTGTGGCGGTGGACGCCTGCGCTGATTTGTCAATGTCAGTACCTGGGACCTTTGTTTAAAATGCAGTTCTACCGCATTAAGGACGAGGAAAGGAAGGAAAGTTCTCTAACCGAATTCGCCATTTAAATAAAAGGCAAGAAATGCACGACACAATGCTGAAAACTTTTTTACGAGTCCTTTCTGTCACTAATGAGGGTGGAAGCAGGTGGGGGTTTGCGAAGGTGTCCATCCCTATGCATTTGCATTATTATTTTGAATGGTGTTCCATTCTTAATGTTAAGTCTGCTATAATACCTCTATGCCACTATCTCCATTTAATCACTACATCTTCCGTATTTCGGCAAGATTTATGAAAAAGTGCCTTCACCCTCCGTGAAGCCCCTCGACATTTTGATGCGTGGTGTTTTCCGTTTAATGATCCTCACCTTCTGCACACCCAAATTTGCGCTTTGAGTCGCGTAACTTTTTCTTAATTGGAAAGGTGCTTCATTTCTATTGCGAGGTGCTTAATTCAATCTGACGGGGGAACTAAAGGTTGAAAGACAAGTTTATTACAACAGAGCTGGTTGGGTGAGCAGATAATGGATGGTGGTCAAACATAAGGCTAAATAGTGCAGTCATTTTAAAGTAGTAGGGCGATTGCATCGGATAAAGGATTATGATTAAACTAGTCCATCCGAGCGTGATAGAAGAAGGGTGGTTGGCAAACATAAGTAACACTCTTCCAAGCTAAAACGCACAGCAAGCGCTTTTGTGCAGCAAGAAGCTGACAGACTGTTTTGAGGATAAAATTATCAATCAATTAGATAAGGCTACTAGAGGTGAGTTGGACCACAGAAAGCGAGCAGAAAAATGAAATTGACTTGCTCACTTCTCATTTGAGGGTGCGGGTGAAAACATCGTAGGTAAGTCTGCGAGGAACATTGTGGGACAGATGCAGGTGGTAAAGAGAAAAGAAGGCAAAACGCGACGCTTAGGACACGTTATTAGAGGGTACGATAAGCCAAGCTGATCTCTGCCAAAATTCCTCGACAACCCACATCGCTTGCAGCTAAGGTTAATTCCTCAGACAAGCTGTGAGAACTTTGCGAAATCTCGCTGATGCTCAATGCATGTTTAGCGTCAATGTCCAACAGTAAAGTGTTTTTTCATTTCATGTGGATGGATTTTAAAGCCATTTCAGCCCGTGGAATGTGGTGCATGTGCCAAAACAATTTCGTTTAAGTTAGAATTTTATGCGCCAGTTATGCACACGTCTTTAATGCCTTCCTGTAGAAACCCATTTATAGATCGCAGCATTTTTTAACCGGTTAAATCATCAGTGCTCCGAGCAATACACCTACGTCGGGGGAGGAGCCGATACAAGCACATAATGATTCTCCCCAAGATCGTGGTTGCTTATCCTAACAACAATGAATCCTTGCACTGTCAAGCCGTATGGCTAATGCGGACGCAATTCATTACCAAGTGTTTTGTGCTGAGTCAGTGATGGCATTCTTCGGGTGAAATTCACTCATAAAATTTGGAGTTCTTGTTCATATGCCAACGTCGATCACATAGACTGAAGGTTTTTAAAGACAACAAGTTCAATGTTCGACTTTTATTGCCTTTCTCAATTATTTATACTTTCCAAACGACACTGGAAACCCTGTGCTCCTTTGCCCTCCTCTCGTCGGTTCATGACCAAATTCCGAGTAGTAACAGTGAAGAGGATCTCAAGGTCACTTGTTGAATCTGAGTTAGCATGGCCAAACAATCTATTGCCTTAGACATGGGCTCGGCTAGCAATAGCTTCCCTTGCAGCATTTGACCCAGACGTAGCTGCTGACTCAATGGCAGTCCTTGTTTGTCAGCTCTTGGATGCTATCCATATGCCTCAGATTCACTGCATTGCTGAATTACCCACTTAAAACATTCGATGCCTTTGTTCTGCAGTCTAAAATCTGGCCCATTAAATGGTGGCCTCTTTGATGTGCGAATCACAGTTGCATGGAGTTGGTGACTACAGAAGAAATTTGGCATGCACTAAGCAAACTGGTTGAGAAGAGTCAAAATCAGATACCTTTGATTAAAAAAACCTTTCAAGGCAAAAGTGCTGCTTCTAGGCTTAGCTCATGGGTCATTATAACTGGACAACCTGCCTGCAGTCATGAGAGAGCTTTCAAACTACTTACGTCCATGGTGTTAAAACTAATCATCCCACTGTACAACTCAGGCAATGCTCGCGGATAGGTGATGCTGGCATTTGTGTCAAATGACAACATTAATGGCAGAAACTCATTATTTACGTTTGATGGACAGGTAGCCATGCTCGTGCGTCAGTGGGTGATTGGCCAGAGTGTGTTATTTGATCACCTGTTTGCTTATTATGCAGACAGTTCCACAGACTTCCTCAGAAGACTCTGACATTATAGTCCATACCTTACTATGTGGCTTACCTTAGAGGTGACTTAACTTCACACATTCACTTGAATGGGTCGCGATAAACTAAACCGTGCAATTTGATGTTGGAATGATCAACAATTTGTATACAAGCTACGGCAGAGTATCAGCAACACCATTACTTTTGATAGCCCACGGTAGGGGTCCGAGGAGCGTTTTGGCTAATGAACTGGAAATTTGAGAGTTAGTAGGAAGTAATCAGACTATGGAAGTGCGCAACGATTTAGTTTGATGTCACATTACTGCAACAAAGGAAGCTACCACTTTAGCCATGGTGCGCACCTTTCCATTGGCCTTGTGTGGGAAACTGAATCTTATTTTGATGATGATAGTGATGATGATGATGATGATGATGATGATTACCTTAAACGGTCAACGTTCCTTTTTGTCAGTCATCTGTGGTTGGGCGCTGGGATTTTTAGGATGGCGTGCACAAGCACACGTGTGCTATGCTTTCGGAAGCGATTTTCTTCACAGAACAAAACCTAAAATATGAAGGAAAATGCATTTCCTAATATGTGGATCGAAGGCACTGGGCGTAAGAGCTAGCAGGGTAAATAATGACTTATCTTTCAATAGGTCACAGAGCGTAGTGAAAGCAAGTGAAGAAATGATATGGCCATTAGAACCTCTGAAGTAATGAAACCATAGACGAAGCTCAGCGTAGCTCGCGATCCTCTCTCATAAAGTAATGATGCCAATCAAAACTGACAATTTAACCGCCTTAATTTATGCTTATGAATCCGAAAATGTAAACATCGTATCAATTTTATTATTGCTGCCATAAGCTAGGGGTAAATGCCAGTTGGCTTGACCTGTAAAGAGCAAAATCGGGCTTCCTTCACTCCATTTATATCAGTCTGTTCCACTAACTGATAGGCAGTTAAGCTTAACGGTTAAAGTGTTTCCTAACATTGTTGCCGTAATGTGGCATCGAACGGATTCGGTATGCGTGTCCACAATCTGATTGCTCTTCGCTAACTCTAAGGTTTTCAGTGCATCAGCTTAACTGCAGTTTGGCCCATGACACACGTCATCGAAGGCTTATTCCTCGTGTACTTAATTACTCCTGATATGGGATGCATGATGAGCAAACTTTGTGCACTTGCGAATAAAGACATGAAAACACTCAAACAGTGAAAGCATCCCACAATTGTTTTCTGCATTTATGGGTATCCGAACCGCAAAGACACTTAAAAGATGAACTCATTAGTTGGCCATTTTATGCTCGCCGCAAACAAATTTCTTTTGCGCTACTCATCAGTAGCTAGAGGTTAAATCATTCAAGTTTCATGTGACTAAGTACGCATATCTTGCATCCGCAATACCATTCATCTGCCCCGACACAACAGTGTTTGAAACCGTTCAATATTAACTTGGTAGGCAGGGTGGACTCGTAAGCGAAGCGTAGCCTATCGACCCTAACCGTGCAATTTTCATAATATTAGCAGTGCACTTCCACATGGGCTGGCAAATTGTTCGAAAACTCAGCCACCATGTCTAAGAGGTTTACATACTTGACTTGGCATCACTGTTCGAATTCACGTAAACGGGAACTCGATGCCACGCAGCACTTCGATTTGTATTGTGTGTTAAGATGTAATATTTTTGCGCACTATTTAAGACAGTAACGCAAATAAAATTTAGGATTGCACTTTTGTTGGAGCTTAGCTTTCAGGTGGGGGATGCGCAAGGTACCGTGTCTAATGCACATCTTACGTACTATTCTAACACTCTCACCAGCGTTGACATCGTTATACAATGCTTGGCTTTGCAACGCCGCACTGGTGTCTGGTTTACTGGATGAAGACTAATGCTGCAAACGGCTGTAGCATTCTTGTCTTTAGGAGCCACACCTGTGAAGAATACAATCCTACTGTTGATTAGCATCCCACTAAAAGTGCCTTTTAACGTCCAGTGAAATGACCTGCTGTTCCTCACTTTGTCACCTCTATTAATTGAATTGCAACAACTATTATGCTCACAGATTGACATTTTGGTACACCGGTCGAAGAGGGCTGTAATGGATAGGTAAATCAACTTCAGATCTGCATAATGTGGGGTTACTCCTCAATAGTTTAACGCGCTATGGAGGTGACCGGGTACGAAAAGCAAAATACTCGTCATCTGAGTTTTATGTCGACGACCTAGTCTTTGTTGCATGCGTCAAGATCCTTTGGCGGCTCGGTGACCATTGAAACCACTGGTCTATAAGAAGGCCAACTGAATCCTAGTAAATGTGTCACCAGTGGTGGTGGACCAATAGTCCCTGCTAGCAGGATTTGCTACTGTGTCGGAGAAGGTGAGAAGTGCTAGTCGACTGAAGCAGTTGTGAAGGCGTAAAAACTTACTCAAATGTGGATAGTTTACTTTACCAAGCACAGTTTTTTCAACTTGGGCAATGCCAGCAAGAGCACTCGTGCATTTCGTTGGTTTCATTTTCACGCTGTATGAGCCCAAGAGTTATTTGTAAAGCCTTATACATTTCATTCTCCAAAGGCAACCTCTGCTCATCAACCATCAGCATCAACCGAAGGATCCGTGCAGTTAATCATACTCAAAGCACGCAATTTAGTGCCATAAGTCACAAAAAGCATAAAAAACAAAAAGAAATTGATGTAAGGAGCTTAAAAGGACAGTTAAATGATGAAAGATTGAAGTTAGTCATGGGGTAATAAAACTGACATCTATGCAATAAAGTTGACAGCAAAGGGCGCTATTCAAAATGGACATTCAAGCATCTGCATAATAAAATTGAAAGGGCATGCCATGGAACACTAAATCAGATAATTAATTTCAAATGCTACTTTCTCAATGACAATGGCTTTAAACGACACTTAAAATAGGACGAGATGGTGCCGAATTCCACGAACAGGTTTAATTTGCACAGCTCCACAGGAAGGCTGCCAAAACAAAACGCACCTTTTGCAACATTTTTAAAAAGGAACACCATCATACTCAATGTGCTAAAGGTCTCGTTGATTTCTCCTCAGTTTTTACTTCCTTGTGTCGCAGAGAAGCAAAAATTTTGAATTCTTTTAATTATCTTTGCTTCAGCACCTACACTCGTATGGCTAATTGAGCTGGGGATACTTGTAATCCCAAAAGGTCAGGTTCTTTTTTTAACTTCACGGAGGTTATTATTTGATGCTCATTTGAGATAAGCATTCTTGGAGCTGACTCTTGCTCATTTAGGAATCATCGCGAAAATGCGGCTCATGGTAGCTCAAAGACCTGGGCCTGGGCCAAAACTGAAGGGGCGCTCACTCATGTCCTTTGCGTCTGTATGTTGGCTCAAGAACGCTGATGTACAAAAATGCCTTTTGGAAAGCCTTTGCCTAGTAAATGTCTGATTCTGATGTCGATGCAATTAAGGGGCCTAGGACACAGATGGCCTGGGTTATAGCACCTTTAGCTGCACACAATTCCAATTATTCTAGGGTTAGAGGCCCATTTTGACCCGTCTTTGAGGTAGTCAAGCATGTTTATATGCACCATAACAAGAGCACCTGTCCTCTTGCACCAATCGACGGCGGGTAAGTTTGCGTTGGCAATTCACATGTTCACCTAATGACCAAAACGTTGTCTTAGTCATTCCTTCTTTAGTGCTAAAAGTTCTCTCGTAATTTTTAAGCCAGTTGATGCAATTAGTCGATGTTTGGCGCTGCATCTTTGTGTTCGGACTCTACGCTTTGTCGCAACTTCATGACGTAATGGTAACTTGATCCTCGTGGCCTTGCTGATGCATCGAAAGCCAGCTTTTTTATTTACTAATCACTAAATAGAGTGGGTTTAAAATGATTAAATTCTTTCCCTAGACGACAGCCATAGTTAATGGGCAAGATTGGACGTAGGTGCAATAAGTTTGAGTACTAGTTTTTGAAACAAGTGCACTGAAGTTAAGATGCTGACCTTGACATTGCCAACAGGACCATCGCAGGACGGGCTGATAACATTCCGGTAGAGCTCAAATACACATGGAAATGAGGGCCATAGCAACTTTTCACAAAAAAGTGAAAGATCTTTGAGCTAGTGGCAAAGATCCACCTATTCACAAAGTCACTACTGGCGTTTAGGTCACTTTTCTTGCCCGTGCTCAGCGGGTGAGGTGACATTACTCAACTGCATCACTAGGAGGACGGATGGGCTAACAATCAACTGGGTTCAGTAGGTGCCACACTTTTTCCTTTTTTTGTTATCAAAACTGTAATGAACCCTTTTGCACTAATGCCGTTCGTTTTGCGCTAGTCGCGTTAAAGTTCAGGGCTTCAGCCATCATAATACAGGCAAGGTGAAGAGGTCTGCACTGCACAACTATTCGTGTAGCTTTAATTGAATGAACGTCAATCGCAGAAGCGTGGTCAATAAAGACCTAATGCCTCCGTGTCTCAGTTCTGCCTCCTCTTCACCAGCATAATATTTTGACCTTCTCCATGATAAGCACTGCTCCACCTCCCACCATGTCTATCGTTGCGAGAATGCAAATGCTGGTGCCAACGCTGATGCATCTTGGGCTTTTAAACTACAACTGACTGACTGATTGAATCTGTGACCCATAATCCACAGGATAATCTTATATCCTGCGGGCAATAAAACCTACTTTCAGTATATGTGTATCAGCACTATTCGCGTGTGTTTGAGCACACTCATAGATTTCAAGTAAGGAATTGGGGAATCAGGCTGCCAGAGGAATTTAAGGAAGAGACGTGCTGACATACGAAGAAGAAGATGGTAGGTTGCAGTCGTAATGGGTTGGTGAACAGGATATGCGGCCAAGTGGCAAAACGGAGAGTTGAATGATCCGGTGATAAGTGGATGGGAATGTAGTCACTTGAATTCCTTTCAATTCCAGAGTGCCCAGCTACTCTGGAGCTTTGCAAAAGTACCCATGAAAGATAAAAGCGTAAAAATAAGAATGGGCAAGGCTATTTTACGATTGCCCTTGGTTTGGGCATCGTTGGTAACATGATCACATCATATGTGGTTTCAAGGTGTGTGCAAAAACAGAACTTATCTCATAGGTCAAGAAAACACCATTTTATAGGCTGATTGGCTTTGTAAAATGTTAAAAGTGCGCCATGAGTAGGGTATGAGTGCATAGTTTTCTGAAGTGAAGATGCTGCTTCAACTCTGCCTCAGTGTGCTATCATTATCCATCCTGCATGATGACTTCGCTCTCGCAATGGGTAAGACACCTTCCTACCATTTAATGCTTCCCTCTCATTAGCTCAAGTGGCGACTTATTCGATATCGAAGATTATATTTCCGCCTGGTTAATTTTGTGAGAGTTATAAATGATTTAAAGTAAAAAAAGTTTTTAACTATTACTGATTAATTAAATGCTTCCGCACCCGTCATGGCAACTAAAACCGCTTAGATTGCAATCTAATTACCCATTTACCGCCCCCATAAATTAACTTCTACTTAACATTTTCAGTATCCTCCACGTCAGTCTTTAAAATGCCTTTAAAATACATGCCTACCTAGTGGTAACTTGGGCTGGGACACCACTTTGCGTTACAGATAAGATGCGGTATGAAGATGGCTCTTGACTGTAGGCAGTGCATTCCAAAGTACCCCGCATCTGACCCATCAATTTGGTGTAAATCTACACATATTTGTGGTAGCTGCTTCACGTACCTATTGGGATGCCCATCTTCAAGTGGTTGCGGCCACTTAGTACCACCTCACTTATGCTTAGAGCCCCTACTTTGATAACTTCCAGCCACCCTTAACATGATCGCCATTAAATGTCTTTTTCAACCTTGTCAAAGAGGCGAGGACAAATGCAATACCAATCGGGCCCAGCTTCCGTTTAAGTCGTAAGGGCTCTAACCTGCTTCAGTTTACCTGGGATGCTCGAAGCCTGGCGCAACTTAAGGTGTCACAAATTAAAGTAATGGCGAAACCAATTTCTTCTGCAGCAAAAACCCGTTATGAAACTGCTTCGGTTTACTCCAGTACGGTAACAGTTAGCTCGTTGCAGCCCTACACACTATATGATGTATTTATGAAAGCAACTGGTGAAGGAATCGAATTCATTCAACCTATGGGACACATTAGGACATGGCCCGCTGGTAAGTGGTGACGCATTTCATCTATTTTCAGTATGTTTTACAGCTTAACGTCTCATGCACATCTTGCATAAGTGTAAAGGAATTCAACGGTTACGGAAAGATAGAAAAATCTTTAGACTGGGTTATAAAGGTGATAATTAGGTTAAAATGTTACCCTGCTATACTTTGACATCACCGCTTCATTCATCATGTTTTACGATTCACAGCTCCTTCTCCTATCCCAGCGCCCACGGGAAGGGGCATATCGAGAACAGAAATTGAAGTTAAGTGGACCAAACCAAGCCAAGTGAATGGAATCCTCGAACCATATCTTGTGACTTGTTACAATATGCGAAATTCCGATATAATCCGTGTCCTGACTAGGGACAACAAGACGACCTCCATTACAATTGAAAATTTGCAACGGAACACAAGATATAAATGCGTCGTGGATGCCAGTACAATTCCAGATAATCGGCAGAATCCTAAAGAATGTGAAACAACGTCTGCTTCATCAGATCCCATCCAAACTATGGATGCAGGTACGTGCCTATTTATAGATACGACAGCTTGTGCCAAAACTGATGCACAAAAGGGAGCTGTATTTTGTTCGATTGGTGAAGTCAGTCTGACCACCTTTTGCCTACCGCCACAGCAATGCAAAAGCCGACATTTAAGGCAACTTACTATGAGGACAAGGCAATTTTGGGCTTGTTCATTAGCGATCCCAGAGGCGTCGAGGGAGTATTTGGTGGCTATGAAGTGTTGAGAAAAATTGGGCCTTTCGACCCATTCACTTCATGGCAATCTGTGATCAATCTCACCACTGAAGAGAGGAAATATGAACTGCAAGGAATGGAACCGTCAACGAATTATGCAGTCACAGTGCGCGGACGCGAGCTGCCGGAAAGTTTCAGTGAGATGGCCAACCCTTTGATATTTGAAACTTTAGCAGCAGGTGTGTCTCCTTTCCACTCATCACCTGCCTACTCATATGCAATCAGCAGCTAAAAACATTCGTTGTACGCCATTTTTAGTCCCTCTGCATTCATCGCTCAATGCACGCCCCACAAGTCATTCCCGAATGCGCTCACACTTCCTTGTATTACAGGTGCTAGTGTTCCGCGAAATGTGGAGCTTCAAGCAGTCAACTCCAAAACAGCACTCTTAACATGGAATCCACCAGCTAAATCCCACGGCCGCATCGCTGGCTACACTGTAGATTGGACTGTGGATTTTACGAGGCAAAGAAGTATAAATATTTTGTCAAATACTTTTTATGAATTCACGGACCTGAAATCGGGACAGACCATTGCCGCGTCTGTATCTGCACACCATCAGTCAGGCACTTCGGTCACTTTTGATTATATTGGCACTCGCAGTGATTTCGTAAACGTTACTATGCCACCACTAACCTGGGGTTAGTCCATACTGTTATTTTATCCATAGCGATGCTACAGCCTAATAATGAATAGTGTAAACAGCTCAAGTATTCCAGCTGAATTTATACGTAGATGAAAAACTGCAGATCTATGCGAGGCAGGTGCACCACAGCTATCATGTATGCCTCAAGACGGCGAGTTAACAGCTGGGTCACATTCGTGCCTTCATTTACACGTTTAAATATTGTACTTCAAAGTAGAAAAGAGGAAATTATCTATCCAATATAAGTTTTTTTAAATTCCGTGACAGCTAGCACCAGGAGGTCCACATCCACTCCTTCTGTGACCATGATCATAACACAATCTACTACTGTGCTAACCACGTCTGGTGACATGGAACTTGCCTCGGTTCCTGCAACCACAATTAAGGGATTTACGTCAGTTTCTGCAATTTCCCACACTGACCCAACCCCTTCGACTCTTACACTTTCGACGTCTGGCGAAGTCACCTTGGCTTTTGCAGTCGCTGCAAGCATACCCACCTACATAGCAGCCATTTACGGATGGGCTTTCGTTCCATAACCACTTGAGACCCATACTATTGTATGACTGCCCTTTTGTTACTATCAATGCCATATCATGCACAGGTTTTTTTGACATGCCATTTTTTGCTAACCTACAAATCTAGCACAATAGGCACGGCCTTTCCAATACGACTGTGCCGAAGCACCTTTTGTCAATTGGCTGCAGTCAATGGCATATGCGCTCATAAATTCATTCGGGCTAGGGATTTTCGAAGTTGCATATTTTATGCATATCATGAGGACGCATCAAAAATAGTAATGCAGCTTCAGTACTGGTTAAGCTATTGGGAACAGGTAGACATGCATGCTGTTGCTAAAGTCGTCAATTATAACAGCCTGGATGTTGTGAAGGAATGAACCATGTCGGTCCGTCGTTCCACTTTGATTAGCTGATGGAGAGGTCACCCAAGTGAATGGTCGTAATTTTCAGTACGTGCTAGTCGGCGCGCGCACACTTGATGTGCTTGAGGTGCTCATTCGACTGGCTAGTGAGAACTGGGTCCAACTCACCTTGCTAACCTCGTCATACGAATCTACGAGTACTTATTTAGCTACTGGCTTAAATAGCTAGCAGTTCACTTTATGAGTAGGTTGGATACTCAAAAGCCAAGTAATGACCAGCCAACAGAAGGCGATTAAGCGGGCTCAGGTCACTAAGTCGATTTTACAAGCAGCTAGGAAAAGGAAATCTTTAAGGAAGATGGGCACTGATATGAACACATGGTCTGCATCCTCTCTCTTCATAAAGAAGCATGATTCCGCATTCCCAGTGTCATTAGGATAAATTAGCCAAAAGTGATATAAACGAATATTCACAGAGTCCAAAAAGACATCGCTGATTCAATAACGGAGCTAGGGTAGAGTCGTTACTTGGCTTTGCCTAAGTTTCCCAATACCACGCAATTGGCACCCGGGGTTTTTAAAGCCCCATGCTATGGTAGAGCCGTGTGCCAAGTCGAACTACATGATACTTGGTTTACTCATAATCCACAGCAGAAGAGGCTACTCGGGAGAATCGGTACACCGACTGCATTTCCAAGGAAAGATATGACATTGGAAGGGGAGCTATAATGGACGAAGACAACTTGAGCTTTGACTTTGTCACAAACTTGTGCTCATTTTATTGGCGACTGTGGGCCATTTTCGTAAATAATTTAATTAAACCGCTTTCATTGACTTCTGCCGCCTCTTGTTAGAAGTTATATTCGCTCCTATCGTTGATAAAGTGGCCAGAATTGTAGATTAGCCAATGCGCATTTAGTTTCACTTCCATCCCTTTCCGGTCTGCTTATTCGAGGGCGTTGTTGATAAATGCGGGACCGCAGAACTGCAAGCTAAATGAGGTAGGATGTCTCATTGAGTCAATTTGGTCGCGAATAAGTAAATCACGAAAAGAATGATAAACACTGTGAAGCATTTTTCGTTGCTGAGATTAGATGAAATGGGGTCAAATGAAGTGGAAGAAGACGCCAACATTTATTACTCAATTGTCAACTGACAATTTTACGTGCTTCTGCAAAGTGTCACCGATTGTACTTGCATAGCAAGTCTGACCGGTCTGTGAGGCTTTAAAATTGCATGAGAGCACCATCTTCATTGCTTGCAAAGGGCAATTTGGGACTAGCGCCGACTTCTCCCTTCTATCGCAGCCCAGCTGTCAGACTCGTTCACGCTTATTATTTCTTTAATTTTACACCGCAATCGGCTCGACAATTCCCTTTTCAACCCTGGCATGCATTTTCCCTAAATAAGCTGACTAAATGGAAGGGAAATTTTGATGGTTGTGATGTTTAGGGTTCTGTATGTTCAGCTTCCTCCTCAACATGCTACTTCTATTCTCGATCGGGACCAAAGAAACCTGAATTCACTCGACACCTCCAACCGAACAGCTACAGTCATGCCCTCATTTTATGCCTCTTTCGCATTTTTAATGTAGCATCGTACAATGCATGCAAGGTAGTTTGTTGTTGATTAAATTTTACTGTTTGAAGCGCACATTTGCTCTATGGATGATACAAATTGCGATTCATTCCACTCGGCTGCATCCGCATGCAAGTCTATGTCAGGTTCCCTTCTCATCAGAACTTATCAATGCTTCTTTGCCTGACACTTGACAATCGTAACCAACTACTTAAAGAATTAAGTGCACGTTTCGCCTCTTTTAATGGACACTGTTTCTGACTCTCACTGGAAAAGGTCAGAACATTTCTTTACTGGACTGCCAGGTACCATTCTGAATTGTGAATTGCCGGTACATCTATGAAGTGCAACCCTATAGGCAAAGAGGAAATTCTCTTAATACCGCTAATGAACCTTCCATGTGCATACGCTGCAAAACCTTTGGTGGCGCATTCAAAGCGCCGTTCCTTCTTGCTCTTTAACACTTACACCATAGATATTTAGGCCTTTTTGTTTGATACAAATCTTCCGAATGTGTTGCATGCTTCAATAAGGAACCGATGGTGTGTTTGCTACGCAGATACTTTCATTAAAAAATGCAGCAATCAAAGAAGACTGGGGCAGCCGTTTCGTGTTTTGTGTCTTTTTTGGCTTCAATTCAAAAAATTTTGCAAAAAAATCAATCAAGTTAGAGCTAATCAGTTTCCCCAATTACTGTTTTTAAGGACATAATTACTCATCCCTCTGAAAACACCATGTGTCTGAATTTTAGTAGCGGGGTGGAATCTTTCACATTAAACCAGAAATTCTACCGATTCGGCAAAGTCAACTAAAGTGAGAGTAAGTGATGATACAAAGAGCCTCTTCTTTTGTTTGATGTGATGCGTTTTCTTGAATGACTCGCTGACAACTGAACTTGCAAGCGTTCTCAGCATTACAGCCCGCTTGAAGGGTTAATGATCTTTGTTGTCAAATACATCCTAATCCTCCAAACCTGGCTTTCACCTGGCCTTTTGTCGACGAAAGCATTGCTTTGTATATGAGCATGTAGGGTGGTGCAAGAATCATTTCTGTGAACGGGCTCTCATTGAGTGCTGCACTCTCCGTATTTTAAAGGTATTTGATGAGATAACTTAAGGAGTGATCTGCTAAACACTCAGTCCGCATATCCATTCGCATTTCTTTTTCTATACTCTAATGCATCTTCGCGGTTGCGATCAATGAGACAGAGAAAACTTTGACGAAGGCGTATAAAACCTTTCTAGCCCACTTCAGTCAACTTGCAGTTGTTTGTAAAACTGGTGAAGAAGAAATGTATAATATGACATGGACAGCAACCAAAGAGCATTTCCTCTATGTCGTGATTCGTAAACAGGTATGAGGCGAAAGCTCACATACGGCTAGCTGCCATGTTGGATGGTTAGAATGCGGCAACAACAGAAGCCAGGACAGGACCAAAAGATGTGGTGAATGTAGGTGTGAGGAGTAATGTGTTTGTTTAGGAATCACAGGAATCGACCTTAATCCGTTGGTGGTAGTTACGCTGCGGAACAGATTTTGCGATTGAGCGGGCAACAGAGATATAAGGAGATTCCTGATTATAAGCGATTGCAGGGGTGGAGATTATTTTTGTTGTAACATTCAAATCGATGCAAATGTATTTGTCACAGGGGTTGTAATTCGCGCAGAACTTGAAGTAGATTTGCTAGTCGTACCCTCAGGCCTCTAAGTAGACCTCCAAGTAGGAAAGGTTTTGGAGGTTGAAGTGAATTTTCTTTGCAGCTATGATTACAGTAGTTTAAGTAGGTTATCAGTCATGGCAGATGGAGGATTACATTTAGACATCTTTGGCGTGGCAAATAAGAGTCAAGATCCTCCATTGGCAGCGTCCAAAATATAGGTGGCAGGGTATTCACCCGCACTGATTTAAAGATGTGAATTTAATTGCATTCGTTGTATAGTTCTAGGAGGCATCGTGGACAACTTATTCATGGTTGTGGCTGCAATGTCCAGACTAAACCCATTGTAAACGTTTTTAGCAGTCGTAGAAGAGAACAGAACAAGAAGCAAACTGGATGAACATAAGAATCGGAGGAACAGATTTGGGCAGGAAGGTACGCCATTAAATCATGGAGCGACACTAATTCAAAATACGGTTTACTTTATGTGAAACGTTTTGGACGAATCTTCTAGTTATTCAATAATGTTTTATATGTTTAGGGGATACATATCATGTTTTACATCAGTTTCTTTTTCCAAGAACTAATAGGCTGCATTTCCATTAAAGATTGGCAGCTTGCAATCCTAATGCACCATCCCGTTGCTTACTGCTTGGAAGAAGAGGCCGAGTGCTCCCATTGAACGTAAAGCCTAATTATACAACAAATACATTATCAGATCCTTTATGAGGTTGGACGATAAGCCCAGCAAAATGGAAAACGATGGAATGGTGAGCAGATTCATGGTCTGTGTTGCTTAGATTTTGCGGAAATAACGATCTGTGCCTTTTAAGGCGCGTGCTAGTCTACCCTGCAAGCGGCGGGAATCAAAGCAGTAGGTGCAAACGATGGCATCAAATCAATGTGGACGCTAGGAATGGGCAGGCAGCGGCATCTAACCATTCCTGACGGTTCAACCTTAAGTCTTCCTCCACATGGACTCACACTCTTCATCCGCATCTACAATCCGAATGCTAGCCAGTGTACGAAGTTGCAGGCGAGAACAAATTCCTACACTTTTCTGCCCTGAGTAGGAGTCAGTCGATAGCTAGCCATGGCGCACATTCACTAACACGGTTGGCTTGACAGCGGGGTCAGAGCTATGCCTTTGCTTATTTCTCCACCACTCACCCATCCACTACTCGTCACGTGACATAAGAAATGGTGGAGCCAAGGCTAATTATTACTACAACCAAATCCAGAGCCGAGAGCACTGCAGAACTACCTCACCACGACAGTAGAGGAGGTGAACAGACCAAGGCAATCAGTGTGTTGGCAGCAAAGGCTTCATCCCAGCACCTCATCCCCAACGAACTCTTCTCTCGTTGCCATTCAGCGGCAGCCATCACAAGAAGCTCCTTTGGCACTAAACACAACCAGATCCACCCAAATTCATGTCCTTCGTCCACGCCTTGCAGCCTTCTCACCATCGAAGGAAGATTGATCAAGAGAATGACGGAATTGCTTGGCATCTCCACACTCTCATCGCACCGATAAAATGGCGAGGCTTTCTTCAGGTGCTCAAACCAATGAGGTAAGGAGAGAAAGCGGTGGACTTTCTAACCAGAAGCAGACTAATTCGAACAACTGCTTTGATCCTCCTGTAAAGACTGCTAATGCTACTGCATCGACTTAGACCGAAGAAGAAGGGAGGCGGGGAGAAGGCTTAACTGGGATGAACATTGCAACTCTAGGTGATTATCGGCGCTCACTGTGACGCAGACTGTCTTAGAACGCTGCGCTGACTTCTCTGCTGCACACCTCACCACTTTGAAATTCGCCTAACAACGTAAATGTGGGCAGAAATGGTGCGATCTTTTGATTACACTAGCTAACACTGAAGCCCACTTGCTGTTGACTGTGCAGACGCCTTCAGGCATCATTCATTCATTCAGTCGCGTGTGCCTACGTGAACCTGGCTTACCTTTGTGAGCTGCAAAAGCACAGGGTTGGAAATACACTTAAAGCTACTCTACACTCTTTGGCCAATCAGAGCACTGCGAGTGCTTTATGGTGAGGCAATTTCTTAGGCACCTTCACTGAACGTCCCGTGCGGTTGTTGGCTGCTGCTTCTCAATAAGGTAGGAGCAAATGAAAAACCTTATAACAGTCTCAATGTAGGCACCAAACTGACACCCACGAAAAACTGTTGCAAACGTGTGGAATGGTGGGGTGTCATTAGTGACCTCCATTTGCTGTTGCAACTGCAGTCCCACCCAATGAGCCAACCAACCAGCCAGCCAAGAGTGTGATGAGGTCAAGATGTGGAGCATATAAATGCACACAAAGCAGTTGGCTGAGCAAGGAGTGCAGTAATGTTGAGTGCGGCATTCTTCCTGCTCATCCCCGCCTACTTCTCGGGTACGTATTCATCTTGCCATTATGACGTGATCCCTTGTCGGGCAAAGCACTGTGTGCCACAATCCATTGCATGCGTTGATAATAGGTCTGGTATTTGATAAAGGGCCATTCATTTGTGAATGGACGCGCCTCTCTGAATGTAGTTGATTCGCTCCCATGAATGCTTCACACACAGTGTATATGCTTTTTTTTGCTGATGTGGAACAGGAGCCGATCCAACACTGTGGGGTTCTCGCATTGTTGGAACACCCGAGGGGCCATCACCTCCGATGTGCTTTCGCTTACCCAATGGCGGCGTAAGTGTACCATTTTTGCGCAAACAGAGATGTTGTGCCATCACGATACCAAGCGCATTCTTGTATGCGCCTTCAAGACTCCACTTCACATTAAACGTTACTTTCTTATTTTGAGCGCTGTGAGCTCTGGAATGCCGAAAGTACAATGCCGTCCCGCTACGTGGCTGATGTGCGCACGCATTAGAGGTCACTGTGAGCTTTTCTTGATTGATTTTAGACCGCATGGGCTTCCCTTAAAGGCAACAAAAATTTTCCCATCGACTTTAGAAATGGCACGTGTTATGCTGGTGACCAAGTCATAGGTCGTCCCTGCCAAATAGTTGGAGGTAAGTAGAGAGGCGAGAACTCTTAACTTCATTTATCTGCTTTGATGTAAGGGTATTAAGGCGCGACTAAGAGTAATGCCTCAAAGCTTTCCTTGTTCATCAACCAGACAAACTGTTTCAAATTGATCTTGTGTGGGGAAGTTGTCAAATCTTGTCGATGCTATATGCGGACACCTTTGTGTGTAATTGTAGAAAGTGCCAACATCACCATAACTGACGTTTCCCAAATGAACGTAATCGAAATAATTAGTGAAACCGAACTCTTTTCAACAGCATTGTTCTTACCGAACTGCAAATTTCAGAAGCCAAGGGAAGGTGAGTCGAATGAGTTGGATGAATGTACTGATGCAACCTACAATGGACGCCTGTTTAAAATGAACTAGTTTTCCAAATACTTGCCTTAGAGAATGGGTGCTGGTGTTGAATGTACCATCTGAACCCTTCAATCACAAAAACGTTGCATCTTAATTCCTAAACATTGCTTTTCCACAGGTGGAGTCGATTTGAATGCGTCGTTTCCACTTTCCCTATTTCGGAAGGGGCATTCGGATGTGGAAGTGAAATTCGCCGTTGGAGGCGCGAACAGTAAATTTCCGGTTTGTACACTGCTTATGAAAATACACGCGCTGCTTTTATTATGTCGTTTTTTTCTTCTCCACAATGTAGGCTGCCCTTCAAGTGAACGGAGAAACAAAATGTCTTTGGTTTGGCATCACTCTTGAAAAACCTTCAGCTTCCTTCTGCAGTGAGTTTGTTGAGCATTAAGCCGGATCATTTTGCACGTCCATGTATTTAGCTAATGCTTCGGTAATGATTTCTTTGCCTACTGAAGGAAATATGTCAAGAGACAACACATCCAATCTAAGAACAGTTGTTTTGAACCTCACACGAGGTGGTGCGCTTAATTACACCACACTTCAGTGGATCGGAATTGGAACACGACTTGTTGTTACTGTTGATTGGGAGCAAGAAGGTAAGTGAACGTCTGCGCTAACAAAGTCCACCTACTTGGCTCCTTTGAAATGCGACATCGTGACTAGTAATGCTTCGAATTCGGGTGATTCTGCACTGAGTATGGTCTTGACGACTCCCACTGTTGACAGGCCTTAACATCACTTGGCCTTACTAGGCGACTGAAGGTGTTGCATTGCTTTAGGTGAATCGCCAGAAATCGCGGCGTGTAACGGTAAGTATGGAGGCATGCCTGCTCCACGGCAGTCAGACTGCACCACGTCCTTTTATTGAAGGCCTCCCATTGCGCTGGCAGTCTGCTTCAGCATGGGTGCAGCACATTCAAATGTCTGAGAATGCCTTATTATTGTTAATTGCTGCAGAAAGCATTCATTGACACGTAGAGTAGCCAAGAAGCATTACTAGGTTGATGTTTATAATAAATTACCTGACATTGCTTTTAGGTTATCAGGGCAAAAGCGGTGAGTAAAATGAAATGGCCCACAACTGATTGTGGTGGAAAGTTAAGTGCACGAGTCACCACTCCAGCAACTGTATGCATTCTTTCCTTCGTGGCACACCTCCCATCGTTTTTACGGTCGAGATGCTTTTTGCGTGCCCATGCCAAAATGTTCTTTTGCTGCTGTCTTGGAAACGCATTTAACCAGACCTCTGTTACCCAGCCGAAATTGCGTTGCATTTGCGTATCATTTGGCTGAACATCATCCTCAGGCCCAAGAAGTTGATTTATTGGTCAAACAAACTTCTTCAATGTCGTCGGCAGTGCTTCGTACCCTTTGTCCCATCACAATGATGTCGATGAGCCAAGTAGATGCCACGACAACCCAGACACTCTCACAATAATCTTCGTCGACTTTGACTGACAAAACGGCTTCATGATCACTACGCACTGCGGCAGTTTAATGTGTCGTAGACAAAAGACGCAACGCACGAACGGTCGAGCGAACGCCACTTCCCCACTTCGCAAAGGCCAGGCCTTTAAGTGTTGTACTCAATAAGTTTAATGGGGCAGAGCTGAAAGTGATGCAGCGAAGCTGTTGTTTCCTCTGTACCAACCCGTGTACCTCCGACTGGACTTGACTTGTAACAGTGATGCCCCCACAGCTTGGTATTCTTGGTGCCCCAAAGGAACAGCTTTGCATGCAGTAACTGGATGGACTCATTGTCAAGTGGCACACACCACATCAACCATCGTGTAAATTGGCATTCAAAATCTCTTTGACTGCAATTCGCGTACTAACTGCTTCACTTCGAGAACAGTTTCACAACTCATTTTAGCAATGATTCTCTGTAATCACTCCTCGGTTTTTTTTGCAGAAACAGAACTTCCCCCACCACAACCGACCTCCACGCCTAAGTCGTCATTCTGTATGTCTACCCACTTTTGGCTTTTGTCATCAACACCTTTCTGCATTTTGCAGCTACGACATCCTCTCCTGAGCTACACTTGTTTCAAGCATTAGCTGGAAGTTCCAGTGTGCTTCCATTCGTAGTGTAGCATATTCTCCTACTTGCCATAGAAAACCTACTTCACCTCTTTTATTGGTAGACTTTTGGTACAAATGCTGCTTTGGTGTGAACTTGTGTAGTGCTTTTGTCCACCCACTTTGTCTACGCCTTCTGCAATCGTACACCAATTTTAGCACCTAGAAATGTCAGCTGCGAGAAGCTCTTCCACACATTCTCCTGCAAAACACAGCACAACACAACTTTAAGTGTTAGGATGCAGTCACTTTATCGTGAACAGAGACATCGCTTGCTAATTAATGAAGTGGTGCGCAGAATTTGCTTGATTTGACGTGATTATTCACTTGATTTGCTTAAATAGCGACCACCTCCTCTGGTAAGTGAATGTCTGATTTCTTAACCTAACTTTAGCGCACCAATCCATTCTTTGAGCTCATTTGGCTGAATCACCCGAACTGCCTGTTTGCATCTCACAGGTGCCACAGCAACACTCGTTCTCCACGGTAAGACACTCGTTTGCATTGTCGAGGCACTTCGAGCTAGCGTGTCCTTTGTAGAATGCTCTCTTCAGCTTCATCACTTATACAATCCATGCTTCTGGTGCATCACACGTTTACATTGCTTCATGTCGATGCAACATTTGTCATCACTTACTGTCCCTTCAAGCATCTTCTGGCTTGGATTTGAACAACCTTGATACAGTGAATTCGAATGAACACTTACATCAATTTTACGAAGTTGAGTCTGCATCAAATTGCAGCTGTAGTCATCGGCAATGCCCTTTCCTTCGCCTTTTAGCCATCTTGGCATCGCTACTGGTAGCGGAAATTATGTGAATGAAACCACAGGAAGAAATGACTGCAAAATGTGCTTGAGGACTGCTTGATAGCAAACATGTCACAGCCTCCACTCTAATGTTAATTCTTTGCTCCACAAATGTTGTCTAAAAATAAATCACTGTGGCATTCGAGTTGATTTCGGGCTCAGTTTTAACAACGATGGTAACAGCAATAGAGTCGAATGTTCTACGCAGCACCGAAGCTATCCATGCAAGCGCGCTTTGTTTTGAGTCGGGACTGATGCATTAGTCCATGGGCTGCCTGCACTTACCGTCGGATCGCAATGAAGTTGGAATTCAGCTAAGTCCACATTCAACACCCAACTGCGGCACAGCAGCAGCAGCGTCTACAGAACGCTGTCCGCCTAAACGACCTGACGACGACGTCAGCTTTCCACACGCTGGTGCATGCTCACTGTCAAAGGTGAGAGAAGCGCCAGCTGCAGCTGGAAGAGACGACCAACGGAAGGTCTAAGTCCTGTATATTTGAGGCGTTGCTGCTTGACTCTCTGAGTGAAGCAACTATTTGCTTTTACCAGTTTTTGTTCGAAACCGCTGTTGATTTGCCTAGGATTACTACTTGGCGTCAGCTGCTCCACAGCGTTATAGTTTTATCCCCACCGTCAAGCTAACAACGCAGTAAGTGGTGAGAATATCGTTTCTGCAGCATTGCCCGCTTCTGCATGTGTTGATGTAATGCCTCTCACAGGGACATTTTGTAGCAACGTGCACTGAAGCGTTGTGGGACTTCCTTGAAGGTAATAGAAGACGAACTACGGGGACAGAAAACGTATTCCATGGACAGAGGGAAGAGAGCTGCGGACATGACCCGGAGGAGGCCCACGCTGCAAGGGCAAGTCGGCCACCCAGGTGAGCCGAACTGGCAGTCATAACGCCTACATTCACTTCCGCTTCGCTGCGACTACTTCTGACAAGAAAAGGTTGATTATTTGGCCACATTGGTCATTGCTCAGATAAAATTGATCCAATTTGATCTTGATGGGGATTTTAGGGAGCGGCTGACCTGGCCGTGGTGAAAACCGACCTTTTCCATAAGAATGAGGCTTGAGTCACATTACCTTCAACCCGGGTTAAGGGCACATCCAGGTAAAAATAAGTTGTATGACACTGTTTCCTTCCGAGAAACTTTGGAACACCATGGGCAGAGAAGCCTGAGCTCCTTATTTTTGCCATCTCCCAGTTCATTGACAAGATGTTACCAGTGCGCCTGGACAAGTGCAATCATATGCTATTGTAAAATGAAAGCTATGCCAAACAATTCCAGCAGAAAGCCTGCCACAAAGTACGACTGCGAATCGAATTAAATTCGAAATCGCACGCATTTACACCAACTCAACTTTCTTTGCCAAAATTGCTAGGCTCTAGAACAAAATATCAGAAGCAATTGCAGAAGGAAGCACAAAGCGAAGTTCAGTTCCGGTCGATTGGATCACAAGGGATGGACAGGAGTTTCTATCGATGTCCTTGTGGACAGCACTTAAGGACAAAAAAACGTTCATGCGACTTTTAGACTAGACAATTAGTTGCTTGAGGATATACATTCGTGCATCATCAATTAACTGCGTCAATCCAGACACTCTTATTATCGACCAAGCCTTAATTTTCACAATTCGAACCGAGAAGTCCTGTAGGCAATCACTATTTGGAATAAGCTACTACGTTAAAATTTGGAGGAATTCGGATCGGAATTAACATGACATGGTGCTTTTTATCAGAAAAGGCTACCCACCTATCGGTATTTTCTACATTTTATTGAAACAAACGGGGACACCACAGCCATTAGAGGTAGAAAGAAGATCAAAGCACGAAATCGACCTTGACTTACGTCTGTAGGGATTACGTCTGCTGAAGTTGCCGGAGATAACATTCAGTTCACGTATGGCTAAGAAAATACTCACCTCTGCCCCCTTCTCCATCCGTCCACCCATCTCCGGAAAAGGTCGACATAATGGGCATTTGTGCGCGCACACTTCGTAAATCGATGACGATGATTAGGCACCCACTTCTAGACAGCAAGCGTACAACGACGAGGCAGTCAAGTAACCCGTCCTGCCCACCAACACCCCTCACTCAACAAACCGCCAGTGACGCACTCGCTCACTCGCCTCTTCCTCACAACGTTTCTCCTCGGCTTTGATATCCCATCTGTAGCCACCTCCTCATCCTTCCCATACCCTGCAGTAAAAGCAGGTTCCTTCGGAATCGAAGCCAGTGCGGGAACGTTATCACCATCTATGCGTGCATACGGCAAGTAGTGGTAGAAGGCGAGGCCGATCCAAACGCAAAGTATGCTTAACTCCTGGCAATGGACAGGTAAAATCTGAGCCTTGTTTCGCCGAGAAGAATCTACGGGCGGCGCATAGTAAGCACAAATCCGTATTGAATGGACTGCAAATCTTGCGATGCGCAGGAAGGTACGCCATTAAATCATGGAGCGACACTAATTCAAAATACGGTTTACTTTATGTGAAACGTTTTGGACGAATCTTCTAGTTATTCAATAATGTTTTATATGTTTAGGGGATACATATCATGTTTTACATCAGTTTCTTTTTCCAAGAACTAATAGGCTGCATTTCCATTAAAGATTGACAGCTTGCAATCCTAATGCACCACCCCGTTGCCTACTGCTTGGAAGAAGAGGCCGAGTGCTCCCATTGAACGTAAAGCCTAATTATACAACAAATACATTATCAGATCCTTTATGAGGTTGGACGATAAGCCCAGCAAAATGGAAAACGATGGAATGGTGAGCAGAATCATGGTCTGTGTTGCTTAGATTTTGCGGAAATAACTATCTGTGCCTTTTAAGGCGCGTGCTAGTCTACCCTGCAAGCGGCGGGAATCAAAGCAGTAGGTGTAAACGATGAATAAAAGCACCACACTGCCATCTTTGAGAATGAAAGCAGACTACTAAGCGTGAGAGGGTGATAAAACCTGGCTCAGCATTACTATTATTTGAATCTGTACAAATGAAAGTGCAAAGGTCTTTGAAGTTCATCAGCTGTGTTCGTTCCTAACGCAACCAACGGTCAATTCAGTCATCCCAATTAGCCTGCCGGCGAATTCTCACAAAGTTGAGCATCACAGCCAAACGTCAGAATCACATTTTACAACGGGCCACCCCGAACGCAAATCAAATTGTGCCTTCCTTTGACTCCTTAATCCTTTAAAACTTATTTTTTTATCAGCAACACATCAGTGTCATAGTGATGCAACAATCACCTCCCAAGGTTGGACACAAGCCTTGTTCGTTCTAATTTAATGGCAACTTCACTGTTGCTCATCTTCCATTGACAAAGATTAGCTAATAAATGGTCCTCGAAGCGTAGGATGTTCATCAAATCGTCGTATTTGCGCCATTAGAAGGCCGTTAGCTCATAACATCGTTGCTTGATTGTGCAAATTAAATAGGCCCTCTAACAACTTGCTCAGCTAAAATGATAGCTTGACCAGTGTTGGCGAACTTGGCCGTTGTGGCATTGCAGTTTTCCCTGTTCACTATCTCCTGCAACCCATCGCCAAACTCATTTGTGAATGAAAAGAAGAGGGTTAAAAGAGTCCTTACGCTCATGAGAACATAGCAATTAGCCACATCGGACACCTCTCATTTTGGTACAGGTCAGCGAATCGTTTTAGTGCAGTAGGCCACATTAAAGTCCTGCTCAAAATATCGTTTTTGCTAATGTTCAGTTGCGATTTGAGGTATCAGACAAACAACCTACGGGTTCAAAGCCTTGCGACCCCAAGGCTACGTTCTGAAGGAGGGCTGAGTTCGCTGAATTGTTATAGCTGCTTTTCTCACAGGTTTGTCTTTCCATAATGCGTGATCTATTCTATAGCTTATAAGGTACGAATGAGAGGCTCCTATTGTATCCCTGCGCAAAGCTCAAGAGCGTGCTCTGGAGGGGCATTCAGGCACCGTGACATGGACTTGATGTTTTCTAACGAGGAAATGACACCAATGGAGTTTACATGCGGCGATATTACAGGCAACAAAATGGGTCGCCGTGCATAAGGCCCGAAAGGATGGGCATCCGATTGAGGCAGGCGATCATATTTTAGACTGTGTGCACATACTGAAGGAACAGGAGAGGGTCGGGGTTAGAAAGGCATAAATTGTTTTGGAAACCGAGCTCAGAGGAAGTCATCCGCTTTCATGGAAGTTAGAGATGACTTGAAGAAAGTTTACCTTTCCATGACCAGCGTAGTTTACTGTTGCTCCTAAGAAAGATGGAATTTTAACGATACGCCAGGACCTACTTAGGCCCTACTGATTTGCCGTTCTGAACTGATGACAATATAAGGGGGTAGCAACTAACCCTAGCTGGATCCGCTGCTGCACAGACTCCTTCAATAATTTGTCAGAGGTTATACCCAGTTCAAGGGCTAGGTCTTCAAATCACGCAACAAAGCGCCATGTAGAGAAACCCGTTAATGAACCAAAGCTACATGCGAGTGCTAATCCGGCAGGTTAATCAAGTCGGTGCTCGGTGCACACACTATCGCTTCAAAAATAAACTGACCGCAAAACCAGCGAATAAGCTATACGCATTTTAAATTATTTCCACAGCACTTTAATCTTCGCATCAGAACACTGCCTCCAAATTTTGGTGTGCTGGGATTAGAGCTGATTGACGATGGCGCCTTGACACAAAGCGTGCTTATTTCCAGCGAGAGGGAAACCGACGCGATCTGCAAACGCTGCCCGAAGTGGCTATAAATTGTGGTCTTTGCCTCACTTTGTGCTAAGCTTTTGAACTTTGTTTAATTTAAAGAGTGTTGTAGATTTTACAAAATGCCATGCTTTCCCGCGTCTATGGCACTTAGAATTTCAGTCGAATTGCGATTTTGCACTCACTTCTGTGTTTTTTCATGCATTCCACGGGCAATCGCTAACATTATGAAGCACATAACTAATTAGGCTAACCACGAGGTCCATTGTTTGCTAGTGTTTAGGATAGGCTATGGTCTTTAGAGTGCTGAAGCAGGTAGCAGGTGCAGCGGATGTGCTAAAATAGCAACTAAAAGGTAACTGTTATTTAGTTAAAAGGAGTGCTTTTGTTACTACTAGCTTGTCACGCGCAATTTGACGTCTAAGGGCTTAAATAAATCCTGCGATCGTGCATTAATGGTCGAATGATCCGCAGTCGCTGTAAATAATGGACAGCGTTGTTTTCGGCATGCCGATCCAAGACCAAAGCATGGCATAAACTAAGGAGCTGACTTGTTTGCAGCGACATTTTCCGATCGCATGAGACCGCATTCATTAAGCAAATGTCAGAACTCGGTGGGCAAACACGTAACAGCAGAGAACTTAGCGCTTCCAAGTGATGCCTTTAAGTTGTGTATTCACTTTGCCCTAGCTTTAAATCAACCCATGTGAAAGTTTTGTCATAAGAACTTCTACTGAACATGCTATGGTAGCGAATTTCACTCATTGCTGTAGACCGTAGGAGCATCTACACTTCGCTTTCAAATTTGGCCTACATAAGCTACCTGATTGGTCTTCATTTATGAGAAGATCAGAATTAATTTCGAGTCGCCAACTCTCAGGTCTGTGACAAAATAAGAGAGCAAAAGTTATTGCTTATCACTACACCGTGATGACTGGGAGATGGCAAGCTCGAGTGGCCATCAAATTTTGCTCAAATTTACTTGCCTGCGTAAGTAAGAGTGACAATGCAACAAATTTCGCCACCACAAGTGCAATTAAACTCTCTGTTTGATTTGCCACACAGCTCAGGCGTTGACGGTCTAAATGGTTCTGCGAAACAAACAGACTGCAATCCGTCACACGCTGTGCACTAGGATGCAAAAATTTTGGCCACGATACGGAATCACAAGTGCAGGAAATGTCTGTTCCCACACCACCACCTAAGAGCTGCTCTCTAAAACTCACACCAGGCAGTACTTGAAGTCACCACAGAGCCAGTGTCATCCATTGGTTTATGTGTGTCAAATTCAAATTGACACCTCACACAGCAAACTGTCAGATGTTTTCGCCGTGTTTTATTGACTAAAACCACTTTAATCTTCGCGACATCATCGTTCTTGTCACTCAGTAGTTCGTCAGCGCCGCTCTCTTGCCTATGGTCCTCATTCTGCACCACACCTCCTATGCAACCATTTTAACCTCCTCGTCAATCCAAACATCTCACTGCCGTGTCTGACGTAAATCGCATGAAAAGAGAAACATGACTGACCGCTGTGAGCGTGGAGCTGAAGAAATTCCAATTTTTTTCAACTGTGGCAGGCTCTTCCGTTATACCGTGTAATCATTCTACAGTATCGAATCCGATTTGCTCCTGTCCATCTCTACCCCTGACTCCATTCATTCCAGCGCTATCTCACCCCTTCCACCCACCTTAACAATTGTCTTGTCCCATTCAGTTTATAACCCATAGTAACCTCTTTTGCCAAAAAAATCGCAGTAAGTAGCACTGTCTTTCGTAGTTCAAAGGAACAAGAGCATCAGATATGCTCCTTCGTTGGCCTAGCAGCACTATTTTGGGAATATTCAACAACTTATTGTCTGTCAGCATGCCACATTCTCATGGGCTCCAAAAGTTTAAAGTGGCCCGCCAAATCAACTCGGCGCAACTCATTGAGATGCGAATTAAGGTGTTCTCTTTCTGCCTTTGCTGATAGCATGCTTGATGGCCTCTCAGGGGGATGAAGAGGATGTCTCTTGCCTACACCCCTTTTCCACGCTTCACTTAAATGTACCTTTTATGCGCGCCCCCGCCTCACACTACCACGTCCTATACATTTCCAAGCCTTGGGTCTTGCAGGTAACGTTTTTTGCATGGTCTGTGTCTGTTTGCTAGCTTTATGTGCCGTGTCCACTTCCATCTGAAATAAGAGATGCTGTGCAGCTACAGGATGGAAAAAGGGAGTAAATGAAGCAAAATCGGGCAAAGGGTGAAATACAAAGTGCTGGTGAAGTGTGGAGCATAGAACGAATGGCCAATCACTCAGACGCGTAAGGAGCAACTAAAGGCCATTTTACTCCGCCCATGTCAAACTGCTGGTTTGATCGACTAGAAAGGATTAAATGGAAGACGGACGTAAACTGAATTATGCCATCGCTCTTGCACACATGCACAAAATTTAGCGGACACAAAACAGGCCTTGATACAAAGCAAAATGCAAGCAGGCAGCCTAAAACAAAAAACACACAATCTCTTTTCCCCATCCTTATTGCGGATGGAAACTTGGAGGACTTCTGTGCAAAGAGAAAAAGAATTATGCAGTAAGAAGGAGATGTAAGGCTTCCACCAGCTCACAGTGCTAGGCAATAAGCAAGAACAACGAGCTTATCACCGATCTCAAAAGGCAATGCGTAGGAGGGCTAAAGGTGGGAGCCAAGTATGGAGCGTAGGATCTTGGCGTTTTGTGGCACTAAAGCAAAACGGCAGTACTAAAACGAATGGGAAACGTGGTGCTCTTTTCCCGTTGAGTTGTGTGCGAGGAGACCAAATGGTGTGACAATGTAGGACGCAATGAGCGTCAACACGTAAAAAGCTGTAGGCGACAAGGGAGACTCTCATCAAAGATGCGCTGAAGCTGAGCTTGCGGAAGGAGGCGTAGACATGAGGACTGCTTTTCATCCATTTCAAAGGCGTCAACAGTTCTGCTACTAATCTGCTTGCCTTGATTCCCATTGTCTGTAGGAAGGAAAGAAAAGCCCCACCTAACTTTGCTTTGCATGAACTTGTTTAGAGTTGATAAGGCGGGCCAAGCAAATATCGGAGCTAACTTGAAGGGCAACGTGAAAGGCGTCTCATTTAGGCTTTATGCAGACTAGCTTCGACTTCTGATCTTGTTTCTTCTAGCACAGTCCACATTGGTCAGATCTAGTCAGAGTTTTACCGAGACACCTGATTGCTAGGCGAGTTCTTTTACACAAGTAGGTTTCTCGATAACTCTGCTTATTTTATAAATCAAAGCATGAAAGTGAGGTGCAGCACATCTAGCATAGCGTTACGCGGAATCAAGATTTAATTGATCGACGATGCAATTCACGAACTTGCCATTTTCGTAATGAGAGGGCTTTCCTGATGCGTACTCCATTTCTATGCCTAGATGAACTGCTATTCTCCATTACAAGTGGCAAAAGTTGCTCATTTTCCTACCAGCAGTGGCGGAGTGGCAGTAATCTTAGGATAAAGAGACAGCGGAACGATTGGGAGTGAAGCACGGAGGTAGAAAGTCGTGAGTATGGAGCTGAGGTACAACGTTCTTTCCCCCATTTCGTTTTACAGGTTCATTTGCTCACTCATCTAGTTATGTGGCTGAGTAAACTATGGTGGAATCAGTTCAATAAAGAAATTTTGGCCTTTTTTTCTTTAAAATCCATACTGCAAACTGGACGCAAGCAAATAAGTTGAGATCTGGGTGGCACATGGATGGACCGTGAATATGGAAACGCAAAAGTAGGAGCAGGTATTGCATGAGTAATTCATCTGCACATTTCTATAGTCTCAGCCTGTCCGCACTCCCCATGACAATCCACAGCCAATGTCCGATCAAATATCCAGTTCGGCATGCAGCTCCCGCTGAGCATTGATGTCGCCTCCAACGCATTCTAGCAGAAGTGACGATCAGCAATTAGACATAACAAGGGGATAAGAAGTTTGCTACTGCAAATACCCCACTCAGCCTTTTCTGAATCCCCTTCTGATGGCGCACTAATGGACCACGCGCACTACAAGTTGTCACGATTACAACTTTTTGACGGAACACACAATGTTCTGATTAGCCATTTATTAATGAACAAACAAACTATCCAGCCAGTCAAGAAGCAACAATGCAGTCTCTTTATCAAAATGGAATTATGGAATTGTCATTTGCATCGTGAATACTCTGCTGAACACTCTGTGCATGTTGACAACAAAAGACTAAAGGGACCTCGTGAGTATCCTGCTGATGTGATGGTGTTTGGCCTCAATCACCTCTGATTTGTCCTTGGCTAAAGGAAGTCGATGTGCTCTCAGTGCCTTTGTGCAGGATGCTCACACACGGAAGGCGAACGTTCCTCCCATCTGCTTACATAAAAGAGTACCTATAGTCCTCAAGCTTGAACTCACGTCACCCACGGAAGTGGGTGACGATGTTGATACTAGGGTCAAAACGGTGGGTTGGCGTCCGTTGTCACCGTCATCGGTTCCAACGCCGCTGACTTCTTTCCGTCTACTTTTGCTCATTTCAGCAAAGAGATAATTGCAATAATTAACCACTTCATTTTTCTGCAGGTACGTAGTTTGGAACTTCTGGCAGAAAGGATGATTTACGTGCGAAGGCGAAACATGGTTTCATCAAGCTATAAATCTTTGTCAGGCCATTTTGTTCAGTCTAATGATTATTAAATAGCACAGATTTGCATGGATCACGCGGTGTTCTTCCCCCAAAACCTTACTTTAAAATCTAGTAGGTGTCTATAATTTTGCAACAAATCGTCGTTTCAACTTCACGCTTCCTCTCTACTAGCCGGCCTTTTCTTGAATGCAACTAGATTGTGCTGAAACAGGTATAACTCTGCTGCACTAGGGAGAATAAAAGCGCAAATCAGCGTGCGTTTTGTAGTGAAGGAGGGCATCAGCTTTAAAAGAAACAAGTGCTCTTATCTCGATAGCATTTGTGAATGTGAAGAGTGACGTAAAGAATTTGCTGCCAAATTAAAAAATGCCACTAATTAAGTGTCAGTAGACTTTGGCGACCAACGTCAGGCGAATTTCAGCAGTTCGGGCCTCTCATAGCCTCATTTATAGAAGCAACTATAACGAAAGATAATGCAAAGAATCCGTTCATATTTGACCTCGTGGCGAAAATGAATAAGTGAATCCTCATGTAGACGGTGTCCTGTTGGGCATGGGGTCTTCTGCGCTGTTCGTGAATCCATAACAATGCCTCTGCTTGGAATGTTTGCGCATTTGCGCTTTTATTCATGCTTTGATTTCCCGTCAGGTTCACTTGCTTGCATGCATTCCCTCAGCACATAATCAACAGAAAATGTAATTCCCATAGATACTTCGCCCATTTGGTTGATGCCCACACATCATATGCGCAACTTTATGTGTTGTCCTAAACAGGAGTGATCTCCTTCGATCAAACACTCAACAAAATGTCTTCGTTACTGATGAAATAGCTCCGAGTGCATCAGATTCTACATTTATTTGGGATTCGCAGGGATCTGCGTTGGCTGAGTCTCCCACCAAATGGAGTTTTTGTATGTTTATCACCATCTCCGACGCTCATTTTATGAATGTTAGGCGTTCATATCTGTAGCATGCAATTCCATTTTCGTGTGGCATGTTGTCAGGTGATGGTACCATTTGCATCGGTGATCCATCCATATTGTTACGGTTTATTCAAATTTATGGCTTAAAATGTCATCGTCATCGCCATCGCAAGATGACCCGCTAATGCTAATGACACCACCGAGAAAACTAAGAGCAGATTTGAGGAAGCTTTACAGAAGGTACGGCTATCCTGCTGAAGTATTAAAGAATGTAACCTTGCACGTCAAGTTGGACACTCGATCTGACATTGACTTTGGCGTAAGGACTGTGGGCAAACTGAGATTGCTGGAAAGGAGGGGGACTGGGAGGAAAACAAAGTCGGGTCCTATTTCTCAACCCCTCAACTATTCACAGCAGCGGCGGCAGCAGTGGTACTTGCAGTAGTAACATTTTCTTTTACGTTCAATTAAGCTCAATGAATAATTTCAAATATCTGTGCTAACAGTTGACCAAGTAATCAACAAGAATGGGAAGAACTGCACGTTTCTCTAAGCACGCAAACGCGCTTTTTGACGAATGAATAACTTCAAGCATTAGGTTTCAGTGAAGCTAGATTTATGCGAAAACTTTCATCACCCATGCCACCTAGCTTTTTGGAAGAAAAGTACGTTCTCATTAACTCACAGTAAACGTTTGATTTTCTGATCTTCTGCACGATAGAATGGTTTGGTTGGCACTCGAAGACGTGACAGGTGGGGTATGCATGCAGCACCTCATAGAAGATGCCGTGGCTTATTCATGGCTCCTATGCAATGAACTTGTGCATGCAATACAAAGGCTGCCGACTGGTAGGCTGTAAAGCTGACAAACCAGAACAGAAGGGACAAATAGCAACTGTTTTTTTTAAAAACCTGTAAAAAATTGTTGATTTGGGCGAATTGGTAGGTCACAGGCATCCCGATAGTGACAAAGGTGTGGAGTTTCTGGCATTATACCGCCAACATTTCATGATTTGACTTTGCGAAATGCTCTGAAAATGGGTTTATAAGAACAAGTGAAAATTTTTGGCATTGCTTATTTAAGTTTCGCGTCAACGTAAAGCTAACGCATAATACGGCAAGTAAAAGCATGAAAGTGAAGGAAAGGGCAAACGCTCAGTTGGCAAATGAGCTTCTTCCAACAACTGTCAAAAGCGGCGCAAACAGGCGTCAAGTTCAATAAGACGTACCAGAAATCTTTGCAACATTACAGTTAATTGAGCAAGACGGTGCAATGCGATGGCAACTACGTCCACGGGGCAGTCCGCAAAACCGATTATCTACTTCGTTTCTTAAAATTGCGATAGCAAATGGTCAGTGGCACAAGAAATGTCTGCAGCAGAACAATCGGAACATGGTGAGGAAATTTGAATTTTCATGGCACAAAGTCAGTACACATTCATTTACCATACTCTCAAAGGCCAGAATTCCTATGCCCATTTGAGAACAAATTTAAACCATGTAAATGCGTGTCAGACCACCGAACTCGTGAAGCCGACTTCACGACGATAATGTGACGCAGAGCTTAGAGGACAGTAAAAGTTTAAACAACCGGAACCTGCGTTATCTGTCCAAGTCCTTCAATTACCAAATAATCCCACTTAATGAATCAAAATTTTATTGTATTTTGAAGTTTCATGATGCTCTGTAAGCAATTTCACCCCTCTCTTTAGTAAGTCAAAGCTGCAATCACTTCAACAATTTTTTCACTTGCACTTAGAAATCAAACGAGTTCTCTAAGTTGAGCTAAAGCTGCATGAGTGAATTTGCACTGGCATAATGGTGTGTTATTTACCCTCAACAAACCTCTTCAGCCAGGCTGATCACGTGAGGGGTGACTGCTTTGGATCGCTCAGCTAACCTAACTTCTCATTTCTCAAAGAGAGCTCAACTTCTCTCGTTCGTCACCTCCTTATTCTGTCAGCTTTCCAAGTCACCTCCATGCCGAGAGCTGACGGGGGCCCGACACTTGGCAACCCCTAATTAGCAAATTAACAAACTGGCACCTTGACAAGCACGCCTAATTGGCTTTGTGCACAGCTAGACCATTCAGGCCCTTGTTTGTGGGTTAAATAGTTCTACCAGAGAAGTGAGCCGATGTGTGATAGTTGTCAAATGCTGATTGTGACTAAAGGTTAGCAGCTGCTGTCTAGATGACACCACGGTTACATTTGTGAGGGGCAAAAATTAGGGTTATTTTGCAGCATTTCAACCGAGACTACGGCAAGCATTTGGAACTTGACATAAATGCACGCATTGCATTTCTCCTCTCCGCGTTAGCCAACTTTATCGAAGTTGCATTCATCAATGAATTGGTTCCTTGTTTATTCATCGGCCCGTCCACTTTCCTTCCTTTTTACACACCCTTGCAAATTGTTTCATCCCGAGTAAAACTTCCTTCTTCTAGTAGTAATTACCGTTTGGCCCCACAACAGGAAGACTGTTACAAGTACTTAGAGAAGGGCTCATTGCACATAAATTAATAATAGAAATGTTACTGAACCAAATAAATGCAACGTTTGACTACGCCTACTCCATGGATTCGGAGGGGTGGTGGTAGGTTCAGCATCCAACGCAGGACTTTAACATGCTAAATAAACGCTGAGGTGGTGTTTGCTAGTGCAGGAAACATGCACTACACTCAGCTGGTCAAAGTAAGTCGCACCGCGAGCCCTAAGGTGTACTTTAATAAAGAGTTCAGTGCCAACCAGCAACGCTCATCATCTTGCGACACCGCCAAAGGGTGCAAAACATATCACCTTAAGCCGTCACCATCTCCCTTCCTTCACGCCCATGTCCATGCTCATACTGCTCAATTACAAACCGCCCGCAAGAAGTCGCACTAGCGAATTGCGTAGGTAAATCGCAGATCGTCAAGCATTGAAGCAGCAAAACTGACGCAGGAGGAGTCGTAAGTGTTCACGTGGTGATTAAAGGCACTTGCTGCCGATGCCATGACACTCAAAAGGGTCAGCAGTACTGGCGTAGCAGTAAAGAACAATAAGGATGAAATACGTCAACAAAGGAATGCAAGGGAACGCGAATATCCGAAGCTGATGCTGATGAAAAGCCCAATTTTGAGGCAAAGGCTAAGATGATTCATCCACCTTCACGGTGTTAACATTACTATTAACAAGAACATTTTACGTGGGCGATGGCGATGACACTTGGGCCATAACTTTGACTAGAACTTCATCATGAATGTTTTTAAATGCTCTGTGATCCAAAACCATTTGACGTCGTTCCACGCTTAGCATTCCACTCGTGGGATAGGACTGGAGCTCTCCAACTTCCTTCAGTAGTCTCCAACTCCTTTATCACTTGATCACCCGCTTTGTTCTTAGTCCTTCAGAGAAGATCATGACTTTGGGCAGGTAGAGTGTTAGGCAGAGGTGCCTTTATAACCCCAAACATCGCTTCTAGCACGATTCGTTCATTTAATTGTACATCCAGTTCACCAACTTTTTGCAACTTTTTGACTCCGCAATAATCCACGAGTTTCGCTTCAATTCCCGTCTCCTGACGTTATTTGATTTCACACTCCTGTTTTGATCATCTTCATTGGTTACTCAGATTTCAATATAAACTCTAGATCTGCGGATCACCACTCAAGCCGCAGTCACAATCACTAGAAATAGACGTAAGTGAGCAAGACTACTCATCGCGACACCCGCAAACAGTCGAAGAATTAGCCGTTCAGCCAACATGCCACCAATCTTGTAGGTGCAGGTAGTGCTCTACTGTGCGCATTCGTATTAGTCGAGAATGCGGACGTCTTCAGATGCTGCAAATAGCGCCAGTGTCATCGTCCCCTGCACGGTATTATTTGCATATGGAGGGGAGTAGAGAAGTGTAGAGGTGCGAATGCGTTTTGTCAACAACGGTACTGCCATTACCCTGGAAAAAGCTGCTTGAAGATTTGCGTTCCCTTTTGCAATTGATTCGGCAGCCATGATTTTCAAGGCGGTAGGTCTGTGAACCATGCTTCCTGCTAATGCACGTCCCATTGATCACTTTCGGCTGGACCGTAGCACATGGGTAACTGAACCAAAGCCACCAAGTGGTAGCCGCGAATGGAGGGCGAAAATCCCAACGTCATCATTAGCCACCGGAGTGATACCTTCCTGCAATTTTTTAGTGCATCCGTACAACACTTCGACAATCACAACCTGTCAGTGAGGACAATGAACAGGATCTCGCCACCGACATGCCCTCATCGGTCGTTCGGCTGATCAAATTGTAGCATATTTTCATATTCTGTTAGCAAATTCTGATGCCACCATACCTCTTCATCTCCATTGACACTTCAATTCCTGCCTAATGAATTTGCTCTGCAAGCCTTCGCTTACGTTGCTGAATGTCACCGTTTGTATTCGACAACTGTCGAATGCGCTGAACAAAAACACAAACACAGGCGAACATCCCTTCGTCTGGCTTACCTATCAACGTGCTTTCGCTGATCAGTTTAACATACGAGCGCACGTGCAGACGCACTTGACAGTGAAGCGCTGTCACCGCCCTTACTCTCCCTGATGATCCACGCGTCGTAGTCTGCTCATGTGACATGTGGGAAAGTGTCCATTCATCACTGCCGCTAGAGCTAGTGTTGCAATTGTCGTCCTCACCGCCCACACTGATAAAGCTTTATGTTACAATTTGATTGACTGAGGAAGGAGGCGACGAGGATCATCGATGGAGAGAACCTGTTCATTGTCCTCACTGGCAAGCCGTGGTGCTGTCAACGTGTCATGATGATGCGCTGGAAAGTGCTGGAAGAAATCTCAACTGCGCATGATGATGATGGTGGCAAGAGAACGGAAGTAATGTCCAACCTGATTGCGATTTGATATTAACTGCAGATGGTCGGCAAACTTCCCACCTTTCCAGAAGAAACTGATGCACCAGCCCCGATTCAAAACAAATCGCGCCTGCATGGGTACCTTCAGTAATGCATAGAACACGCGGTTTTGTTGCTGCTACCACTGTCTTTAATGGTGGGCCCCGAAATCAAGTCAAAAATGGCTGGAATTTATTTTTAGACAGCATTTTGAGAAGCAAATAACTAGCGTCAGTGGAGGCTGCAATAAGTTTGTTATCATGCGATCCTCGAGCACATTTCACAGTCGGTTCTTCAAGTGGTTGTATTCATAAAATTGCTGGTATTAGCAGCGGTGTCCAGATGGCTGAAGGGCAACAAAGAGGGATTGTCAATGACTATAATCACGAAATAATTCAGATTTGGTTTTGTAAAATTGACGGAAGGGTGCAGTTGAATTCACTGCATCGGGGTGATTCTTGGCCAGGAATGCATGAAGAAACCGTAAGGGATAGCAGCTATTGCATCGACATAAAGCAATGGAAATGTGGGCAATGCTTAAGTGATGAGGCAGTGACGAGCCTTCTACTGGACATCCACAAGTCCGAAGTGTCTCAACAATACAAACGAGTGTCTTACCGTGGAGAGCGAGCGTCGCTGTGACACCTATGAGATACAAATAAGCAGAATGTGTTTTTCGGCCAAGTGAGCTTGAATGGTTGGATCAGTGCGTTATTAATCCTTTAGAATAAATCGGTGGATTTACTTACCAGCGGAGGTCGTCGCTGTTGAGGCGGATTAAGTAAAAGTCGTATTAAAGAAAGCAAATCCTATTCCCTGACTCATTAATAAACAAGTGATATTTACGATCATAATAGGGAGGCTTCATCCTGAGTGTTGAAGTTGCATTGCGTAACACAAGCGAATGTGTGGAAGGGCTAGTTGCAGCTGACGTATCTAGGTGCCAAAAGCGCAGCACGAATACAGAAAGCAAGGACAAAGTGGGTGGACAAAAGCAGGAGCATCATTTCATGAAAGCCTTGTCCACTTAAATGCACTTTCCAAATTCACACACTAACGCATCGGTTGCGTTGAACTTTTATCAATAAAAGAGGTGAAGCAGGTCCGCCGTGGAATTGAGAAGAACAGCCTACATCAATTGTGGGAAGTGCAATGGAACTTCTAGCTAGTGCTAAGAACAGGTCAACTTACGGTAGGATGTCGTGACTGCAAATGCCAGAAATGTGTTGATGAAGAAAGCCAAAAGCAGGCAGACGAAAAATCAGAATGGCGGCTTACGTGAAGAAGTCGGTTGCAACTGAGAAGGTTCCAGTTCTAAAAGTAAGTCGAGAAAATTACTACAAAGAATCACTAATAAAATGAGTGGAGGTAATGCTCTCGATATGGGGCAAGTGGTACGAGAAATGCAGAAAAGACGATTTAGAATACCACTTTGCACGATGGTGATGTGCGTGATGTGGAGTGTGCCGAATGGCAACGATCTATTCCAACAACTGAATTCAAGGCTGTTACTCTAAGGCGCTAAGAAAACCCAGCTTTGGGTGTATTGATATTGCGACGCAAGTCCGGTCGGAGGTATACGGGTTAGTTCAGAGGAAACACTAGTTCATCTCTATCACCTCCACCTCTGCCTCATGCAACTCCGTGAGGGCAGCATTCAAAGATTCTGGCCTTTATGAGGTGGGAAAATGGCATCCAATTGACCGTTTGCGCATTGCACCTTTCGCCTACGGTACTCCAAATTGGAACGGCTCGAACTAACCGTGTGGTTTTATTGCGGGCTGTTCGGTCTATCGTGTCATCTACTAGGCTCATCAACATCATTATAATGCGATAAAGGGCACAAAACACTGCTGACGACATCGAAGGAGTTTGCCGAACCAACACATCAGCTCTTTAGGTCTGGATGATGGTTGGCCAAAAGAAACGCATATGTAACGCAGGTTTGACTGTGTGATAGAGATCTAATTAAATAAAATTCTAAAGCAATGGAAAAGGAACATTTGGGCATAAAATTGCTGAAGCACTTAGGCCCTGGACGCATTAGGAGATGCGCCTCGAAGGAAAGAATGCGTGCAGTTTCTGGAGTGGTGACTCGTGCACTTAACTTTCCACCACAATCAGTTGTGGGCCATTTCATTTTACTCACCGCTTTTGCCCTGATAACCCAAAAGCAATGTCAGGTAATTTATTATAAACATCAACCTAGTAATGCTTCTTGGCTACTCTACGTGTCAATGAATGCTTTCTGCAGCAATTAACAATAATAAGGCATTCTCAGACATTTGAATGTGCTGCACCCATGCTGAAGCAGACTGCCAGCGCAATGGGAGGCCTTCAATAAAAGGACGTGGTGCAGTCTGACTGCCGTGGAGCAGGCATGCCTCCATACTTACCGTTACACGCCGCGATTTCTGGCGATTCACCTAAAGCAATGCAACACCTTCAGTCGCCTAGTAAGGCCAAGTGATGTTAAGGCCTGTCAACAGTGGGAGTCGTCAAGACCATACTCAGTGCAGAATCACCCGAATTCGAAGCATTACTAGTCACGATGTCGCATTTCAAAGGAGCCAAGTAGGTGGACTTTGTTAGCGCAGACGTTCACTTACCTTCTTGCTCCCAATCAACAGTAACAACAAGTCGTGTTCCAAATCCGTTCCACTCAAGCGTGGTGTAATTAAGCGCACCATCTCGTGTGAGGTTCAAAACAAATGTTCTTAGATTGGATGTGTTGTCTCTCGACATATTTCCTTAAACGGGCAGAGAAATTTTAGTCGGCCAACTAATTAAATGCATAGGCGTGCGAAATGACCTAGCTTGTTGCTCAACAAACTTACTGCAGAAAGGCGCTGAACGTTTTTGAAGAGTGATGCCATACCACTCACACCTAGCACTTCCGTTCACTACGAGACTGGCCTACATTACAGAAAAGAAAAACGGAATAATTAAAGCAGCACAAAATCCTGGGAACTGATGAGGTGGACTGGGCGAACGTGGTAAGGCATTTCCATGATCAATGTACAAACCCGCGATTCACTGTCCGCGCCTCCAACAGCAAATTTGATTTGCACATCTGATTGCCCCTTCTGAAATCGGGAAAGCGGAAACGACGCATTCAAATCGACTTCACCTGTGGAAAGCAATGTTTAGGAATTAAGCCGCTTGACTCCTCTTTCCTCCAACCTTCTGCTAGTTGAAGGGTTCAGGCGTTCATCTTGAGCTGTTCCTGTACATTCTCTCTACCTCCAACCACTCACCCGTCTTTGGCTTCTGAAAAGTGCAATTCGGCACGAAGATTGCTGTTGAAAAGAGTTTAGCTCCGTCCCATGTTTCGATTTTTTCCATCTGGGAAACGTCGGTTATGGTGATGTTGGCACTTTCTAAAATTACACCCATAGGTGTTTGCACGTAGGGACAACAGGTCTGGTCATTTCTCCATTCCGTACACACATGGCTGTTGTACGATTCCAACTATCACTTACGCATAAAATCAATTTGAAATGTCTTGTGTGATTGATGAACAAAGAAAACTTTGAAGCACTACTCTGGTTGCGCCTTAATACCCTTACATCTAACCAGACAAAGAGGTTAAGAGTTCTCGTCTTTCTACTTACCTCCATTTATTTGGCAAGGACGACCTATAGCTTTGCCAAAGGCATAGCACGTGCCATTTTTAGAGTCAATTTGAGATGGATAGCTATCTTTAGGAAACGCCAATGCAACCTACAATCAACCAAGAAAAGCTCACAGTGACCTCGAATGCGTGATCACATAAGTTAGATGGAGGGACGGAAGTGGGAAAGGAATTCGTGATGTAAAGTTGCGCTTAGTATCGTGACGGCAAGATATGTCGGTTTACACAAAAGTGGTATACTTACGCTGTCGTTGGGAAAACGAAAGTACATCGGAGGTGATGTTCCCTCGGGTGTTCCAACAATGCGAGAACCCCACAGTGTTGGGCCGGCTCCTATTTCACATCAGTAAATAACATTTAAAGTGTGTATGACACATATATGGAGCGAATCAACTACATTCAGATTTGTGCTTCTAGCTAGCAGTAAATGGCTCATTACCAAAGACCAGACCTGTTATCAACGCACTCACTGGTTTATGGCACACGGTGTTTTTTTCTATTCAGCAGAAGTTTAAGTTATAATGAAAATATGCATACGTACCCGTGAAGTAGATGGGAATGAGAAGGAAGAAGACAGCTCCCAACATAGCACCCTCGCCCTGTTCAGCCAACCGCTTCGTGTTTATTTATATGCTCCCCAACTTGACCTCACGCCTTGGTTGACTGTCTGGTTAGTCGATTGGGTGGGATTGAAGCCACAACAGCAAATGGAGGCCTCTAATGACACACTACCATCTTACATGAATGTATCAGCCTTGAGTGAGTGCCATTTTGTGCTCACATTGACATCTTGCAGATTGATTACTTGCAGTGAAGCAGCGCAGTCTGATACAAACCTTCCTCATCAGTCCTCACCTGACCTACTCATCGCGAACAAATGGTGGCTCTCTGCCGATTACGATTGACGATTATGCGGTGAAGCCATGCAAAAAAATAGATGCATCCGTTTCGAAGAGCTCGCACCAGCAGGTGTAAATTCACAAAATGAATGTCCTTGACGATGAGGAGTTTCCTAAGAAGAAGGCGCAGTTAATGCACTTTCGTTTGCTTCTTCCCCGTTCAGAAGCAACAGCTCGTAGTCGCACGAGGCGTCCAGTAAATGCGTGAGAAATTGATGTGCCATAAAGCACTAACAGTACTCTGCTTTTCTAAATATTCTAGACATTCACATCCCTCTGGTTTAATGGTCTTTCCAATCCGGCGACTTTGCAGCTCACAAAGGTCAGCCAAGTTCACGTATGCACACGCGCCTGAATAGATGAAAATGCTTAAAGGCGTCTGCACATTTGGAGCATGAGAGGGCAGTAAGGATTGGCTTTTGCCGGTGCACTCCCTTTGCTACACATGAACTCAGCATTCAAAGGTATGTTGCTCTCGTCAATTGTTAAGGCACAGCAAATCTCCCTTCTCGACTCAATCAAGCAATGAACAAACTATAAAACTAAAACTAATAAAGTAATGACATTTACTTATCCTACGATCTCGGTTAGGGCATTAGGGACAACTACATCACATCATGCTCATTGCGAAGCATCAGAAAATCTCACAGCAAAACTGCACTTCGCTGGGATGCAAGCAACCCACTAATTGATACCAAATTGCAATTTTTTCCGAATCGGAATGAGCGAAATTTTGCGCACTGTAACTACTGCACACTTAGTACAGCTCCTTGATAAAATGCCATGGATGCAAAAAATACTCTTTTTGTCACCGTGACAAGTAAACAAGAGAAACCTTCTTGGAAGCACTTTGAGAATAAGGTTAGAAGTGTTTTAAGTAAGGTGCACTTGGGTTGATTTGCCACCCTCTTATGCAATGCCCTATGAAAGCATGAAGCTATCAATCAAAGCCCAATACCATTTTGACTCTTCCGATGGTAGGTTAAGGCGGCGAGCAGCTCTTATGCAATTAAATGTTTTTTTCCCTTCTTTCCTCAAAGGTTCACAGGCGAAATAATATTGTTGTCTAATAAAATAAAACGGCGGACATATTAACAGTTGCAGGTCCTCTTACGCATAAGTTATTTCACAAGCCAGTCGACCCTCCTAATTAAGTCATAACACAGGAGTGACCTACCATTTACCTTTTACTAAATCTATTTCGTCTGCCGTGCTAGAAACATGTGCATCGGTTATGAGAATCGATAGGGTGCAAATTTGGGAGCGTGACTTTGATTTTCCATCTGGATGCAAGTGTTTATTGCCATTGGGAAAATGCGCATCTGAGACGCAGAGATAAATATGCTTACATTGTTCATGCACTAATTTTGGCTTTCCGGTAGTAGATTTATCTCAAGGTTTATTCCTACGCAACAGTTGCTTTAATCCAACAGGACAAGTTGTACCCAATATCAGCTTGTAACTCTTGCAGTGTCATCTCTAGTTTTTTACTAATTAAGGGCTAAAACTTGGGTTAAAACGTCAAAAAGAGGGGTGCCTAATCTGTAACAAAAATTATTACTTTGTTTTCTTTGGCGGATACATTGAAGTGATTGGCTGAATTTGTGCGCGAAGCACGTTAGTGGTGTATAGTTCGGTTATTATTATTCTCGGTTGCTAGGGCGGAATTCGCTCAAACAGGTTGGAGATTTGGTGGGTGTTTGATGCCTTCATTCTTCTTGTTGTTTATTTTTGAGTCCTTTGTGTGCTTATTGGCCTTATATGTGTCCATATCTGATGGGGTAGATGCGAAGAGCTCATAATGTGGAGGCTAAGATGCTACGCTTTCCTACCGCAAGGTCCAACCACGCTCGTTTTTATGCTGTTGATTGCTTTAATCGTTTGGCTTCCTTTACACGCTTGCATGATAGCGTGGATACAAGGACCTTTCAATGTGACTGTTTAGACTTTCTTCCGAGCTGGGATAGCTACTCAAATCCACTTTGCGCTTTACAACAATGTAGTGAGAATTTAAGACCGTTGTGGCAATTTGCAATCAGTTTGCGTTTTTTTGTGTGGATTCTAGAATAAACATCGAAAAGGTAACTGCAGCTTCTGTCAAGGCTATTCCTTTCTTAGGAATGGAGGTATTATTTCTTGGCGATGAATGCGGTTGTCGCCTTCGCCATCACTTCACACCGTCCTCAGACAAGATCGGATTGCTGTGAACAAATTTCCGTTGCCTTTTTGTGTAGTTAATGGTTCGTTGCGCGTTCTGCCGTTTTTCTGTGTGGTAATGTGTGCGCTATTTTTATTCCTGTAACATTCGTTTTAATGAAACGCATATGCGTGGCGGGTGCAGGCTGCTTGACACCTTCGCAACTCGTTGGTTTGGGGCTAAGATTATTCCTTGTGCTACCGTGACGTTTACTAGTGGAAAGCTTGGGCATCACTGCATCGGCTGTACTTTGTGGCATTCCCAAATGCTTTCGTGTTAAGGCGTCTCCCACGTATCGGCTCTCCTATGGCTTACTTTTTCCACTCCGGATGCTGCGAAATTGCTCTGGCGGTGGTGTTAGTGAAGTATCACTTGAATCTGGAGCAGTATGCAGTGCGCATTTGTGGAGTGCGATGTAGATGTGAGCTTGGATGATAGCGGTGTGTGTTGGGCGGCGTAGCGGTGAGTGTGACCTTTTATGCTTTTGGGTACAAGCATTGGGCAGGAGCGGTATGGCTGCAAGTTCAGTAGACCATCTGGTATGTAGCGCTGATGCGTTGTGGGGTGAAGGGAAGACTTATTATCACGTTGATGAGTTGCGTTGGTGATTGCCTCAGTACTAAAATGAAAGAGAGGAGGAGGAGTAGAAGCGCTTCAGAGTTCTCTTTGGATCTACTCTGGGTGGGTCTTCGTGAATTTAGGGCTTGCGTGTGTGTTCTTACTTTTGCGCCTTGAAGTGCATCTTTCTAGGCCTACTGTCGACTGATTTTTTCGTTGCATTATCTTGCAGTAGGCATGGAAGTGGGAGCGAGCAGCATTTGGTGTCAGTTTTTTACGCAAAAATACAAGGGTGGTATTACTGTGGTGCAACAGTCGGCCTCTGAGCAACACTGGTTGCCTCGCCATTACAGTCGTTGCCATTGATCGCAACGCTGACTACATGACGCTTCCAAACGTTGTCGTTACCACCGCAATTGTCAATCACGGCCTCATCAGCCTGCTTGTCAACAATAGCACGCGTTGTTGCTGTCGACGGCGGCGAATGTGGACGCAGGTGATCCATGAGAAATCGCTGAAGCTACGCTGAGGATCGTTGAACTCGTCGCTGTCGATGGCGACCGCCCTTGTGTTAAAGAAATTATTGGAAAAGCAAGAAATGAGATTGAGAGATATCTTGTTCTTCTTTCTTCGCTTGGACCGCACCTCCACGCAGAGCATAGGCAAGCAGACAGCACGAGTGCGTTTGGAGGCGGGCGTCAACATCATGGAAGGCTGGGCTCGGTGTGTGTGTGTGGGTGCCATGCTGGCGGGTGAAGGGGAAGGAATAAGGGAACGGTGCCTTGGTAAGTAGTTCCCATGAGACAGTGTAGTGTAAAGGTTGAGAGTGATCTCATCACAGTCACACCACTTGTTCCTTCAGTGTTTTCTTCAATGTAGTAATTGGAGGTGAAGCCCATGTCAAGTTATGTTATTGTTAGGTTTTGTACGATACATAAGGCATTAATGAGCTGACTTCTCGCTGGCGTGTGGCTGTTAATTTGCAGAGAAAGGATAGGTGATATTTGCAGTTCATGTCATGTAGAATTGTGCCCGCGATGTGCCGCCAGCAGATTCTTCCCGCCTGGTCAGGGCTTAGTTGCTGCCCGTCGGCAGTGTCTTGGTCTTGGGGTTATACCGTTGACAGGAGTTGGGCATCGTTTCCCGCTTTTGGGTGAGCATATTCTACTACTACTCCTACTAGCCGAAGGCATGCGTCATGGTAAGCATGTTTCCTCGCCGGCCCCGCAATCCCTACGGACCCTGTTTTCATCACAGCGTATGAGGAGGAGGCGACTGCAAATGCCAAACTGTGATACCAAGCCGAGATTGGGCACTGGATGGATGGGGTTGCTGGAAGAAAGAGGCTAGCGGGTGCGTGCAATGCGCCGCCACTTGTCTGCTAAGTGACGGGTGTTGGCGAGCGAGGTGGATCGCTTGTTTGTGTCGTCGTTGTACCCCCACTATCGAGTAGTGGTTGGCTCGTCGTCATCGGTACGCGAAATGTGTACAAATGTGCGTCTTGTCCCACTACTACTGCCTCCTCTTCATCTTCCGGCACGGGTGGATAAGTGGGTGGGTAGCCGAGGAGGGGCGCTGTCATGTGTATGACTTAAGGAGGTTTAAATGAGGCGTTCTCGTAGGACGAATGGGACTGATACGGGCTGGAGATTGCTAGTGTCGACTACGGCTTATTTTGCAACCACGAGTATGGGGATGCTCTTGCCTTGGATGGTTTACATTTAATTAGTGTCGGCGCCACAGGTGAGTAACTAGGCTTCCACCTATTAGTGCATGGGACGCGAAACGCTAGAGGATCATTGTGCTGCTACTTTGCCTTCAGAATAGATCTAAAAGAGGTGATTGGGCGGGTTGATGCGAAGGGGGAAGAAAGTGCTTTGGGGGAGGGAGGAAGGCGAGAAGAGCTTAAGAAAATGTGTAAAGGTGCCCTTCTTTCATCGACCCTTGGTCCAGCCACACAATAAGTGCAGGGACACTTGCGATAACCCTTAGCGTTGGCTTTTCAGTTTGCAATATCGTGGTGAAACAGAGACGGGATTGCTGGTAGGAGCACCGTCATCAGACAATTGGGTTAATTGGTGGATATAGTTGCATCACCCTGATGGCACAGTTTCTGCTGTAGGCGTGCGGTTATTTTTACCTAAATTTGAAGGACCAAGCCACCCACACATGAAAAGCATCACAGTGTTCACATAACGCAGAAGGCCGTGAGTTGGCACTGTCTTTATGTTTCTAAGTTCCCGGGGTAGATGCCGCGCTCAATGGTAGAGGTCGAGGGGAAGGTGAAAACGATAACGCAACGCACCAGAATATAGTCCAACATATAAGTTAAAAAATGTGGTCAAAACGCGACAGTTTAGGCGTAAGAGACCTGTGTAGTCAATGCCACTGTTGAAGTGTCCAAACGAGGTTCCCCTTCCCTTCCAAATAAACTCCAGCACACCCCTGCTCTTACATCATTGCCAACTCAAACGCCCAAGTGGGGGCAAACTTTTTACACACTACGGGTTAAATGACGTTAAGAAAAAGTTTCTGTTGCCCTAAACTAGTGCATAATTTGTCAAGTTCCGAATGCTTGATAAGGGGTCCGTGTCAACGAGACTGCGCCAAATAGTTACTTGGCGAATAGAAACTCGAGCTCCAGTAAGCAAGCCCCGATCTAAGGCAGCCAAAATACAATGCCTTGGATTGCAGCTGCAAAGACACTTTCCTTTGCAGTCGCAGCTACTACAACCTGCCTACCTGTTTAACTGGAATATTCTTCATTACGCTCCACCAGCTACATTCCAACAAGCACACTTCGTGTATTCGGTTCGTCGAATGGGTCAGCAATGTCTCAAGATAATAAAAAAGCATAGTCGTTATCCACCAAATTTATTGCTGTAAATGAAATCAACCCTCTTTGCCTGGAACACATGCCTCAAGCATGCGCACTACTCGATAAGAGAGAGGAATCCAGTAGCTTAAGTGTCCCGAAGGAATCACCAGGAATATCGAACTCTGAGAATCAGTAGACACTCATATAGCCAGTATGAATATTCCATCAAAGGTGAGAAACAACCAAGAGATAAGAACGTTTGCCTTTTGTCGGTAAAATTAATTCTTACAAGCGAGAACACTCTTTGATAGACACCAAATCTCTGAAAGGGAATATATTGTTCCACCAGTGTAAAAACCATCAGGAAAGTAACAAAATGTGCATAAAATGAAAATGCATACTCTCAACTCTCCTTCAAGTTAAAATCCATTTCTGTTCCTACAGTAGTGGCGCAAAATCAGCACTTCTTTTCACATGTTCGCCAATCAACTTGTATGAGGATTCGCGACCATCCATACAGTCAATCCGTACTAACTAGAGTCCCAAAAGTAGACACGGTCAATTTCCAAGTCCTTATTCAGTCCCATTGGATGACAGGGCTTAGAAACCGACTATTCACAGGTGCAATCGGCTTAAACTGCCCTTATTGGTGCAATTAATCAAACTAAAAGCTATATAAATACAGACGAAGGCAAAAGCATACTAAAAATAGCTTTAAAATCGTACTGCACAATATGGTTTAAAGGATAGTTTTCAAAACAATGCATGTCAATTTTGTCGTTTTGCACTATTTTAAGGCGCTTTTACAAACAAATGCTGCAAAAGGGACGCATGTTGCTGCGTTTTCTGTGCACACCTCCGCATGCATCAAGGCGTTTCCTTGTTTATTGTACAAACTCATACTTGCAATGTTTCGAGTCTTCCTTGAAGGCGAAAGAAGGCATAGTGTTGGGCAGAATGCATAAATTTTTAAATGATGGATAAAATGTGGCTGCTGGCATCGCTTAGAGGCCAGTCCACATGGCTAGGCTAGTGCGGCCACCAAAGTGACCGAAAGCCAAGTAGCAGTGCAAACAAACGAAGCATTGCAGAAGTTAATGATTGCCGGCGACACTGATGATGAGTGCTTAGGCGGTGAATTCTACCGCGGTGAGAGACCACGTGTAGCCACCGATAACAGGAAATAGTGGTCGTGCGCGCAAGCGTTAGACCGGTACGCCAATCCAGCTGGCTAATAAGCCCCTACGCGTATCGTTGGGCATCCAGCTAAGTCCACCTCATTGTCGGATAAATCGCATGGAGTGTAATCCTCCCTATACGATTCCGGCTAGTCAAGAGAATGCGTGGGTCATCGGATAAGTCGAAGTGTAGATTTAGCAATGGTAAGGGGGAGAAAACCTTGTCTAATTATCACTTTGACAAGTCTACGCGCACCTTTCGATGATCACGTGCCCTTACAACTTTTCATCAAGGATTTCCAACGTCATTCTGCCGACAAGTAACAAAGCACTTCAATTAACAAAGGGAATATGTGTTGACTAGAAATAACACAGTAGATGCTTTTGACCACACAGGCACTCACTAACACCCCACTTCCTGTTCGCTGCTTAGCTGCATACCACTCCTGCGATATTTCTACGCATAGAGGGGGTGCTTCTTGACTGAACTCGTGATTAAGCTGTACAAACAAGGCCATATACATTAAGGAAAGGGGACGATGTATTGAAGCGCAGGGCTTTGCCTCATGACGACGAGTCTTGTCTTATTTCGACACTCAATTGTTCATCAAAGTGTGACTTGTGTGATTGTGCAGTACGATCAGCAAACGTCACCGACGATTTCGTTAAGCATTTCGAAATCCTGCCTTGGACCTTGGTCTTTCCACCACCTTCCTCCATCCCAGGAGTATAATTGGCTTAAGTTTTATTCCTTCACCACATTCATATCTGCCATTCGTATTCTATGTAGAATAAGCCTTTCTTAAAGCATCGGTGGCAGTCTTCCAAATGCATGCCAAAGGAGATTTGTGAAGGTAAGAGGCATTTTCTTACCAAACAGGTAAAAGGATGGATGGATACGCAAGGAATGGACCATGGTTGAATGCGTGCATGATAAATTGGAAGGTGAATGAAAGGATGAACAGCACGGTGGAGGAATGTGCGAGATTAACAAAATATGTTAAGCGGAAAATGCCTGCCTGCGTCTCAATTGACTTCCGGCACAACAGCTTTGCACTCTGCCCCTTGCAGTCATAGCCCTCACTGAATCTTCGCTCTGGGTTAAATGAAATCTGTTACTCGACAAGGTACTTCATCACGGGAATTTCATTTCCAAACCAAGCATTTTAACTCTCACTTGAATGCCTAAGCCTGGCGCTGGCTTAGTTGGCTTGATGCATGCACTCTTACTTTGCCATCGCGGTTGACGACGGTGTCGGTGGTGTTAGCATGAAGTGTGCAAGAAGGTGATCCCTCCTATCCCACATTCTGGTCAGAAAGGGGGCCAGGAAAGTTGACTCATGAAAACAACCCAATCCTGTAGTTGCCTCTGATTTGCGTGCATTATCAAATAGAACTGCTTTTAGTTAACACCTCTGCTAATAAGCTAATGACAACATGTTACGGACTCAATTTGCAGTGCTGTCCCGCCCCAAGGGCAAAGAACATCGGCAGTTCAGTAGAGTTCATTAAAAGATGGGGAAGGAGCAAGAGAAGGCAGATGATGAACCCACACAAACGGACGCGGCAGATATCAGAATGACTTCACCTTAACCAACAGTAGGTCAACATGAGGTGTAAAAGAAAGCGGAAGCACGCCGAGACCGCTAGTGATCACCCCTTCGCCCAATGAACAACAATAGGGCATCCGTTTGAGTAAGAAGTCAGATGTTAACGAAGTCTACCGTCCATACTGCCGGAACAGCCTGGACAGAAGTCGAAATTACTTAGAGAAATGGGGAAATGGATCACTTTAAGAGGCGCATGGGGTCGAGGTTGTGTCGTCACAACCGAGCGGATGGCGACTTAACCATCAACGTCACAGTGTCTATTCGAAGCTGCAGGTTTTTCTTTGTGCTGTTAAACACAAATACAATCATACACCTTGCTAATGATCACTACAATCACCCCCATTCATTCCGTACGGTAACATGACTGTCCACGACGTGCCAAATCCACCCATCACGCTGAGCTCATGGTATCCAGTGTTTCTAGTGCTGGTAAATTGCTATATGCACCAAAAGAAGGGTCACAAATCACTAAGAATAAACAAAACAATTTTACCGTATTCAGCAGAAAGATTGAACTGCATGAAGGGTCAGCAAGCCCTCGTGCTGCACTACCATCCCATGCGCAAAGTTTCAAGCAATGAAGGCAAAAGCAGCAAAAGCACGCCATTTACCATTGCAATTTCATCCCTTCCATTTCCAACGGATGCGATTTTAGAGATGAATTAAGGTTAAGTCAAATTTGCTAGACATCTGCCATCTATCCATTTTCACGCAAAGCATACGGTGAATAAAGTGATGGATGAAGAGCAAACTCAAAGCATTGATCTCCCGTTCGTCCAGCTTGCGGTGGCGGACATTGAGTTGCTTAATAAGCAATCTCACAGAGTAGCGGCTGCTTTCAAAAACGGCACTACTATTATGAATTGCCTATTTTTTAGACATCGCAAATGACAGCACGATATTCCCACCACATCAATGCTTTCCCGGGTTCTTGTAGTGAATGCAGCCTTCAGAATCTGGTCCGCCTTTGTCCTTTATAATCATTTGGGGAATGACAAGAGCTTGAGCAAGGAAATGTTGCTGAAGAGATGTGCCTCCTACCCAATAAACGGTTCTTCAAAGAAAACTACTGGCCTACCGTGGACGCAAAAGAATGAACAGTCCAGTCACCTTACCTTGTTATAGAGGCAAAGGCAGCTATTTGAGCTGCTGGCAGAGTTGCTCAAAGATCGACTCAATGCTGATACACACCAAAGGCAGGATGATGAAAGTGAAGATGTGAAGAAACTCATAAAGCTGGCAAGGCGACGTGTATGCCCTCTCTCCAAAGTGTAAGTCTTAATTTTTACAAAGAAATAGGTGAATTGACGCCCTTTTAAAGACGTTCTTTTGAGGTCTGCATGCAAAACAGAAAAGTGCCAAAACAATTCGTGTTTGCATTTTGTGCGAAACGGGAATCGGCCAAATAATTTTGGCGTTGTAGAACACAGCAAAAATGGATTATGATCGAGCGGTGGACACCTGTGTAAGGTGCGGCTACCCAGTTAATGCAGTAGATCGGTGTGTTCAGCTTTAGGCTGAGTGTAGGGCACAGATCAGCATTTTATGAAGGTCTTTACTTAGATGTTTGGATTACAGTCAGTTGAAAGTCTACTGCTCATCAACTTGTAAATATTTGCCCATGGAAAGCACCTAGACCCCATTGGAGGTGAGATGGCGGATCATAGCCCAACTAAGCGGCTCACGGTAATGCCTACTAAACGATGTTGCAAGCGACAGAGGCCACCAATGAAGCTTTGGTGAGAAAACAAATACCCCACCATAATGCCTTATTTATCGAGCAGTCTAACCAAACCTATACACAGAACATTGAATACTTTTCACATGCCGTTAACACCCACTTCCATTTCCTACTGATCCTTTGCTCACCTGCAGAAGTTCCGGTCTTCCTGCCTTCCTGTTTGGTAGGTGAAGTCGCAAATGCCGACAGATACATCACTCATATCTTGATGTCAAGCTTATTCTGCTATGAGCCAAAAGTGTTTTGAGTGCAGAATCCACGACTGCAACGAAGTGTCCGCAATCCGTCATTATCATCTGGCACTTTATAGGTACTTTCGAGGAGTTGATCAAGACCACGGTATATAAATATTTGACAACCTGTTCAAAGGACAATCCATTCCTTCTGTTTAGACTTTCGTCGCTTGAGGCTGGCGGCCTAGTGAGAAACGAAGGATGTAACAGCTGGTTGTGATCAAGCTTTAGGGAAGGCAAATTGCGCAGCTGATGCAATTGATTCGTGAGTGTTTTTGCCTTCAGTATCAGCCACTCCGAGGTGGCAGGCTGTGTACATCATCTGTAGGATGAGAAAGGGTAACGGGAAGGGAAAATGTCCTTGCTGCAAGGATGAAAGTGCTATCTCAATAAATGAGGTCAGTGGGATCCTCCCATTAGATGGTAAGATGCGACTCGTTTAACTGCGAAACGGATCGCACTTTGATCGCTCAGCGCCACGACGTTTAAAACACTTGCTTGCCTTAGAGCGGATAACCACCAGCACTCCTTGGTGGAGATTGCATTCAGAAGGTGCAAAACCTGTGCGAACATCACACGGGGGATCCGTCAGCACTTGGCAGTCGAGGTCGATTGAAGTCACTCTGGTCGTGAGTCAACGCATGGTGTTCTGACGATGGCTGATGTTTGTTGGCCTGCTGCAGCTACTGTACGGTCATCAGAGGACGGCTGCACTGTGCATCAAGGGGCTAACACCAGGGATCATCCAAAGAACAAGGAAGGGGCCACGGTGTCTACAAGGGGTGAAGGAGTGCTCCATCGTCTGCATAATGATTCTATGCTTCGGTCCAGTGGGTATGCGTTATTAGTTGTAGCTCAACTACACTGCCGTCAGGTGTCGGAGAGGAAGAGCCGATTGGCTTTGCGTAGATTCAATGAACTTAATTTTTGCATTTAAGAGCTTTCGTTGAGGAAGGAAAGTTGTAGGTTAGTAGCTGTTGGCTTCATTTGCTGTTGGCCTTTGGATAAAATTTTGTGCTCTTGACTTGAGCGATTTCCCCACTATTTCGCTTGTGCAATCCTTTATCCATGCATTGGTCTCAGCTATTATACAAAACCTAATGTCCTCTTGCTGGTAATGGAACACGAAAATAATTTTGCCCTATTAAATGCTCAATCTAAATCACCGTAAAACCATAATCATATTCCCACGCAAGTCAAGTTCCATGAATTAAATCATATTACAAGCGAAATTCGTCTGTTTTGCAGCACCGATTGTAAAATCTTGGGGATATCTAGAAATTTTGAACTGCTTCCTAAGTGACAGTTGTTAGTTTCCACATGACGGTTATGGGAGAACATCGCAAAATGTAATCTATTCTTACCTGAGTTAGGCGCATACAATCCACAAGGCATATCCAGATTTGCATTCACCCTAGTGAGGTTAATGCCCTGAAAAATTCATCTCCACCAAGCAATTCCAAGTTAGCTTCATGAGATTTGAAAAGACTCACTTCTGCTATAATCACGATAATTTGATTTAGCGAGGGTCCCAACTTACCAGCGAAACTGATGATCGCGTTCATTAATTTAACGACCTGTTCAACATAACGAACTATGCAATCGGCTCCCCACCTACGCCTTACAAATTACAATGCCACAGGCATTTATTTTTCTTCGCAATAGTAACTTGATGAATTACGTTTAACGTGTGGGATCAAGTCAGCAAGATGTGTTAACAACGTTGGAATCAAACCCACTACTAATCGTCCGCATTTGCCTGTATGCAGCAAAGTTTCCCTCATTTCCGTCCAATTCTAGTCGCTTACGAATCACTACAACAGCTTTTCCCCCTTCCATACCCCATGGCATAAATGTGCACAATAATTTCAAACCTTCGGAGCCTCTGTTTGAAAAGTCGAGGTGATGCAAGACGTAAGTATGTGAATTAAGTCATGCTGACTAACTCATCATTGCTCTAAGATGTGGCTGATTCTGTTCCTCAAGGCGAGCTGACATGAAGCACTTGTTTTGGAACAGGGCATTCAACTTCATGTGGTCCGATGTTCAACTATCTGCTCGGCAATTTCGCAAAGTAGTGTTTTGATATTTTGATTCGGCTTATGCGAAAAGGACTGCTCCTTAGTAGCTTCGTCCTAAATAGTCGCACTCTGTGCGCAACAGCTATGCATTGAGATGAGTGAGCACTAAAAAATGAAACTTGCCTAGTCTGTTTGCTATCGGACTATTTCCGCTGGTTCCCCTCTCCTAATCCAGTCCAATATTTTTGCTGACAGCTTACTTTGTCTGTACTTTGCGAATGGTGGAAAGAAGACTAGTCAACGTGATACTGAGAGAAATGCAGCCTGGAACGTCGCAATGCATCGAGCATGCTGCTGTGCACTTGTAAGTAGCGCCAGCGAGACATTCCTTAAGCAGTGGATGGAAAATCAGCTCAATCTTTGCGACTGATTATTTTTCTTGGTGACGCAAGCGCATGTGGGCGATGACAGCTATTACACCACGTACGACTAGCTCATTGACTAGCAAATACATTGTCCAAAGTAGATGGTCTACGTTCGGAAAATGTTAGCAATATTTTTGAAAGCAGCATAAGAACAGCCAAATTTCCCTCCTCACCCTTTTTTTTGGCTAATAATTAGCACATTCTTGGTGACCAATAAGCCAAGCTGCATCTACATTTTCATAGTCATAAACGGAATAACAAACTAGATCACCACACAAATTTCCATTCTAACCATAACGAGTCACGCGTTAGTGTAACACGATTATGTCATTGGCATATTTATCTCCTCCTCATTAATAATGCCCGTGAATTAACAAAGCCTGCGGCTAGAACATGACTGGATCCTTCGGTCATTTTTACCTTTCACAGCATTACTCACCGCTGGAGCTTCGAGTCGAATATGTTCTTACTGTGGAAATGACGTGATTGTGATTCTGACGAAGGTTGATCAATCATTGCCTTTTAAATTAGAGTCCTTACCTGCAATTATTTTGACAAAAGGGTACAAAGTAGGAGGCTGTCGCGCTTCACTTTACGCCAAGGCTGGCGCCAGCTCTCCGAGCAGCCGAGAAGCAAAAGTGGTCCAGTGCAAGAGATGGTCTTTCACAGAAGCACTAATAAAAGGCGGAAGCCGACAATGATTGCCAATGTAATCGGGATTGAGACTGATTCTGCACAAGACTTTGTTACTTAAGGCAAGATAAGACCTCTGCGATGAGCAAAGTCTTTAGGAATGCTAAAATATTAACCTACGTGCCCTTCAATTTAAGTAAGCAACAGCTTGCACAACTCCTGCGCCCAAATTAGAGCCTCAGAATGGTGTCATTCTCGGTGGTTCTCCACTGCCTGCAAATGCGGTCTATGCAGACTCACAAGACATTTGGAAGGGATGGATCATTGCTCCGATGTCTCTGCTCTAGTGGCAAGCAGCCCAAACTCCACCTCTACTTTTTCATGCTGCTTCAGACCCTGCCACCGCCAGACCACGTGAAGTGATGAAAAACATCGTTCCATAATTCACATAAATAAAAGCATCGCAACGTCTAGATCTTGTCCATAGTCCAAACTACTGGGGAGCGGTTTCGTGAGCGGAAAATTGCGTTGCCATGAATGGACTTTTAAGGCTCACTTCAATGACGCAGACGTCATTGGCGAAGCCGAGTTTTTCTGCATAGTCGATGAAGAAGTCCATTCTGCTCTGCCCTCTTATCTTCCAACCATCAAGAATTGCAATCTCAACAGTGTGCCTGGACGGAAAGGTCCTCAATGCGAGTGCGGTGTTTGCAGGGAGAGGCTTAAATGTCAGGGCTAAATGGGCGTGCAGACATTTGCGGTATCTACAACTCCGAGATGTTTGCACAGCAATTCAAGTGATTCCCTTTAGATACTCATGATTTTATCATTGTGTGGGTTAACTTGATTTTCGGCAGCAGGGTTTTAATCCCATACCTTAATAAGCCTTTTGACTTCAACAAGATTTTGTAGAATGAGAGCAACCTTTTAGCACATCTCGATATTGGTGTATCTGGTCACTGTAAAATTCAATGCCTCTGCATCCCGTTTCCAGATTCGGGGCAACTAGATGGCTTTGCCTTTAAGCACATTATTTATCGTGCTAAAATTTGACAAGTGGCATCGCTGCTTCGTAGACGCCTGCCCTTCACCGCAAATTAGGCTGTGAAATCAAAGCCGAAGTTTGTCGAGGGGATTGATGAGGACAGCAGCACTTCGTTTTTCAGGGCATGGTTAATTTACTCGAACTCTAGGATGGCCTTACACTCTCTCCAGTCTATCTACCTTTCGATTCTAGGGCAGCATGCTCCATGCGTCAGCCTGAGACGGCAGGTTTTGTTTAGAAAATGATGTCGAACCATGTTCGATGCGCAATTATTGCATCATTAGTCTGTATGCGGAACTATAACACTCTCCACCCTGTCACCGTTGTAGCATTGATATTTGAAACCTGAATGAGCCTTGGCCGGGTGTTATAGTGACCAAAATGACTTGGAATCGCTTTCTGTGTCTTGCCATCACGTAGCCTGTCCTTCATTGCAACTTTGTACTCAAATAACCTCCAATGCTATTCCACGCAGCGCGAAAACTTATTCTCCTCGTAACCAAGTGTCCAAAAGTCAAATACTCCTTTTAGCTGATGTTGTACTCGGCTAAAGAACGAATGGCTGCACAGCATGACCTCTGCAATGTAACCATTTTCTGTCCATTGGTACATTCTGCGCCACTTCCCTTCCGCAGTGACAGTCACCTGTGTCACTATTCCACCAATTTGTCTTTAGTGGATTGTAGCCGCAATGGAAGCAAATTCTTAGATAAATACCCGACGAGGAAATGTGCGGGGACAAGCAAACTTACGGCGTGGTCAAAAAGCAACTGCTTCGTTCCCAACTTGCAACTAATGATGGAACACGGATACTTTCTCAAGTAGTAATGTTTACTAAAACTGAAGAGATTTATCATGCCAATTACGACATTCACATTTCTGCCACTGCACAATAATGCTTAGAGCATGCTCAGTACACCCGATGGGGTTATTCGACGCTGCCTGTGATTCTGCCATTTGTGATTTTCACCACAGAGCCTATGTGCACCGCAGGTGCCCAACAACCCTACAGTAGTTACTTAAGCTGACTTTAGCAATGTGCTGGAAGCCTGCTTAAAATGCATCGCGTTTGCGCCGCCATGCAGTTATGAATTGAAGGCAGAGAAGAGAATATTGCGGAAAAGGGTGGAATGCGTTTCGATGTGTTGGTTGCATTAGTTAATTGGTTGGTTGGTTGGTTGGTTGGTTGGTCGGTTGGTTAATTGAGCCAGTCGGAAGGGTAGACCTATTCACAGGGAGCACATGTTGATCGAGATGAAGGGACTTGCATTTGCTAATGTGAGTCAAATCCTCCTTCACATAACATTTCCACCAATTTACTGACCCATTCATCCGATAAGGTTATTCATGAGGCCGTGCTACTATACGATGCTCGCAGCCAACACCATGTCTCTTAGCTTTTTTAATCTCATCGTACGCGGTCATCGTGCCTGATGCTTGTTCTCGGTGCTTGTTCCTCCTGTACCTAGAAATCCATCTCCATCTGTTCGAGAGCCATATAAGACTTTATATGCTGCATTCGGGTTTGATTCAAGCCAAAGGCAACGTGAGACGAATTATACTACCTACCTGTGAGACCACATTACATGCTATTGTGCACACCTCTGATCCCGCGTACAAAGAGGTAAGTTGAAATAAATGAGGGATCAACGCTATTCTTCACCACAGGACTAAAAGGAACAATTCGCTTCTCGAGTACCACGTAAGTGCTCTACAAGAAGGCAGCAGATCAAGTTGCGCATCTAAAAACCTGTCCTTTGGTAAAAGCCTGACGAAATCCCGCACTTTTTTGAAGAGGATGAATCTGTTCCACAACAGTAAGCTCATTTGTCGGTGAGTAGACCATGCTGCCTTCAAATAATGCATCGCACTTGTTTCACTGAGTCTGCCGCCAGCGGTTGCATTGGAGGTGTCAATATTTAATACAAGTGGCAGTCCCTCGACTCACCAATGACGAACGCAGGTGGTGCCGATGCACTGTACTCCAAACTCTTCATCATGCCTCTCCTTCACTTGAAATTCGCAGTCATTTGCAATTTAGCCAATTTATGTGGAAGGACGGCCACCATGACATGACAGCTTGCCAACCACTACAGGACGACGCCACAGAGCAGAGTAGAGTCACAGCCTGCCTCCCATCTCCGTACAACAACAATTCAACTCGAAGGATTATGAGGTAGCTTAGTGCATTCTACGAGACGGTTTAATGCCCTGAGATAAGTGAGTCATTCGTCTCTCCACCAAATGAGACTAAAACATCTGTGCCATGGGTGATGAAGGCTTATCCGATGAGTGGCAGTAAAGCACTTCATCGCACACACCTAGGTCAAGTCGACCAACAAGAAGTTTCATTATGACCTACGCAGACCAGTTTCTAGCCTTACGTTCTTTCGCTCACCAAGAAACACGATTAACGCAGTAACATTTTCACACATGCTGGTGATGGAGAATTAACAGAAGCATGCAGCACCATTACGACATCAAGACAGCTTCTAGAGGGAGATGTAGGCATCGAAAATGGTGGGAATGTAGGCATTACAATTTTTGCGATGTTCCTCATTAACATGCTGGCAGAAGACACAGTGAACCCTAAGAGTGTCCTCTTCTTTCTTGACACTTAGTTTTTGTTAACGACACGTCGGTAATGGATCACGGTACTTCAATTCTTAGTGACGGCAAGCGATTGATAAAGAAGAGTGACAGTTAGGCCTTAACGGACGTTGGTTTCCAATAGAAAAGGCAGTAACTTACCAATGCGATGGGCTAAAATTTGTGCTTAGGCGTTACACTTTATCAGACTAGGCAGAACAGTAAATAGTGGTGTACCCACTTCATCCCAACTCCAATCAACCCATTTGCTTACCTTGGCTCAATAGCTGCTGCTGAACAGGCCTCGGCAGCAATTACACTCATTGCTTTCCACCATGGGAGCACCTACACTTCGTTGGCAGATTTTACCCGAAGAGGTCACCAAACTCGTCGTCATTGAGGAGAAGTTCCGACTTAACTAGAAATTGCTAACTCTCAGATCTACGAGAGGATAAGTGAGCAAAAGGTGACGCATTTGTCACCACAACTTGTTTACTGAGAGAAGTTAAGCTCGAGCACCCATCAAAGTTTGCCCAAATTTGCTTGCATGCAAAAGTAGGAGTGACGATGCAACGAATTTGGCCACCACAGGTTCAATTGAACTCTCTGTTAGATTTCCCCTACAGCGCAGATACAAACAGACCGCAATCCGACACACGCCATGCCAACTGATGTAGCTAAAATTGAACATCTGTTGTGGCAAGTCGCCCATGAGTTGCGTAGTGGTAGAGGTTATTCGTGACGGCGTTGCAAATCCATACGACAGAGCACTCTCGAGTTAATGACAGTACTTACTCTGCTGCGATGCATACAAGTTGGATTCCCTCACAAAAAAGTCAAAGTGATTAGCTACCAGGGAAGGCCTTTCAGCGTCTCACCTGCGCTATGGACACCTCTGTTTCTGCTGACACAAGATTGAAGTGGTCAAATTACAGTTAGACGACTTTTTGCTATTTCTGCTTCAAACATCAGCTACATACACATATGGGTGGTTGGTGGAAGCACGAGTCACAGAGGTTTGGGGTTCATCGTTTCGACTCAACGAGGGGTAGAGAAGTCTGCTCTTAGGCTTATGTGCTACATGTTCCGCACTACTTAATCAGCATCGAGTTTGTTTCGTTTATCCACTCTTTTAAGTTGTGATAAGTTTCTTCTGCCAGTGAACAGGCATCCTGATTTTGAATCAATTAGTCGACCCTCATTTAAGTAGAGAAACTGCAGACTGGTAGACTTATTTCAGCTCCCACTCGTTAGTTCAAAAGCAGTTACAAAAATTAGATTGTAGCTCACGAATCGGTAGAGTAGAAGGCCGCAAAAAGTATGCTGCCACTTCTTTAGCGATCAAAGAGTTGTTTCCTCATGAAAACCTGAGAAATGGAGAAAATTCAAAATTTTCCCTGTTCGCTGCTGCTCAGTAAAGTAGAGCAAGAGTGAGCACTACTTCTCATGTCCTGCCTTTCATTCGTACTTTGATTTGTACCACCTCAGGCACGTCTGATCATGCACAGCTATTGCGAATGATTTTGTGCTTCGCATCGTGTCATCCGTTACAGTAACCTAAACCAACGTCTCATGCAACCTTGAAACTTGCTCGTGGCAGGCATTTGTGCCATCGCTTGTGACAATATCGCCATGGGCACTTAATGTCACGCTTGTTCAATCCATCTTGCCCTGTTCGACCACTTAAACGCCTCCTCAATAGATGCGCTCGAATTCCATTTGACCTCACCAGAACCCACCAATGGGGCAAATCTGAGCTAAGGCAAACAGATGGGTGCCACTTGCTCCCATGTTGACTGTTACGCATGCCGAGTCTCCAAGTCTTCAACCCGCAACTCTATATGTCTACCTGATACCTAAGAAGCGTTCCCAGCCCCCCAGCTTTTTCTTTTCAAGAAAACAGCCATTTTCTAAGGTAAGGGACATTTTTCTGTGGCTATTAACTGCAGTATGAATAGCTCTGCTAGCAAAACATCCTCGCGGAATCACTGCTCCCTGATTTCGTTGGCTTGATGACAGCTTTAACGACTACTTCGATTGAGAATCTCAGCGCCTATCAGCACACTGACTGCTGGTGTTGACAGGGATACCGCACTGGTTAGAAGCTAGTCTTGCATCCCTTCAACCGATTCGCTCATATGACACCGAACGTTGCGGGGACTATCAAACTCCTGCACACAGCATCGCCCATCAAATTTCGCTATTGGTGGAATGTGAAGTGTTAACCTTTACATGCTCGAGCGCTGCATTCAGACGTTTTTCTATTTCCGTAGACAAAATCCTTAATACTTTGGAGAGTTGACAAAAGTATTTTGCTTTGCGTAAGCGTTGCAGCAGAGCATGTAGTGGACTGCTCGCAATCCCAGCACAGTAAGCAGACGACTGCCCCATAAATCTTATTTCTCGATGGCAGTCCTTGTGGCAGTCGTAGTGGACGTAAACGAAGGCAAGGCAAGTACAATGCAATGCAATGCATAGCATAATGACTTAAGCGTCTAAGAAGCTTCTTTCACTTTCTACAGACTAAAGTAAACACTGCGGTGTGTCCAGTGTCACCAAACCGAGTCATCTTCACTTAGCAAAGCCCTAAATCAAATTCTCTAATGTCCATCTGTGGTCGCCAAAAGCGCTGGTAGGCAATGCGGAGGCACTGAAAAGTGGCAAGCATGCATAGGCCTGACTAGATCTGACCAACTGGGATGCAGGTTGGAAGCGAGAAAAATGGTGGCCTAGGCTAGATTATGACAGGCTCAAGTAAGGCGTCAGACACATCGTCACTGGGATTATCCCCAACACTCGAATTCGGCCTGCCTAACCAATCAACGCAACTTGATGCGATGTAGAATGAGATCCGCTTGCTTTCTCACAGATATTAGGGATCAAGGCACGCAGTCTTCAAAGCATCTTCGTGGACTGTCTTCCTAATTTCCTGTCACGCTTTACCGACTTAAACGCATGGTGATTGCATTATATTTTACTGTTTGCTCTCCTCGCATACAATACGGTTGAAAGATGCCAGTAAGAGCACCTTATTTCGCCCACTTCTTCTATCTTTCTACCTCATTGTCTTGTTTACTCGTCTTTCGCCTTGTCCCCCAAGGCTAGGTGGACAGATGTGCCATGAAGAGGTGTGGCATTACCAATAGATGCATTAACTTGGCTGTGGAACAATGCTAATCGACTCAGCATGGGCATGTAAAAGTAGCGCATGAAGATTTATTTGCTAACACAAACTGTTCGCCGTTAAATTCGCTTGTCAAGAGGATTGGTTTTATGCAGAAACACAAACAAAGGCTTTTTGACCTCTCGTTGAAACTGTGCACTATCAGGTTCTGCAATTTTAAAGTAAGACTTGACAGAGTCACCTTCAACTTATCCTGATGCTAATTAGTTTGCATGCTTGAGACTCGATTCGAATGTGCTCTGTCGCTAGACTGAGTATTTTCTGCAACAGTAAGGCTTTTCTCCTGGCTACTTTTAAGCACGTAGTAGTGGGGTACAGGGGCAAATTTCTTGTGCAGAAGAGTTATTCCAAAATGGTTGTTTGTGTGTCTTCATCATTCACCTTTCTGTTTTATACTTCAGTGTCTTAATCCGTGCCTTAATGGTCTCCATTAAGTCTACGATTCCGCATCGAATCCAGTTCGCATGCCGTTCGGCTTCTTGTGATCCACTAAATGGAAGAAGTTTTGTTCCGTTTTTCTCTCAGCTTTCGACGCTTAGCAAGAATCTGCAGCAAGAGTTGCTGCCCTTAATGATTAAACTCCAGCTTTCTCCTGCATACTTTTACATTGTTCGTTTCGTGATTCGATGAAAGGTATTTCCTATTTAGGCCCTTTCAAACCATTCTGGCCGACTGCAGTCTGACAATAAACTGCTGCCGTAGACGAATTTGGTTAATTCAAAATTGACATCAATTCTTGGTAACGCTTTAAGCTTATACAGCTACAATTTAGCCTTGAGTCTAGAGCAGCGTCCCAAGGCTTTATTAACTCTGCTTATTAATTGACGGCTTTTTCGCCTTATTTCCAGTGGCCTTTCGAACTCAACGAGCGGTGATGCACCCAGCACCGGTAACACACATCAAAGTTGCGATACCCCACGTAAGCAGCTAACACGCATAAACCAGATGCATGCGTTTTCATTTATCTCCGAAGCACTTGCGAAACGACATCGTTGAATTCTTAAGAATCCGCATGTTTTAACATTGTCCACAAGGGTTTGTGGATTGAGTTGCATAATTTAGTGGTGAACCATGTGCAGGCAGCATAAAGTTGGAATACCTAATGCTAGAGGAATGCGTGTCCTTTAGAAGTGCGCCATTGCAGGCCAAAGATCTCTCAGTTTTACTGGGGACTGCCGTTCATAAGACTGGTAAGCACGCCGTAAGATGGTCATGGTGAATTGTGCTACTGCAACCTAGTGTGGCCATCTACGTGTTCCCGTCACATGGCAGTTGTTTGGATTGAACGACAATCGCACTGTTGATTTTCTCAAATAGTGCCCCTGTGGCACCCGCCAATTCTGAGGGGGGTCGGGAAGTAGTGTGAAACGATTTTAAGCGCCCAACGCATTGTCACTTAACTACGCAGCTGACGACCATAAAAGAAGGTCGACCCAATGGCAGCAACCTTCTCACGATTAGCATTAGCCGCAATTCTTTCTTTCTCGCTTATCTTGCCCTCTTCGTTAGCAGAGACACCATCATTAGAGACGTCGGTGGCAGTAGAGCAAGCGGCATCACGGTCAGATGATCTCAACCCAGGAGTATAGAGTGGTCTTGCCGAACACGTCAAAAGTAAGGTCTCTGAGGCTGTCAAAGGGTGCATGATGTGCAATTTCGTCAAAAACGCCTACGATACTATAGCCAATTGGGTCGCTCAGCGCTTCAGCAGGTAAAGTACACCCCCTATCTGGCCACGTACTTGCGAACTCACTTATCCATGCTCTTAACACATCGATGCTTTATCTGACAGTTATAATTTCCCCATTTGTAATCTCAATTACTGCGTACAAATCAAACGGCATCAGGTTTTTTGCTCAAGCATTTTTAGCTTCCACTCAATTCACTAGTTCGTGAGCATGCAAAGACTTTTAACAGCAAGCTATAAGCAGATGCGCATGACAGATATGTGGTAGGTAAAGCTAAGAGGGGATTTTTTAGTTTTCCAACAGTAAAGCAAGGGCCAACTCTGTGTTTTCCGCCAAATCCAAAATACAAGCAACGCTCATTACAGGGCTGCTAGCTCGTCACGTTCCCTCAAGATGTTCCAGGCCAGAATTGTGCAGGTGAATTATCGCTGTATTCACTATGGGGTTCTAGGAGTAAATGTCGCGAAGCTTCGAAGGTAAGTTAGTGAACAGCATCCATCACTAAGAATTCGAAGGAATCTCGCCTTTTTGCCATAAAGTGTGCATAAAGCAAATGTAGTCTTGTGAGTCAATGAATCTTCACCCAAAAGGTAACAAATGAATTTTCCCATTTTCCAGCCATGGCGTCCTACTCCAAGTGCTTCACTGCGAAGTTGGTAATGAAGAGAAAACAGTTAAGAGCATTCAATACTGGCATTGGCTTAGGAAATTTCAGTGCTTAAAGCAAAACGGAGTGCATAGAGAAGCAAAAGTAATAAAGTAATCAAAAATTCAGTCCAATTTGGTTTTTAGGAGCCTCTAAACTTTCAGGCCGCATGATTTCAGCATCCTATTGCACTAATAAGCATTTTGTGCATTTGTAGCAGGCATACTTGAACGCACTCTAGTCAGCGACATAATGTCAGCATAGTATCTTGGTCATGTAAAGTCACGAACAACTGGTTCAAAAGGATGCACATCTTGCGTTATGAAAATGCGACTTTGAGAAAGAACACAGACGATAAGACAGCAGAAATGAACTTCTCCACGAAGTTGCTAGAAGGGAGAAGACGATTAGAACCCAAAGTGTTTCCTTAACCATAATAACATGAATGCTGGATGGAAAGCAGGCTAGCATGCACATACATTCTCGAACTGGATTAGATTAGTTAAGACAAACATTGCCTGAGGTGCTCTCGATGCATCACTGGACCACTTTGCCCATGTGCGTCATCCCCTTAAAAGTACCTCTACTTCTCCACCAATGCGTTCAAATGTTACACTGCCATGAATTAGTGACTTGCTTTGCGTAACAGTCGACATGAGGCCACGTGGTGCTCATTTGTTTGTCCCTGCTTAAATTCATCCCACTGATATGGCCTTGTAAAGTCGGATTAAACTCGAGTGAGCCTATTTAAGAGGGGGTTGGGTGGTCGAACGAGAGTTGGATAGATTTGACAATGTAACAGTAAGTGTCCGTGTAATATTTTTCTACCAGAGATCACAAGATTCTGTCATGAACTCGCTGCATGCGACTTACGCAAGCTTCCGGGCTCGCACAAGATGTCACTGCAGTGAATGGCGCGATGCTAAGTACAAAATCCTCTGCAATATCTGTGCACAATTTGAGGTGTATGAGGTGATGCAAGCTAAAATAATAGTGGTGAGTGGAAATGAGTTATGTTGCTCACTCTTGCTTCACTTTACAAAGCAGCATCTAAGTAGTCAAATCTCTTACTATCCCCACTTCTCAAGTTCTCATGGAAGAGCAGCTCCTTGGTCACTGAAGAAGCGGCATCAAACTCCTCGTAACTTTGACATTCTGGAGATAAGTCGGCTAAAATCGGAGTTTTGCGACTGCTTTTGGACTCTCCCGTGGCAGGTGAAATGAGTGCACCACAACTTCTCTACACAAACGAGAACCGATCGAATCGTTCACCAGAAGGATGTGTGACCGGATGGCAGAGAAAATTGTTGTACCAACCTTTGTAAAATGGATGCACGGGGCGGGCATGATGACCGATATGAAATGTAAAGCCTGTAAGGCATAAGGTTACAAGCAAACATCGCAAAGTCCTCATTGAGTGGAACCCATGATCTTTAAACTCCGATTAACTGCAGTGTCTTCGGCCACACAACTGGATTCGACGAAGTTAGTAGCTGAACACGCAATAATTGCTAAGCTGCTGATTGACCACATGATGCTAGTGCTAGCAAGAACGTAGGTCTCCACAGCGCCGATATGACTTTTCAATGCTTTCCACTGCACAAAAATTTTTTTGTATACGCCTAACCTATTCGCGTCCTCCATGAGGACGGTGGCTTTTGTTCGCCGCAAAAGAATAAGTGCTTTTGCTAACTCGAGAATGCTCTGTCTCGTAAGACCATAAGACCTTCTCAACCAATTTCTGCTACTACGCGACGTAGAGGTGATTGGCTACAACAGACGTTGAATTTCATCGTTGTGACATTGCGAGCGCCTCACCGCAGCCTGTTAGTTCTGCAGGACCATTTAGACCGTAAATGCCTAAACTGCAGGAGAAATCGAAATCATTTCACCATCACTCCTGATTCTGCATGTGAGTTGAATCATGCGGACTTTGATGAGGGTTCTAGCTTGGTATCTCCCAGTATGCAGGCTGTGATGGTAACTTACAACGTTTGCTCGCCCATTTACATTATAGAAGTGAGAGCTAGCAGGCCTCAGTTAATCCTACATACCTCCTAGGTGGCGATAAGTCAGATAACTTATGCAGACCAAGTTTGCCAGCGGGGATTGGGGGCCTCATGGCATGAAACAAAGTGCAATCACTGCTAAAGCACGTTCAGCAGCAGTTCTTATGCCAAAATTAGCCCGTGGGTTGGTTTACAGCTAGGGTGGAGTGGGAATACCACTTAAGAATGCGCCATGAGGGAGTGCCTATCCTAGTGTTGCAAACATGATTGACCATCAGCATCATTTGGGTGGTAATGCCAGTTTACAGCATTTCATCATTACTGAGGCTTTTTAACCCTCATTTTTTAAGCGGCGGAATTGTGCTTGAAGTCACAGCTTTCTTCGACTTGCAGTGCCTTCCTTTTGCACCCAAACCAATTCAGCTGCTGAATTTAAGGTGTGGTAATAACGCTAAGGCAGCTGATGTCCAGTAACTGCGGTTTGGCAAAAACAACACGTGTCTTGGAGCATCGTCAAGTTCAACTCTCCTACGGTAATGCCCCACGTTTATCTCAGTCCCTGCAGCTGTCATAAATTAACTACCGAAGGCTTCGAACTTACTCTTTTTAAGCTTTTCTCCTTTAATACGTTCATAGATTCGGTCGTAAAAACTATAAGCACAGGGGTAGAATACGCTTCCGGGAAATGTTGGAAGAACGGCTCTCCAACAAAGTCCTCCACGCAAATACTTTCATCCAATCGGGTATCGCGAATCCCACATTCTTATTGACTAGCCCCTCGTTTTCAAAAATGAAAACAAGCTACTGCTAAAAGCTAGACAGCATTGAAACGCAGAAGACTCCAAGCGTTGCAATGGCGATACACTAAAGACGGAAGCAGTACATAGGGGCGAAATGTTTTAATCGTCGTTGATTGGCGCATAATCCAGGACGAGAGCGCACGCTTTAGATCGTGAAAACTGCTGCAAAGCTACGGTAAACGACAGCAATGTATCAATTTCATCTATTCACGTAAGCAGTACTTCTGGTCGTTTTCCAAGCACATCCAATGTACCTGCGGCCCAGTTCAGCACTTTGAAACACATGGCCTGACCTAAGTACTGAGAAATACCAGACAGTGGTGCGTAGCCCATTTAGTGATGCACTTGCTGATGTTTGCAATTGCCCGTGGAATATAGAAGCCATTTTATGAGCGAATTGCAGCAAAATGAGTGCATAAACACAGTCGCACAGTTACATGACCTTTTGTAATACCCAAAACCCTTTCGCGGTTAATCGAACTCAAAGGTTTAGCGCAATGAAAATCGAAGACTACCACTTCCAGTCATTTCGGGCAGCCATTTGCAAACCATGCCGGTGTGCTGAGTCGTGTCAGTTTTCCTCCCGGTGGCGATGAACACGCTTCGTGTCAGGGCGTCGTCGCCAACTAGGCTTACTCCTCGGCGTACCACAAATTGAAGACAAGGTTTTGATGCGCAAATCGGAGCTCAATCAAACTAACCTAATGTGTGCGTCGTTTATGTGCCGACTTTGCAGTCATGCTACCTTTTGACTTTGAAGAGATTGTGTGTGAACCAAAAACCTACTTGATTGACTTGTCAGATTAGCACTGCCCAATTTGCTTCGAAAAAGGTTCGCCTGACCCTCTTCACTTATTACCACTTGCATGCAGCCTTTGTTTGCTGACAGGTTCGCTTTGGGGGCACTTTCTTGCACTATTTGAAGTTCTGACACTCAAACTGGGTGAAACCTCTGGCAGTCTAGAGTTAATAGCTAACCTTTATGTTGCCATTGATTCAGGATGGGAAATCAGTGAGGCATAAATGTGTCCTGGTACATTATTGAAAGTCAAACTTTCTTAGGAACAATGGTAAGCTTGACGAGCCATGGAAATTTACATTTTGCTTAAGTCATCCTCGGTTTCAATGAAATAGATGACCTTCTGTGAGATCGGTTTCTGCAATAACGACCATCTTTTCAGCCATTCTATGAGGTGGCTCATTGAGTTGCAACCTCGTCTCCTCGTCAAAGTGTCCCCCAGAGTACGCTCTTGAGCTTCGCTTGGAGAGGCAATAGGAGCCCCTATTCGTGCTCGATAAGCTAAAGAATAGGGCAGGAGTTATGGGAATAACAAGCAATGTGAAAAGCAAATGCAACTACTCAGCAAGCGTAGCCGTAGTTCAGATTATCGCAATTCTCTGATCCTGCAGGTTGTCAGAGTGCAACTTCAAATCGCATTAAAACAGCAAAAACTATGTCTTGAGCGGGACTTCAATGTGGCTAACTGCGAATAAACAATTGGCAAACGGTCATAAAAACGAGGGACCTCCAATGTGGTCAATTGCCTTGTTCTCAGAGTGCGGGCAGATGGCATGAGTGCAAACACTCATTTAACCCTCGAAGACTCATTCATCGGCCCTGACCAAGCGAGTGTTAACTGCGTGAGTTGTTAGAGGGCCCATCCATTGAGCATAATCAAACAGCGATATCATGAGCTAACGGCCTTCTAATGGCGGTAATGCGATTGAAGAAGCTGACCATGAAAGCTACGCAATGAATTACAGAGGATCAGACGCTTCGGGATTCATTTATCTATTGATAATTAGCAACGGAAGATGGGCAACAGAGAATTCGCCATTAAATGGGAACTACCAAAGCTTCAAGTTAACATTTGGGAGTGACTGCTGCATTACTATAATCTGCTGCACTTCTAATGAAAAGAACAAAATTTAACCGGCTTACGAGTCAAAGAATTACACAGTTGGATTCAAGTTAAGGGCAACTCAGGGTTAAGTGTGCCACTGGAATTTGGTTGTGACTTCCAGCTTTATAAAAACACACCTGTCGGCAATTTGGATGATCGAGACGGCTGTGGGGGAATCTGCAAGCATAAGCACATCTGTTGACCTTCAAAGCCGCCCACGCCTTTGCTTTGTAAGGTCCCAATAACAGTAATGCCGAGCCAGTTATTCACCTCATTCTCATGCTTGGTGGTCTGGTTGTATTCATAAAATGTCAATTGGATGCTTTTGTGCACCGATTCAGGTGTTAATTTAATTCTCGTCATTTGTAAAGCTACCTAATTTGCGCTCATAACGACACAGATATTTACTTCCCATACAACTTCGGCAGTGCACGGTTTGATCCTGCCCACCTTTTCGGCATTTGTGGTTTAGCTAGACTCGTCGGCTGACCTCATAGAGGTTCTGATCTTCAGTGCTCATCCCAGCTGAAGACTTAATGTGCATACATTCGCGCAATAAGACAGTGGTTATTTTGGCGATTCATACACTCGTTACTGTAATAATAACAAGCGGAGCATAGCTAGCAGTGCCTTGTTCAAAAGACGGGTCCAGTAATGTGTCTAACAACCTAAGTGGATACTTTATGCACATGCGCTTCCATCAGGAAGCTCTTCCTCTCCCTTGTATCGTTCCACAACCTCCTTTAATAGAAAGAACATAGTCGGGAGGCAATAACGAGTGAATTCATTATTCCAGCACGTCATCAAATCGCGTGCATGCAAGACCTCGTATTCTATGCAACACGCGTTACATTACCCTGCAAAGTTAATGCCGAAGAAAATTGCTTGAGTGGCATGCAGAGCAGATGAGTCGGAAAACAATTCAATTTCAAAGAAAACCTTAGTTGCCATTTGATTTACAGTCAGCCAATAAATTCTTTTGTGCATCAAATGGTTGGGTAAGTACTCCTGCCCTCGGTGAGCAAAGCCAGAAGGTAATTGTGGACATTTTCATGGTAAACGAACTGTAATGATTTGCGCACAGCCACAAGGAATTGATGGACACTGGTGCATTAGCCAGTCTATGTTGCCCTTTACAGGCTGCCTCTCGACACATCAAGCACACTCGGCTCAGAAGGACAAACTTGTCTCTGACACCGCCATCGCCTACGCTATTCACGCCACTCAAAAAACCACGAAATATTGTAATAAGCGCATGCGGTATGATTACTGACGTTGCGACGCCAATGTGACATCGGCGTTCCTTTGCTCTGAGGGGGCGTAGTACATTTTCGGTCGCATAATTGACCGAGGGAGGATCAAGTGACCACTGAGGTTTTGTTCGATGATTTTGGCGTTAGGATCGTTCATGTTGGTAGCCGTGAAAGAAGTACCGCACAGGTGTGATTGTATGCGCCACACTTGTGGAATTCATTTTCCCGCCTAAAATGAGTCCTTCAAATCGTGTGTTCTGCTCAACATGGTAGGAAAATGGCAATCGCTCTGTTTCGGGAGAGCATTGGTCTTCTAATTTTTGTGGTCTGCTTGGCAAAAGTGTAAAAAAAATCCTAAAACCAACAAATTAAAGCCAGGCGAAAGTAGTTCACCACATCCGGCTATGACGGATTAATGTCAAAGTGAGTGCTGCCGTCAAAAGGCAACACTCACTCTCAACTGCCCATTGACATCTTTATTCTCTAGTCGCCTGAGCTGATCTCAAGAGCGGACCATCACAAGTAGCCGCCGAATCTCTTGGCTGGCACATTCCATTGACTTATTTGGCATTGTGCTTCTCAATGCTACTTTAACCTCTAGGGTCAAGGCGATCAAAGGCGAGGGATGGTAGCACAACTCACGCCGTCATGCTGCAAAGCCAGTGAGGCTACTGCAGTATCCAACCCACACCTATGAACAGACCGCAAATTCGAGCTGCCAACATGCTTAACTGTAGCGCCTCTAGCGCTTACAATGGAACCGAATGGGGCCTACTCACAGTGGCAACGGCTTTTTCCTTTCTAACCGAGCACTATTTGCAGTCACCCTCAGCGAGCATCCTCACGAATCACTCTTGCCTCTGTCAAGACAGTTAGCCTCTAAGCTTCAACAATGGAGGCGATTAATAGAGGAACATTTCGCTGTGGTTTCCTGAATGAGGGTCAATTGTTTGCGTAAACTGCCTCTCTGCAACACTTCAAAAGTGCCCAAAAGTCCATCAGCCCTTTGCAAAAAGACATAAACAGTTAAGAGTTGGGTAGCATGACATGTTTTTCAAGAGGGTGAGACATCCCATTGCTTACTGTTGCATCTTTGTCCTCTGCCTGAAGGGCATTCTTTCTAAAGAAGAAGAGCCATTGCCACTGTGCTTGTGCTCTAGGAGCAAGCAGTTCATGTCCCATCACCACCATTTTTACCCCAAGCTTTCATGGGATCGCATAAGGTAATGATGAAGGCCCACCTGTACTTTTGTCACTGATTTCGTTTCATGCAAAACACATTTGTAATCATGTTGGCGTCAACACACCTGCACCAAATCCACGAGACAGGTGTTGTTACTGTGTTTGAATTCAGCTACCTCAGAGGTGTTGCATTTGTCGACGTGATTAGCGAAATTCTGACCGCTGCACTGTAAACTCGATGTAGCTCGATTCTGCGGGCTGCGTAATGGCGAGGCCGAATGCAGAACAAAATTCTGACCTTGGAGTGTGCTGCAGCCTCAAAGTGGACAGTTTGACACCCAGCTGTAAAAGCACGCATCTTTGCTTAGGGCTTGGATTCCTTGACGAAAAATTGCTTACGGCTTTCTGTGCTTAAGTATTCCATACTGCTGCACAGAAATAAAATTGAAGCTGCAAGACGATTAGTTATCCTTTCTCATGGGTCAGACCCATGTCTAACGATATGACATGACATTGTTCGAAATGGTTGGCACCGCCGATACATGTTGGTCTGATCTCCAAAGTTAGTTCTTATTGGCTAGCGTAGTTAATAAATACGGTAGAATATTTGGTTGAAGCGTGGCGTAGAACGGTGCAGCTACAATTAAATCATGTCCAATTCTGCAGCGAAAAGGCAACTAAAGCTCCGTAATCGCAAACAACGCCGGAATCTGGCAGTGTTACAGGCTAGGAGCATTGCCTCTCACATTACTACCATCGCTATGAATAAGCCGCTTCTTTTGCTTGCATTTACACCTTTAGCTTTTGTACTTTTGTACTTGGCTGTTCTTTTTATTAGCTATAATGTCTTTCCAGATGCATGGACTGTCGAAATGTTCTATATTATTCCTTCAAACCCACTTGCTTTCATTCCTGCACATCTATCAAGGCAGAATTGGAGAACTTTTGTACGATGCTACTCGCCGGTGGCATTTTTGGCTACCGTGGAGCCGTTGCAACGAACGCGCGATCACACGCAGTCAGTTAGCAGGGTTGGGATCAAATTGAACCCAGTTGCATATTCAATGTAGAATGCTCGATATGCATAGGCTCTTGACCTAAGTGAATGTCGAGACGACATCTAGTTCTCTGCGGATGTCTGTGTTCCTATTCTAATCATCTCGTTTTCACAGATGCAGCAAATGCAGAATGCTCGGATGTAGTCGACGAGGAGACCAACTCGAATCGTCAGCAATCGGCCTCATCGGCTACTTCACCAACCGTGCTAACGCAGGAGGCACAACAGGCTAAAGAGACGGTCAATGCTTTGACCAAAGCCCTGGCATCTTCAGGATCCGATTTTCTTCGAATGTGTTTGCCACACAACAGCGATAAGAACGAACAAATCGAACGAAACCTTTTACAACCAAAACGACTGCAAATCAACAAAACTACTTCCAATGAATCGAATATCTTGGAGGCAATGCCTGCATTTTCACCACGCGTTCCGCGATTGGCTGGAACTGCAAAGCCTGTACCCTTGCAGACGTCCTGCATCGACTTGCCTTTATCGCCAAAAGGGCGCGAAAACTCAAGCCAACTTCAAACGACCACTACTTCACCGAGCTACCCAACATGGAACCCTCCACTATTCGACGCTGTGTCAAAGTTAAGTCAGCAGCTGCCTCAATTACAGCTGCGGCAACCCTCACCATGCACATGCCAACGACTGCAGACAAACGTCTTTCCACTTCCAAATTGCTTTCCTCTCCAGCGATTTCCTCAAGTCGCATCTGTGCCTGCTTCAACGAACTTGCTTACACAGGCACTTGCAGAACAATACCAAGTGCGCCGAACAGTGTGCAAGTCACCAAAGCAAGGCGGTTACAGGGTCTTCTTAACCTCCTACCAAATTGACCAACTGATGCAACACTTTGACAGGAAAAACTATATAAGTGTGAGCGAATGCAAAAAACTGGCGCGTCGTGTCAACTTGACAGCGACTGAGGTATGTGAAGCATTATGGTACCAAGCAAAATTGTTTAACAGACAGCTTTTGGCGTGTAGTGCTTGAATGCCTACTACTGCGTCGTCTATAACTAGGTATGCTCTTGACTTTCTTGTTAGGTAAAGCTATGGTTCCGCAAACAGCGACACCTAACCAAGAAGGCCAGTGAAAACCTTCCAGGTAACGATACGTCAGTAATGCAGTCAGGGGTTTGTGACACAGAAAGAGGTGATCCATCAACTGGCCCGGGGAATAAAGGCTGTAAAGAAGACTCAAGGACGATTGAGAGCTCCCGATGCCAAAGGGAATCCCAACAAGCAGTAAAACCATCGAAGAAAACTCCCTTGGGAAAAGGCGATGATACGCTGTCTAGGCGGAAGCAGCGATATTTGGCGCCAAAGGAATTGTCAGAAAATACACCTACTGCTGCAACAAACGAGAAGTAGGAGGATAAGGACGAGAACATTGAGGACTCTGTAGAGCTAATAAAGCGAATCATTCGCTTTCTCCATGGAACATGTGCGGACTGACTCTAGTTATCTTTCATTAGATGTCTGCAATGGCAGCGCTTTACCGTCCCAACCCTTTCAGTGCCCAATGCGTGCATTTAGTGGGAGTTTTTCCCAATTGTTAACAAATGTATGAATGTATTTTGAAAGTTTTCCCTTGGAGAGCTTTGCGTGAAGTAGGAGGCTGCAAAAATGAACGGTTCTGGGGGAGCACCAAGTCTAGCGTTCATATTTCATGCAGCTGTGGTTTAGCGACAACTCATTTTTGAACTGCAGAATACATTAACAATGGCCTGCAATTTGACGATTGGTGGCGAGACAGATTTCGTTATCCAGTCTATATGAGAGGTCAGCTGGTTGTTTTTGGTGAATATGCAATCAAGCGATTTGGTGGTAAATCAGTTCCAGCTGCTTCACAGCTTTAAGTAAGGCCCAAATGGTTTCAGGTCTGGTGTAGTGCACAGTTCAGCATAACGCGTCGTTCTTTATTCCGATGACCAGATTGTAGCCAATCAAACGTCTAGCGTTTGACCTGTTTACTGTCATGCTATAAACTTGTGCATTCTATTCACAGAATGCAAATTTAATCCATTTCCACTAGTTGTTCATTTCGACTGATGGTGTGGCTCATTCATGCATTTCATGATTATTCAACGTGTTCAGTTGCGGGGGCTCACTAAGTGCCTGTTAATGTATACGATGGTTGTTGGGCAGGTTATTGCTGTCAGGGCTATAGGGAACCAAGTCACCATTATTGGCGCACAGATCCAAAGAAATTGTCACCCTACCGCCTAAAGATAACGAAGAGGTCAGTCCTCATCGCTAATCTTGTGAGAGAGGGGGTTTGAGTTAGCCACCATCCAATGCAATTTGTCCCCCAGTGTCTCTTCATTGTATTTACTCTTATCAATAAAACTACGTGCTCCCAGTATAAAAGAAGTGTTTATGGAATAACGCTGCCGTACCTTCCGTTCAGCTTTCCCTAAGCTTCTCCTACACCGATGCCACCCCTGCTTTGGAACAATCCACTATACCGTTCGCAAATCATTCCTACGCTTTGCCTGGCAGTCCTAGTTTCTACAGCAGCAAATCTGCTAATCAAGGTCCCTCCTAGTCCGCGCACACAGGAAAGTATCCCTATCCAACCACGTAAATGTACATTTTTGGTTCATTTTAGAACCCTGGATCAATTGAGAATGTACAAACTACCGCTCGTAGTCTACATACCTCTGCTTAGCCACAGGCCCATCCACGCGAGGACTCACGTTGCAGTCGTGAGTGTGCATTTAACTATTTGTGTCGCCACGATCGAGTCGCGTTAATGAGTTAGTGCATCACCGTTGCCATGTTCGCGAAACAACCAAAAGGATGCATTTGCGTATCCATGTGCTCACTCCAGCCTTGAAAAGGAATAGACCTTCACCGAAAAGGTCCTTAGAGGATAAGTGTTGAAGCAGAGGAATGTTAACCATTTTGGGCCATAAGTGATCAAAAGCTTTGTGTTTGCGTCGTCGTAAGTCGGTCGCTGAATCACAGTGAGTAGCGGTACATCTAATGAGTATGTGAACTGTGGCGCAGCTGCTGGTATAATTTGAATTTAGCTTTTTTGACCACTAGCGTGGGAATCGTATCAAATTATTAATTGTCCAGAGTTCCATTAAGATAATCGGAATGAAATCGACCTCTGGATGGGCCAGGTGTCGTAATAAAGGCAATCGATGAAAAAAAAATAAGATGATGGGGACCTGAGTTATAAGAAAATTGTAGGGCGACGCTTAACGCAGCTGCTGTAGCAGGACTGCTGAACGCGGTCATAACCATGGCCTGTCTGATGGGATGTCCGCATCTCAGTTGCAATCCCCTTCTGTGAAATAATGGCGCCAATCGTGGGGATCAGTTTGACCTAACTTCCTCTATGCTCACAAATCCGGAAATACAATCTGTCCTTGTCAATTTAACTGTTGCGACCACTAGCGCAGGACGAACATCAGTCAGCTTATCGTGTAGAGAGCAAATGTGGAGAGCCGCGCTTCCCTGCATCCATCTATCTCAGCCTATCTCACTAGGCCGCCAACCAACAATTATTACCGTAGGCTGTCATTCAAGGTAACAGAAATGCGTTGGTGGAAAACTGGAGACTGACACAGTGCGCCACTGACTCCCCTGGCAGCAGGAGCCGCTACTTTCACTAATCCACCCACCCGGCCATCTGCCCATCATGAGATAAATTAGCTCATTGCACCTAGCAAGAAAGCTAAACAGGGTGTGCAAGGAAGGCAGTATACATTTCTATCATTGCGAAGCAAGGCTAATAAAAGGATTATGCTGAGTTGGTCCTGTTTCCAATCTTAAGGCATACGTGGAGCAATACGTATTTCAGAAGAGAATGTCAGCAGTATAGAATACTAGGTTTAATATTTCTTTGTTTTCCACTCAGATGCGAATTCGCTATCGCCTTAGAACCTTACATCGCCCTCTTACCCCTCCTCATCATCTCAGCGAGGTGGAAGCATGCTCTTACTCTATAGAGAGTCGCTGAAATATTGTAAGTAGTCAAACGCCAAAATATCCTCGGGGGAAAGCTGTGACGGCAGCCATATTGTTAACCACCAAAAGGCCCACCTGGTCAGTCAACAGGATTGGTGGTGAGAAGGTCACTAGAAGCGTAATAGTGTAAGCTACATGATGGCGCTGGACGAATACGATGGATCAGTCCTTTGTGAAGGCTCGCATGCCTATTGAATGCACTAAAGAAATAGCTATTACCACGACAACGCAAGGCATGCATGATCACGCGTATGCTTTATAGGCCAGAAAGTCAGTCGTTAGATAACTCTGAGTAGTCAGCTTACGTCATTGGCGTCCAAATCCATTTACCCGTAAGCTGCTTCGCAACTATGATTTCGATGCATGCGAAAGCCACTCTTTGCATCTGCTTATATTTTCAAGTTGCATGTACCAAAGACCAGTAAGTCATTTACTAAGAACACCGACTAACATCAACGCCAAATGCAAGGACGTATAAGTTTGGTGAAAAAGAAGCTCTAGTACTACTAACATGTAAAATAATCTGCTGCTGCTGCTGCTGCTGCTGAATGGTTCACGGCATTCACTGTCCGAGACCTTCATTTGTACTGATTTTGAAGCTCCTGAATACCTTGGTACGAGTTAATTCTGTTTTAACGTCTCCGACAGCTGCATCTGCTTGCCATGAGACCGCTACACTAAATTTTACGGCTTGCTGTAATTGTCGTGGATCTCATACTCGCTTTTGCATGCAGCATCGGCCCATTACTGGTTCTCTTTCTCTTCCATGGGCTAAATTAGACCGAGCATCCATCGCATGTTAGCTCTCACTTAGTGCCACCAGCAACCGCATCCACCCAATTTGGCATTTTTAAAGGTGCCAATTTTCTGCGTCTTTCTGTTGCCATTATTTTGATGTACAAATTGCTTCTGAGCATAAAATCTTTCCTTTGACAAATAACCGCTTCATCGGTACATCCTTCGCATAAAAATTTAAGTCATCAGACGCATTGCGAAAAGTCGACTTGCGTTTTGCTAGACTAGTAGGCTCGAGAAAAGAGCACTTTCCTTGTGGGCACCTCTGGGAATAATCAAGTTCCGCACTAACATGGAGGAGTTATTTCGGTAAGGCATTACCTTTAGTCGGCTCAAGATAACCAGGTTGGCACGTTTGGGCGTTAAATTTTCATATGTAAAGCGGATTCACGCATGGTCGTGGTTAAGCTGCTGCCGACTGCCTTCGCCTGCCTCTCGGGGGTCTCTAGCTCAGATCCGCCATTTAATGTTCTAGCATGTAGGCCATGCTCATTCGTTGACTTGATGACTGCGATAAATGCCAAATGCTTTGTATCTTCAGGCTCAGCACCTGTGCCTTAATCCACTTTTAATGGCTTCTGTTGGCAAAACTTGGGTTAAATTTTTAAGCCACAAACACTTATAGTTTCCTTGTGCTCTAGAGAATTTACCGATGCTTCGCTTCTTTTTTACTTTTTATCTACCCTTTCCTACTCTTTCTCCTTCCTTTATCAACTCGAAATTTTTTATGCACCCTTCACTCTAACCTCTGACATTTTGTTGCCGGAGGTGGTACGCAGGGTGTGCGTCGGCGCAGTGGCTTATGAGCATGTCACTGTAGTGACTACAATAATTTGCATTAAAAGCAAAACAGATTCCTTCCATGATCGCAAAGAAGACGTGATCCATGTGACATAATCCATTTCTCTGTGTGACCGCCTAAGCTGCAATCTGAGAGAAAATCCCTGCCGACAATATGAGGGTTGATACATTAAGTCCAAGCATGCCCCAATGCCTACTTGCTGCTTTAGTTGTGTCAAGGGAGTACCCATCAAAGGAGAAGGAAACATAGAGTGGTCAGATGATTGCACAGGAATACTTGAAAGCCATGGACGTCATCGTCCATACTTTTTGGTGCCTGTTTTGGAATTGCAAAGGAAATTATCGCTGCACAGCAATTACTTGCAGGACCACTTGAAATCCCACAAGTAAGCTAGACTGTACAATATGACGTCGAGGTCATCATTTGTTAGTGTGCAAGTTATGAAGCACTTTTGACTTTAATTAACGATAATTCGAGCTGCCCATGAGCACGAAAAACCCACATTTTGATCACCATGCGTTTTGAATTGCGTAAAACATGGCGCGTGGAGAATGGCACCTTCGAAAACCAAATTACTGCGGATCCTTAGTGTAATTTGGCTGATAGACTGATAAGCCGAGAATCACTAATAAGCACATTGAATTCGTTGAATGCGTTTATGTTGAGGGCTCGGTAAAGCATGCCAAGATAAGACGAACAAGAAAAACGCGGTCCTCTACTTTTCCACTCTCCATAGGTTTAGCTGTTAGATGATCGCCCCATACTATTGGATGCGGCAGCAAAATTAACAGGAGCATTTGTATTTACGGATTTATGAGTTGGTTGGTGTCATGGTTGTGTGGTTGGGCATTGTAAAGTAAACTGTCCCTCAGACAGGTATTAGGTGTGAGCTCGGTCAACAGCTATTCCGCAGTTACAAAATTAAGCAGCACTTCTGATTTAATTTGCTCAAAGTGCCTGATCGCTACATCGCCTTTTCCTTTGCCTTCACCCCAGCATGTGGCTTGCATACTGATAGATTCCACACTAGGCTCACTCGTTTGTTCTTCTTCCTTCAGTAGCTTTATCATCAAGTGAGGGCATTTAATCTCGCATTTTAAATCGTTGCTCCACAAAACACATCACACCCGAAAACATGGCACAGATGCATTTGCAGATGACGTCCCAACAATCCTAGTCTCCACCTATTTCGAATTGCTGCACAGATAACCGGCTGAGGTGGATTCTAACTGCTTAAGAGAACCAGACCCCTCAACGCGAGACACTCGAAAACGATGTTAGCGAATGTCAACTGATCCCACGGCATCAACCTGATGATCTTCGATTTCGGTGTGCTCTTTTATCAGCTTTTCGAGCAATTAAATTTGGGTTCTTACGCGGGTCACTGCTAGGACTAGGCTATGTAGACCCCATAGCCCCACACTGGCGACACTTAGCATCCTATTCCCACACTAAAGTAAAGGACCACTTTGCCCTTTGTGTGGTTTTCTCAAAGTCAGTGGCTTTGGTTATCAAAAGTACCCAACGCGTCAATTTGGCCAGCCATCCGTGCGCTATCTTTGTCAGGTTGGGGAATTAGGTCCACGGTTCGCAGCACCGTTGCGGTGGAAACGTGAGGCTGCTGCGTTGGAAAAAAGAATAGAACACGATTGGCTCAGAGGATTCTTCCGTCGTAAAAGTAGCACCGCTGTTTGCATGAGGATGTGTGGCAAGATGGAAGGGAGCAGTAATGGAGCAGCGATGCGGAGAGAAAATTGCGGTGGAGAGACACAACATTTCCATCGCACGTGCACAGTACCGCACTTCTCACAGCACACGCACCGAATCTAGCCCCTGCTCTACCGACAATGGCAAGAAGCACAAGCTTTGGTCTTGAATTGCTTGTAAAGTGATCCTGGCTTGCATGACCAATGTGTTTTCCTCGGACAACCTTCCTTTCTCTTAAACCTAGTGGACGGCTAAGATAAGGTTATGAATAAATGTCTTCTCCCCATCATGCTTCCTCATTAACTACTCTTGGGTAAAGATGCAAGTTAAGGGCTCTGTAAACGGCGCAAATCGACTACTCCGAGGATATGATGCAGACGTCGCAGGAATAAAGTTCCTTTTAATAATAGGCCTCTGATGAAGAAGGACATTTCATTCCTTCTTAACGCAAGCTCTTATCTTAACAGTACCAAAGGAGGATTTGGCTGATCGAGCTTGCTCGCATCAAGTTTTGCAAATGTGGTTTCGTAATTTCAAGCCCTGAATTTGATACATATTTGTTTTGATACTAGGTAAGTAGCAGTAGACTTAAGCGACCAATATCAGGCAAGGCTTAATCGTAGAAGATTTGTAGCACCTCACATTAGCAACAGAACGCGAGAAAACGCCACGCATCTATTTAAAATATCTTCCATGACGCATACGGGCAGCGAGTTTACAAGATAGTGGTGCCATTTCCCACAGGAGGTCTTCTGCATGCCGAGTCTGCCGCCAATCCAAATTAGTGGTTATGTTTGATTTTTCCGCGTTTTTTTATGCGCTTTTGCGTGCGTTTTGCGACCCATCCAATGCTAGTGGCTTCCAGGCATTTGTCGGGTTTGTAAGCAACTGTCGCTGCAGCCTGAAAACTATGTTCACACCTCGATATATTGTCTCAGCGAAGATGACCTCTTTCGAAATATCGTCGTCTTTGATGAGACATTTGGCTCCTGACTTAGGGTCACTTTTCCTTCAAAGGCGTAAGTAAAATTAGCAAGATTTTTTTTGAATTTGCAAAAAATGTTGGCAAGGATTGATGGTTAAGAAGGAACGACTCCCTCCAACCACAGATCGATGACCTCTGTTTCGTGAAGAGGTCTGCGTTGGCTATCCCTCTCACTGACAATGTCTACTAATGCACGCATACGTTGCATCAGCCTCCGCGTTTTCCACCACCATTTCCGACGTTTATCTTATAGCTGGCAGCCGTTTTTTATAAGCGCCTTATTCCATCTCCATATGCGACAGGTGATGCGCCTTCGGAGGACAATACCTTGCTGTGACGAAGGCTTATTGCCTAATTTTGAATTCGCCTTACAAACGAGGAATTTCTATGGTGTGAATTCCATCACCAATCAAATTGCATCTTTCTTCGCAAAGAATGTACCTTACAATCTGCAACGGGCGGTGCGATCGGTCTATCCGCCGGTGCCAAGTTTCTTCCATGGAGGTGATTAGTCGGAATGCGTTCGAAATTTGTGGTGTGAAAGAGGTCTGTCTTAAGCTAGTGTAATTAGGATTACCGTACCCGCAAGCAAAGGAGCTGAATGCGAAAGTAAGCATCTGAGAGCCAAAATTAACTTTTAACATGGCCGAATTGTTTCTCGATGCAGATTGACCCCCGTGGGTGCAGACCCATTGGCCTGTTACATCGACGAATTGCATCTCGTCCACTGGGGAACGTAATCCGTCTTCTCAAAACGATCATTACAGATGAAGTTTTTAATTTATTTAGGACACCATAGACTCCTACTTCTCGTCTACGAAAGAAAATCCACCTAGCTTAGCCCGCTTTGGTCGACAATGGGAGGGTAAACGCAGTAAATAGAGCGGACGAAATTTTAATGCTGCGTGAGGACAATTTGTGAGGCTCATATGCTGGTAAAGCGGTATTTTCGTGCCTGATTGAGAATCAGACTGCCAGCTACTAAAATTGACAAACACGGACAGGGGGAAGATAAAACTGCGTTATTTGACTTAGTCCACATGCATAACACCAATTGTGAGGACAATATTCCCGACATCACGGCAGCTTAGAACTCGTGCTTCATTGCCCGAAGCACACAAGACCCGTTTTAGTTTCCATAAAATTCCAGTGTCTCTACGGATAGAATGGCATCTACTGAAGACCGCATACAGCAACTGAGGAGTTGGGCGCCTACAACGGATGGGGTGGAGCATAATAAAGCGTAAAATGGCTGCTAGTAAACACCCTTTTGATTTCGCTTTAGACATTTATAAACTTCAAGTTGAGCTCTAGGCTAATTGGGCCGATCACTGGCACTAAAAATGCAGCTGAGCCTACATTTGTCGCCTGGGGCTAAGGAAGAATGGGGGCAAATATCGTTTATACATTTGCTAAAACTTTCAAATGGATCGGCAGAATAACTCAACGGAGCGCGAGCTGATTGTTTTGCTTTCAACATTAGGACACTTGACACAGACGGAATGGATTATTAAACGTCGATCTGGTTATGTGCATGAACAAAGACCGTAGCAGTGACGAGAAAGAAAAGAGATTCTGCATGTTGTTTTTAAATGACTATGGTCCGCAAGACTGCAGCTATGATATAAACTGTTAAATGCTCAAGGAGAGGCAACACGATTACAGACGTTGCTTTGGCATGCGAAGATTTCTTGGCACCCTCTTGACAACCCGATATGACAAAGCTGATTGGTGCTTTCAGCTAGGAAAGAAAGCCTTCACATCACCCCAGTACACACAGGTCTCCAAGAGTCCACTTATCAGACTGGCCACTTTTGCTGACATAAAATGCCAAGTCAGCACTGGAGTGAACATGCATGCTTCTGTCAAAGTGGAGTTGTGAAATGCATAAAGTGATATTTTCCATTTACATTGTGATAACAATCAATTACTTATCTTTGGCGCTGACCAAGCTTGTGTCAAACCCTGGTCGCTTCCTTTGAACAAACGAATGAATAGACCAATAAACAATCCAACTCTTTGCATGCACAAGTGGCCATGGCATTGATGCTTATTCCTCATCACGTGCTGACACGAACAGTAGCACACTACCAATAAATGCGACTACAATCAGAGTGTAGCGGGTCTGATGTTCTTTCTAATCTGCTATTTCTATTATTGTGTGCCATTCCTGGAACAAATGAAATCATGACAAACGCGAAACTATCGTGATAAGAACAGCAAGTATCCGCGAGCACGTGATTTCGACCAGATGGCGACAATCACACCGGCTTCTCTTAATGAGTTAAGAGTCCACTCAAGGACTTCTATTTATGGTGAGAGGTTAAAAGGGAGCTACGGCCTTTGGGATCACTAGCCAGAGGTACAGCAGTGTCAAGTTAATTAATGAGGCTGGCAGCGGCTAGCGCACTGAAAGCCAAATGCAAGTCAATTATAGATCCACAGCGTGAAGAAGAGCATAGCATGAGATTAGTTGTTCAACCACTGCAGCGTCACCAGTGCATGCGCAAACTAAAGAAGAGGAATGAATTATTCAAAGATTGATGATCATATGACTGTTAATGATGAGAGCCTTAAAAAGCTAAGAGAGCACTCAATTACCGCTAGACTCTTTGTGATACTGACACGTTAGTCCTTATTTTCGCCACACCGCATCCTCTTCGAATGGATCGTTGACTGATGTGAAGGGTGCCATCACCAAATGTGATGGAATGCTCACGGCCCACAGAATTGCTTTACCAATGCCTCGCGAGTCAAATCTTCCAGGTGCCTGTTTTTATTCAATGCTTAACTCGACTAATCAGACCAGAAGATTCAAAGCTATGCTAGGTTTTGTGCTTCTTAGCCCCCTAGGGGATGACATGATTTTAGGCGAGGTAATGGTCCTGGGCAGTGGTGACTTCAACAGCAAATACCGTTCCTGTCACGATTTTACAGCCTCGAAGCCATTGCCACCGTCGCCGAAGACACTACCCCATGACGATGGACCACATCCGCTAGGGGCTTGTTGAGACGGTGTATGCGTTGCCGCAACTGCTAAGTGACTCTTCATTCTGGAATGTCGTCCATCTGCCACGCAGTACTACCAGCATTGGTATCTATCTCCTTGAGGTAACTTGCCCAACGAAAGGTAATATCTTTCCTTAGGGAATGCGCTACCAACCCGACAATCCCAACCCCTTACTCAAGCACCTTCAACTGCAAAACAACGACTACGAAACCGACATTGATGCAGACCGTAAGTTGACATCATGAGCTTTATTTTCATCTTAAGCACCTCAGCACGCACAGAGGTCCAAAGACCGGCCCACATATTCGCTGAACTCTTGTCTGTCGTAGCATGCATTGCATCTTAGTGTTTTCCAGTCTTATTGACAGTGTAAAAACCCAACAAGTTAAGCACACGTTGGCCTAGTCGTACGCGAAGGGTTGCAGAACTACATCTCTTACTAGAACTCTGACTATCGACTCACGTCACTTCTGCTTTCAGCTGTCGATTGCATCGACGCACTGGCGTTGAAGCACATACGAGAGGTTTGAAGGCTATCAGTGAGTTATTTTGATACCGTTTTATCCACAACAACATAATTTACTAACATAAATTCAATCATATATTTCCGGTTTTTGACTTTTATCGCGTGACATTAATTGAAATATATTCGTGAATTCACTCGCTTCTTCACTATCGGGTGCATGGAAGTCGGGTTTGATTCTAATGCTTTTGAGGCCAAATGATTGACTGAAGTGCTGGTCAGCAGGCAATCTCCAAGAAATGCTTGTTCCTGGCAACTCCACGCTCGATGCTGATTTCAGCAGGTGGCCTTGTTCGCTTCTGTAGCGCAATGACATGAAACCTCTCCAATGACAGTGGAGTCGGTGGTGAGAGAAATGTCGTCATTTCAAACACCACTGACCTGCAGGATCACGTGGATGTGGTACCAAATATCCACCCAACTCCATCTCATTCGCACAAACCATCTAATGCATCATCACAAAATTTTTTAATAAGTCGAATGCAGAAAAATGGCCATCCTTTCTTCAAGCAAGGCCGGCGCAGTCTTGCTTCGATAAGTTCTACGCTGAGAAACGCCACTCACCATGTCCGACACACAGCCAGCCGCGTGGCATACCGGTGGATGCAAGGTGAGATTATTTTGCGTACAGATATCATCAAATCACTCAAGTATATTCAAAGCACACGGCCTGGGGCAGACCGTTGACGATTTGTAGGTGTATGGGCATCCTGGGACAACAACAGTGTAGCACTAAAGTTTGCCCTCACAAGTCGCCCATCTAAAGCTGTGCATTGGCAAAATATTACGCAATAGCAAGAAGCACGAAGCCTTTTTGACCGTCATAACACATTGTAGTGACAGCCACTTTGTGGACCCTAGTTTTTTTTCAAAAATAATAAAATTAATTGGTGCAATTCGAAGATCTCCTCCAGTAGAGCTATGCGCGAAGTTGAAATCCGTTAAAATGAACAGTTACATAGGCACACCAAGACCTTGTTCATTTTTGGCGCGAGCTGCAGAGTACATTGGGATTCGTCTGTGTTTAACTGGTAGGCGCCCAAAGCAGGCGCTACGGTTCAGCGAACTCGAAAGGCTAATTAGTTACCCTGCTGAAAATAAGGTTATACAATTTGATTGTAAAGCATTTTCACTTGCTCCACAGCTAAAATTAAACCATAAAATTTTAAGGTCGGGCGCAAGGCACAGTTGGCATAAATGTTTGAGCCGCGGTCGATCGAAGGCCTCATGGTTGGCACCCCCGGAGTTCAGCTATCCAGAGGAGGCAAATGTGGTCGTGCATGGCAAATGAAAGGTGAATGTGACACCGTCCCATTGGAGACATGGGAGCTGCCTCACTTCCACTGTTTGGGGGTAGGGAGGTGGAAGTCCGCGCAGTTCGATTCATTACGTGAACAACTGATGACCACACTCAATCCATTGAAGCGGCCCAAAGCATTGTCTATCATGGCTGAGCCCACGTTTTATGTCCCTCCACTTCACTCTGCTTATTCTTTCTTCCCTGCATCATCCTCTTCTGCATTAACATTATCTGATCTGCCTTGTGGTAGACTTCTCTGCTTCTCTACCAGCCCGTGTGTTATTTCTGGTTAAAACACTTTCTCTTTGTTAACTAGGGTGCCCTGTCACTGAGCCAGCAAATTGGTGTTGTTAATTTTCAGCAAATAGTTGTAAGAGGGAAGTGGTCATCGAGAAGGGGTGAGAAGACTCGTCGAAGTGTTAATTTGACAAGGCATTTCCTTCATTCACACCACTGCCAAACCTACGCACCGACTCCTCCGTTGACCTACGCATTCATTTGACAAGCCAGGATCGTTAAGGAGGCAAAGTATTGCATGCGATCCACCTGCCAGTGAAGAAGACATTGATGAACGCCCAATGATTTGTGCAGTGGCTGACATACCCACTGGATTGGTGCATCGGTCTGACGCTTACATGCTCCACCACTTCTTCCTGCTGTCAACGCCTACATTTGGTCAGGCACTGCCGTCCTGTATAGTAGAACCCACCGCTTAAGCACCCGTCATCCGTGTCGTCAGCAGTCATTAAGTACTGCAATACTTCGTTTGTTCGGACTGCTGGTTGGCTTTCGGTCATTTGGGTGGGCGCATTGACCCAGCCATGCCAGAAGTTCCATTTTCTCAGTCCATAAAACGCATGTGTACTCTGTTCTACACTCTACCTTTTTCCGTCTTCAAGGAAGGCTCAGAACGTTACAACTACGACTCAGCACAAAATAAACAACGAAACGCTTTAATACATGCAAAGACAAGGTGTGCACCATTTGACATCGTCTTCACGTATTAATTTATGCATACACAGGAAAACTATGCCTTCCATTTGTAGCAGCAGTTTGTAAGAGCGCCTTCAATCCGCGTAGAATAGCTATTCTTAACGCGCTTAGTTTCGCGAAAGTTGCCTTTAAATTATGCTGCAACATGATCTCATTAGATTTTTTCCTATGCTGGGCATGTTCTCCCATACTTTGTCTAGCTTTCAGCTTGATCGAGCGCGCCAACAATGCCAGTCTAAGCTGATGGCGCTTGCCTACGAATGAACGGCTTCAAAGCCTTGCCTGAGGTACATTTTCGACGCTTCTTTTTGGGCACATGTGTAATTTTGCTATCCAACTGACCGATTATCGAGCACTCAGAATCAAATAAACCATGTACAAGTTTCGAGCAACAGGACCATTTGGGCGAACGCCATTTCGTTATTTGAATGTAGAAAGCTGGCCTCCACTTGGACGTCTCAGTTGGTATTGATGTGAGAAGAGAGCTGTGCTAGAATTTGTTTGGAGGGAAAAGGGGGATCCAGTTGAACACTGCAACAATGGCACTGACTGATCACGTCTCTTGGACCTAAGTCGCCGCGTTTTGACGACCTTTGTTAACTTCCGTGTTGAATTGTGCGGCGTTTTCTGTCTTTATCTCCTCCTCCACATCTGCCATTGAGCGCCGCATCTGCCTGCGGGAACTCAAAACATGGGAACGGTGCCAACGCATGGACTTTCGACTTATGTAGACACTGCAGTGCTTCCCACGTGTAAATGTCTTGTATCCCCCAAATTAGGGTGGAAATAACTACACGCCTACAGCGGAAACCGTACCGTCAGGATGATGCCTGACACATTCACTCTAACTGCTCTCACTGACTAAAGCAGTTGCCCGATGGTGGTGCTCCTACTGGCCATCCGATCCCTGTTTCAATGCGGTATTGCGTGATGAATCGCCAACGCGAAAGCTTATCACAAATTTACTGATTATACTACAACTCCACCTCCTGCCCGCCCACTTCACATGCATGTCCCTTCAATAAGTGTTTGGCTGGGCCAAAGGTCCCCCCCGTACCAACACCCACTCACCTATCCTCTTTCAATCCATTATCAGGGCAAAATAGTGATCATGGCAAAGCCATGTTCCTTTAGCGATTCGTGCCCCACAAACTCGACGATGGAAACCTACCCACTCACTCACTTCCTTTGAATTAATGTGCCACTACCCACCACCTGCGCCCCCCAACAATAATTAAATGCAGCACCTTCAAAGCAAAAAGCAGTTTCATGCACGTGGTTGCAAAATAAGCAGTAATTGGCAATAGCGAACTCTGGCTTATAGCGTTTCCACTTGTTGTAGGAGAACGCATCATTTAAACTAATACATACACACAGCAGCGCCTTTTCCCAGCCTTCCCCCTCTCCATCATTTGCCCACCCACTTACCCACCCGTCCCCGGAAAAGGTGAAGAGGAGACATAATAGTAGTGGGACACACATACTGATGAGGACGAGCCACCCACCTCTCGGTAGTGAGAGTACAACGACGAGGCAAACATGCAACCCACCCTGCTCACCAGCATTTGTCGCTTAGCAAATCCCGACAGCACATTACACACTCGCTAGCCTTGCTCTTCCGACAGCCTCTTCCTCCGCCTCATACGCTGCGGAGAAAACAAGCTCCGTAGAAGTCAAAAGGCCAGCGACGGAACGCGTTCACCATCATGCGTGTTCGTGGCGATTAGCAGTAGCAGTAGGAAATGCTGACCGGAAAGCAAAGAATGACGCCCAAATCCTGTCGACAGTGCGCCTTCAGGACCAAGCCACTGCTGGCGTTTAACAATTAAGCCTCGGTCAGTACCGAAGAATTTCCTGGCAGCACATGGTAGGCACAATCCCGTATGACACAAGCTGTTAGATCGCAATGGCAGAAGCAAGCATGCCATCACATCACGACGCATCTTCGCTCCCCACTTCACCTATCGTTTCTCTACACATTAACAACCACGCACCAGTGAAAGTCAACCAACTCAACGCTCACACATGTGGTCCTCATGAAAGCCTAATGCATTGAATAACGACTTTGCACGAGCGTCGCCTCCAACCAGTACATCGACCTGAGGGAAATACAACAAGAACAAGTAAAAGCGGTGCGACCTTAGGCCTATGATGAGATCACTCTTAACTTTTACTAATCACCGTCCCATTGCACCGTTACCCGATTCCTTGTCCTTTCCCGCCTGTCCGGCACCCCCACGCATGCCTAGCCCAGTCTTAAATGATATTGATGCCATCCTCCGAGCATACCCGGGCTGCCTGCCTGTTTGTGTGCTGCGTAAAGGTGTAGTCTAAGCCGAGAAAGAGAAGTAAGGAGCTCTCCATCTTAGCTATTGCTCCCCTACTAATTTCTTTAATGCCAGACCAGCCGCCTCAGCAATTTCTCGTGGATCGCCTTCTGCTTCCACATTTGCCCTTGTCATTATTGCCACCGTCGGCAGCACCAATGCGTACTATTGTCGGTAGGCAGCCTGATGAGTTTGTGATTGACAATGCCGGTGGTGACGACAATATTGAGAAGCGTCAAGTAGCCAACGTTGCAAGCAATGGCAACGGCGATGGTGTCGATGCAGCCACTGTTGTTCACAAAATGGCTGTTACACCACAGCACTACCATGCCTATTAGTTATGTGCACAAAATTAACACCTAATGCTGCTCACTTACGTTTCCACGTCTGCCGCAGCAAGAGAAGCGTGCACCTCAAAATGCAGTAAATAAACACACAATCCCTGCAAGTCCACGAAGACAGCCACTCAGAGTAAAGTCAAAATAAACATAGGGGCACTTCTCCTTTTACTCCTCCTCCTTCGCCCCTTAGTTTCGACGCAATCACCAGTACAACTCATCCACGCGGCAATGAGCCCTCCCTTCACCCCCAACCCATCAGCGCTGCACTTCAGTTCGTCTACTGAGCTTGCGAACATACCGTTCTCACCCAATGCTAGTGCCCATAAACCCAAAAGGTCACACCTACCGCTATGCCATCCAACACACACCACTTTCGTCCATACTCACATCCCCATCGCACTCTACAAGCTCGAATTGCCCACTGCACCACAGATTTATCAAGTGTCACTTCACAATCACCACTACTGTAATTTTGTAGCATCCAAAATGGGAAAAACAAAACCCAGGAGCACCGATGCGCGAGCGCTCAAAGCGCTGTAGAATCAGTACACTCAAACACAAATGATGGTAGGAGAGAGCACCTTACCCGACAAGCGTTTGGAAGCACTACAAGGTGCCGCCTGTGTAGTGATGCCTAAGCCTTCCACTAGTTATTCCTTCCTCCCATTCTACTTATTCCACTTCTTTCAGACACCAACTCATGCAGTCAAAGGTGAACCTACGCTTAGGTCATTACTGAGCCCCTCTGTAGAGCACGTTTCGCAAAAATCATATCAGCACGAGATGTAAACGTGGCCACCAAGCCCTCACCAAAACGAGCACCATAGTAATGAAAAAGCGCACTCATTGCCACACGGAAAAATGATAAGAGAACGCGCACCGAATCAGTAGCTCCACAGAAAGAACGCAAAAATTCGCTCACAACAACCCGATCTTGTTTGAGGAATGTTTGAAGTGATAACGTGGGCGACAACCGCATGCATTGTCAACAAATAATGCCCCATTCTTGGCTAAAGATAAGCCTTGACAGGAACTGCAGCTACCCTCCAACGTGAAAATAATGCAGGCTTGTTAGCCGCACAACAATGAAACGGCGCCAAGCACTCAGTAAAGCTAAAATACTTCCTCATCGTCATTAGAGGGAAAGAGCGAATGCAAACCGCCATAAAAATCTCAACTTCTCGCTTACGTAATTGTAAAGCAAAAGTGGACGTGAGTAGGAATTACGGTTTGGGAGAGAGTAATCACACTGTGAGACCTTTGCATCCGCACTAGCATATGAGTTTACAAAGGAAGCCGATTGACGTTTTGAAAACCTAGCAACAACTAACAAACCAAATCAACGCACCTTACAACACCCAAAGCGTGAAAGGACCTACGGGCATACTATCGAGGCATGCTTCTAAATGGGATTTTAAAATGCATTGGTGACCCATTAATTGCAATCCAATCCTACCTGAAGAACGTGTGAAGCGGCAGCGAAGAGACGATTTGTACTCATTGCCTTCATTCTTCGCAAAGCAAAAACGAACGGCGGCTTCAATGATTAACCTAGCAGATGCAGGGATAAGAACGAATCGTAGTCCATAAAAGGGTAGCTATTGGCAAAAATAATTTGCACGTGCCAAGCACTTGTCTAAGTCAAATATCTTTCCACCGACATAACGACTCATTAATCAAAATCCACAAATATTAGTAAAACTAATAATGAATTGCCGAAATGGTCCCAGATTCTCAATCAAAGTATGCCGTAGCAATAAAGGAGCATAATTTAACCTTGCAGTAGGAGGACGTAGCATCTACGCCTCCATATTATGAGCTCTTTGCGTTAACCCCACTAGATTTGCGCATAGATAAAGCCAATCAGCATACAATCGACCCAACAATAACTAGCTAGCAAGAACGAAAAGGGGACGAAACACTCACCAGGTTTCCAAGCTGCGCGAGCAAATCGAGTCTTATTAGCCAAAAATAATCGCCACAATATCGCACACCACTAACGCATTTCACACACAAATCCAGCCAATCACTTCAATGCCTTCCGATTAGCAAACAAATTACTGATTTTCTACGCATCTTAAGCAAGCCTTTTTGGACCTTTTTTCGTAGATTTTAAATGTCAAATTTTGCAAGACGCATGCGAAATAAGTAGAGGCTAGCAATTTAAGGCAAATTTGGGGGGCAATTTATCATGCTGGGCTCAAGAAGTTTTGCACACAAGCGTAAAAATGTTGCCTCAAATAAACCAACCATTCGAGGATCTAATTCACGGCACATGCATTGTTGGCATATTTATCCCTGTCTCTTGCATGCGCACTTCTACAATGGCAATGGGCACGGCAATTGGATGGAAAATTGGAGCTACGCTCCCTATTCGCATAATGTCGGTGGAGGATGTTCCTCCTTTTCTCACCATCCCGTAGCCCACCTTTGTTATTACAAGGCTTAGACCTCTTGGACACCTGTACTTCGAGCGTCAGGCGCGAGCCGTGTCCCACAGAGTCAACTCGTTGTTCCAAAATTAAGTTCGAAAGCCTTTGGCAGTTCTAGCAGGATGCATTTCATCGCCAATACTTATCCGTTGTCCTACTGATGCCCAATCATCGTGTGCGCCTTCACGATTTCGAGGGTCCTACGTAAGTGAGCATAAATCGGCTTTCGAATTCAGAGCCCTTCTTTCCATGGGCTGATTTTGGCGTCCCAAATTAACAGATCTACCATTGGAGAAGGTTGATACGACCATCTCAACATGCTGCGACTCTATGGACTCCACTTTGGCAAATTCATGAAGTCGTCAGCCACAACCGGAACACATCAATTCCCATCTCGGTAGGTGGCTAATGGCTCATGATATGCTACAGGGCGCATCCTTGATGGCTAGACTCGTCTAGACTTTGGAAGATGGCAGAATTAATAGAAGTGATTGCGTCGCAGGGTAGGCAAGCGAAATTTGTGGTTTCGGAGTTTGTTCGTTGCCTGATTGGTTGAAAGAGAGATTTCCTGTGCACAAATAATTGACGAGAGGATCGTACATGCCCGTTCTCCGAGCTTCGTGTGTAGCAAAGCGAATTTACCGCTACAAGTCAGTGCGTACTGCCCTCTCGCGCTCTATGTGCCAACCAAAAGCCAAAGGGCATCAAGTCAACAGGGAAGCTGCGAATGGGCAAATAGCGTTGGATACTTAAAATCGATCTTTTGCAACGGCATTTAACCATCCTCGATGTTTCACCTCCAAACCTTCCCCAAGTGGACTCACACTTCATTCGCACCGCCAATCCAAATGCTAGCCAGTGCACAAAGTTGAAGAGAAGAACAAACTCGAACACTTGTTTGCCCTGGAAAGCGAAACCAGTCGATAGTAGGCGCGAATCCGATTCACCAACATGGCTGACTTGACGGCGGGGTTTGACTCATGCCTTTGCTTATATCTCCATCACCCACGCATCTACTACTTGTCACACGACAAGAGGAAAGTGGAGCCAAGGCTAATTACTACTGCGACCGACTCGAGAGCAGAGAGCACTGCACCACGAGAGCAGAGGAGGTGAACAGACCAAGGCAATCAGTGTGCCGGCAGCAAAATCATTATTCACGCACCTTATCCCAATGTACATTTCATTTATTTGCATTCAAGGGCAGCCGTTACAAGAGGCTCCCTTTGACACAAAACACAACCAGATCTACTCAAAATCGTGTCATTCTCCCACGTCATTCTAACCTCTCACAAAAAAGGGAGATTGGTCAAAGAATCAACGAAATTGTTGGGCATTTCTTACACTCCATTTGTACCAGTAAAATGGTGCACAAGTAGGGGAAGGCATTCTTCAAGTACGCAGAACAATGAAGTAAGGAAGGAGAGCAGTAGACTTTCCGACCAAAATCACCCTGTGTAGGGTATCCATGCTGCTACATCGACTTAAGAAGAAGAAGAAGAAGAAGAAGAAAGAGAAGAGGAGCCTTAACTGAGGAAGGACATGACGACTCTGTAATTATCCGCGCAGACTGTAGTTCAGATTACCATTATCACACTGCGCCGACTTCTCTGATGCACAATTCACCACTTTGAAATTCTTCTAACTACGTAGATGTGAGCAGAAATAATATGACCTTTTAATTACACTGGCTAACACTGAAGCTCACTTGCAGTTGACTGTGCAGACGCCTTCAGACATCATTCATTCACTTAGGCGCTTATGCCTACGTGAACCTGGCTGACTTTTGTGAGCTGCAAAAGCATGAAGTTGGAAAGACCATCAAACAGGAGTGATGTGATGTCTAGAATGTATAGAATATAAGAGCACTGCAAGGGCTTTATGGCACAGCACTTTCTCAGGCATTCACTGGACATCTCGTGTAGCTGTTGGCTGCTCTTTTTGGACGAAGTAGAAGCAAACAGCTTACGGAACTCTCTATTGCTGAATGCAATTATTTTGTGCACTCACGCTTGTTAGTGCAAGTTCTCCACGATGTGCGCATGGCTTCACCGCACAATCTTCAACCGTAACCATCAGAGCACCAGTATTTGTTCCTAATGAGCAGGTCTGATACGAACTGACGAGAAATATCTGTACAGAGCCACGTTTTTCCGTTGAAAGTACTAAACTTGTAAGGCCTTAAAGTGAGCACAAAAATGGCACCCAGTCAATGCTGATGCATGCACGTGGGATGGTGGTGTGTGATTAGAGGCCTCCATTTGCTGTTGCAACTGCAGTCTCACCCAATGAACCAGACAGCCAGCCAAGCGTGGGATGAGGTCAAAGTGAGGAGCATATAAATGCACACTAAACAGTTGGCTGAATATGAGTGTGCTATGTTGGGAGTATCCTTCTTCCTAGTCATCGCCTTCTACTTCTCGGGTACGTTTTTATCTTTCCATTATAGCTCGCTCTCTTGCTAAACAAAGCTAAGTACCGTGTGCCATAAACCAGTGTGTTCGTTGAGAATAGGTCTGGTCTTTGGTAATGAGCCATTTACTGCTTAACGGACGAACAATTCCGAATGTAGTTGATTTAGCTCCCATAAATGTTTTTAAATGTTTTAAATGTTTTAAATGTTTTTTTTCACTCATGTGGAACAGGAGCCGACCCAACACTGTGGGGTTCTCGCATTGTTGGAACACCCAAGGGGACATCACCAACGATGTACTTTCGTCTTCCCAACGGCAGCGTAAGTCTACCACTTCTGTATAAACAGGCACACTATGCCAACACGATACTAGGCGCATTCTTGCGCACTCCTTCAAGGCTTAACTTCACATCACGTATTCCTTTCCCACTTTGATCGATGTGGCTCTCGAAGGACGACAACACAATGCCGTCCTGCCACCTGGCTGATGTGATCACACATTAGAGGTCACAGTGAGATTTTCTTGATTTATTTTAGACCGCGTTGGCGGTTTATAAAAGTGGCCTGAAATCTAGTATCGACTTCAGAAATAACACGTGCTATGCTGGTGGCAAATCCATAGGTCATCCATGCCAAATAAATGCAGGTAAGTGGAAGGACGAGAACTGTTCGTTCCATTTGTCTGCTTTATTAAAAAAGTATGCGAGAGCTACCTGGAGCAGTGCATCTGCTAGACAAACTTCTCGAGTAGAGTTTGTGCGTGCAAATTAAGATGACCAAACCTTGTCGTCGCTGTTTGCAAACACCTTTGTGTGCAATTACAGAAAGTGCCAACATCACCATAACCGACGTTTCCCAAATGACGGCACTAGAAATTTGGGGTGAAGGAAGACTCGCTTCGACAGCATTCTTCGTGCCGAATTGTACTTTTCAGAAGCCAATGGGTGGTGAGTGTTTGGAGTTGGGGAAGACTATGCATAAATAACGCCAGATGGAAGAATGCTTGAGATGAACTGCTTTTCCAAAAGCTTGACTTACAAAATTGGTGCGGGTGGTAGATATGCCATCTGAGTTCTTCAACTGCTACAATGTTGGAGAAAAGGAGAGTCGAGAAGCTTAATCTCAAAATATTTCTTTTCCACAGATAGGATCGATTTGAGTGCATCGTTTCCGCTTTCTCGATTTCGAAAGGGGCATTCGAATGTGGAAGTCAAGTTCGCTGTTGGAGGTGCGAATGGTACTTCGAAGGTTTGTGCATTGTTTGTGCAATTGCCTTATCGCGTTTGCACAGTCTCCTTCATAATTCTCCAGGATTTTTCGCTGACTTAATTATATTAACTTCCCTTTCCCATAATACAGGTTTTACTTTACCTAAACGGATTTATAAAGTGCCAGTGGTGGGGCATCACTTCTTATGGACCTACGGCTTCCTTATGCAGTGAGTTTGTTGAGCATTCAATCAGGTCATTTCTGGTGTCCATGTACCCAACAAATGATCCAATCGCTATTTCCCTGCTTATTCAAGCGAATATGTCGAGAGACAACACACTTAATCTGAGAACAGTTGTCCTGAACTTCACACGAGATGATGTGCTAAATGTTACCACAATTACATTGGGCGTGCATGAAACACATCTTACTGTTACTGTTGATTGGGAGCAAGAAGGTAAGTGAGCATCTGGGCTAACAAAGTCGACCCACTTGCTTCCTTTGAAATGCCGCACCTTGACTAGTAATGCTTCGAGCTGAGGTGCTTCTGCATTGAGTGTGGTCCTGACGACTTTCACTGTTGGCAGGCCTTAACAGCACGAGTCCTTACGAGATGACTGAAAGTATTGCGTTGCATTACTTTAGGTGAATCGCCAGAAATCGCGGCGTGTAATGGTAAGTACGAAGGCATGTCCATTTCACAGTAGTCAGCCAGATCCACGTCCTTGGCATTGAAGGCCTCTCATTGCGATGGCAATCTGCTTCAGCACGGGTGCAGCATATTTGAGGGCCTAAGGGTGCTTAATAATTGGTTAATGTTGAAAGAAGCATTTACCAGCACTCTAGAGACGTCAAGAAGCATTTCATGGCTAATGCTTATGCCCATTTTGCTTGACAAATTTCAGGTTACCAGGACAAAATCGGTAAGTAAATTTAAGTGCTGCGCAACTGATTGCGATGCAAAGCTAGCCGTTTTGGCAGCTGCGTGCAAAAATGCCCTTCTGCCATTGCTTTGGGATTGCATTTTACAAAGCCTCTGTCGCACAAACAAAGTTGCATTGCATGTGCATTTCTTTTGACTAAAACGCCTTCCTCAGGTCTACAAAGCTGAGTTATTGGTTAAACAAATACCTTTGATGTCATCTGCAGTGTTTCGTACCCTCTGCTCCGTCACAATGTCGTCGGTATGCAGAGTGGACGACACGACAGTCCAAACACCGTCACAATCTTCTTTGTCTGTTTTGACTAACAAAACGACCACACGATCAGTCCGCACTGCGTCAGTTCGAAGTGTCGTGGGCAAAAGGCGCAATGCACGACTAGTGATTTCAACTCCACTTTCCCACATCGCAAAGGCTGGGACCTTTGCACGCTGCATTCACCAAGTTGCAGGAGGCGGAGCTGAAAGTGATGAAGCCGAGCTAGTGTTACCTCTGAACCAACAAGTAGGCTCTCGACTGGACTTGCTTTGTAATGACCATGCACCCAACGCTGGATGTTCTTGGCGCCTTAAAATAGCAGCCTTGAACGCAGTTGCTAAAACAGTTCATTATCAAATGGCACACACCACGTCATGCAAACTGACCATCGTGCAATGTGGCGTTCTAAAACACTTTTCCCGCATTTCTCGAATAATCAGTCTTACATGGAGAGCAGGATCTCCACCTTATTTTTAGTTAGCCTTTTAAGCCAATGTTTCCTCTTCACAGTCAGCCTTCACGCCCAAGCGGACTGTCGTGAGTTACGCTTGTCTGCAGCACCAGCTGGACGTTTCGTTGTACTTCCCTTAGTTAGTGTAGGACATTCTCCGCTATGCCACAGAAAAACTGATTCGCATGTTCGATTGATAAAAGTTCAGCATAAATGCTGCTTTGGTGTGTGAATTCAGAAGGCACACGTTAATTGTCCAAACCTTGCATGGAATGGTGCTTCTGGTTTGTCCAGCCACTTTGTCCTCGTCTTCTGCACCTAGACCCGTCGGCTGCAATAAGTCCTTTTTACATTCCCTTATCGTGAGTATATCACTAGCTAGGTAATGAACCTATGCATGGAATTCGCATGCCTTGACATGATTTTACTTGGTTCACTTAAACAGCCACAACCTCCTCTGGTAAGTGGATGTCTGATTTTTTAACCTAACTTTAACGTACCAATCCGTTCGTTTGAGTACATTTGACTGAATCCCCCGTTCTGGCTGTTTGCATCTCACAGGTGCCAGAGCAACACTCGTTCTCCACGGTAAGACACTCGTTTGCATTGTCGAGGCACTTCGGGCTAGCGTGTCTTTGGTAGAAGACTCTCCTCAGCTTCATCACTTAGACATTGCTTGCTTCTGGTGCAGCGCGCATTAACATTCCTTTATGTCGATGCAGCATTTGTCATCACTTACTATTCCTTCAAGCATTTCCTGGCTTAGATTTTAAACAATTTTAATGCAGTGAAGTCCATCAATTTTACGAAGTTAAGTCTCCATCAAATTGCAGCTGTAGTCATCGGTAATGCCCTTTCCTTCGCCTTTTAGCCATCTTGGCATCGCTGCTGGTAGCAGAACTTTCGTGAGTGGAACCACAGGAAGAAATAACTGCGAAATATGCTCGAGGACCGCTTCATAGTAAACATTTCACAGCCTCCACTCTAATGTTAATTTTTTGCTTCACAAATGTTGTCTAACAATAAATCACTGTGGCATTCGAGTTGATTTCGGGCTCAGTTTTAACGACGATGGTAACAGCAATAGAGTCGAATGTTCTACGCAGCACCGAAGCTATCCATGCAAGCGCGCTTTGTTTTGAGTCGGGACTGATGCATTAGTCCATGGGCTGCCTGCAATTGCCATTGGATCGCAATGAGGTTGGACTTCTGCTAAATCCACATACAACACCCAACTGCGGCACAGCAGCAGTAGCGGCTACAGAACGGTGTCCGCCTAAACGACCTGACGACGACGTCAGCTTTCCACACGCTAGGGCACGCTCACTGTCAAAGGTGAGAGAAGCGCCAGCTGCAGCTGGAAGAGACGACCAACGGAAGGTATAAGTCCTGTACATTTGAGCCGTAGCTGCTTGACTCTCTAAGTGAAGCAACTATTTCCACATTTTCACTCTCATACATTGTTCGCATCATTTGCTTTTATCACAGCCCCCTCGTCTTTTGAGTACCGTCCCCGGTGCTACTAGTCTGAGCTCCGTTCAGCTAAGTCGTCGGGTGGGAGTCCTTCGTCGGCCATGACGCAGACCTCGCCCTCGTAACCAACTGGAGGAGTGCCTTTATATGGGCACATCTTATTGTGGTGTACAGTAAACGGTGGGGCTCGGAGAGAGGAATTGAACGACGCAGAAGGGACCTCTACTTCATGGGTGGTGGAACTTGCGGTGTGTTCCAGGAGCCAAGATTGGTCTGTATATTTAGACGAGGTCGCCTTCCTGGTAGAAGTTGGGTCGGCTGTGCCCATCGTAGAACCTATTTTTGCCGAGTATGGGACGTTCGTAGCTGCTGACAAGCTAAATTAAACGTCTTTCTTAGGCTTTCTTTGAGATGTAGTATGTACTCTAGGGCGCCATTAGTTGCCGTATCCTTGTTCGGCAGGAGGATATCGGAAGGAATTCTCATTTCACGGCCTGTAAGCATCTTAAACGGGGAAACTTCGGTCGACGCATGGACTGAAGCCATATATGCGAGAAGGGCTCGTCCAAAACTTAAATCCCAATCTTCCGGTCGGGCTACCTTGATAAAGGTCCTTAGTAGACCCGTGATCGTCCGGTTCGTTCTCTCCACTTGTCCGTTACCCTGAGGGTGTCTGGGAGTTGTGCGTGGTTCTTTGATTCCATGTGTGTGGCACAGTTCCGCGAAGAGCCGACTTTCGAAAATAAGGCTTTGGTCGCTATGGACCGATCCGAGCACTCCATGCTGGCAATTCCAACGGTTGAAGAAGGTTGAGGCGACTGTTTTGGCGCCTTGTGACTTCATGGGTTCTGCTTCAGCCACTTTCGTAAAGTAGTCCACCATAAACAAGATATATCGATTCCTCCTCTCGGTTAGCGGAAGAGGACCCATCATGTCTATACCAACTCTTTTGCACGGAAATCCCGTAGGCATGGGCTGTAGGGGTGAGTTCGGTGTGGAGGGTACGCTCTTGAAGCTGCCGCAAGTAATGCGGGTTCGGCAGAAGTCGCGGACGTCGCAAAGAAGCGAGGGCCACCAGTATCATTTGTTCAAGGCTTCCACCATCTTTCTCATGCCCACGTGGTCCAATTGTTCATGCAGCTCTTGGAGAAACCTTTGAGTTTGGGGGACCAGCTATCTTCTTGGTACCATAAGACCACACCTTCTAGGGAGAATTTGGACCATTGTTGCCATACCTGCCCAGATGTCTTGCTGGACAGATGCATCTCCTGCGGTGGGCTTGCACGAGGAGGACAGGAACCTGTCGTACACCAAGCATGTGTCCGGGTCGGTGCTCTGCGTGTTTCTCCATTGGTGTCTCGTTGGTTCGCTTAAAAAAAGGTACTTACTATCCGGTCTGGTTTTTTTCCGCTGGGAGTGGTCTGCGTGATAATGCGCCCACGTTGCCATGTGAGGTTCCTTTTCGGTATTGAACAGTGAAGTCGTACTGTTGCAATTCTTCATACCAGCGTGCTACCAAACGACCGATTTCTTTCATTGTCTTCAGCCAAGTTAGCGCCCGGCGATCCGTCCGCACTTTGGTCTTCTTTGCGGTAATTAATGAGTCATGCTGTTGCTGAGGCGTTTTAACCCTACCAACCGCTTGGCACCCGCCCACTTAACCCCTGAACTTATCGTAAAAATTTATGTCTCAGGAAGTTTAGAGGCACTATGAGATGAAAGTGAATGCGAATCTTGTCCTAGCCGTTGCCTAACACGTTCCTCAGGTGAGTTTGGATTACGATAGCTGATTTAGTGCCATTTTTCCTCCAGCAGTGGACTTGATAAGCCTTTTTGTCGTAGGCGGAAGCATGCTTTATCATTTACTCATATGTCATTAACCGTTATGCGTGTTGTAAAAGGTATGTTGGTTTTTGTTTGTTTATTGTTATTAGGTTTTCTAAACGTCGGTCAGCCTTCTCCACTCTTGCGCGTACTGGCATGAACACATGAACTTTATAATAAGGCTGTTGGGACACTTTAATCTCTAACTGCAGTGTTTACTCACGTCCACTTTTCTCAATGGTGTGGTCGCGAATTCGTGATTGTCGTGGCAATCTTTGATTAGGATGTTTTTAGTGGTGATGGCTTTTGATTAGTGAGATGTATTTGTTTTAAGGATTGCTCTAGCTCTACTGAGTACTTGGTGCCATTCGTTATATCCTTGCTAATAAGTCCTCGTCACATCCATATGCTTTTGCAAAACAGAACAAGCCTTGCGAAGGCAGGTTCGGTTCCTGTCTAGTCATCTTCTTTTGCAAAGAATAGAGGCATTATCAACCAACAATGAGTGCGGATCCCGCCTTTGCTATTGCTTTGCACATTCGCAAGGTAAGATGTGGTCGCTATAAGTAAATTTTCGCTGTCTTCTTGTGTAGTTATAGATTTGGCATGCATTTGCATTTTGGGTAGCAGCACACTTTGATCACTTGACCGGTTGCTGTGCTGAAAAACGGAGTGTAGGTGTTGGTGTAATTTCCCCTGGCGGTGTTTTGGGCAGGTTGGGGGTTGTTTGAATAAGGAGGCAATTATGTTGTAGTGGATGAGGCCTCATTTGCTGGAAGGTAAGGGGCGAAGGAGAACTTACTAAGCGTTTGCCTTTACACAACGGCAAGGCGGTTGCGGATTCAAAGTATGGCGAAAGGGATTTTGTTTCCGTCGGAGAATTATTTTGTAATAGGCATAAAGGCGTGAGTGAGAAGTTCTAGGTGTAAATTTTGTGAGCGAGACCTTTAAGCAATCGGCCGCTGGTCAACATTGTTTGCCTCGTCACTACTGTTCTCAACGGTGGTTGCGCGACAGTTCCCAATGCCGTCGTCGTCGTCAATCACAGACTGGTCAGGCTGCCTGTCAACAATAACACGCATTGTTGTTGTCGATAGTGGCAATGATAAAAAAAAGAAAAATGGACGTGGAAGTTGGTCCGTGGGCTGTTGGTTGGTGGGACATATTAGTGGCGGCCACCTTGAAGCTAGCTGCGTGGGCTGGCCTGCCGGCCATGCCAGCGGTTCCCATACTTTCCGTTTGGAATACACGTATTCTGACCTACACCTAGCCTTCTATTTTCCTTTTAGGGGTACAATAGGTACTTTGTTCCAGCTAAGTATATTGTGACTCTTGCAATGTTATTTAACGCACACAAAAATCAATCCTTCATTACTGCTTCTTTTTGTTATGATTGCAGTTTAATGAATTTAGTACCAAAGTTTGTGTTAAAAACGAAAAAGTCTTGATTTCGAACACGGCGAACCCGAGGTTTCCTTGCTTTTGTCGTTTGACATTGAAGTGATTGGCTAGACCTGTGTGCAAAATACGCTAGTAGTGTGCGTTTAGGTGGCGGCTATCCTTAACTGATGTGAGTTAATTTGCTCGAATATGTTAAGCAACTGGTGAGTGTTTGGTGCATTCATGTTCCTGTTTTTTAGTCGTTATTGAACTCTTTGCGTGTTGATTGGCTTTATTTGTACGCCTATCTGCTGGGGCAGACGCGAAGAGTACGTAACGTGGAGATGTTACGTTTTCCTACTGCAAGGCCCAATCGTGCTGGTTTTTTTGCTGCACAATGCCGCAATTGCCAACCTAAGACCACATCGGCATTTTCTGGCAAGCTGGATTAGTGACTATGGAGTTTATTGATGCTATTGTGAAGGAATTTAATTTTGCCAAGTGGCTGGAACATGCTCATTATTTTGCCAAAATCGCCCCTTGTGCTGTTTGTTCCATCTTTTTCCTTGCTTAAGCATCGAGGCCGCCTTTGGATTTTGTCTTGCGATGAGTGGAGGCAATGTGACGCGGTAATGAATGTGAATATCTCCTTCGCTACTGCTCTACACGGATTGCAGCCAATGAGCTGCCAATACACTTTTGATTTCAGTTGGAAGCATGCTTCGAGAATTAGCCCACAGGTCTTTTCACGCTTTGTGTGTTGCAACGTGCGTACGTTTTGGTTTACTGGATGTTGCTAGGTCCTTGAAACGTCGATCGGCTTCCCTTGTACGCTCGTATGCTAGGGTAGGCGGAAAGACCTTCTGCTATGACAGTCATGAATTTTACTTCCGAAATGAAATGGCTACTCACATCTATGTTTTACTTTAGAATAATGCAACGAGAAGTTGAGATCGTTATGGCGATTCGCAATCGGTTTGCTTTTAGTGACGGTGGGAAAGTGTTGAGAAGTGCTTTGGCTCTACTGAGTACTTGGCGCTGTTTCATTGTTTCCTTGCTACACTCACATTCCTTTCACTTCGTTTGCATGCTAGAGTAATTGTTTGAGAGGTAGCTGTGATTCCTGTCGAGATTTTTCTTTTGGAAAGAATGGAGGCGTCATTTGCTGGTATTGAATGCGGCCGTCGCCTTATCTGTTACCTCTACCAGGTAAGATTGGAGTGCTGCAAGAGATTTTTTGCTGTTCTTTTGTGTAGTTACTGGTTCGATTGGGCGTTCTTTTATCATTCCTCCGTGTGGTAATGAGTGTGCTCTTTTTCTTACTATGACACTCGTACACGGAGGCCGTATGATGCCTGGCAGCGTCACAACTTGCTTGCTTAGAGGGCACGATTATTTATTGTACTGATGTGATGTTTGTGAAACGTGCTCTGCAGAGGGTCTCAGTGATGTTTAAGCGTTGATTATGCTTTGATTGCATGAGTTGGTGTCTGAGCAAGGTGGACTGAGTGGAAGGGGAAGAAGGAGTGACTGGTGGGAGGCTTTGGCATCGCTGCACAAACCGTAGTTTGCGGTGCTCCCAAAAGCTTGCTTGTTAAGACGTTTTCTCCTACCCGCATTTGTATTCGAGTGTGGTACCGTCACAGAGTTTCAGGTACTCGTGCATCGGCTCTCGCAGCGTTTGCTTTTTCCCTTTGGGATGCCGCAAAATTACTGCGGTGGTGGTGGTGGTGGTGATAGTGGTAGTAGTGAGGTAACATTTAATGAACCTGTAGAGCGGTAGGCAGTGCGAGCTTGTGGAGTGCATTCGTGCTGTGTGCTTTGAACGCTAGATTGAATGCCAGCAGTTCAGATTGGTATTTAAGGAAGGCAGTAAGGGTGGATATGATGCTCCTGCGAATGGGATCAGCTTTTAGCAGATGAGCCTGGTTCATGCTACTCCTCGACAATTAGTAGCAACATGCGCTGGTGTAATTCATTCGCTTTCTGCACCACCCTTGGACCTGAAGATGGATGCAGTTCTAAGTCGACTGGGTCATCTGTATTTGTCTTCCTTTATGAGAGGGCCTTTGTCGGCCATTCGTGGTGAATGCTTGTTATGGTTGAGGTGGTTAGTGTAGTGCAGTTTGTTCTAGCATAACATTATTCAGGCTTCTCGTGCTTAAGGGAGCTTATGAAGGACTGAAAAGTAATTATGGTGCTAGAAGTTCCGACCACTTTGCATTGCGTTTCGTTAATGTATTCTTTGAGAAGTCATTGTGTTTACTATCGTACTTGAGCTTGAAAATGCTAGTCTTTCCGAGCGAACAAAGTAATTTGCGGTGAATAAGGAGGTAATTATGATGCTGGGAATTTCGACTACCTTACGTTTTGTTTCATTAATGCCTTCTTTGGGTGGTGATTGTGTTCACTCTCGCACCATGGTTGGTGTACGGATTTAGCTAGCATGACTTTATTTTTGTTTAGCGTCCATAAGAAGGTGCGTACTTTTTATGTTTATCTGCAAATTTTTAGCCCAAGTGATTGGTTTGTGAGTTAGCATAGGATTAGTGAGTCGAAGACCACCTTTTGTCTTACCGCCAATTTGATGCGTGCGTTCAACACTTGTGCATTAACTGAAGTTCATTTTAGTATGCTATGCACAGGTGATGGGGGTGGTGCTTGCATACGCTTGTGCCCAACTCTAGTACTCGGTTCGGTGGTTTTGGTTTTGCTGGCTGGATGAGGGATGCGGGCCGCAGGTCTTCCATCCAACATAATGGATTGGCGTTTTAATTCTCTCGCGTCTTCGTCCCCTTCAGCACTCTTGGAAGGAAAAGTAGACGCGTGATAACTATCGCTTGACGGGGCGGGAAGAGGGGAAACCACCACCGCGCCTCTGCCTCACTGGCCGCCGAGCGAAATGAGCATCGAATCAAATCGCAGCTGCTGTGGGTGAAAGCGCACTGTCTTATCTGGAACATTATTCTTCACCTCTCTCCTGTGAGTCTGTTTCTTTGTTGGTTTCTTCACATCCGTACGACGAGAGTCCCTGTGAAGAATTGATATCCTTCACGATTTGTGGTTATATATGGCCTTCACAGGGATGAATGAAATGTGCAGTATGCTTCATTAAGCTAGAAATCCAAATAAAGCATGTTTCATTTGAAGGGATGTTGCATGAAGTTGGTTGGGCGGTGTATCAAAGAAACTAATAAGTTGGGGTCGAGGACGTAGGAATCGCGAATGCTTGAATGAACTTGTTCAGGAATGGATGGATGGACAAGCGGTGACCAAGTGGAGTGTAATTTGAACGGTGGGAAGAGGAAGTCGGGAATGGATGCAGGTGACAGGAATGCACGAACGAAGAGACAAAGAAGGCAGTTGCGACAGTTCGAAGCATCAAACGCTCTCAACTGACGAATTCTTAAAGCAGGGAATGTCGATTAAGTGAATTCTGATTACAAGGACAGGTCAAAATGCATGGCTGTACCTGTAACAACTGAAAAAGAGTTGTCACAAGGAATTAGTCGTGGAAATGTTGAAGGTGTGAGATTGTTCGACCCAGGGTATTTGGGTCCTGAAAGTGGGTGGAGACTGGGTAGCGCATGAATGACTTGGAAATTACTGGATAAATTAAGAGCAAATTAGGTAGCTTCTAAAAGAGTTTGACAGTCCTGGTTAAAAGAAGGCGTGGTGCGTGAATCGAATGAGTTGGGACTGGAGATGCGCAGCGCAAGAGAAAGTAAAAGATCAAAAAGGCGAGTGGCAAAGTCAGGAACGGATACAGTGAATATGCGGACAAACTGGGAATGGATGGGTAAAATTATGGATAAGTAAAAATGATTGCAGGGCGAACGATCGAGTGGACAGTGGACGGACGATTTAGGAATGCACGAAGGTGAGTAAAGGTGCACGTAGGAGAGATTCGTGGAGGGGTGGATCGCAATCATGCGATCGGAAGAGAGTAACTGAAGTGGTCGGAGATGATCGAAGGTGTCAGGTACTGAGCGAGTCACAAAGTGGGGAATGAGTGAACTTAGCACCGTCGGTGAGCGAAGAACATAAAACTGTGAGGTGAGTGAAGAAATTGAAACTGCGAATGGGTCGCAGGTGAATGAGGAGATTTCGGGTGAGTGAACAGAGATTGAATGAGTGGATGTGGAAATTCTGACTGCATGAGTGGCCGGCTAAATGAGGAGGTTGCATGTGGAAAGGATGGCGATGAGTGAGTAGGCGGGCAATGAGTGAGGGGATTGGGGAAAGAAATGCGGAGGTACGAATGGACCGAGAGTGGGCACATTGCTTCGGGGATGGCACGTCGTGGTTGGTGCAAGTTATCTACATTCTGAAACGCTTCAGCTGCCAACTAATAGATGTGTGCCATTCTCAATGGTCTTTTATTTGATAGAAGAGATTTTCTCACGAACGAGCGGTTTTAATTTGCACTAAATGCACTACTTATGGCCCTGACTCCCACAAATGCTACTTATTTCCCACTGGCTCACCGACCCCACGAGCACATCGAATTAGGGAGAACGTTGACAAATTATAAGACCACAATTGGAAGGGCAAGAAGACTTTCTCTTTTTAAAGTAAATCAATTTACAAGGAAGTTGGAGGAAAACATCGAGAAGCTGCGTTAGGCGACTAATGAAATGCGTACTCGGCGCAAATGAGGGCGTGAGGAGCTGTTGCTTGAGGGTCCGAGTGTGCCTCGCGATGTGCAATCAATGCCCAGAGGAGGCGATGAGAGGGTCGGTGGTGGGTGCTGACGGTTACAGAAGGTGGGGATTACAAGCGTCAAACTTGGGCAGTGGTGCCACGAAGCACACTTAGAACTCACCGTCACAGCAGTTGCGCACTGGAAGGTTTCATCCATTTCATGTAGAGGACTTCTTCATACATTCGATCTGTCCGTATGTTGGTCCGATCATGCTACCATACCTGTGCACTAATTAGGGAGGCAACCGCACACTGTGTTTTGTCAAACAAAAGCACTATCAATGGAGGTTTGAGAACAAGAATGGAGCTTCGATGAATGCGCAGTAAATTTGACGTCGGCCATTCTTGGCGTACTTCTGACACATCATCTTCATTGACAGCACTTCTCCCTCGTGACGCCGTGAAGTATTGCCATCTGCAAGTGCAATGGCTCCTCCCTTCGATTTGACGCCATCATCATCACCATCGGTTTCTGCAATAGATTTCGATTGACCAATGGAATCCTGCTGTGCGGTCGTCAATAAAGCTAACTACGTGGACTTGAAGAGGGCGTTGAGACGACAATGGGTCGGCGTAACCAGCCTTATACAAGTTACTTCGGCACTTGAATTCCAAATAAAGTTATATAACGTCCATTTTGCATAGGCCTAAAGCAGGGATAAGAGGGCAGCCATTTGCCTGCAAACAGAAACCGTCGGTTGCTTGAGGGCTCGAAGCGTTCCCCAGTTTCCCAAATCAGCATTCCCTTCTCCTCTCTTTCCTTGCGCATTTCAAGCGTTATTTGTGGCACTCGTGACACGCCTGCCTAAAATCATTCCTAACACTGTGTCTGTATCCATTTTGCACCTGAAAAAACATCGAAATGGTACGCTATGTTCCTTCATATCCATTTCGCTGAGTTCTGTGACTAGCTGAGCCTGATGATAGCGGTGGAAAAGGGAGTGGGTGTGCATTGGCCACCAGCTGACCTTCACTTCCCCTAGGACCGCTGACCTGAGGCAGCAAAGGCTTTACCAAAGGGAAGCATTCGGTTAGAGTAGGCTGCCGAGTATCCGCTTGTTGCAGTTCTCATCAACTCTTCAAGAACCATCATGCAATGCTGCATGATCAGATTGATCGAGGCCACTTGCGTAGGTCGCAGATCCCAGCATCCCTCATTACCATTTTCTGCCCATCACTCACCATGATTTAAAACTAAATTCCTTTGGCGTCCCTTGTGCTAAGATGATTTGATGGTCAACTGTTTTGGCCTTCAGCGTCATCGATGCTGGGAATGTTCAGAGCTAAAAGATCCACAAGCATTTTCGCTACAAATTTGGACACGGTGATACTGTGACTGCACGGTTCGGCGCCGTTTCTGTCACTGTATTGCTCACCGTATTTACATGCCAAAAAGGCCAATAAAATCGGAGTTTGCGGATCAAGCCAGCAAAGAACGCTTCTCATCTACTGGCAGCGCTGATCGCCTACGAGGGAAACGTCGTTGGGGCATTGGAGCTGCGGTCACGTTGAGTTGTAATTGGAGTACAGAAGTGGCCTTGATCAATCTGATCATGTCGCACTGCACAGCCGCTTCCCAGATTTAACCAGTGGTTCCTTGCGAAAGTCATTAACTCTCTTTCCAATGGGTGCTCATTAAGCCGCGTGCTTTCCTCTCTCTGTTGCATGTAGTAGAGATGGCAGGGATGCATAATCTTGTCTCCTCTTGGCTTTTGAAGAGGCATAGTCGGGTGGAGGAAATGCGCCGTGTGTAAACAGAATGCCTTGAAGATGCTCGCTGGCAGTTGAGTGGGCAGCTGTCACTGGCATTTCGTCCTGCAATCGCAGACATGTCCTAGTCAATGGAATCGTCGGGTCTGCCTCGTGGAAGCCGCACACGTACTCTGCCACATTGCTATTCATCTGACTTGGCGTCGATGGTTCGCTTGACCCCTTGACTTTTGCTACTGTTCTCTGCAGTGGCATTTAGGAGCAGAACAAGCCCAATAGTAGACGGGCTGCTGTCTTGTACCAAGTTGATTCGCCCTCTGGGACTAATTCTTACCCTCTCTGGCCCAACTCACGGTAGCCGTAATGGTGCGGTACTTCGCTTAAGTTCGCGGACCCCTTTGTGGCATGGCCCACGGTTCACACTAATTCCAGAGTGGCCTGGTGTAGGTAGAGCCGTCCCAGAGCTACCGCATAAAGGGTGGAGAACTGGAAGGGAACAAATGCATGCAAAACAGACAATCGCGCGCCAAACATTGACCACTTGACTATGGCAATCAAGGTGGACTTCTCACGTGGATGGCACGAACATGGCAATTGTGAGTACGATGTAAGTGTGGATTCAAATGTGCATGTGTACCATTCTAGAATGCTTTTGCACTGAGCGATGAGTGAACCCACGCGCATTTCTTTGAATAACTTTTACGACAATGAAAGCAGAACTGCATTGTTTCTGAAGTAGAGCCCTGAAGCTACAGGAGATGCATCACCCTAACTTCTACTTGGCTAACGTTGCTACTGTACTTCCTGTGATCGTATTCTGGGCAGCGGGTGGCGCTGCTGCAACGATGCCTGAACAAGATACCGGATCCTCCACTTAAAGGGACATTTTGGCATGTGTCAAGCCATGTGTGAAATTGCTTACAGTTGCATGGTTCTGACGCTTAAGTCGGTCAACGCGTGTTTGGATGCCCCAGCAGCCACAATCCCTCCACGCATTGAACATATGCCCACCTTCTGCCTTATATTTTGCCTTTTTTAATCTTCAAGAGTGACTCGGGACACCACAGTTGCCAAAACTAAAACGCGTGCATCGCTTATCGAAGGGCAGGAAGAGAATGCGGCACGGCCAGTGATCACCACGCACTTTTGTCCCACAAACGACAGGCTGTGCCACCTTTGGGGGAAACACAATGATGCCCCTCTTGTGTTTCGACATTTTGAGATTTTCAGTCTGCTAATGTAGCTAAGATTGTTTTACCTGCAATGTCATTTCGTATATGCAGAGGTGAGCATTGCCAAACGATAGTTGCTGCAGGTTCTGCCTACGGTGAAGATGGGCAGCTCTAGTCACAGATTTGAAGAGCAAATGATATTTGAGAAGAATGGATGAGAATGGTTGTCGTTTTATTTTGTTCGCAACTAGAGACGGATAGGAAGGAAGAAAGCTTACCAGACATGGACACACGAGCATGAATAGAGTTGGATTCCATTACGATAATGCCCATAAAACATTATCATTTGGTCCCGCTCGTTACGTGGAATGCACCGCAGGTCTACTAAGATCACAACAATGCATATGGCAAGTGTACTTTTCAAGAAACACAACACTGTCGTCAGAGCGTCCAATTCGCCACCACGCCGATTTCGCTCACGTCCAATAAGCGCGGCGTAACGAGCGCACACTTGACTCGTTTGCGCCAATCATCTTCGAAGTTGCAGTGGACAATAACGCAACACTGTTTGTGGTTTGCGGCAGTTTTAGACTTAGAGAAACCTGTGGAAAACAATAATTGTACACGCGCGAAGATTTCCATCACCGATTCGTATTGTGAGTCTGCCAAACTACTGAACTAGTCAGAAATAGCAAGCAAATTTGCCCATTGTCGTTTAAGTTAGCCCTTCTTAAAATAAAAAAAAGGGGTGGGATCGTGTGCAACCATTGCATTTTGGCTGCTCTCTTACCTATTATTAATTGTCATTATAAGCCATTCGTAAAAGTGCGCATGCATGATAAATGAGTTGACAGCTGATGAGTGCCGACACTCTTCCATAGATGGATTAACTTGTTCAGCTCGACAACAAACTGCTCGGAAATGAGGCAGTAGGCTGTTTTCTTAAATTAAACAAGTAAGCTTCTGTTCTCAATAGATAATCAAAACATACTGTGAAGTCCGTAAATCGCACCTCCAGTTATTGGCAGGAGCGAGTGACAGTTAGAGTCGGCTTCGATACGGTTTTTAAGTGTTAAGCAGTGAGCATACGCCAGTAGAGTGGCTGAGTGACAAGCAAATCACTAGGACAGTACCTGCCATGTACCAAGTACGAAGTGCAGAGGTGAGAGATAGAATCGCCAAGCCAAGTGCACTGATGCATGCCAGGATCCAGGACGAATTTTTGTGTCAGCATAGCCATTCCTTTTGCTTATTCCACCAGCTGCGAAAGTTGCTGTCAAGATAGCAGTAGAGGCAGCACACATTGGCTCGATGACGTTTTCCCCGAAATGACAGACTTAGTGGATAGAGCGTTGGTGGTGTTATCTTCAATGCTACTCCTCTCTGTTAGTGATGGATGCATGCCCGATGCACTCTGCAAGAAATTGCTAAGACCAAGTCAGTTGCGGGCGATTTACCTATGGATGGCTGCAAAATTGACTGATCCTTCTCACAACATAGCGTGTCATTTTAGTGGCCCCTTCCCTTGCAGAAGCAAATGAAATCAGTCCTCCTCTCCTGTGTTGTAGGCTAATTGGTCCCTATTAAGGCATCTCAAGTTCTCCCCACCAGTGCCAAAACACGGCACTTCAGCATTTGTTCGCAGCTGGCATGATGCTAAGTGCCAGTCTTGTCGATTTCTCTCCCTCCCTTCCTGCTCCATCTGAACCGTCTTATGACAGACTGCTGCTCTTCGTTAGCTATCTATATGCCAGTGGTATTATTAAAGCGTGCACAAAGGTGAGCATCAACAATCACTCACACTGTCCTCAATGCCAAGGGCAGTCTAGCCTCAATGAAAGCCGAGCAGTAAAGCGGAAAGACTAATTTGGTGGTAGGCCAAAGATAAAATGCTGTGAATCACGTCTGACTACTGGTAGTCGTAGTGACGCTTATTTTGGCAAGTGGCTTAGCCAATAGATTCAATCGATTGCTTCACCATTTAAAAGTCAGCTGACCGGTCATTACTGTCACGCTGCACTCACACTTTTTGAGGTAATGGATTGATTTGGCAGAACTGGAGCTACACACCTTGTGACAGTGGAAATGATAACACTTACGAGCTGGCTGCACTGCACTCCACAGTAGGCAACCAAGTGGTGCGCAAATGTTGCCGACTGCCAGTGACAACGGGTCAGAAATTGGAGTTAAATAAAGTGTTACTAACGCGGCATCAGTAGGAATTGTACGCTATTTGATATGCTGGGATGGTTGTGAATTTCAAAGGCAGTCTTCTAGCACAACCAAAAATTGGACTTTTGGTGAGGTAGGATTCTTGTCTTGTCCTTTGGGGAAGAGTTTAACTTTGCTTTTGCAATGTGACCTCTTTCGTTTGATAACATCCTCGAGAACCTACACTGCATGCACTTTGCCAGCCCTTCTGATTCACGCCAGAATAGCCCAAGTCAAATGCGAAAATCAGTCTTACTGCACACTGTTTACTTGCGTCAACTTACAGATGAATGTGCTCTTCCACCATCTTTGCTTCAGGGCGCACTACATGCGCGGCCTCTCTGAGGCATAATTTGTTGCCTTTAATTGTAATTTGTGTCGTTTGTGCCTAACCTTGACTAGCGCTGTTGGTACTAATTGCACACAAAGTGATCATTGCATTCAGCTATGAAATAAGTTAGAAATTGAAGTGAGCTTAGCGCATCAAACCGCATTTATTAATTTATAAGAAAAGTACAGTCTCAAACCTTGGAAATGACCATCACAGGCACCCACTGTGCATTTTGTAAGATGAAAGGACCACTCATGTCTCGCCAAATGTACGCACTGCCTTGACTCGAAAAATCGAATGTTACTGGTGGTGATGAAAGGCTGCACGCACCAAAAGAAAGATCTTGGTCATCGCTATGAAGGAGCAAACTTTACCACACTGTGCTGCGGAGTAGTCGCCAACTCGCACAGAACGAGCACTGGAATGATGGATACATCTCCATCATCTTATTCACAAACACCACAATCGAAGGCGAAAGGTAGCGGAAGCATGCGATTCCCTTTGCATTTCCATCCCTTTGGTTTTCAAAAAGCGGTGCGTTAGAGATGTTCAAAGACTTTGTCGGATCCCGCCAACCACTTGTCATCCAACCATCAGCAGATAAAGCATACACTGCATAAAGCAACAGACTAACAGCGGAATCGAAGCTGTCCGTCGGGTGCTTGTAACGATTATGGCAGAGTCACTTGGTAGCTTAATGAAATTCGCGCTGATGAGCAACTTTTCTCCAAGACTACATTTTTACAATGAAGATTCCCTTTTGGTCCAGTCACAGCCAATGGCAACGTGGTGCTCCAAATATGTTTGTTCTTTCCTAGAATAAGGTCCGCCTTTGTGCTTCACAACCCTTCAGGGAATGACGAGAGCTTGGGCAAGGAAACGATGCTAGGCAGACATGACTCCAACACAGAAAGTCGGTTACATCACGATCATTCACTTAACTATATGTGAAGTCTTCCAATTCATGTAACTTTGTGCCTCACAAATTTGTTGCTCTTTTGCTCGAACTGTCATCTTGCAACGTAATTTAAACCTACGCTCCTGTCAAGTCCTCCTCATTGGCTTTCAAGAAGTTGGGGTGTGGTTTCGGTGCGCATATCACTGCTTGAGAGCCGTGACCGGAGAAAATGAACAATTTTAGTCGCCTCGACACACTGATTCGTCTAGAAGCAGGTGACTTGCTGTTGAAGCAAAAGCAGCTATTTTGATCGCTGGCGGAGTTGCTCACAGATAAGCTCAATGCCGAAAACGAAGACATGGAGAACTTTGTAGAGTTGACAAAGCGAGTTATTCGCTTTCTCCACGAAGTGTCAGTGGCCTGAACTTGGCTGTCTTCCATGGAGTGGGTGTTGTCAGTGTCCTGCTATTCTGCCCGCTCTGTAGTCCGCACAGCTTGTTTTGATGGCAGCCACTTTGCATCCCTAATTTATTTCCATGGAACTAATTTGGTTAAGAACCTTCATTAAAAAATCAAATCGCAACATTTCCATGCCGACTGATTGCGTCGGCGAAACCTGCTATGCCTTGTGCGCCCAATTCGTAGACTTGCACACTTTTGACGTTAACTAGGCATTACGCCCACTGCGAACGTCAAGGCGGCCAAAGTCTCGTCGGACCTAAGAGGAAGGTAGAGGAGGACACAACAATAAGGGCAATTTCTGACCATTAGGTAACTTTCTTAAAAGAATTCACTCAGCTCTAATTAACGCTTGGTTGCCTTTTCGACGCAGACCCCCCGAGAGTTGGATATCTTAGTTGACCGACAGCTGCATCCTCAAAACATCCACCATTCATGCAACGACATTACCATTGGTAATGGCTTGCCGTGCCAGCGACGTGACCTCCGTGAACCTCTCGACTCTGACCTACAAAACGCGTTTTAGAAGCATAAGCATTGCATAAGGTGTCAACTAACTTCTGCCTCATGAGAAACGGAACACTCGTTGAGGCAACTGTGCTCAGATTTAAGGACATTTCACCCTTTAGTCTTTATTTGTCCACTGGTTTGGACATGATTACAAATTTGGTCTGCTTGCCTGTTGTTGAGTTATAAACATCAAAGCAATCCATGGCAATCACACACTCGGCTTTCAAGCGGGAATTGAGGAAAAGAGGAGCTCAGACTTATGGCGTTACAAGGGTTAGTGCGAGGTGACCCACAGCGCAAGCTTTTCTAGCATAGTAAAAATAGACTTTTGGATGATGGGTTAATTATTTGATTGCATGTAGTCGCCAGTCTATCTGCGTGTTTGATTCGTTACTATTCTCCTTTGGCCAGAAATCGTTCACACACAACTGCGGTGCTAACAGAAATGTGCGGATGCCCTTTGATCATCGCAACAGCGTTTGCGACTGCGCTCTCGCCAAGAATATCTTATTCCACCATGGCTGATATCCAACTACTGCTGGTAGCCGTGGCACAAACGGCGACAGCATTTGGCACTGTGAGAATCGCTATTACGGAGCGAATTGGCCTGTGCTGCGGCACTTGCGAGCAAGCTTTCGCTAATGCCGGCAGTAGTTAAGAAGTTAAGAAGTCACATTGTGCCTTTCACTTCACTTACTCGTGCAGGGTTACTGTTTTGATAGGTGTAACGCACTCAAGGAATGGTCTTTTTAAGGGGATGAGCATATTCACGCTGAAGTGGTGCTGATGATGAGCAGTAGCATTCCCAACCGATTCATTTGCACGAAGGTTTGATGATTGCGCTGCGCTGGTGTGATGCGAATGACATCCAAGTCGACTTGTATGCTTCGTTTGTTGGAGCACTCAGCCAAACTAAGAGGTGTCGCAGGTTGCCAGTGCACGAGAATGCACTGCTTTGCTTGTAAGCACTTCGCCTAAGTCAAGGCAAGCACCGCTTACGGAAGTTGGCACGGCTATGAGCCCCATTGCTCTGACTATCTACAGGTGCTCTGATCTTCTGGCTCATTTGTGTGCGGAATAATTGCATCTGCATATTCGACTGGGCTCTTGCAATGCTCGATTTTAGTTTGAAAGATCAACGCCATTCAAGAAGGGTGGTAATTCCACTTCCAATGCCAGAACAAGTGCTCAAGGCGATCGCGTAATCAGAAAGACTCCCATGGAAACGGCTTTGGCGATTAAGTCGCTCAAATGGCTGCGGCACTTGTCCTGGTTATGGCAGACGTGCTTGGCATTCCAAATGGTGCAAGCAATGGAAAATTATGCTGCGTCGCATTTTTTGATTCATTGGTCCGATGCGTCATTGTCATTATGGCGAATCTGGCATTTGATTGACTTTTCCTTTTTACCCGCATAATCACTGAACACGCTGTGAGGATACACTGAAATTTACTACACCCCACGTTATTCGTGGCTTCCCCTTGTATTTTAAGTCTTATTGCCCCTTGGAATGTGGAACTTCAAGCTGTGTACTCTCACACGGTGCATGTGGCATAGGGCCCGTCAGTCAGTTCTTGCTGCCGCACCGCTGACTAAACGATTCCCCTCGTAAATACCCACGGGCTGCGGCACATGCACACAATCGCTCCTCCATAACCGACTAAAATTTCCAGTGCGTATGAGTAATAAAACACGAAACTTGCAAGGAAATCGCCTTGACGATTATCAAATAAATTGAATGGGAGCAGACTTGCAGTTTTGGCTGCAGCAGTGTAGGGAAAGGTGGGTGTAGATGGTAAAGAGTACAAACATCTGACAGATAAGGGTCGGCTAAGACAGACAGCATTGTAATGAAGACCATCTTTCCAAAGGCACCTACACATAATCCTTGTGGAAAGTGCTTAGAGTGCAGAATCCGACACTGCTTGTGACCTCCATCGTGGCCATATTGAAAGAGACGTCATTAGCCACCTAAGTTGCTTAGCTGCTCAAACTGCTGGTGGCACATAGTGTATCCCATTAAACTTGCAGAAGCAAGGCAAATCACCAATGTACTGCTTCCATAATTCACCATCAACTCTACTTCCTCTACGGTCTCTACCTCCTCATCTTTTAAGAAGTCTCAATAGTGCTCACCTACATTGCAGAGAGTAGGGCAACATCTTCCACCTGATTTCGCAGTTTAACGACACCACTCCACCCTGCAGGCATGGTGAAGTATGAGGTTCATTCCACAAATCCCACACCTGACCCGTTAGTTGGGTGTGAATCTGCACATACCTCTGGTAGCTGCTTGAAGTACCCACCGATATGCCAGTCAACGGGTGGCTGCCACCACTAAGTCCCACTGCGCACATGATTGGGCTCCTACTCTCATCATTACCACTTTGTAACGCACCTGTTTTACCATCTCAAAGAGGCTGGAACAGAAACAATCTCAATCGGGACCAGCATTCGTGTAGGCCGTGTGGGTTCTAACCTGCTCCAGTTCGTCTGGGATGCCCAAAGCCTGACGAAACTCAATGCGTCACAAATCAAAGCAATAGCGGTACCAATTTCGTCCACAGCCAAAAGTCGTTACGAACATGCACCGGCTTCTTCCGGGATGGTAACATTTGGCGCATTGCAGCCCTACACACTGTACAACGTATCAGTGGAAGCAACTGGCAAAGGAATTCATTTCACATATTGCGTGGGACCCATTCGAACATGGCCCACTGGTGAGCAATGACGCAGATTTTCCATATTCAGCATTTTTGCAGCTTGACGCCTCATTTACATTTTGCATGCATGCAAAGGGCTTCAGCAGTTACCAGCACAAGGGAAGGAGTTTGTTGATAAGTCTGAAAAGGGGACAATTAGGCTTAAATATCACATTTTTATGACATGTTTTACCATTCACAGCTCCTTCTCCTATACCGGCGCCCACGGGAAGGGGCATATCGAAAACACAAATTGAACTCAAGTGGAGTAAACCAAGTCAGGCGAACGGAATTCTCCAGCCTTACCTTGCGACTTGTTTCAATTTAATGCAAAATGCCGATCCGGTCAGTGGCTTGACGATGGACAACATGACGACCTCCGTTATCGTCGAGAATTTGCATCAAAACACAAAATATAAATGCGTCGTGAAATCTAGTACGATTCCAGCAGATTGGCAGGACCCAACAGAGTGTGAAACAACATCTGCTTCATCAAACCCAATCCAAACCATGGGTGCAGGTGCGTTCCATTTTAAGAATGAGACAGCCCATGCCAAAACTACTGCATGCAAAAGAGCTGCATCGTGTTTGTTTGGTTATACCTTTCTGACCACCTTTTATCCACTGCCACAGCGATGCAAACACCAACATTTGAGGCCACTTATCATGAGGACAAAGAGGTGTTGGACCTATTCATACACGAGCCTGAGGACGTTGAGGGAGAATTCGGTGGCTATGAGGTTTTAAGGCAAAGTGAACCTTTGGACACATACAATTCGTGGCAATCTGTGGTCAATCTTACCACCGAAGAGAGGAGATATGAATTGAAGGGAATAGGACTGTCAGCGAAGCATGCAGTCACAGTGCGCGGACGCGTGCTACCGGACCGCTACAGCGAGGTGGCCGAACCGTTGATATTCGAAACTATGGAAGCAGGTGTGTTTCCTTTCCATTCACCACCTGTATACTCATATGCATTGAGCAGCAGGAAAATATTTGCTGTACGCGCACCACCTACACACGACCATACATGGATGTTCACGAATACGCTCACAGTCCTCTGAACTATAGGTACTAGTGTTCCACGAAATGTCAACCTTCAAGCGGTCAACCCTAACACAGCACGCTTAACATGGAATTCACCGGCTACAAGCGACAACCTGATTGCCAACTACATCATCAACTGGAGTGTGGACTGCATTCAGCAGACAAGCATCAGTATCTTGTCAAAAAAATCGTATGACTTCACCGAGATGATGCCAGGACAAACTATTGTTGCCTCTATTTATGCGCACTATCGGCCGGACACTTTGGTCACTCTTGATTATCTGGGCACTCGCAGTGAAGTCGTAAACCTGACCCTGCCACCACAAACTCCGGGTTAGTTTATGCTCTACACCTTACCCATGACGATGTCACGACCCACTACTTAGCTGCACAGCATGCCCAAGCACTTGTAAGTTTTGATCTCTGTTTCCAGCCAGGCAAGTAATTCAATGCAAAATGGAGTTGCTCCATCTTTTGCTCAAGCCTCACAGTTGAGCTCATACGTGTATGAAAAGCAGCAGGTTTTTGAGGATGCATACGACATGGTCGTCATAGATGGCTCATGATGCGGGGTTGGCATTTAGATGTGGGGGCTACCTGTCGAACATGGGTTGGTTTTCAGCCCTGTGTCAGTTAGCATTGAGAGTTCCACGTCTTTTCCTTCGGTGACCATGACTGAAACACACATTCCACTTGTGTGTTAGCCTCGTCGGTTCCCGTAATCTCCGGTCTTGACGCGTCTACCCCGAGCACTACATTTCCCACGTCTTGCGCATTCGCGATGGCTTCTACACTTGCTGCGACCGTGCCTACCTACATTGCAGCCACTCATGCATGAACTTTCGCCTCATACCTATTTGCCGCCAATGCCACCAAATGACTACCCTTTTGTCGCTGTCGATGCCACACCGCACACACCTATTCACATATTATTTTCCACAAATCTACAAGTCTAGTACAATAGACCCCAACTGTTTAACAGGGCTGCGATGAAGCACTTTTTGTTGCATAGGTTTCAGACAGTGGCACACAGAGTTATGAGTTTTTGTGGACTTGGGGTTTTCGGGGCTACTTATTCAATGCACATCATAGGAGAGCATTAAAAATAGTGAAACGGCTTAAGCAGTAGTAGAGCTATTAAAAGGCAAGTAGACTTGCATGGATCTGTTCGCTGTCCCATTGGGATTAGCAGAGGGGAAGTCGTCTAAGCGGATGGTCGTAGCCTCCAGCACGTGTGAGTCGGCATACGCAAACTTGGTGGGCTTGAGAGAGTCATGCGCTGGACAGTGAAAACTGACGTCGTCATACGTGATGCGTGATACGACGTGATACGACGTCGTCATACGAATCCACCTATGGTTAGTTGGCTGCAGGCTTTGAATGGCAGGTGGGTTGCTTGAGACGTAGGCTTAATATCGAAAACCCAAATAAATTCCCAAATAAATTGCCAACCAGGAGGAGGTGATTGAGCAGGAGCTGATCACTAGAAAGTTCTCATAGGCATTCAGTGAAAGAAAAGGCTTCAATTGTTACAGGTACTGACACAGACAAACTAAACGTGATTCCACCGTCCCGCTATTCTTCAGATTGGTGAGCTGCGAAGCTCATGTGATTGGGCGTTTGCAGAGCCCAAACAGGCACCGCTGATTCAATAACCACTTCTGAGAGCCAATTGTAAAGCTGAAAGGGGCTATGCAGAGTCATTGCATGGTTTTGTCCAAGTTTCTCCACACCGCACAGTTAACACCCAACTTTGTTGGGTAGCCCATAATGATAGATGAGTACGTCATGACGGGTTGCATTTCACTTGGCTGGCTCGCGACCTGTGTTAGCATTATTCAATGCGTGAAAGCGAAAATTAATAGGGAAACTCGGTGGATCAATTGTGTTGTTAAGGGACGGCCATGGTATTGGGAGTTGAACCATAATAGACGAAAACAACTTGGAATTCGACTTTGCTTAAGATTTATGCTTACTGCATTGACGACCGTGGACCATTTCCGAAGGTCATTAACTTATCAGCGACCACTGGGTTTCCTTTCGCCTCGTCAGAAAAATCAGTCGCATCCTATTTCGTACAAAGTAAGCTGTGCCTAGATTTCATTGTTAGTCGATGCGTACTCGCTTCCATTTCCGTCCTGCCTGAAACTACCTAGCCCAAGACGTCAGTGTAAATGCGGGCCAAATGCTGCAGCGTGTAAGCGCCCAATGAGGTCCATTTATGTAGTTAAAATTTGAGACTAAGGAAAAGGAAGGAAACAGTTAGAAGCACTTTGCACCACCCAGATGTCCTCCCTGCCTTTTCCAATCGCTTACACACATGCCTACTCGATCCATTCTGATGCAAAGTGGGAGTGCTCTGACTTTGTCCACCTCAGCACGGAGATGTCTTTGGAAGCCAACTGAAGTGGAAGAAGAGAAAGCATGGGGATATTTGTGTTTTAAGTGAGGAGGCAGGAAGTTGAGTTAGGACACTCATGCAACTTACTTACACATTGCTTGATCAGCATGGCTGGTTCTTATTTGGCATACATACACTGCCTCTTCATGCATGCTTCCGTGTCCCTGTTCGTTGAATAGAGGCGGACTTAGGTGTTTGTGCTGTCATAGTGCCAGCACCGCACGTCGGTGGTAAAAATGAAGTGACCTTCAGTAACTATTTTCAATTCTCATCAATGGTCGAACGCCAGGAAGTGGGAATCCAGCCCAGTACGAAGACTTGCCAAAGGTGAGCAATGCTGGGCTCGATGATGGTGGCACTGTTCTTTAACCCATCATGTGCTCCAACAACTTTGACATCGCCGTCCACATTCGCGTCATTGGCTTCGGCGGGGGAACTAACAGGGGATAAGGATGAGGGCATTCGCCTGCATGGGTGGTTCAGAGGCACGGATGCAAAAGGAAACCCGCCTTTGGTGTATGGTTGGCCAAAAAGGCTTAACGTGGGCAGCTAATGAGCCTTGCAGCGATGCACAGCCAACGAACTGGCAGCCTCCGTGGGATTAAGTGAGTAAGATGTTTAAAAAATGTTGGAATCAAGCCCACCACTAATCGTACGCATTTGCCTTTGTGCAGTAAAACTTCTCTCATTTCCGTCTATTTCCGGTCGCTTACGAATCGCTACAGCAGCAGTTGTTACTCATTCTTATACACCATTCGATACCCCATGGTATAGGTTTGCACAATGCTTCCAAATCTTTGGAGCTTCTGCTTAAAAGGTCAAGGTGATGCAAGACGCAAGCATGAAAATTAAGTCGTGCTGACTAACTCATCTTCGCTCTAGAGGTGGCTGATTATGTTCCTCAAGGCGAACTGATTTGAAGCACTTGTTTTGGAACGGTGCATTCAATTTCATATGGTCCAATGTTCAACTATCTGCTCGGAAATTTCCAAAGCAGTGTTTTGATATTTTGATTTTGCTTATGCAGCAGGAACTGTTCCTTACAAGCTTCGGCCTAAATGGTTGTATTCTATGCGCAACAGCTATCCATTGAGTTGAGTGATCACTAAAAAAAGAAATTTGCCTAGTCTGTTTGCCATCGGACTCTTCCATCTGGTTCCCCTCTCCCAATCCAGTCCAATATTTCGCTAGCAGTTTACTTTGTCTGGACTTTGCTAATGTGAGAAAGAAGATCAGTCGACGTGATCCTGCTAAATTTGCGGCCTGGAACGTCGCACTGCATCACGCATGTTACTGTGCATTTGTAAGTAGCGCCAGCGAGACATTCCTTAATCAGTGGATGGAAAATCAGCTTGCACAATTCCCACACTCAAATTGGAGCTTAGAATGGTGTCATTCTCGGTGGTTCTCCACTGCCTGCAAATGCGATCTGTGCAGATTCAACAGGACACTTGGAATGGATGGATCATGGCTCCATTGTCTCTGCTCTAGCAGCAAGCAACTCAAAATCCACCTCTACTTTTTCATGCTGCTTCAGACCAAGCCACCACCAAACCATGTTTAGTGATAAAAAACATCGTTCCCAAGGCTACGGCATAATTCAGATCAATAAAAACAAAGCAGCGTCTAGATTGTGTCTATAGTCCAGGCTGCTGCAGGACGGTTTCGTGGGCGGAAACTTGCGTTGTCATGCATGGGATTTTACGACTCCACTTCAATGGCGCAGACGTTAGAAGAGAGCCATTGGCGAAGCCGAGTTTGCCCGCATAGTCGATGAGGAAGTCCATTCTGCTCTGCTCTCCTATCTTCCCATTATCAAGAATTGCAATCTCAACAGTGTGCCTGGGCTGCAAGGTCCTCAATGTGAATGCAGTGTTTGCAGGGAGAGGCTTGAATGTCAGTGCTAAATGGCCATGCATACATCTACGGTGTCAACGACGCCAAGGTGTTTGCACAGCAATTCAAGTGATTCCTTCTAGACATTAATGAACTTATCATTGTGTGGTTTAACTCGATTTTCAGCAGCAGGGTTTCAATCCTATACCTTAATAAGCCTTTTGACTTCAACAAGATTTTGCACAGTGAGAGTAATCTTACAGCACATCTGGATATTAGTGTATCAGGTCACTGTAAAATTCAATACCTCTGCATCCCGTTTCCAGATTTGACTCAACTAGATGGCTTTGCCTTTAAGTGCATTCTTTATCGCGTTAAAGTTTGACAGGTGGCATCGTTGGTTCGTGGACGCCCGTCCCTCACCGCAAATTAGGCTGTGAGATTAAAGCCGTAGTATGTCGAGAAGATCTCCGAGGACAGCAACATTTCGTTTGTCAGAGTATGGTTGATTCACTCATTAAAATGATGTAGAACCACGTTCGATGCGCAATTATTGCATCATTAGTCTGCCAAACGAACTATAACACTCTACGATGTGAGCGTTGCAGCATTGCATGTTTGAAACCTAAATGAGCTATAACCGGGAGTTATAGTGACAGCGAACTGCCAAAATGACTTGGAATCGCTTTCTGTGGCTTGCCGTCACGTAGTTGGACGTTCATTGCCGCCTTTGGACTCAGATAACCACCTACGCTAGCCTACGCAGCGCGAAAGCTGCTTCCCTCGTAACCAAGTGTCCAAAAGTAATTGGATTCGCTAGACAGTTTGCTCTACGTCAGAATCTTCCTTTTAACTGATGTTGTACTCCGCTAAAGAACAAATGGTTGCGCAGCATGACCTCTACAATGTAACCATTTCTGTCCGTCGGTGCACTCCGTGTCACTTTCCTTCCGCACTGACAATCATTTTTGTCCCAGGATGCACTATTTCACCACTTTGTCTTTGGTGAATTGGTTGCCGCAATGCAAGCGAATTCTTAGGTAAATATTCGATGGTGGAATGTGCGAAGGTAAGCAAACTAACGACGTGGCCCAATTGCAACTAATTTGTTCTAGTAGTAGTAGTAGTAGTAGTAGTAGTAGTAGTAGTAGTAGTAGTAGTAGTAGTAGTAGTAGTTTTCTAGTAGTTATGTTTGGCAAAACTGAAGAGACTTCTCATGCCAATCAAGACATTCACATTTCTGCCCACGTGCTCCCCAAACAGGAGGTAGCGAAGAGCTGCCATTACACAACAATGTTTAGAGTATGCTCAGTACAGCCGATGGGGTTATTCGACGCTGCCTGTGGTTCTGCCATTTGTGGCTTTCACCACGGAGCCAATGTGCGTCGCAAGCGCCTAATAACCCTACAGTAATTATGCGAAGCTGACTTTCACAATGTGCTGGAAGTCTGCTTAAAATACACCGCGTTTGCGCTGCAATGCAGTTACGAATTGAAGACAGAGAAGAGAACATTGCGTACAAGAGTGGAATGCATTTCGATGTGTTGGTTGCAGGGCAGGGAGTATATTGCGCCAGTCAGAAGAGTATACCTCTTCACGAGAGGACATGTCGATCGAGACGAAGGGACTTGCATCACTTGCATCATTTTCACCAATTTACTAGCCCATTCATCCGAGGCAGTTCTTCTTGAAGCCGTGCTACCGTACGGTGCCCGCAATGAATGCCATTTCCATTTGCTCCTTTCCTCTTACATTTTACGCCGTCCTTGCATCTGATGCATGTAAGACCTTGTAATACTTTGCATGCTGCATTTAGGTTTGCTCCAAGCCGAAGGCAGCGTCAGTCAAATTGCGAATTATGCTACCTACTTGTGAGACCACATCGCATGATGTTGCACACGCCTCTGATCCCTTGTGCGAAGAGGTGAGTTGAGCTAAATGAGGAGTCAACGCTATTCTTCACCACAGGACTAAGAGGAATAATCCGCTTCTCGAGCACCACGTAAGTGCTCTGCAAGAAGGCAGCAGATTAAGTTGCGGATCTGAAAACCTGTCCTTGAGTAACAGCATGACGAAATCTCACACCGTTTTTGAAGAGGATGAATCTGTACCACAACAGCAAATTCACTTGGCGGTGAGTAGATTACGTTTTCTTCCATCCATGTATCGCATCTGATTCACTGGTTCTGCCACCAACGGTTGCAGTGAAGGTGTCAATATTCTATACGAGTGGCAGGTTCTCGACTCACCAGTAACGAATGCAAGTAGTTCTGATGGGCAGTACTCTAAATGCTTCATCATACCTCTCCTGCACCTGAAATTCGCAGTCATTTGCATTTTGGCCAATTTATGTGGAAGAACGGCCATCATGACGACAGGTTACCAGCCACATGTAACAATTTGGTAAAAGAAGGGGCAATTTTTTTAAAGGGTTACTGCAGGCAAGGGCTTTACTCGCTTCGCATAGTCATCAGCAGCCACAATTATAGCGGGCGAGAATGTGTGGCGGAAGTGGACCTACGGGGTGCAAAATTTAATCAAAATGAGCGCAGAGAACGTATGCACAAAGCAAACTGCATGACCGCGCATTTTCCGGCCAGAGCTTTTCTTACAATTTCTCATTGAGTTCAGCAGCTTTCACCATTCCATACAGATTGAAGAGTTTCGCACAACACGCAGCAATGCTCAAAGCCATAGACCGGTAAAGTGGATGCGCTTTGATGTAATTGCTCATGATATGCGACCAATTGTAGAGTAGTTGAAGAGAATTTTGACTCCACCGATAACCTTCTCACGCATGCTGCTGATGCTGCTGAAATTGTGACGACTTTTTCTGTTGTCGGTGGAACATTTACTAATGGACGACAAGTGTTAGCTCTTATTCAACTGAGCGAATCGCACTGAGGTGCACTTCAATCCAACTACACTGTGCCATGCCTACACCGATGCATTCGGGTCCACAGATCACCCATTGCCTGGCTTTGACCACGTCTAAATGCCTGTCAGCATTGTAGACCGTCGGACGTAAATAATGCGTCTTTCGTTGCATCGTTTGCCTTCCTGTTTGCTAACTTCTGTTTCATGTAATTTTGTGAATGTACTTAAATCACCACCTTTCGAAGAAAGATTCAGTCACTCGCATTGCACCTGCTGTTGCTATAGCCGTTGCGCACCTACCGAAAACTGCTGAGCACTGCTTGGATAACTTAGTTGGTCGAAAGACCTTCTTGATTGGCCTTGCGCAGTAATGCTTATAAATGTCGAGTGATTTTCTTTCACCTGGGCAAGACAGAGTGCGAATGCTTTTTCAGATTTGGTGTTCTGATGTCTCGATTGGGCTTAGCCAACTCCTCATCTCTTGTTACCGTTACCACTTCCTTGCACTTCGGCCATTCCAGACTTTTCCAACTAGTGGAGTCAAATGTTTGGGGTGACCGATGCTACCGCGCTGCACAGATTAGAGGGTCCTAGGGAAGTTGTGGCAGGCGGGCGGGTATGATTGCATTATTTTCGATTTCGACTATCCGCATGCTACTCATACTGTGGCACGGTCGCTATTGCTAGAATTTGGTGGCATGTTGAGAAAAGTGGTGTAGAAGCCTGGAATGCAAGAGGTGGAGCAGATCATTAGCACTTTGCCAAAGTCGTTTGATGGAACGAGCATCACATCGATCCTCACAGGAAGGCAATGTTGCTACGAGTCGCGGATTAATGCTAAAGTGAATTTTGAAGTCAATTGTGTGTCATTGCTTTAGCTCGCCATTTTGGGCCTGACGAGGCGCATCATTTAGCGGCTAATCGAGCCACCTAATGACCTGAATGACAAATAAATCGTGTAGAGATTTAGCCTTTGAAGCGAAGGAGAACTTGAGACGGCAACTTGTGAGAGCTGAGCGAATTTTCGAATCTGTTTGCGCAATTACTACTCAATTGTCTCACTTTGAATGTAGCAGGATTTTCTACAGTGCCAACCAATTTGGCTGTAAATTTTTCCCTCGAAGACTGCCACAAGATGGCGCTCATTTTTTCATTTCAGTTGTGCCGCCTGACTTTGTTGCAATAACTCAATTCAGTTTTACAAGACCACCCTTTTTAGCCTTGTTGGAAGTGTAGCTTCATTTAATTGAAACCACCTAGTAGTCTCGGCCTTAGTTAGCAATGCTGAAGGCGTCCATAATTATGCGGCGCCTCTCACCTGAATTCACTCAATCAGTTTTCCTGCCAGTAGCTAAATCTTGGACTTTATCATGTGTCCTGCACTGCACCAACCACTACTAATTAGTCAATGGCGCATGTGGGCAGACCGTGAGTGCGATAGTGACCGCTGTGAGGCCGAGGTCAAATTAATGCAACGGTGGCAGGAGAACGCTTAACACGCTCTCCAGCACTCTTCATCAATTGGCCTTTCGTTTCATGCGAATGTGCTCTATGCCCGACTTAGTGATATCCATGGATGAATAAGATCGAGCTTAACAGAAAATTACACCGTGTTTTGGTGCGGGACCCACTCAGTGCATTCAAGTGATTTATCATCGCGATGTTGTCGACGATTCTGCCTTAATGATGACATGGTTCATTTGATTGATCATGTGAATGTAGGACTGGTAAGAGCAGTGGCGAACGAATAAGAAATCAACAGTGGCGGAAAATTGGAGCCCGTTAGAATCCATACAAGGAACAATTCATCGTGGTAAAGCCACTTCTGTCATCTTTAGAAGCACTGATAAGTGCCACGCGTTGAGTGCGCAACCAGTTGGCACTGCCTGATCTCCTTAGACTTTGTACAGCTTTTCCAAATCAGAAATAGCTTCTCTGTGGTGAAGCGTTTCCCTAGTGTCACTTCAGCAATTGATTTCTTGCTGACCAGCAACTCTGCTCGCTGCTAATGACCGACATTGCTCGGGTCCTGGACATCAGCCCTCGTCAGACCGTCTGCCTAGAGAGTTTGCCAAGAAGACTGAGGCCATTGGAACACAACTACACACACAAATGCCGCATGTGAAGGCCTCAACACTGACGTGTAAGCCTTGTGAGATGTAGTGGAAGTGTCGTATTTATTGGATGAGCCCTGCCAAGGGACACATCCTGCCTTCACACTGCTCATGCGCACCTGTGCCTGCGAGCACGACGCCACACAACCTTTAACTAGTCTTCTTTGGGCACATTGCTTAAGACGGCTGTTAACGGCGGCACCGCATTGAAACACAAACCTTTTGAAATGACAACATTGTAAAGTACATTGCATAAATTGCAAGGCGTGGCATCAATTTGATGTTACGACAGCGTTTTTGTGGTGCAACGCACGAGGAAAGGATGCGTCAATCTGAGTCAGTCTCCCATGCACGCTTCACGATGGCTAAACTAATTGCTGTGATTTTACAAATTTGGGTAGGTTGACAAGTGGGCGGTAGATTGGTGGATGGATAAGTGTGGATGTGGATGAGGTGGCAGGCAGTTCCTTTACCAAATGAATCTGCTCGTGCTGCTCTGCATCGTTTCAGCTATTACTTCTGCCTCTTATAACCAAAGGATTGGGGTAACAACGAATAAAATTGACGGTGAGTGCGTCGGGAGCAAAGGAACTTTTGAAAGGGAGGGAGGCACAATCTTGACCATCAGCGGTCAAGTCTTGGTTGATTGGAGCGAACGAAGGAATGCGAAGCGAAACATGGAGGACAAGCTGGAGGATCCCGAATATTTCAAGTCTTCCTTGTGGGCTGGCTTGAGAAGGCTTGACTGGCGTAGTGGGACCACATGCCTTAACCGGCACAAGGTGGCAAAATGTCACTGCTACATCACATGATTTGGATGCGAGAAATCAGCACACAGCGTAACTTGAATATGTTGCAGATTTGGGTGGAGGAGACGTCAATCAGCAATAAGCTAGTAGAAAATGCTGCTCAGCAAAAATGTTGGACGATGTGTAGACTTGTTTTGGCTCAAAGAAAAAAGGAAACGCTTACGATCCAGGTCTTGTATCTTGCGCCACTGGCAAGTCCGTTACTGCTGCCAGGGTGTTAAGTGAAAATCCCGAAATGTGCTTAAAACCATGATGTGACTGATTACAGCTTGAGGAGTAAAGGGTGGTCCAAAGCACTCATTCCTCAATACTTTGCTCTCTTTCTTGGCTAATATTAGTGTTCCTTCATCCGCCCCACTAAACTCCGCAACATGGCCGCATCGTTGGATTAAGCGCTAAGCAGAGCATTTAGTAAATCAACAGGCATTTGACTGGTTCACCTACAATTAGCGGACGCGACGGCTGAGAGGCATTCAACTCTGCTCCGTCTGTATTTATGCCTTGACTAATCGTCTGATTTATGAGGAGATGCTTAGCGAAGCGCAAGCCACGCGAAATGGGGCCTTAACACGTGATAGTCGAAAGCAGGGTAAGAAATGGGCTGTGGCGAGGAGCGTTGACCTCACTTTGGATGAAGATGTTGATGCAGAATCGGCACCACTTTATTTGGGTCGACAATCTGACCAGGCCAAGTAGATGGATTAACAGCTGAAGGAGGGTTTGCCGTTCTCCGGCCTACTGCAAATTTGGTCAGTTGATGCACTCGATAACTAACTGGTGAGCCATTGATGCAGGTTTGCTACTCATTACGCTGATGCATGAGCTGAAAACCAAAAAAGGAAGAAGAATGGCCATGGGATCCAGGATAGGTGATGGGGTAGTTGAGGCAGTTGTAGCAGTGGGCCGCTTTCAAACAGCAGGTTATAAGGCAACTGCAGTGATCATGGTGACAGTGGTGGTTGGAAGGGTTTGGGAGTTAAATGACACGTAAATAAGTTTGCATTAATCAGTAGGGAGGTAGGAGAAAGACAAGAGAGAAAAATATGGCGGTAGGAGGGGAGGATGAATGGCAAATAGTGAATTGCCGTATGCCACATAGTGCATGCCAGTGATGGGTAAGTTGAGATACAAAATGTGTGATGTGGATGTCGGTGAAGTGATGGTTTGTTAACGTTGTAATGTCGTTGATTTCTTAAACTCAAATAGGGATAACGAATGGAATGTTTTTATTCCTTGAAAGCTGCGTGATGCATTGCGTTAGCACACAGAACCAGATGATTCTGCATCACAAAATTTATTGGGGTAAAACTGTCACTAGTTATAGGAAAATGCACCAACTCTATTTTATCTTTCCCAAACGTCACTTCTGCAAATCCAAAACCGGATTTCAACAGCTGAAGCGTGAGTAGAGGTGACATGAGTGGTCGTTTGTCACTGCTAAATCCCATGCTGCACTTCTACGTAAAAGCATGTGAGGTGTATTTCCTAGTTGGGAGGGTTAGGCTTCCATGTAGTTATTCCTTTGATGCGGCCTTCAGCAGCTGGAAATGGACATCGCTTAGATGGCATTACCACTTCACGCCTGTGCAAACATGTGAACGTCCTCGTCGAAGGCAAACTGCCCTCCTCAAATAAGAGCGATTACTCAATTGACAAAGAGTTTGGCAATTTGGGAAGGCATCAAATTGCTGCGGCACAAGCCACGACACAGCAGCAAAGGAACTGAAACTCACTCCTACCTGAACGGGTATGAAGCAGAAGCAAAGATCGTGCGAAGCTGTGGCAGTCTTGAGCAGCTCCATCCAGCTCACCTGAAAAGAGCTCCATAAAAGAAACATTTCTGTCAACTCGAAACATCAAACCATCTGCCAAACCAAGAAGAGCTAAATTCCAGCGGTATTTTCCTTTGTCAGCAACTTGCATCAATCCAGCTAAAGCGATGACGGCCGCAATTAATAGGGCAGTCTCAACACTACCAGCTGCTACTTTAAAAGAAAACCATGCCCGATCGGGGTGGCAAATAGATAAGTAAAGCGATAGTGCACCATGCCTCCTCAACTGCAACTTTCACCGCGGTCGAATGGCAGGTTTGGCAGTTTCATGCACTGCCGCTTAGTGTGCAGTGTCCCATTTGATGGACGCACTTATTCAGTTCTCGCACAGGTAACACAAAACCTTGCTGACAGAGGAGACAAAGCGTCTCCATCTGTAGTGAAGCTCTCATCAATTTTATGCTCCACATTGTCACTTTTGCCTCTCTGTGGGGTTTGCTCATCGACAGTAGTCCGCCATGATGGGTCCCCTTGGGACGTTGCTGCACTCCGCCCCTCTACCACGGGTTATCCACTTTAATCTAAAATGGGAATGGAAGCAGGGGAGGCATGGTAGGGAAGAAGTGACTAAATGTGGTAAGGTATAGTAGTGGATAAGTAAATGAGTGGAAAAATGCAAGGCATTTGTGCAGTTTAAATCAAATGTGACCATAAATGGCCACCAAAGTGACAACAAGTGCTGATTCCCTTTGTTTAGGATACAATAATTGATTCGCTTGACTGGAATGACTAGAATGATGTAGGGGTTGGAACGCATCCACATATCCTTAAGCAGCCCTACTATCAAGGATATATTGAAATGCCTTACCATCAATCGTGTGCCAAATGCTTAATGGCGAGGCTAAACTAATGGCTAAAGTAATTGCTGTGGTAGCACGGGCTATCACGTTCATTTTTACTCCCCAAACAATGCTACATGTGGCAATGGCAAAATATGCGGCGAGTTATTAGGTCGAATTGCTCTAGTCGACGGAAGTTGGCAGATCAGGTAGATCAGCGCCTTAAAGTACTCTGATTACATAAAATCAGTTCTGATAGACGTCACTGCATTCGTTCATCTCAGCCTGTCCTGGTAAGCACGGTTTATTTGTTTAATCAACCCAGACTCACCGAAACCCAGCTTATGCCATTCTGCACTGCTCACGCCATCCATCACCACTAAATACAAAAGCGGTGCGCCAAACAAGGGCTTACATTTAATAATCTAGTATCAGCATAATATTGCTGTTGCGCTTTTACTGCCACCTCATGGTTCTTCCAACAGCACTGATCCAGAGGGGAGCAGAGGAAGCTCTGAGCGACTTTGAGCCCCATCACAGGGCGACGCCACAGAGCACAGCAGCGGCACAGCCTGGTCCCATCTCCGTACAACAACAATTCAACCCGCAGAATTGTGAGGCAGCTTCCCTCATTCTACCAGACGGTTTAATGCCCTGAGATAAGTGAGTCATTTGTCTCTTCACCAAAGGACACTAAAACATCCATGCCATGGGTGATGATGCCTCATCCGATACGTAACAGTGGACCACTTCATCGCACACGCCTAGTTCACGTCGACCAACAGGAAGTGTCATCATGACCTGCGCAGACCAGTTCTATCCTTACGTTCTTTCGCTTACAAAGAAACACGATTAACACAGTAACATTTTCATACATACTAGTGATGCAGAATTAACAGAAACAAGCAGCACCATTACAACAGCAAGACAGCTTCGAGAGGGAGATGTAGACATTGAAACTGGTGGGGACTTCGGCGCTACAAGTTTTTGTGATGTTCTGCATTAAAATGCCGACAGAAGACACAGTAAACCTTTCAAGTGTCCTCTTCTTTCTTAACACTTAGTTGTTGTTAAAGACACATCGGTAATGGATCACGGCACTTACATTCTTAGTGACAGCAGCACCGGGGAAACAACTATTCTTCAGTTAAAATGAACGCTTTCATTTATTAGCAATGATATGTCATGAGCCATTTTAAGCCTTAAGGACCTTCAGAATAAGGTACAAAATGCAATCGTATGTTAATGGTTGAATGAACCCACAGTCTTTGTAAAGAATGGGCACCACTGCTTTCGGCATGCCACTCTAAGGCCAAAGCATGACATAAGCTAAGAAGCTGATGTAGAACAGCACAATGTTTTCTTTTTCACCAGGCTGCATTCATTAAGCAAATACTAGAACTCGATAAGAAAATACATAAAGGGAGAAAATTTATCTCTTCCAGATGATGTTAATGAAGTGGTGTGCTTACTTTGCCCCAACTGTAAATCAATCCGTACGCTAATTTTGGCACAAGAGCTGCTACCTAAAATGCTTCTGCAGCAATTACACTCATTGCTTTACACCATGGGAGCACCTACACCTCGTTGGCAAATTTTGCCCGAAGAGGTCACCTAATTCGTCGTCATTGAGGAGAAGTTCAGAATTAACTAGAAACGCCTAACTTTCAGGTCTGCGATAGGATAAGCGAGCGAAAGTTATGACGCATTTGTCACCACAACTTGCTTACTGAGCGATGTCAAGCTCGAGCACCCATCAAAGTTTGCCCAAATTTGCTTGCATGCAAAAGTAGGAGTGACGACGCAACGAATTTGGCCACCACATGTGCAACTGAACTCTCAGTTTGATGTCCCCTACAGCGCAGATACAAACAGGCCGCAATCCGACACACGCCGTGCCAACTGATGCAGCTAAAATTGAACATCTATTGTGGCAAGTTGCCCCTGAGTTGCGGAGTGGTAGAGGTTATTCGTGAAGGCGCTGCTACTCCATACGGTAAATCACTCTCGAGTTAGTTACAGTGCTTATTCTGCTGCGATGCATACGAGTTGTATTCCCTCACAAAGGAGTCAAAGCGATTGGCTACCAGGGAAGGCCTTTCAGCGTCCTACCTGCGCTATGGACGCCTCTGTTTCTGCTGACACAAGATTCAAGTGGTTGAATTACAGTTAGACGACTTTTTGCTATTTCTGCTTCAAACATCAGCTGCATCCACGTTTGGGTGGTTGGAGGAAGCACGGGTTGCAGAGGTTTAGGATTCATCGTATCGACTTCCTGACTTTTGCTGCCGTTCTCTGCAGCGGCCTTTTGTGAGCAGGGGAAAGCCAATGATAAGCGGACTGCTGCCTAGTGTCAAGTCCATTTGCCCTCTGGTACCAGTTCTTGTCTTCTCTGGCGCAGCTTACAATCTCCTCATGTACCCGGGGTGCCTCCGAAATGTCATCAGAAAAGGCACGAGTTCCTCTTGCATCCCTCCCTCGTCGTTTTCTCGCTGGCCTTCTGGTTCGCATACCTGCCTGCGTCATTCCGAGGGACATTAATTTTGCCCGAGCTTCGATTGGTTGGCGATCTCAAGCATGTCGCTCGCCTTTTACCGCTTTCATGCGTGCGTATGTGCATACTCGAGTGAAGACATTGGGATACGGTTGCTCGCAAAAAGGGCCTTCTGCAGTCTGGTTATTAAAACGGGAATATTTAAAGAATTGTGGACAAAAATTAGTTCTCAGCATCAACCTGTGCGCCTAGAATGAAATTTGCAAAATCGGTAAGGCGCAGGTACTGCGATTGTAAGCGCTGCATGGGGTTGCGTTAATGCTGGACGTTCGAGAGACGATTGGGGTTACTTGCTCGTGAGTCAACGCGTGCTCTCCCTACAATAGCAAATATTTTATGCATTGTAATTACTCTGATGATGTGTATAGATGACGCTTACACCATTACCGTGCAGATATCAAAGGGTAGGTCATGATGGCCACAAAGAGTGAAAGAGAGCTTCACTGTCTGGATACCTGCTCTACGCATCAGTTCAGAGGGCATAACAAACAGCTCAGTTAGGAGGGGCTGAGCAAAAAACAGGGAAATCAGTGTTGCAGAGCGAATTTGGTGCTCAACTTAACAACAGAACTTGTGCGGAAATTCTGCCATGTCGTGCACGACTTTGAACGCCTGTTAGTCGGTCTGACCGCCATAATGTAAATATTCTCCCCTTTTTATCGCATCAGCTACTCTACATTGCATAATCCTAGCGAAGATTCACCTCACGTTTAGCTTCTCGTTATCGCATAACGACACCTTCCAAACAATGACGCCGGCGTTTTAAAAGAGCGGGTACTTTATTTGGGGGGATAAGTTGGGCGACATTGCGCAGATGGAAAATGCCTCGTCATGCAGTTTGCTTTGTGCATACACTCTCTTCTTTCATTCTAAATATATTTTGCATCCAGTTAGTCCAACTGCGCTACACATTCTCGTCCACTAGAATGGTGGCAGCTGATGACCATGCGAAGCAAGTAGGGCCCTTGCCTGCGGTAACACTTTAGTGGATCCCGAGGCACAAATAATTGTCAGTACGGAAGGAAAATGGTGCGGAGTACACCAATGGACAGAAAATGGTTGCATTGCAGAGATCATGCTACGCAACCTTTCGATCTTGGGCAGAGTACAGCATCAGTTAAGAAGGGTATTTTGACTTACAGCAAACTGTCTAGCAAATTCAACAACTTCTAGACACTTAGTTACGAGGCGAAGTAGTTTTTCGCGCTGTGTAGGATAGTGTAGGAGGTGATCAGAGACCAAAGCCAGCAATGAAGGTCAAGCTACGTAATGTCAAGCCACAGAAAGGGATGCGAAGTCATTTTGGGAGTTAGCTGCCACTACAACTCCTGGCTAAAGCTAATTCAGGTTCCAAGCATCAAACGCTACAACGGTGACAGCGTGGAGAGTGCCATGATTCGTCACATAGTCTAATGGTGCAATGATTGAGCACCAAACATGGTTCGACATCATGTTATGTGCAAAACTGCCGTCGCAGGCCCACGCATGGAGCATGCTGTGCCAGGACCATAAGGCTAATAGCCTGGAGAGGGTGCCAGGTCATTTTAGGGGTTGAGTGAACTAACCATTCTATGACAAACAAAGTGCTGCTGTCCTCAGCGATCCCCTCGACAAACTTCGGCTTTGATTTCACAACCTAGTTTGTGGTGAAGGACGGCGTCCACGAATCAACGGTGCCACTTATCCAATTTTAATGGGATAAAGGATGGCAGTAAAGGCAAAGCCACCTGGTCTTCTTCATGCATCCACACTAGATGGAGTTGCACCAGAGGCATTAAATTTTGCAGCGACTAGATAAATCACATCTAGGTGTGCTATAGAATTACTCTCATTCTACAAAGTCATGTTGAAGTCAAAGGGGTTATGAAATTATGGGATTGAAGCCCTGCTGCCGAAAAACAAGCACTGTACAAGTCAATTGTTGAATCAACTACCAGCACTCATCATCTCAGCGGATCCTGTCAGTTTTGAAGTTGGCCCAAAGGGCTGGGACGAAATATCCTTTAATCGTTGGACCAGCGATTCGAAACACGCTTCATGCAAACATAAATGCTCTCCTCCACAGCTCCTCGGTTCACTGGTAGCCTCTTCTGCATGCGCCCCTTTTTATCCGTTTTCTGCGCAAAAGGCTTCTGCAAACCTGGATGCATTTTTCACAACGAGGTGCGACTTTGCATCTGCGAGGAAGTGTTCCAACTCCTTCAACTGCGTCTAAGTTGAACCCCCATGTTCGATTAACTCTCGCGTCTCAACAGTGAAGATTAATTTAAAATCGTCGCCCACCCTCATGCGAGCGTTTCAATGCGCCCATCAGCAATCGTTTGATGGAGGTGGAAGTGGGTTGAGCACTTTCGGCTTCTACGCAATAGCTTAAATACAGACGCATGTGGTTGTAATGATTCGCCAAGTAAGGCATGTCAGGTTGCTCCCTCCCATGATGGCACTAGCCCATCCACTCATCGGCTAATTAATAACCACATTTTGCAAGTTGAACAACACAATGATAAGATCATAGATGTCTGGCGGGAATTATTTGAAATGCTGTGCAAACACCTTGGCGCTGTTGACACCGCAAGTGTCTGCATGCCCATTCGGCACTGACATTAAAGCCTCTCCTTACAAACACCGCATTCGCATTGAGCGCCTTGCCGCCCAGACACACTGTTGAGATTGCAATTCTTGATAATAGGAAGATAAGAGAGCAGAGCAGAATGGCCTTCTTCATCGACTATGCGAGAAAGCTCGAATTCGCCAATGGCTCTAATCAAATGTCTGTGCCATTGAAGTGGTGCCTGAAAAGCCTGATGCAAGGCAACGCGAGTTTACACCCACATGCTTTAGACGCTGTGTTGCTTTCATTTATCTGTATTCTGCTGCTGACTTTGAAACGATGTTTTTCACCACTTCACGTGGTCCGAGGCAACACGGAAAATTTGAAGTGGAGTTGAGTTGCTTGCCACTAGAGCAGGGGCAATGCAGCACTGATCTATCTCCTTCAAGTGTTGTTGAGTCTGCGTAGACCGTGTTCGCAGGCAGTGGAGAAGCACCGAGAATGACACCATTTTGGGGCTCTAATTTAGGCCTGGGTGATGTGCAAGCTGTTGCTTACTAGGGTTAAAGGCCATGTAGGTTAGCATTTTTACCATTCGTAAAATCATCACTCATCGCAGAGGTCTTAGCCTGCCTTAATTGGCAAGATCACGTGCAGAACCAGTCTCCGATCCCGCTTACATTGGTAATGGTTGTCGGTTTCGCTTTTTATTTGTGCTTCTGTGGAAGATCATGCCTTGCAATGGACCACTTTTGCTTATCGGCTGCTCAGAGTGCTTGTGCTAGCCTTTGCGTAAAGTGGAGCACAACAGCCTCCCACTTTGTAGCTTTATGCCACGAGCAATTTGAGGGAAAGGCTCCAATTCAGAAGGTGACGACTGAGTAACCTTCCCTACACCGTCAGAATCACAACCACAGCATTTGCGCAGTAAGCACATATTTAACTCAAAGCTCCAGCGGTGAGTAATGCTGTGCAGGGCATGAAATGACCGAAGTACCCAGTTATCCCCTAGCCGAAGGCTTCCTCAATTCACGGGCACTATAAATGAGGAGGAGGTAAATATGCTAGCAACAAAATCGTGTCCCACTGACATGAGTGTCCCAACTCAACTTCCTGACTCCTCAATTAAAACACAAATATCCTCATGCTTTCTCTTCTTCCACTTCAATTGGCTTCCAAAGACATCTCCGTGCTGAGGTGGACAAAGTCAGAGCACTCCCACTTTGCATCAGAATGGATCGAGTAGGCATGTGTGTAAGCGATTGGAAAAGGCAGGGAGGACATCTGGGTGGTGCAAAGTGCTTCTAACTGTTTCCTTCCTTTTCCTTAGTCTCAAATTTTAACTACATAAATGGACCTCATTGGGCGCTTACACGCTGCAGCATTTGGCCCGCATTCACACTGACGTCTTGGGCTAGGTAGTTTCAGGCAGGACGGAAATGGAAGCGAGTACGCATCGACTAACAATGAAATCTAGGCACAGCTTACTTTGTACGAAATAGGATGCGACTGATTTTTCTGACGAGGCGAAAGGAAACCCAGTGGTCGCTGATAAGTTAATGACCTTCGGAAATGGTCCACGGTCGTCAATGCAGTAAGCATAAATCTTAAGCAAAGTCGAATTCCAAGTTGTTTTCGTCTATTATGGTTCAACTCCCAATACCATGGCCGTCCCTTAACAACACAATTGATCCACCGAGTTTCCCTATTAATTTTCGCTTTCACGCATTGAATAATGCTAACACAGGTCGCGAGCCAGCCAAGTGAAATGCAACCCGTCATGACGTACTCATCTATCATTATGGGCTACCCAACAAAGTTGGGTGTTAACTGTGCGGTGTGGAGAAACTTGGACAAAACCATGCAATGACTCTGCATAGCCCCTTTCAGCTTTACAATTGGCTCTCAGAAGTGGTTATTGAATCAGCGGTGCCTGTTTGGGCTCTGCAAACGCCCAATCACATGAGCTTCGCAGCTCACCAATCTGAAGAATAGCGGGACGGTGGAATCACGTTTAGTTTGTCTGTGTCAGTACCTGTAACAATTGAAGCCTTTTCTTTCACTGAATGCCTATGAGAACTTTCTAGTGATCAGCTCCTGCTCAATCACCTCCTCCTGGTTGGCAATTTATTTGGGAATTTATTTGGGTTTTCGATATTAAGCCTACGTCTCAAGCAACCCACCTGCCATTCAAAGCCTGCAGCCAACTAACCATAGGTGGATTCGTATGACGACGTCGTATCACGTCGTATCACGCATCACGTATGACGACGTCAGTTTTCACTGTCCAGCGCATGACTCTCTCAAGCCCACCAAGTTTGCGTATGCCGACTCACACGTGCTGGAGGCTACGACCATCCGCTTAGACGACTTCCCCTCTGCTAATCCCAATGGGACAGCGAACAGATCCATCCAAGTCTACTTGCTTTTTAATAGCTCTACTATTTTTAATGCTCTCCCATGATGTGCATTGAGTAAGTAGCCTCGAAAACCCCGAGTCTTTGGGAACTCATAACTGCGTGTGTCACTGTCTGGAACCAATGCAACAAAACAGTGCATCGGCACAGTCCTATATAACAGTTGAGGTCTTTTGTACTAGACTTGTAGATTTGTGGAAAATAATATGTGAAGAGGTGTGTGCGGTGTAGCATTGACAGCGACGAAAGGGTCATATGATGGCATTGGCGGCAAATAGGTATGTCACCTTGTGTCTGTTGAGGCATGCGGTCCCACTACGCCAGTCTGGCCTTCTCAAGCCAGCCCACAAGGAAGACTTGAAACATTCGGGGGCCCTCCAGCTTGTCCTCCATGTTTCGCTTCGCATTCCTTCGTTCGCTCCAATCAACCAAGACTTGACCGCTGATGGTCAAGATTGTGCCTCCCTCCCTTTCAAAAGTTCCTTTGCTCCCGACGCACTCACCGTCAATTTTATTCGTTGTTACCCCAATCCTTTGGTTATAAGAGGCAGAAGTAATAGCTGAAACGATGCAGAGCAGCACGAGCAGATTCATTTGGTAAAGGAACTGCCTGCCACCTCATCCACATCCACACTTATCCATCCACCAATCTACCGCCCACTTGTCAACCTACCCAAATTTGTAAAATCACAGCAATTAGTTTAGCCATCGTGAAGCGTGCATGGGAGACTGACTCAGATTGACGCATCCTTTCCTCGTGCGTTGCACCACAAAAACGCTGTCGTAACATCAAATTGATGCCACGCCTTGCAATTTATGCAATGTACTTTACAATGTTGTCATTTCAAAAGGTTTGTGTTTCAATGCGGTGCCGCCGTTAACAGCCGTCTTAAGCAATGTGCCCAAAGAAGACTAGTTAAAGGTTGTGTGGCGTCGTGCTCGCAGGCACAGGTGCGCATGAGCAGTGTGAAGGCAGGATGTGTCCCTTGGCAGGGCTCATCCAATAAATACGACACTTCCACTACATCTCACAAGGCTTACACGTCAGTGTTGAGGCCTTCACATGCGGCATTTGTGTGTGTAGTTGTGTTCCAATGGCCTCAGTCTTCTTGGCAAACTCTCTAGGCAGACGGTCTGACGAGGGCTGATGTCCAGGACCCGAGCAATGTCGGTCATTAGCAGCGAGCAGAGTTGCTGGTCAGCAAGAAATCAATTGCTGAAGTGACACTAGGGAAACGCTTCACCACAGAGAAGCTATTTCTGATTTGGAAAAGCTGTACAAAGTCTAAGGAGATCAGGCAGTGCCAACTGGTTGCGCACTCAACGCGTGGCACTTATCAGTGCTTCTAAAGATGACAGAAGTGGCTTTACCACGATGAATTGTTCCTTGTATGGATTCTAACGGGCTCCAATTTTCCGCCACTGTTGATTTCTTATTCGTTCGCCACTGCTCTTACCAGTCCTACATTCACATGATCAATCAAATGAACCATGTCATCATTAAGGCAGAATCGTCGACAACATCGCGATGATAAATCACTTGAATGCACTGAGTGGGTCCCGCACCAAAACACGGTGTAATTTTCTGTTAAGCTCGATCTTATTCATCCATGGATATCACTAAGTCGGGCATAGAGCACATTCGCATGAAACGAAAGGCCAATTGATGAAGAGTGCTGGAGAGCGTGTTAAGCGTTCTCCTGCCACCGTTGCATTAATTTGACCTCGGCCTCACTGCGGTCACTATCGCACTCACGGTCTGCCCACATGCGCCATTGACTAATTAGTAGTGGTTGGTGCAGTGCAGGACACATGATAAAGTCCAAGATTTAGCTACTGGCAGGAAAACTGATTGAGTGAATTCAGGTGAGAGGCGCCGCATAATTATGGACGCCTTCAGCATTGCTAACTAAGGCCGAGACTACTAGGTGGTTTCAATTAAATGAAGCTACACTTCCAACAAGGCTAAAAAGGGTGGTCTTGTAAAACTGAATTGAGTTATTGCAACAAAGTCAGGCGGCACAACTGAAATGAAAAAATGAGCGCTATCTTGTGGCGGTTTTCGAGGGAAAAATTTACAGGCAAATTGATGGGCACTGTAGAAAATCCTGCTACCTTCAAAGTGGGACAATTGAGTAGTAATTGCGCAAACAGATTCGAAAATTCGCTCAGCTCTCACAAGTTGCCGTCTCAAGTTCTCCTTCGCTTCAAAGGCTAAATCTCTACTCGATTTAATTTGTCATTTAGGTCAGTAGGTGGCGCGATTCGCCGCTAAATGATGTGCAACGTCAGGCCCAGAATGGCGAGCTAAAGCAACAGCACACAATTGACTTCAAAATTCACTTTAGCATTAATCCGCGACTCGTAGCAACATTGCCTTCCTGTGAGGATCGATGTGATGCTTGTTCCATCAAACGACTTTGGTAAAGTGCTAATGATCTGCTCCACCTCTTACATTCAAGGCTTCTACACCACTTTTCCCAACATGCCACCAAATTCTAGCAATAGCGACCGTGCCACAGTACGAGTAGCATGGGGATAGTCGAAATCGAAAATAATGCAATCATACCCACCCTCCTGCCGCAACCTTCATAGGACCCTCTAATCTGTGCAGCCAGTAGCATCGGTCGCCCCAAACATTTGACTCCACTAGTTGGAAAGTCTGGAATAGCCGAAGTGCAAGGAAGTGGTAACATTAACAAGAGATGAGGAGTTGGCAAAGCCCAATCGAGACATCATGACGACAAATCTGAAAAAGCATTCGCACTCTGTCTGGCCTAGGTGAAAGCAAATCACCCGGCATTTATAAGCATTACTTCGCAAGGCCAATCAAGAAGGTCTTTCGACCGACTAAGATATCCAAGCAGTGCTCAGCAGTGTTCGGTAGGTGTGCAAAGGCTATAGCAACAGCATTGCAATGCGAGTGGCTGCGTCAGTCTACGAAAGATGGTGACTTGAGTACACTTACAAAATTACATTAAACAAAAGTTAGCAAACAGGAAGGCAAACGATGCAAAGAAAGACGCATTATTTACGTCCGACGGTCTACAATGCTGACAGGCATTTGGACGTGGTCAAAGCCAGGCAATAGGTGATCTGTGGACCCGAATGCATCGGTGTAGGTATGGCACAGTGTAGTTGGATTGAAGTGCACCTCAGTGCGATTCGCTCAGTTGAATAAGAGCTAACACTCGTCGTCCATATGTAAATGTGGCTGGTAAACTGTCGTCATGATGGCCGTTCTTCCACATAAGTTGGCTAAAATGCAAATGACTGCGAATCTTAGGAGAAGGAGAAGCATGAGAAGCATTTAGAGCATTGCGCATCAGAACTACTTGCATTCGTTACTGGTGCGTCGAGAAACCGCCACTCGTATTGAATATTGACACCTTCACTGCAACCGTTGGCGGCAGAATCAGTGAATCAGATGCGATGCATGGATGGAAGACAACGTAATCTACTCACCGCCAAGTGAATTTGCTGTTGTGGCACAGATTCATCCTCTTCAAAAACGGTGTGAGATTTCGTCATGCTCTTGCCTAAGGACAGGTTTTCAGATCCGCAACTTAATCAGCTGCCTTCTTGCAGAGCACTTACGTGTTGCTCGAGAAGCGGATTATTCCTCTTAGTCCTGTGGTGAAGAATAGCGTTGACTCCTCATTTAGCTGAACTCACCTCTTCGCACAAGGGATCAGAGGCGTGTGCAACATCATGCGATGTGGTCTCACAAGTAGGTAGCATAATTCGCAATTCGACTGACGCTGCCTTTGGCTTGGAGCAAACCTAAATGCAGCATGCAAAGTCTCACATGGTCTTGCATGCATCAGGCGCAAATACCACGTAAGATGCAAGGGGAGAGGAGCAAAGGGAAATGGCATTCATTGCGGGCACCGTACGGTAGCACGGCTTCATGAAGAACTGCCTCGGATGAATGGGCTAGTAAATTGGTGGAAATGATGCAAGTGATGCAAGTCCCTTCGTCTCGATCGACATGTCCTCTCGTGAAGGGGTATACTCTTCTGACTGGAGCTATATACTCCCCGCCCTGCAACCAACACATCGAAATGCATTCCACTCTTGTACGCAATGTTCTCTTCTCTGTCTTCAATTCGTAACTGCATTGCGGCGCAAACGCGATGTATTTTAAGCAGACTTCCAGCACATTGTGAAAGTCAGCTTCGCATAATTACTGTAGGGTTATTTGGCGCTTGCGACGCACATTGGCTCCGTGGTGAAAGCCACAAATGGCAGAACCACAGGCAGCGTCGAATAACCTTATCGGCTGTACTGAGCATACTCTAAACATTGTTGTGTAATGGCAGCTCTTCGCTACCTCCTGAATGTCTTGATTGGCATGAGAAATCTCTTCAGTTTTGCCATACATAACTACTAGAAAAGTACTAGAACTACTACTACTACTACTACTACTACTACTACTACTATTACTACTACTACTACTACTAGAACAAATTAGTTGCAATTGGGCCACGTCGTTAGTTTGCTTACCTTCGCACATTCCATCATCGAATATTTACCTAAGAATTACATGAAACAGAAGTTAGCAAACAGGAAGGCAAACGATGCAACGAAAGACGCATTATTTACGTCCGACGGTCTACAATGCTGACAGGCATTTAGACGTGGTCAAAGCCAGGCAATGGGTGATCTGTGGACCCGAATGCATCGGTGTAGGCATGGCACAGTGTAGTTGGATTGAAGTGCACCTCAGTGCGATTCGCTCAGTTGAATAAGAGCTAACACTTGTCGTCCATTAGTAAATGTTCCACCGACAACAGAAAAAGTCGTCACAATTTCAGCAGCATCAGCAGCATGCGTGAGAAGGTTATCGGTGGAGTCAAAATTCTCTTCAACTACTCTACAATTGGTCGCATATCATGAGCAATTACATCAAAGCGCATCCACTTTACCGGTCTATGGCTTTGAGCATTGCTGCGTGTTGTGCGAAACTCTTCAATCTGTATGGAATGGTGAAAGCTGCTGAACTCAATGAGAAATTGTAAGAAAAGCTCTGGCCGGAAAATGCGCGGTCATGCAGTTTGCTTTGTGCATACGTTCTCTGCGCTCATTTTGATTAAATTTTGCACCCCGTAGGTCCACTTCCGCCACACATTCTCGCCCGCTATAATTGTGGCTGCTGATGACTATGCGAAGCGAGTAAAGCCCTTGCCTGCAGTAACCCTTTAAAAAAATTGCCCCTTCTTTTACCAAATTGTTACATGTGGCTGGTAACCTGTCGTCATGATGGCCGTTCTTCCACATAAATTGGCCAAAATGCAAATGACTGCGAATTTCAGGTGCAGGAGAGGTATGATGAAGCATTTAGAGTACTGCCCATCAGAACTACTTGCATTCGTTACTGGTGAGTCGAGAACCTGCCACTCGTATAGAATATTGACACCTTCACTGCAACCGTTGGTGGCAGAACCAGTGAATCAGATGCGATACATGGATGGAAGAAAACGTAATCTACTCACCGCCAAGTGAATTTGCTGTTGTGGTACAGATTCATCCTCTTCAAAAACGGTGTGAGATTTCGTCATGCTGTTACTCAAGGACAGGTTTTCAGATCCGCAACTTAATCTGCTGCCTTCTTGCAGAGCACTTACGTGGTGCTCGAGAAGCGGATTATTCCTCTTAGTCCTGTGGTGAAGAATAGCGTTGACTCCTCATTTAGCTCAACTCACCTCTTCGCACAAGGGATCAGAGGCGTGTGCAACATCATGCGATGTGGTCTCACAAGTAGGTAGCATAATTCGCAATTTGACTGACGCTGCCTTCGGCTTGGAGCAAACCTAAATGCAGCATGCAAAGTCTCACATGGTCTTACATGCATCAGATGCAAGGACGGCGTAAAATGTAAGAGGAAAGGAGCAAATGGAAATGGCATTCATTGCGGGCACCGTACGGTAGCACGGCTTCAAGAAGAACTGCCTCGGATGAATGGGCTAGTAAATTGGTGAAAATGATGCAAGTGATGCAAGTCCCTTCGTCTCGATCGACATGTCCTCTCGTGAAGAGGTATACTCTTCTGACTGGCGCAATATACTCCCTGCCCTGCAACCAACACATCGAAATGCATTCCACTCTTGTACGCAATGTTCTCTTCTCTGTCTTCAATTCGTAACTGCATTGCAGCGCAAACGCGGTGTATTTTAAGCAGACTTCCAGCACATTGTGAAAGTCAGCTTCGCATAATTACTGTAGGGTTATTAGGCGCTTGCGACGCACATTGGCTCCGTGGTGAAAGCCACAAATGGCAGAACCACAGGCAGCGTCGAATAACCCCATCGGCTGTACTGAGCATACTCTAAACATTGTTGTGTAATGGCAGCTCTTCGCTACCTCCTGTTTGGGGAGCACGTGGGCAGAAATGTGAATGTCTTGATTGGCATGAGAAGTCTCTTCAGTTTTGCCAAACATAACTACTAGAAAACTACTAGAACTACTACTACTACTACTACTACTACTACTACTACTACTACTACTAGAACAAATTAGTTGCAATTGGGCCACGTCGTTAGTTTGCTTACCTTCGCACATTCCACCATCGAATATTTACCTAAGAATTCGCTTGCATTGCGGCAACCAATTCACCAAAGACAAAGTGGTGAAATAGTGCATCCTGGGACAAAAATGATTGTCAGTGCGGAAGGAAAGTGACACGGAGTGCACCGACGGACAGAAATGGTTACATTGTAGAGGTCATGCTGCGCAACCATTTGTTCTTTAGCGGAGTACAACATCAGTTAAAAGGAAGATTCTGACGTAGAGCAAACTGTCTAGCGAATCCAATTACTTTTGGACACTTGGTTACGAGGGAAGCAGCTTTCGCGCTGCGTAGGCTAGCGTAGGTGGTTATCTGAGTCCAAAGGCGGCAATGAACGTCCAACTACGTGACGGCAAGCCACAGAAAGCGATTCCAAGTCATTTTGGCAGTTCGCTGTCACTATAACTCCCGGTTATAGCTCATTTAGGTTTCAAACATGCAATGCTGCAACGCTCACATCGTAGAGTGTTATAGTTCGTTTGGCAGACTAATGATGCAATAATTGCGCATCGAACGTGGTTCTACATCATTTTAATGAGTGAATCAACCATACTCTGACAAACGAAATGTTGCTGTCCTCGGAGATCTTCTCGACATACTACGGCTTTAATCTCACAGCCTAATTTGCGGTGAGGGACGGGCGTCCACGAACCAACGATGCCACCTGTCAAACTTTAACGCGATAAAGAATGCACTTAAAGGCAAAGCCATCTAGTTGAGTCAAATCTGGAAACGGGATGCAGAGGTATTGAATTTTACAGTGACCTGATACACTAATATCCAGATGTGCTGTAAGATTACTCTCACTGTGCAAAATCTTGTTGAAGTCAAAAGGCTTATTAAGGTATAGGATTGAAACCCTGCTGCTGAAAATCGAGTTAAACCACACAATGATAAGTTCATTAATGTCTAGAAGGAATCACTTGAATTGCTGTGCAAACACCTTGGCGTCGTTGACACCGTAGATGTATGCATGGCCATTTAGCACTGACATTCAAGCCTCTCCCTGCAAACACTGCATTCACATTGAGGACCTTGCAGCCCAGGCACACTGTTGAGATTGCAATTCTTGATAATGGGAAGATAGGAGAGCAGAGCAGAATGGACTTCCTCATCGACTATGCGGGCAAACTCGGCTTCGCCAATGGCTCTCTTCTAACGTCTGCGCCATTGAAGTGGAGTCGTAAAATCCCATGCATGACAACGCAAGTTTCCGCCCACGAAACCGTCCTGCAGCAGCCTGGACTATAGACACAATCTAGACGCTGCTTTGTTTTTATTGATCTGAATTATGCCGTAGCCTTGGGAACGATGTTTTTTATCACTAAACATGGTTTGGTGGTGGCTTGGTCTGAAGCAGCATGAAAAAGTAGAGGTGGATTTTGAGTTGCTTGCTGCTAGAGCAGAGACAATGGAGCCATGATCCATCCATTCCAAGTGTCCTGTTGAATCTGCACAGATCGCATTTGCAGGCAGTGGAGAACCACCGAGAATGACACCATTCCAAGCTCCAATTTGGGTGTGCGAATTGTGCAAGCTGATTTTCCATCCACTGATTAAGGAATGTCTCGCTGGCGCTACTTACAAATGCACAGTAGCATGCGCGATGCAGTGCGACGTTCCAGACTGCAATTTCGCAGGATCACGTCGACTGATCTTCTTTCTCACATTAGCAAAGTCAACTGTCAGTGAAAATATTGGACTGGATTAGGAGAGGGGGACCAGAGGGAAGAGTTCGATGGCAAGCAGACTAGGCAAATTTCTTTTTTTAGTGATCACTCAACTCAATGCATTGCTGTTGCGCATAGAGTGCAACCATTTAGGACGAAGCTGGTAAGGAACAGTTCCTTCTTCATAAGCAAAATTAAAATATCAAAACACTGCTTTGCGAAATTTCTGAGCAGATAGTTGAACATCGGACCATATGAAGTTGAATACACTATTCCAAAACAAGTGCTTCATGTCAGTTCGCCTTAAGGAACAGAATCAGCCACATCTTGGAGCAATGATGAGTTAGTCAGCATGACTTAATTTACATGCTTACGTCTTGCATCACCTTGACGTTTCAAGCAGAAGCTCCAAAGCTGATAAGTTAATGACCTTCGGAAATGGTCCACGGTCGTCATTGCAGTAAGCATAAATCTTAAGCAAAGTCGAATTCCAAGTTGTTTTCGTCTATTATGGTTCAACTCCCAATACCATGGCCGTCCCTTAACAACACAATTTATCCACCGAGTGTCCCTATTAATTTTTGCTTGCACACATTGAATAATGCTAACCACAGGTCGCGAGCCAGCCAAGTGAAATGCAACCCGTCATGACGTACTCATCTATCATATTATGCAACACATCGAAGTTGGGTGTTAACTGTGCGGTGTGGAGAAACTTGGACAAAACCATGCAATGACTCCGCATAGCCCCTTTCAGCTTTACAATTGGCTCTCAGAAGTGGTTATTGAATCAGCGGTGCCTATTTGGGCTCTGCAAACGCCCAATTACATGAGCTTCGCAGCTGACCACTCTGAAGAATAGCGGGACGGTGGAATCACGTTTAGTTTGTGTGTGTCAGTACCTGCAACAATTGAAGCCTTTTCTTTCACTGAATGCCTATGAGAATTTTCTAGTGATCAGCTCCTGTTCAATCATCTTCTCCAGGTTGGCAATTTATTTGGGAATTTATTTGGGTTTTCGATATTAAGCCTACGTCTCAAGCAATCAACCTGCCATTCTAAGCCTGCAGCCAACTAACCATAGGTGGATTGGCATGACGACGTCGTTGTCTACCTTGGGCTCCAGACCGGTGATTGCATTTTACAATCATCATCATCATTGCCATCAATTTGAGCAACAAATTGTGCCTCCCTTCCTCCCTTCCTCCCTCCTTCTCCCTCTTGGCACTGTGGCAATCAGATGAGAGGAAATATGGTGACTTTGGCGAACCTTTTTCACGTGGATAATAAAAGTGGAGCGGTTAATGATAATGTTGAGTTTTGGCATCAGTGCAATTGATTTTGCGCATGCATGTGCAATCATTTAATAATTTTATTGGGTCATAATAGATGTAGGGTCACGAGACTTGGTTTAGAATAAGAGTGCATGCTCACCGCACTTGTTGCCAACACTAGAACCTCATTCGCTTAGCGTAACGTCATCGTATGGCTGCTGAGTGCACTGGGGTGCTATTGAATGTTGTCAAAGTCACTTGGTGATATTAAGGGAGTGGGTGGAAACAAAAGAGCAAAACCTCTCATGCCGCCTAATCTGCTTCGACATTATGGATTGTCGCTCATTGAAACTGTCAGAACAGCAGCTGTCCAAAAAAGGCCAAAGTTTATGAGGACCTCCATCTGCCGGACGGGTTACGCAAATCCACCGTACTTGCATGTCCATCCCAGAGTTCGCAATGCGCCCTCTTCAGTCTCTCACTTTTGCTGCCTCGACCCGTTCTTTGCCTTCCTAGTTCCATTCCCCACGCCAAACCTGCTTCCATCCCCCAATTAGCTCTTCTTTATTGCATGCCTGTCCCCTTCCAACTCCTACTTATGCACCCTTAGTGGGAGTAGCTCTATCCCTTCCACTTCCATCGCACGTCGTCGCCTTTCTCACTCAGCCACCCACGTGCACTTATTTGCGCGTCATCTCACGTCTCCTTCCACCCTCTACCCACCACCGCAACTGCTTATTGAGTTATCAGCAGATGCTTACCTCCACTCATTCCCTCCTTCCCTTCTACCTCTGTTGATCATGCTTCATTCTCCCTTTCTTTCCATTTCTCAATCATCCCAACTGCTCTCCTTTCTTTCTGGATTTGAAACACTGCCAATGCTGCTACTTGCAAGAGACAGGTAGACCCCATGCACCATTTATTTTTGCCAATTCCAGCTCAGCATAGGTATCGTCTTCCCTTCCTTTTTCCTTATCAATTTCAATTTTCACATCGGGAGCTTCTCTTCCCCTTCGTCTCACCTTCTCCCTGAAAAAGCATTCCATTCCTCAACTCTATTTCAGCTCACGAAATCAACTCCATTACCACGATAACAAACCATCACTTCACCGACATCCACTTCACACTTTTCCATCTCAGCCTACTTATCACTGGCACGCATTGTGTGGCAAACGGTAGTTTACTATTTGTCATTCATTCTCCCCTCCCTCTGGCACATTTCTTCGCCTCTGTCTTCATCTTATCTTTCTGCTAATCAATGCGAACTCACTAACCTTTTATTTCACCACCACCCATTTGCAGACACCACGATCACCACAGTTGCCTTATAAGCTGCTATTTGATGAAGCCTCACCACTACCACTGCTTCAACCGCCTCGATCACCTCCCTCGATCCCATGGCCATTCTTCTTCCCATTTCGGTTTTTAGCTCTACATGGAATTTTGAAGTAGAAAAGAGTTCCCTCCTCCTTCTATTCCACCGCCGTTGTTTTACACCCTACTCACAGTCCTGAACCTCTCCTATCAGTAAATCCACGTTATGCAAAGAAACAAGCGATTTTAAAGAGGGTCTTACAACTCCTCTTTCACCCACCCATTCTGCTACAATGAGAGCTCATTCACCTCTTCCTCATCTCATCTCCTCTATCCTAACACATTCATGGCACACATTTGCTCAAATCCCTTTTCCGTCCCTCCGTCCCTCCCTCCCTTCCTCCCTCCCTCCCTTCTTTCTAACACTACTATTTTTGCAACACTGTCTCATTCTTTCCTTTCTCTTCCTGTCTTCTTCCTCCTCCTTTGCCCTTCATAAGTGACAAATGCTCATTTTTCTTTGTGATTTATTAATCCACCCTTTGCTGAAATTTTTGACTTCCCTTCTCCTCTATAAATAAGTTGAGGCAATTATTTACTTGAACGACCCTTCTTCCCTTACCATGAAATTTCATTACGCAATGTGTGGGTTTCATTCCGCCGGCAGGCATGTGTAGTCTACAATATTTGTCCAGTTTACTGTCCTCTTCCACGCACTCACGCATGCATAACTGCCTCTTCCCCTCCATCCTGTCTAACGTTCATTCCTCCATTAGTCCTTCCCTACTTCATCACCTCTGAGTTGACACACACTCAAACGCTCGCCTTCATCTCAGCACGTTCATCCCCCACTTCTTTTCACCTTCTCTCTTCCTTTTCTTCACTCATCGTAGACGTCGTGTCCTCGCACTTTCTACTCTTCCTCACCTTCTTCGCCTCATACATTTTCTTCCACTCTGACATCAGCTCATTGTCAATGCCTTATTTCCAGCCCACACTTATTTAACACTCCGTCTGGCTAGCAAATGAGTTCTTCTTTATCAAGGGAGGCGATTCTAAACGGTAAGCTACGCCACCTACATCGCCCCTTAGTTACCTTTACTTGCCTTCTATTCTACACTTTCCTTTCAAGTCACTAGCCTCTCGTGCACAGCTTGAAGCTCCACATTCCAAGGAACAATAAGGCCAAAAATACAAGGGATTACTTACAGAGCCACGAATAGCGCGGATGTAATAGTTTTCAGTGTATCCCCAAAAAGTGTTTAGTGATTAAGCAATGCATGAATGGTGGATGTTTTGAGGATGCAGCTGTCGGTCAACTAAGATATCCAACTCTCGAGGGGTCTGCGTAGAAAGGCAACCAAGCGCTAATTAGAGCTGAGTGAATTCTTTTAAGAAAGTTACCTAATGGTCAGAAATTGCCCATATTGTTGTGTCCTCCTCTACCTTCCTCTTAGGTCCGACGAGACTTTGGCCGCCTTGACGTTCGCAGTGGGCGTAATGCCTAGTTAACGTCAAAAGTGTGCAAGTCTACGAATTGGGCGCACAAGGCATAGCAGGCTTCGCCGACGCAATCAGTCGGCATGGGAATGTCGCGATTTGACTTTTTAATGAAGGTTCTTAACCAAATTAGTTCCATGGAAATAAATTAGGGATGCAAAGTGGCTGCCATTGAAACAGGCTGTGCGGACTACAGAGCGGGCAGAATAGCAGGGCACTAACAACACCCACTCCATGGAAGACAGCCAAGTTCAGGCCACTGACACTTCGTGGAGAAAGCGAATAACTCGCTTTGTCAACTCTACAAAGTTCTCCATGTCTTCGTTTTCGGCATTGAGCTGATCTGTGAGCAACTCCGCCAGCGATCAAAATAGCTGCTTTTGCTTCAACAGCAAGTCACCTACTTCTAGACGGATCAGTGTGTCGAGGCGACTAAAATTGTTCGTTTTCTCCGGTCGCGGCTCTCAAGCAGTGATATGCGCACCGAAACCACACCCCAACTTCTTGAAAGCCAATGAGGAGGACTTGACAGGAGCGTGGGTTTAAATTACGTTGCAAGATGACAGTTCGAGCAAAAGAGAAAAAAATTATGAGGCACAAAAGTTACCCGAATTGGAAGACTTGACATACAGTTAAGTGAACGGTCGTGATGCAACTGACTTTCTGTGTTGAAGTCATGTCTGCCTAGCATCGTTTCCTTGCCTAAGCTCTCGTCATTCCCGGAAGGGTTGTGAAGCACAAAGGCGGACCTTATTCTAGGAAAGAACTAACATAGTTGGAGCACCAGGTTGCCATTGGCTGTGACTGGACCAAAAGGGAATCTTCATTGTAAAAATGTAGTCTTGGAGAAAAGTTGTTCATCAGCGCCAACTTCATTAAGCCGCCAAGTGATTCTGCCATAATCGTTACAAGCATCCGACGGACAGCTTCGAATCCGCTGTTAGTCTGTCGCTTTATGCACCGTTTGCTTTATCTGCTGATGGTTGGATGGCAAATGGCTGGCGGAATCCGACAAAGTCTTTGAAGATCTCTAACACCTCGCTTGTTGAAAACCAAAGGGATGGAAATGCAAAGGGAATCTCATGCTTCCGCTACATTTCGCCTTTGATATTTGGTGTTTGCGAATAAGATGATGGAGATGTTTCCATCATTCCAGTGCTCGTTCTGTGCGAGTTGGCGACTACTCCGCAGAACAGTATGGTAAAGTTTGCTCCGTCATAGCGATGACCGAGATCTTTCTTTTGGTGCGTGCAGCCTTTCATCACCACCAGTAACATTCGATTTTTCGAGTCAAGGCAGTGCGTACATTTGGCGAGACATGAGTGGTCCTTTCATCTTACAAAATGCACAGTGGGTGCCTGTGATGGTCATTTCCAAGGTTTGAGACTGTACTTTTCTTACAAATTAATAAATGCGGTTTGATGCGCTAAGCCCACTTCAATTTCTAACTTATTTCATAGCTGAATGCAATGATCACTTCGTGTGCAATTAGTACTAACAGCGCTAGTCACGGGTAGGCACAAACGACACAAATTACAATTAAAGCAATAAATTCTGCCTCAGAGAGGCCGTGCATGTATCGCGCCCTGAAGCAAAGATGGTGGAAGAGCACATTCATCTGTAAGTTGACGCAAGTAAACATAGTGTGCAGTAAGACTGATTTTCGCATTTGACTTGGGCTATTCTGGCGTGTTTCAGAAGGGCTGGCAAAGTGCATGCAGTGTAGGTTCTCGAGGGTGTTATCAAACGAAAGAGGTCACATTGCAAAGGCAAAGTTGGGCTCTTCTGCAAGAGACAAGTCAAGAATCCTACCTCACCAAAAGTCCAATTTTTGGTTGTGCTAGAAGACTGCCTTTGAAATTCACAACCATCCTAGCATATCAAATAGCGTACAATTCCTACTGATGCCGCATTAGTAACACTTTATTTAACTCCAATTTCTGACCCGTTGTCACTGGCAGTCGGCAACATTTGCGCACCACTTGGTTGCCTACTGTGGAGTGCAGTGCAGCCAGCTCGTAAGTGTTATCATTTCCACTGTCACAAAGTGTGTAGCTCCAGTTCTGCCAAATCAATCCATTACTTCAAAAAGTGTGAGTGCAGTGTGACAGTAATGACCGGTCAGCTGACTGTCAAATGGTGAAGCAATCGATGGAATCTATTGTCTAAGCCACATGCTAAACTAAGCGTCACTACGACCACCAGCAGTCAGATGTGATTCACAGCATTTTTATCTTTGGCCTACCACCAAATTAGTCTTTCCGCTTTACTGCTCGGCTTGCATTGAGGCTAGACTGCCCATAGCATTGAAGACAGTGTGAGTGATTGTTGATGCTCACCTTTGTGCACGCTTTAATAATACCACTGGCATTTAGATAGCTAACGAATAGCAGCAGTCTGTCATAAGACGGTTCAGATGGAGCAGGAAGGGAGGGAGAGAAATCGACAAGACTGGCACTTAGCATCATGCCAGCTGCGAACAAATGCTGAAGTGCCGTGTTTTGGCACTGGTGGAGAGAACTTGAGATGCCTTAATAGGGACCAATTAGCCTACAACACAGGAGAGGAGGACTGATTTCATTTGCTTCTGCAAGGGAAGGGGCCACAAAAATGGCATGCTATGTTGTGAGAAGGATCAGTCAATTTTGCAGCCATCCATAGTTAAATCGCCTGCAACTGACTTGGTCTTAGCAATTTCTTGCAGAGTGCATCGGGCATGCATCCATCACTAACAGAGACGAGTAGAATTGAAGATAACACCACCAACGCTCTATCCACTAAGTCCGTCATTTCGGGGAAAACATCATCGAGCCAATGTGTGCTGCCTCTACTGCTATCTTGGCAGCAACTTTCGCAGCTGATGGAATAAGCAGCATTTCCTCCACCCGACTATGCCTCTTCAATAGCCAAGAGGAGATAAGATTATGCATCCCTGCCATCTCTACTACATGCAACAGAGAGAGGAAAGCACGCGGCTTAATGAGCACCCATTGGAAAGAGAGTTAATGACTTTCGCAAGGAACCACTGATTAAATCTGGGAGGCGGCTGTGCAGTGCGACATGATCAGATTGATCAAGGCCACTTCTGTACTCCAATTACAACTCAACGTGACCGCAGCTCCAATGCCCCAACGACGTTTCCCTCGTAGGCGATCAGCGCTGCCAGTAGATGAGAAGCGTTTCCTGCTGGCTTGATCCGCAAACTCCGATTTTATTGGCCTTTGTGGCATGTAAATACGGTGAGCAATACAGTGACAGAAACAGCGCCGAACCGTGCAGTCACAGTATCACCGTGTCCAAATTTGTAGCGAAAATGCTTGTGGGTCTTTTAGCTCTGAACATCCCCAGCATCGATGACGCTGAAGGCCAAAACAGTTGACCATCAAATCATCTTAGCACAAGGGACGCCAAAGGAATTTAGTTTTAATTCATGGTGAGTGATGGGCAGAAAATGGTAATGAGGGATGCTGGGATCTGCGACCTACGCAAGTGGCCTCGATCAATCTGATCATGCAGCATTCCATGATGGATATTCGGATACTCGGCAGCCTAGTCTAACGGAATGCTTCCCTTTGTTAAAGCCTTTGCTGCCTCAGGTCAGCGGTCCTAGGGGAAGTGAAGGTCAGCTGGTGGCTAATGCACACGCATTCCCTTTTCCACCGCTATCATCAGGCTCAGCTAGTCATAGAACTCAGCGAAATGGATATGAAGGAACACAGCGTACCATTTCAATGTTTTCTTCGGGTGCAAAATGGATACAGACACAGTGTTAGGAATGATTTTAGGCAGGCGTGTCACGAGTGCCACAAATAACGCTTGAAATGCGCAAGGAAAGAGAGGAGAAGGGAATGCTGATTTGGGAAACTGGGGAACGCTTCGCGCCCTCAAGCAACCGACGGTTTCTGTTTGCAGGCAAATGGCTGCCCTCTTATCCCTGCTTTAGGCCTATGCAAAATGGACGTTATATAACTTTATTTGGAATTCAAGTGCCGAAGTAACTTGTATAAGGCTGGTTACGCCGACCCATTGTCGTCTCAACGCCCTCTTCAAGTCCACGTAGTTAGCTTTATTGACGACCGCACAGCAGGATTCCATTGGTCAATCGAAATCTATTGCAGAAACCGATGGTGATGATGATGGCGTCAAATCGAAGGGAGGAGCCATTGCACTTGCAGATGGCAATGCTTCACGGCGTCACGAGGGAGAAGTGCTGTCAATGAAGATGATGTGTCAGAAGCACGCTAACTGTCAGCGGAGCACAGGCCAAGAATGGCCGACTTCAAATTTACTGCGCATTCATCGAAGCTCCATTCTTGTTCTCAAACCTCCATTGATAGTGCTTTTGTTTGACAAACACAGTGTGCGGTTGCCTGCCTAATCAAACCAATATACGGACAGATCAAATGTATGAAGAAGTCCTCTACATGAAATGGATGAAACCTTCCAGTGCGCAACTGCTGTGACGGTGAGTTCTAAGTGTGCTTCGTGGCATCACTGCCCCAAGCTTGACGCTTGTAATTCCCACCTTCTGTAACCGTCAGCACCCACCACCGACCCTCTCACCGCCTCCTCTGGGCGTTGATTGCACATCGGGAGGCACACTCGGACCCTCAAGCAGCAGCCCCTCACGCCCTCATTTGCGCCGAGTACGCATTCCATTAGTCGCCTAACGCAGCTTCTCGTTGTTTTCCTCCAACTTCCTTGTAAATGGATTTACTTTAAAAAGAGAAAGTCTTCTTGCCCTTCCAATTGTGGTCTTATAATTTGTCAACGTTCTGCCTAATTCGAAGTGCTCGTGGGGTCGGTGAGCCAGTGGGAAACAAGTAGCATTTGTGGGAGTCAGGGCCCTAAGTAGTGCATCTAGTGTAAATTAAAACCGCTCGTTTGTGAGAAAATCTCTTCTATCAAACAAAAGGACCATTGAGAATGGCACACATCTATTAGTTGGCAGCTGAAGCGTTTCAGAATGTAGATAACTTGCACCAACCACGACGTGCCATCCCCGAAGCAATGTGCCCACTCTCGGTCCATTCGTACCTCCGCATTTCTTTCCCCAATCCCCTCACTCATTGCCCGCCTACTCACTCATCGCCATCCTTTCCACATGCAACCTCCTCATTTAGCCGGCCACTCATGCAGTCAGAATTTCCACATCCACTCATTCAATCTCTGTTCACTCACCCGAAATCTCCTCATTCACCTGCGACCCATTCGCAGTTTCAATTTCTTCACTCACCTCACAGTTTTATGTTCTTCGCTCACCGACGGTGCTAAGTTCACTCATTCCCCACTTTGTGACTCGCTCAGTACCTGACACCTTCGATCATCCCTGCCCACATCAGTTACTCTCTTCCGATCGCATAATTGCGATCCACCCCTCCACGAATCTCTCCTACGTGCACCTTTACTCACCTTCGTGCATTCCTAAATCGTCCATCCACTGTCTACTCGATCGTTCGCCCTGCATTCATTTTTACTTATCCATAATTTTACCCATCCATTCCCAGTTTGTCCGCATATTCACTGTATCCCCTCCTGACTTTGCCGCTCGCCTTTTTGATCTTTTACTTTCTCTTGCGCTGCGCATCTCCAGTCCCAACTCATTCGATTCACGCACCACGCCTTCTTTTAACCAGGACTGTTAAACTCTTTTAGAAGTTACCTAATTTGCTCTTAGTTTATCCAGTAATTTCCAAGTCATTCATGCGCTACCCTGTCTCCACCCACATTCAGGACCCAAATACCCTGGGTCGAACAATCTCACACCTTCAACATTTCCACGACTAATTCCTTGTGACAACTCTTTTTCAGTTGTTACAGGTACAGCCATGCATTCTGACCTGTCCTTGTAATCAGAATTCACTCAATCGACATTCCCTGCTTTAAGAATTCGTCAGTTGAGCGCGTTTGATGCTTCGAACTGTCGCAACTGCCTTCTTTGTCTCTTTGTTCATGCATTCCTGTCACCTGCATCCATTCCCGACTCCCCTTCCCACCGTTCAAATTACACTCCACTTAGTCACCGCTTGTCTATCCATCCATTCCTGAACAAGTTCATTCAAGCATTCGCGATTCCTACGTCCTCGACCCCAACTTATTAGTTTCTTTGGTACACCGCCCAACCAACTTCATGCAACATCCCTTCAAGTGAAACATGCTTTATTTGGATTTCTAGCTTAATGAAGCATACTGCGCATTTCAGTCATCCCTGTGTAGGCCACATATGACCACAAATCGTGAAGGATATCAATTCTTCACAGGGACTCTCGTCGCACGGATGTGAAGAAACCAACAAAGAAACAGACTCACAGGAGAGAAGTGAAGAATAAGGTCCCAGATAAGACAGTGCGCTTTCACCCACAGCAGCTGCGATTTGATTCGATGCTCATTTCGCTCGGCGGCCAGTGAGGCAGAGGCGCGGTGGTGGTTTCCCCTCTTCCCGCCCCGTCAAGCGATAGTTATCACGCATTGTGTCACGAGCGTCTACTTTCCCTTCCAAGGGTGCAGAAGGGAGCGAAGACGCGAGAGAAGAAGACCAAGAGGTGGAAGACCTGCGGCCCGCATCCCTCATCCAGCCAGCAAAACCAAAACCACCGAACCGAGTACTAGAGTTGGGCACAAGCGTATGCAAGCACCACCCCCATCACCTGTGCATAGCATACTAAAATGAACTTCAGTTAATGCACAAGTGTTGAACTCACGCATCAAATTGGCGGCAAGACAAAAGGTGATCTTCGACTCACTAATCCTATGCTAACTCACAAACCAATCACTTGGGCTAAAAATTTGCAGATAAACATAAAAAGTACGCACCTTCTTATGGACGCTAAACAAAAATAAAGTCATGCTAGCTAAATCCGTACACCAACCGTGGTGCGATGGTGAACATAATCACCACGCAAAGAAGGCAATAATGAAGCAAAACGTAAGGTAGTCAAAATTCCCAGCATCATAATTACCTTATTCACCACAAATTACTTTGTTCGCTCGGAAAGACTGGCATTTTCAAGCTCAAGTACGATGGTAAACACAATGACTTCTCAAAGAACACATTAATGAAACGCAATGCAAAGTGGTCGGAACTTCTAGCACCATAATTACTTTTCAGTCCTTCATAAGCTCCCTTAAGCACGAGAAGCCTGAATAATTTTATGCTAGAACAGACTGCACTACACTAACCACCTCAGCCGTAACAAGCATTCATCACGAATGGCCAACAAAGGCCCTCTCATAAAGGAAGACAAATGCAGATGACCCAGTCGACTTGGAACTGCATCCATCTTCAGGTCCAAGGGTGGTGCAGAAAGCGAATGAATTACACCAGCACATGTTGCTACTAATTGTCGAGGAGTAGCATGAACCAGGCTCATCTGCTGAAAGCTAATCCCATTCGCAGGAGCATCATAGCCACCCTTACTGCCTTCCTTAAATAACAATCTGAACTGCTGGTATTCAATCTAGCGTTCAAAGCACACAGCACGAATGCACTCCACAAGCTCGCACTGCCTACCGCTCTACAGGTTCATTAAATGTTACCTCACTACCACCACCACCACAGTAATTTTGCGGCATCCCAAAGGGGAAAAGCAAACGCTGCGAGAGCCGATGCACGAGCATCTGAAACTCTGGGACGTTAACACACTCGAATACAAATGCGAGTAGGAGAAAACGTCTTAACAGCCAAGCTTTTAGGAGCACCGCAAACTACGGTTTGTGCAACGATCCCAAAGCCTCCCACCAGTCGCTCCTTCTTCCCCTTCTACTCAGTCTACCTTGCTCAGACCTTAACTTATGCAATCAAACCATCACCGAGACCCTCTACAGAGCACGTTTCGCAAACATCACATCAGTACAATAACTAATCGTGGCCTCTAAGTCAGCGAGTTGTGACGCTGCCAGGCATCAAACTCCCCCCTTGTGTACGAGTATCAAAGTACGAAAAAGAGCACACCCATTACCACAAGGAGGAATGATAAAAGAACGCCCAATCGAACCAGTAACTACACAAAAGAACAGCAAAAAATCTCTTGCAGCACTCCAATCTTACCTGGTAGAGGTAACAGATAAGGCGACGGCCGCATTCAATACCAGCAAATGACGCCTCCATTCTTTCCATAAGAATAATCTCGACAGCAATCACAGCTACCTCTCAAACACTTATTCTAGCATGCAAACGAAGTGAAAGTAATGTGAGTGTAGCAAGAAAACAATGAAACAGCGCCAAGTACTCAGTAAAGCCAAAGCACTTCTCAATACCTTTCCACCATCACTAAAAACAAACCGATTGCGAATCGCCATAACGACCTCAACTTCTCGTCGCATTATTGTAAAGTAAAACATAGATGTGAGTAGCCATTTCATTTCGGAAGTAAAATTCATGACTGTCATAGCAGAAGGTCTTTCCGCCTACCCTAGTATACGAGCGTAAAAGGGAAGCCGATCGACGTTTCAAGGACCTAGCAGCATCCAGTAAACCAAAACGGACGCACGTTACAACACACAAAGCGTGAAAAGACCTGTGGGCTAATTTTCGAAGCATGCTTCCAACTGAAATCAAAAGTCTATTGACAGCTCATTGGATGCAATCCGTGTAGAGCGGTAGCGAAGGAGATATTCACATTCATTACCGCGTCATATTGCCTCCACTCATCGCAAGACAAAATCCAAAGACGACCTCGATGCTTGAACGATGGATAAGATGGAACAAACAGCACAAGGAGCGACTTTGGCAAAATAATGAGCATGTTCCAGCCACTTGGCAAAATTAAATTCCTTCACAATAGCGTCAATAAAGTCCACAGTCACTAGTCAAAGTTGCCAGAAATTGCTGATGTGGTCTTAGGTTAACAATTGCGGCATTGTACAGCAAAAAAACCAGCACGATTGGGCCTTGCAGTAGGAAAACGTAACATCACGTTACGTGCTCTTCGCGTCTGCCCTAGCAGATAGGCGTACAAATAAGGCCAATCAGCACGCAAAGGGTTCAATAATAACTAAAAAACAGGAATACGAATGCACCAAACACTCACTAGTTGCTTAACATATTCGAGCAAATTAACTCACATCAGTAAAGGATAGGCGCCATCTAAACGCACACTACTAGCGTATTTTGCACACAGGTCTAGCCAATCACTTCAACGCCAGGCGACAAAAGCAAGCAAACCTCGAGTTCGCCATATATGAAATCAAGCCTTTTTCGCTTTTTGACACAAAACTTTGGCACTAAATTCAGTAAACTGCAATCGTAACAAAAAGAAACAGTAATGAAAGATTGACTTTTGTGTGAGTTAAATAACATTGCAAGAGTCACAATATATTCAGGTGGAATAAAGTAACTATTGTATGTAAGTACATAACTTAGCTTTAGGCAATACCAACATTTAGGGGCACAATTGAAAACTTTAATGCTATCTGTGTCGATGTCCATGCTCCTCAGATGCAGTGGACACAAACATTTGATGGAAATGAAAGTTACGCTCAAAATTTGCATGATGTTGACGTGAGCGACTGATACGCGTAGGTTCTGAGTTGCCGATGAGGCCGATCCAGTCGCAGGCATGTGGCAGGCCCTTCCTAGCCGCATGTCTGTACAGGGGGCTTGTCTGGCTTGTTAACTGACTTCCGAGCATGAGGCCTCCCGACCATTAGTGTGTTCATCATTTTCAGTTATTGGACAGCTATAGAGTCCTTGTAGCGCCCCAAGCATCCCTGGAAGATGGAGAGAAGGCTAGGTGTAGGCCAGGATACTTGTATTCTAGACGGAAGGGAAGGGGACTACTGTCATGCCCGGCAGGCCAGCCCACGCACCACCACTCAAGGTGGCCGCCACTAATGCGTCAGACCAACCACCAGGCCAAACAAACAAAACACTGCAGTCCTAGATGGGTGCCTTTAAGGCAAGGCAAGAAACGTGCTTAATTGCACCAGGGCTGCTCACCGCCTCTCACGACCATTGGAGAGGCCAGATTGGCACTAGGCCAGACATTAGACTGCGCCAAATTTTGCACATTCAACCCAGATTTGGCATCAACTATGGAGTTGATTGCGTTCCAGTGAAGAGCAGTTCAGCTGTGAAGCTTCTGATGCTTCGGCATGAGCACAACCCGCCAAAATTGACTTTAATTCCATACACACATCGCAAAGGCACATTCCTAGGATCTCGTTTGCTTAATTTACATCTACAGTTGTTCACTTTTGTGTTCATGTGTTCTAGATCTCTAATGGCAAAAATCAAGCAAGTGTGGAGAGAGTGAGCACCATCAGGATAATAAGCTCAGAGACCCCGACATCTTCCTCCCTCCCATATGGCGCAATTGCTGATGCAGTTCTTGAAGAACTGTTTGGACCAAATGACCCTAAGCATCTAACCGCTTGGGTGGCCTAAAGTGATTCACCGATTCCTGCTTTGTGATCCGTTTCGCACGTATTTTCACACAGCTGCACAGACTGCGTCCCCGATGGCGGACTCGTCTAAACTTTGGATGATGGCAGCATAAACAAAAGCGATTAGGTCAGGGGATGGGTGGGTGGACTTGTTGGTTGCAGAGTTTGTTCACTGCTTACTGAGTCGGAAAGAGATATTTGCTGTGCCTAAATTAGTGACGAGGGAAACATACATTTGAATGCTCGAAGTTTTGTGTGCAGCAAAGAGAATGCACCGGGAGTAGTCGGTCTGTATTGCCCTCTCGCGCCCTAAATGCCGAAAATAGGTCGAGGGACATCAAGCCAACGTAAAAGCTGCGAATAGGTAGGTGGCGAATGACACTTGGATCTACCCCTCGCAACGGCACCAAGCCATTCTCGACATTTCACCTCCCAGCCTTCTCCACGTGGACTCACACTCTTCGTTCGCACCGTCAATCCTAATGCTAGCCAGTGTACAAAGTTGCAGGAAAGAATAAATATGTACACTCGTCTGCCCTGAGGAGAAGCTCGTCAAGTGCTAGTCACCAGGCACATTCACTGGTCATCAGATCGGATCCAAGCCTTTGCTTATGTCTCCATCACCAACCCATCCGCTGCTGGTCACCTAATAAAGGCAATAATGGAGCGAAGGCTATTTGCTACTGCAACCAAAGCGAGAGCAGAGGGCACTCCAGAACTACTCATCGAAGACAGTAGAGGAGGTGAACAGACAAAGGCAATCGGTGTGCTGGCGGCAGAGCCACCATCCCCAATGAACGCTTCATTCTTGAGCATTCAGAATCAGGCATCACAAGAAGCACCTTTTCACACGGAACACAGTGAGATGCGCCCAAATTTGTGCCCTCCTCCCACGTCATTTTGCCCTCTCACCAGCAAAGGAAGATTGGCGAAGGAACCAACGAAATCGCATGGCGTTTCCCACATTCTACAAGTGCCAGTAAAATGGTGCGCAAATTTGGCGTGGCGTTTTATAAGAACGCAGAACAATGAGGTGAGGAAAGACAGCTGTTGACGTTCTAATAAAAAAAAGACCACTTCGGACATTTGTTTGAACACTCATGTAGAGAGCGCTAATGCTACCACATCGAGAAGGAGGAGGAGGAGGAGGAGAAGGCTCAAATGGTGGCTAACATTCCGACTCCGTAATCATCAGTACTCACTGCGACGCAGACCGGCATATCACACTGCGCCGACTTCTCTGATGCACACTTCGCCACTTTGAAATTCTTCTAACTACGTACATGTGAGCAGAAATAGTGCGATCTTTTGATTACACTGGCTAACACTAAAGCCCACTTGCAGTTGACTGTGCAGACGCCTTCAGGCATCATTCATTCACTTAGGCGCCAATGCCTAGGTGAACTTGGCTGACATTTGTGAGCTGCAAAAGCACGAGGTTGGAAAGACCATCAAACAGGAGTGATGTGATGTCTAGACTGCCTAGAATATCAGAGCACTGCGAGTGCTTTATGACACAGCACTTTCTTACGCATTTACTGGACGTCTCGTGCGGTTGTTGACTGCTGCTATTGGACGAAGTTTGGGAAAACAAAATTCTGTTACCCACACTTTCAGCTTAGGAAACTCTTTATGGTCAACTGCAATTATTTAGTGCACTCACACTTGTTTGTGCAAGTTCTCCACGACGTGCGCGCCTTTCTTTCCGCAAGGCCTCATCGCATAATCGTCAACCGTTACTATCAAGAGCTAGCATTTGTTCGGGATGAGCAGGCCAGATGAGGACTGACAATGAGCATTTGCTATTGCAACCGCAGTCTCACCCAATGAACCAACCAACCAACCAACCAACCAACCAACCAACCAACCAAACAACCAACCAACCAACCAACCAACCAACCAACCAACAACCAACCACCAACCAACCAACCAACCAACCAACCAACCAACCAACCAACCAACCACACCAACCAACCAACCAACCAACCAACCAACCAACCAACCAACCACCAACCAACCAACCAACCAACCAACCAACCAACCAACCAACCAACCAACCAACCACCAACCAACCAACCAACCACCAACCAACCAACCAACCAACCAACCAACCAACCAACCAACCAACCAACCAACCAACCAACCATCCAACCAACCAACCAACCAACCAACCAACCAACCAACCAACCAACCAACCAACCAACCATCCAACCAACCAACCAACCAACCAACCAACCAACCAACCAACCAACCAACCATCCAACCAACCAGCCAGCAAAGCGTGGGATGAGGTCAAGGTGAGGAGCACCGCAAACTACGGTTTGTGCAACGATGCCAAAGCCTCCCACTAGTCACTACTTCCTCTTCTACTCAGTCTACCTAGCTCAGACACCAACTCATGCAATCAAAGCATCACTGAGACCCTCTGCAGAGCACGTTTCGCAACTCTAAGCCAGCAAGTTGTGACGCTGCCAGGCATCATACGCCCGCCGTGTGCGAGTATCGTAGTGAGAAAGAGAGCACACTCACGCTATCCGCCCGTGAGCTGCACCTCTGTCCAGCACTAATTGGGCATTCCATGGTACTTCCATTAGTAATGTAGTATGTTCTCCTTCACGACACGGATAACCTCCCATTTTGGAGTACGAATTTGGGAGGTGCTTCTACGATTGTCCATCTGTCTTATCCTCGATCACTGCATTCGTACACCACTTCTCGCACCTAGACTCGTCAGCTGCACTGAACCCTTCCATACATTCTCTTGCGAAACGCAGCACAACTTCAACCATCAGGATAGAGCCGCCTTCGCATGCGCATATATAATGAAAGTATGCATAGAATTTGCATGCTTCGACACGATTTCTACTTGTATCACTTAAACAGCCACGACCGCCTCTGGTGAGTGGATGTGCTGATTGCTTTTAACCTAACCTCGATGCACCGATCCATTCGTTAGGTCACATTTGACTGGATCACCCATTCTGCCTATTTGCATTTCACAGGTGGCACAGCAACGCCCGCTTTCCACGCTAAGACGCTCGTTTGCACTGTCGAGACACAGAACTGGTGAATGTTTAGCAGATCGCTCATCACTGCTCCATCCCTGAGACACAGCAGGCTTCCAGCGTAGAGCACTTTTTATTCCTTCATGCCATCCCTTACTCTTCCTTCTTACACTGTTTGCTTACATTTTGAACGGAACCACTTGGAGAAAAGAGCGCGAATTGTGCTTTGGAACTGCATGATAACGCACGTCACGGCTTCCACTGACACTAATTATTTGCTTCTCAAAATGTTGTATGAAAATAACTCGCTGTAATATTCGGGTTCATTTCGAGGTTTAGTGTTAACAGCAACGGTAACAGCAACAAAGCCTCATGTGTTATGCATCACCGAAGGTAGCCATGAAAGTACAAGTGGTTTGAATCGAGCTGCAACGCCGGCCCCTAGAAGCAAGCGGGGAGGAAGAAGTTTATCGACTGCCTGCGATGGTCGTCAACTTGGAGTCAGGCTGGACTTCCCTTAGATCCACCCGCGGCACCTAACTGCTGCACAACATCAGCACCACCACCATTACCACCACCACCACCACCAGCAGCAGCAGCTACAGAACGCTGTTAAGATTGTCTAGTGGTCTAAGCGACCTTAATACGACTTCAGCTTTTCACACGCTAGTGCATGCGCAGTGGCAAGGGTAAGGGAGGCATCAGCTGCAGCTGGAAGAGATGACCAACGGGAGGCCTGGGTCCTGTACATTTGAGTCATTGCTGCCTGCACCGTTAAGTGAAGCAGCTGCTTCCACATTTCCACTCCGACCATCGTTCATTCCATTTTCTTTTATCACTCCTTTGTTGGGAAACGCTGTTAACTTCCAAAGTCTTCTTAGTTGGTGTCACCCGATCCACCACCATTGTAATTTTGTCCTCAACTCCCAGGCTGACAGCACAGTAAATGACGAAGAATCGCTTCTGCTGCATCGTCGGCTTCCACCTATGCTGATTTGGCAGCTCTCATAGGGACAATTTGTAGCGATGTTCACTAAAGCGTTTTGGAACTTCCTCGAAGGCACTAGAAGGCCAACTACTACTTTTCTTTAACACAAGAAGGTCGATTGCTGGCGACATCGTTCATTGCTCAAATAACATGGAGTCAAATTCACTCTTGCCCCTAGCTTTAAGGTACACCTCAAGAAACCCAGGTTGCGCGACTTTGTTCCCTTCAATTAGAAAGCAAACCAGTCCCACAACAGCCTGCCAGTTAGCACCAGAAGATGGTCGCAGAGATGCTGTGAAAAATAGCTCCACGCTTCTACACTTCCATCGAAGTATTGCAGCGAATTCGAAGCCTTTTCCGAATGCGATCTCCACCAAGGAGTGCTGTTGGTCATCCCAACATGCCATCAGATTCCATGATGTGGCGACCGCTCTAAGGCAAGTAAGTGTTTAAACGTCGTGGCGCTGAGTGGTCAAAGTGCAGTCCGTTTTACGGTTAAACGAGTCGCATCTTACCGTCGAATGGAAGAATCCCACTGACCTCATTTACTGCGACAACACTTTCATCCTTGCGGCAAGATCATTTTCCCTCCCCATCACCAACTTTCAATTCAAAGCTTTTGGCTTTGTCTCCAGTTGCAAGTGCATGTTTATACTCCTGACAAACTTAATCCGCCTTCTGAATTCAACTTCATGGTACGATGTACCTACAACAACTAAAGAGCAAACTAGGCTGCTCACTTTCTTGGTTGCTCGTTCTTTTGTGCACGGTGCTGATCCTTTGGTGGGCTTGGGCTGAAGACACCTTTATAGTTACCCAATTGATGCATCGGGCACCAATATCGCAGTGCAAGTGCTGCAAGCGCCCTATTAATGCCGCTCAAAGCAATGCTCGAGACTTTGAATGTGGCTGAAATTCAAATGCACTCCCCTTCTTCCTATCCAATCTCTCACCTCTATTTTCGCTGCTGGAATGTGGCTTGTGATGAACTGGGCTGGCATCGTCCCCAATCCATTGTTTCGAGACAAGCACAAAAGCAACCATAGAATTTTAAGGCTTGAAAATTTAATTCGTGTGTAGAAATCAAATGAATTGTTATTGACACAATTTGGAATTCTCGCTCCACAGCTGATGCGCACAATCAGACATCACAAAGTGGCTGATGCTGAAGGCAAAACCGCTCACGAATCAATCGCGTCAGCTGCCAAAATTTGCCTGCCCTAAAGCTTGAGTATAGTCCAGCTTGATGAGAAAGATGGGTGGAGGTGAATGAGGCGAGCCGACCATCCTTCGTTTCTCACTAGGCCGCCAGCATTAGGCAACGAACGCATAAACAGGGGAAAGGGATGGCCCTTTGAACGGACTGTCAATTACTTGCGCACCGTCGTCTTGATCAACCCTTCGGAAGCAGCTGTAAACTGCAAAACGATGGTGGCTGATTGAGGACACTTGGAAGGCATTCGGCTCTTAGTGGAATAAGCTTGACATCAAGATTTTAACGACGTAGCTGTCGGCATTTTGTGACTTCACCTGACATAGGGAGAGGCAAGAAGACTGGAACTTCTGCAGCCGATCAGTGGATCGGTTGGAAACAAAAGTTAGTGTTGAAGGCATGTGAAAGTACTCGCCTCATGAATAAAGCATTATGGAACGCAGTGGTGTGGTGTTTGTTCGCTCGCCAAAGCTTTAGCGGTGCCTTGCGCCTTCGTCTAGTAGGACAGAGCTCGGCTGGAACAAATTAATAAGTGCTTCGGGTGGCAATCGAGCTGCAGCGTTGAAACGCATGCTGGCATATTCTCGGCATTGTTGAGCGGTACTGATCAATTTGGTTCGTCCATGCGGAAGGGAGATTTCGAGAAGCAAACCAGTCCGTGGACCTTAAAATTGATGTAGAAGATGGAATAAACTCTCGCCTCGAAAAGGATGGAGGCGAGAGAGCATACAGTCATGATGAGGAAAAGGGGGGGGACAAAGAGATGGTACAGGTTTTACCCTTCTCTTCCCTTGTGCGATCACATTTGCCTTCCATGGGCAAATATTTGCAAGTTAGTAGGCGATAGACCTTGGACTGACTATAATCCAAACGTCTGAGCCAAGACCTCCGTCTGATGCTGATCTGTGCCCTGCACTCTGCCTAAAGCCTTTTCATTTGCAATCTAAGCTGTAAATAAGGTGGAAAGGACCTACAATCGGGTTGTTTGAGCGCATTTGGTCCAAAAACCAACCGACTGTTGCATTGACTGGGTAGTCGCATCTTCTGCAGGCGCGCACCGCTCGATCACAATCCATTTTCGCCGTGTTCTACAAGGTCGAAATTATTAGGCTGAGTCCTGTTTTGCACAGAGTGCGAACACTGAGCTTGCTGTGCATCCGTAACAAAGTGTTTCGGCAACTTTCAATTTTACACACAGGTCTCAGGAGAACGTCTTGCAAAGGACATCAATTCAATCCTTTCCTTGCGGATAATTTAGGCATGCAAAGTGGCTGCCATCGAAACAATCCATGCGAATAGCAAAAAGCCACACTACAGCCACTTCAGAGAGGACAGGCGAATTCAATGCGCTGAAACTTCATGGACAGGGCGAATGACTCTATTTGCCGACTCTGCAAGTTTCTTCACATCCTCGCTTTCATCATCCTGCCTCGGGTTTGTTTCGGCATTGAGCCAATCTTAGAGCAACTCTTCCAGCAACCCAAATAGCTGCTTTTGCATCAACAACATGTTGGGGCTGCTGAGATTGTTCCTTCTCTTGTGTTCACGGTGCTCTAGTGGTGATCAGCTCACTGGAACCCGGGTTCAACTTCTTGGAAGGCGATGAGGAGGACTAATACAGGTGTTCGGACCTCAATAACGTTGGGAGAAGATAATTAAAACAAATTCTCGAAAATCGTGGTGTCAAAAATAAACCAAAATCGGGGAATTTAGTGTGCAATTAAACAAAGTGTTTGGGACAGAGAAGCTTACTGGATTGGAGGCACATCTGCCCAGCATCATTTACTTGCCAAAGCTCTCACCTTTCCACCAAGGACTGTGAAGCACAAAAGTGAAAACATTCTTAAAGCTACGTCGACCAAAAGAAGATGGAAAAGAATTACTGTGGTAGAAAAATCGCGCCGCCACTGGCGGTGCCATTCTGACATCTACTGACCCCCCGCTTGCGTGGGTTCAGCATCTGCCTGCTCTGTCTGCTTCCCCATCTTGCAATGAACTCCTCGAATGATGTGCTGGGGTAAACATTCTGCTGCGCTGTCGATGCCCTTCGCGCTAGGGGCAGGATGGCAATGCAGTCGGGTGCGTAACATATCTTCGATGACCTATTCGTGCAAGTGGTTAACAAAATAGAAGTGACTGTGGCAGGGCCGTTTTCATGAGTGTATTTCCCTGGTTTCCTTCTCACCAGAATGTGGGAGAGGAGGCATCACCTTCTCGTGCACTTCAGCCAACACCACCGATAGTGTCGTCAAGTGCAATGGCAAAGTGAGGATGCATGCGTAAGGCCAATTAATCTAGTGTCAAGCTTAGGCATTCAAGTCTAATTTAAGGTACTTGATTCGGACATGAAGTTCCCGCGAGGAAGTGCTTTGTTAGGTAATAGCTTCCATGTTACGCATCTACCAACTATGACTGCAAGGAACTGGGTGCGAATTTTTGGAGTCAAAAGTCAATTGAGTCTCAGGCGAGCATTTGACACTTAACATATCTTGTCAAGTTAACACAGTTATTCAGCGCACTTTACATTCCTCCATGTCATCCACGATCCATTCCTCATTGGTTTATCCATCATTCGATCCTGTTTTGTCAACGCTAAATGCCTTCTACCCGTGACTGTCCCTTTTGGCATGTATTAGGAAGACTACGACCGGTGCTTAAAGAAAGCCTTGCTTTACATAAGATGGTTATGGAGGATGCAAATGCACTGAAGGAATGTGCCTTCAGGCCAATTCCACTCCTGGGGTAGGGGAAAATGGTAGTAACATCAAGACCCAAGGCTGAACTTGGAAATGCATAACGAAATGGTCGGTGACGTTCACTGGTCACACACACAACATAAGGCAACACTCATCATCATCATCATGACGACGCACTCAAGATTCCATCAAGAAGGGCAAAACTTCAGGCTTCAAGCCATCGTTCTCTTTTCTTAATGTGTATGGCCTTGTCTGCACGGCTTAATCACGATTTCAGCCAGAGAGCATCCACAGGATTGGTGTGCAGTTGAGCATCAAACGGATGCGGCGTGCTCGCCAGTGCTTACGTAATCGAAGGCAGCCATTGCCAAGGGCATGACACTCAAAAAAGGCAAGTGTCAGTGTTGCAATGAAAACAGAAAGGAAGAATCGCATCATCAGGGAAGCGCAAGGAAACGCAGCCATGTCATTAAGCAATGAGAGAGAAAAGCACAATCTTGACGCTGGGAGCAGGGTGACACATCTGCCTGCAGGTATATCCATCTCACATCAATGGACCGAAAGCGGCACACTTCACTCACGGATAAATACGCCGTATACAAAAGCAATGTCGATTAAGCTTTGCAAGTTCACAAAATTAGCTGCTGTGTACATTTAGGCTGCTTCTCGCATTTGGCTTATACCATTCCAGACTGCTTTGAACGTGCTGATGAAGCGATCCACACCGAAGCCTTCCAAGCAAAAATCGAGCGGATGGGGTAGCTGTGACAGAAAACTTCCTTTGCCAATTGTCATATTAAACAGCAACAGTTCCCTACTAAATTCATTTAAGTAACACCTCCAATTCACTCACATTTAAAGCTCACTTTCATTGTCAGACGCCGATACCTGCCCGGGATAAGCTCCTTCCCATCAAGTCTTTAGTTGGGAAGGGGGCTCTAGGTGTCTTCCATTCCCAAACGCTCTACGCCTTCCTTTCTAGTCACACCCACTCACCCACCCACCCACTCACTTACTCCTTTTCAACTTATTCTCAAGGCTAGGCAGTGGTGGTAGCAGCACAGTTATCCTTTACCAATTCGCGCCTTACTCACATAACGGTAAAGATCCACTCGCTCACTTATTTTGAGGTGATGCGCCACTACTCATCGCCCATGCCACCGACAATAATTAACAGCGACCCTTTCAAACCAAAAGCATTTCCATGCGTGCGGAAGCAAAATATGCCACATTTATCATCGGTGAGCTCTGCCACATTGCGCGCTCATTCGTAGCAAGAGAACATCCCCTCCACTCATTCGTGCATACTCGCGACAGCGTCCCTCCTCTCTCAGTGAAACAAGAAACATTGCACAGTGCCGACAACCACGGACCGCCACCACTCGACAGCAGGGGTACAACAGAGAGGCATCCAAGTGACTTGCCACGCCCACCGGAGCCCGCCACTCAACAAACCATCGACGGCACATCATACACTCCCTTCTCCCTAATGCTACGCCTTGGTTCGATTCCGCATCTACAGTCGTCTCCTCCCCATCCCCAGAGCCTGCGGTAAAATCAGCACGAGAAGGTGATGCCTCCTCTCCCACATTCTAATGAGAAGGAAACCAGGGAAATACTTTACTTGAAATCCCAAGATAAGATCCCACTTAACTTGTACAGCACATATTGTCCCGTGAGGGCGTACTCACCGAAGTACTCTTCTCCTGCCCCCTTCCTCTCACCTGATCGCCAGCCTGCCTGACACCAACACATCCGCACACGCCGCAAACTGTCTTCCGTGGGGTTAGAGGAGGCTTTGGCATCGCTGCACAAACCGTAGTTTGCGGTGCTCCTAAAAGCTTGCTTGTTAAGACGTTTTCTCCTACCCGCATTTGTATTCGAGTGTGGTACCGTCACAGAGTTTCAGATGCTCGTGCATCGGCTCTCGCAGCGTTTGCTTTTCCCCTTTGGGATGCCGCAAAATTACTGTGGTGGTGGTGGTAGTGAGGTAACATTTAATGAACCTGTAGAGCGGTAGGCAGTGCGAGCTTGTGGAGTGCATTCGTGCTGTGTGCTTTGAACGCTAGATTGAATACCAGCAGTTCAGATTGTTATTTAAGGAAGGCAGTAAGGGTGGCTATGATGCTCCTGCGAATGGGATTAGCTTTCAGCAGATGAGCCTGGTTCATGCTACTCCTCGACAATTAGTAGCAACATGTGCTGGTGTAATTCATTCGCTTTCTGCACCACCCTTGGACCTGAAGATGGATGCAGTTCCAAGTCGACTGGGTCATCTGCATTTGTCTTCCTTTATGAGAGGGCCTTTGTTGGCCATTCGTGATGAATGCTTGTTACGGCTGAGGTGGTTAGTGTAGTGCAGTCTGTTCTAGCATAAAATTATTCAGGCTTCTCGTGCTTAAGGGAGCTTATGAAGGACTGAAAAGTAATTATGGTGCTAGAAGTTCCGACCACTTTGCATTGCGTTTCATTAATGTGTTCTTTGAGAAGTCATTGTGTTTACCATCGTACTTGAGCTTGAAAATGCCAGTCTTTCCGAGCGAACAAAGTAATTTGTGGTGAATAAGGTAATTATGATGCTGGGAATTTTGACTACCTTACGTTTTGCTTCATTATTGCCTTCTTTGCGTGGTGATTATGTTCACCATCGCACCACGGTTGGTGTACGGATTTAGCTAGCATGACTTTATTTTTGTTTAGCGTCCATAAGAAGGTGCGTACTTTTTATGTTTATCTGCAAATTTTTAGCCCAAGTGATTGGTTTGTGAGTTAGCATAGGATTAGTGAGTCGAAGATCACCTTTTGTCTTGCCGCCAATTTGATGCGTGAGTTCAACACTTGTGCATTAACTGAAGTTCATTTTAGTATGCTATGCACAGGTGATGGGGGTGGTGCTTGCATACGCTTGTGCCCAACTCTAGTACTCGGTTCGGTGGTTTTGGTTTTGCTGGCTGGATGAGGGATGCGGGCCGCAGGTCTTCCACCTCTTGGTCTTCTTCTCTCGCGTCTTCGCTCCCTTCTGCACCCTTGGAAGGGAAAGTAGACGCTCGTGACACAATGCGTGATAACTATCGCTTGACGGGGCGGGAAGAGGGGAAACCACCACCGCGCCTCTGCCTCACTGGCCGCCGAGCGAAATGAGCATCGAATCAAATCGCAGCTGCTGTGGGTGAAAGCGCACTGTCTTATCTGGGACCTTATTCTTCACTTCTCTCCTGTGAGTCTGTTTCTTTGTTGGTTTCTTCACATCCGTGCGACGAGAGTCCCTGTGAAGAATTGATATCCTTCACGATTTGTGGTCATATGTGGCCTACACAGGGATGACTGAAATGCGCAGTATGCTTCATTAAGCTAGAAATCCAAATAAAGCATGTTTCACTTGAAGGGATGTTGCATGAAGTTGGTTGGGCGGTGTACCAAAGAAACTAATAAGTTGGGGTCGAGGACGTAGGAATCGCGAATGCTTGAATGAACTTGTTCAGGAATGGATGGATAGACAAGCGGTGACTAAGTGGAGTGTAATTTGAACGGTGGGAAGGGGAGTCGGGAATGGATGCAGGTGACAGGAATGCATGAACAAAGAGACAAAGAAGGCAGTTGCGACAGTTCGAAGCATCAAACGCGCTCAACTGACGAATTCTTAAAGCAGGGAATGTCGATTGAGTGAATTCTGATTACAAGGACAGGTCAGAATGCATGGCTGTACCTGTAACAACTGAAAAAGAGTTGTCACAAGGAATTAGTCGTGGAAATGTTGAAGGTGTGAGATTGTTCGACCCAGGGTATTTGGGTCCTGAATGTGGGTGGAGACAGGGTAGCGCATGAAGGACTTGGAAATTACTGGATAAACTAAGAGCAAATTAGGTAACTTCTAAAAGAGTTTAACAGTCCTGGTTAAAAGAAGGCGTGGTGCGTGAATCGAATGAGTTGGGACTGGAGATGCGCAGCGCAAGAGAAAGTAAAAGATCAAAAAGGCGAGCGGCAAAGTCAGGAGGGGATACAGTGAATATGCGGACAAACTGGGAATGGATGGGTAAAATTATGGATAAGTAAAAATGATTGCAGGGCGAACGATCGAGTGGACAGTGGACGGACGATTTAGGAATGCACGAAGGTGAGTAAAGGTGCACGTAGGAAGAGTGTAGAAGCGTGGAGCTATTTTTCACAGCATCTCTGCGACCATCTTCTGGTGCTAACTGGCAGGCTGTTGTGGGACTGGTTTGCTTTCTAATTGAAGGGAACAAAGTCGCGCAACCTGGGTTTCTTGAGGTGTACCTTAAAGCTAGGGGCAAGAGTGAATTTGACTCCATGTTATTTGAGCAATGAACGATGTCGCCAACAATCGACCTTCCTGTGTTAAAGAAATGTAGCAGTTGGCCTTCTAGTGCCCTCGAGGGAGTTCTAAAACGCTTCAGTGAACATCGCTACAAATTGTCCCTATGAGAGCTGCCAAATCGGCATAGGTGGAAGCCGACGATGCAGCAGAAGCGATTCTTCGTCATTTACTGTGCTGTCAGCCTGGGAGTGGAGGACAAAATTACAATGGTGGTGGATCGGGTGACACCAACTAAGAAGACTTTGGAAGTTAACAGCGTTTCCCAACAAAGGAGTGATGAAAGAAAATGGAATGAACGATGGTCGGAGTGGAAATGTGGAAGCAGCTGCTTCACTTAACGGTGCAGGCAGCAATGACTCAAATGTACAGGACCCAGGCCTCCCGTTGGTCATCTCTTCCAGCTGCAGCTGATGCCTCCCTTACCCTTGCCACTGCGCATGCACTAGCGTGTGAAAAGCTGAAGTCGTATTAAGGTCGCTTAGACCACTAGACAATCTTAACAGCGTTCTGTAGCTGCTGCTGCTGGTGGTGGTGGTGGTGGTAATGGTGGTGGTGCTGATGTTGTGCAGCAGTTAGGTGCCGCGGGTGGATCTAAGGGAAGTCCAGCCTGACTCCAAGTTGACGACCATCGCAGGCAGTCGATGAACTTCTTCCTCCCCGCTTGCTTCTAGGGGCCGGCGTTGCAGCTCGATTCAAACCGCTTGAACTTTGATGGATACCTTTGGTGATGCAGAACACATGAGGCTTTGTTGCTGTTACCGTTGCTGTTAACACTAAACCTCGAAATGAACCCGAATATTACAGCGAGTTATTTTCATACAACATTTTGAGAAGCAAATAATTAGTGTCAGTGGAAGCTGTGACGTGCGTTATCATGCAGTTCCAAAGCACAATTCGCACTCGTTTCTTCATGTGGTTTCGTTCACAAAAGTTCTGTTACCTGCAGCGTTGTCAAGATGGCTGAAAGGCGAGATTGATGAGTGCGCTTAAATTCACTACATTGAAGTGGCTCGAAATCTAAGCCATGAAGGTATAAAGGGAGAGTAAGGCATGGCATGAAGGAGTGGAAATGTGCGCTGGGCTAGCAGCATGTAGTGTCTGATTGATGAAGCTGAGGAGAGCCTTCTACCAAAGACACACTAGCCCGAATTGTCTCGACAATGCAAACGAGTGTCTTACCGTCGAGAGCGGGCGTTGCTGTGCCACCTGTGAAATGCAAATAGGCAGAATGGGTGATTCAGCCAAATGTGATCTAACGAATGGATCGGTGTATCGAGGTTAGGTTAAAAGCAATCAGCGCATCTACTCAACAGAGGCGGTCGTCGCTGTTTAAGTGATACAAGTAGAAATCGTGTCGAAGCATGCAAATTCTATGCATAGTTGTTTTATATATGCGCATGCGAAGGCGGCTCTATCCTGATGGTTGAAGTTGTGCTGCGTTTCGCAAGAGAATGTATGGAAGGGTTTAGTGCAGCTGACAAGTCTAGGTGCGAGAAGTGGTGCATGAACGCAGTAAACGATGATAAGGCGGATGAAGAATTGCAGAAGCACTTCCCGAATTCTTAAGCCAAAATAGGAGGTCATCCGTGGCGTGAAGGAGAATATACTACACTACTAATGGAAGTACCATGGAATGCCCAATTAGTGCTGGACAGAGGTGCAGCTCACGGGCGGGTGGCGTAAGTGTGCTCTCTTTCTTACTATGATACTCGCACACGGCGGGCGCATGATGACTGGCAGCGTCACAACTCGCTGGCTTAGAGTTGCGAAACGTGCTCTGCAGAGGGTCTCAGTGATGCTTTGATTGGATGAGTTGGTGTCTGAGCTAGGTAGACAGAGTAGAAGGGGAAGAAGGGGTGACTGGTGGGAGGCTTTGGCATCGCTGCACAAACCGTAGTTTGCGGTGTTCCTCACCTTGACCCCATCCCACGCTTTGCTGACTGGCTGGTTGGTTCATTGGGTGAGACTACGGTTGCAATAGCAAATGCGCATCGTCAGTCCTCATCTGACCTACTCATCACGAACAAATGCTAGCTCCTGATAGTTACGGTTGACGATTATTCGATGAGGCCATGCGGAAAGAAAGATGCGCACGTCGTGGAGAAATCGCACAAACAAGTGTGAGTGCACTAAACAATTGCAGTTGACCATAAAGAGTTTCTTAAGCTGAAAGCGTGGATAACAGACTTTTTGTTTTCTTCTACTTCGTCCAAAAGCAGCAGTCAACGACCGCACGAGACGTTCAGTAAATGCCTAAGAAAGTGCTGTCATAAGGCACTTGCAGTGCTCTACTATTCTAGATAGTCTAGACATCACACCACTCCTGTTTGATGGTCTTTCCAACCTCGTGCTTTTGCAGCTCACAAAAGTCAGCCAAGTTCACGTAGGCATTGGCGCCTAAGTGAATCAATGATGTCTGATTGCGTCTGTACGGTCAACTGTAGGTGGTCTTCAGCGTTAGACAGTGTAATCAAAAGATCGCACTATTTCGGCTCACATTTACGTTGTTAGAAGAATTTCAAAGTGGTCAAGTGTGCATCGGAGAAGTCGGTGCAGTGTGATACGACGGTCTGCGTTACAGTGATCGCTGATAATTACGGATTCGGAATGTTCGCCACCAGCTGAGCCTTCTTCTTCTCCTCCTCCTCCTCCTCCTCGATGTGGTAGCATTAGCGCTCTTTACATGAGTGTTCAAACATGTGTCCGAAGTGGCCGGTTTCTGATTAGAACGTCTACAGCTGTCTTTCCTCACCTCATTGTTCTGCGTTCTTATAAAGCGCCACCCCAAATTTACGCACCATTTTACTGGCACTTGTAGAATGTGGGTAATGTCATGCGATTTCGTTGGTTCCTTCACTAATCTTCCTTTGCTGGTGAGAGGGCAAAATGACGTGGGAGGAGGGCACAAATTTGGACGCATCTCGCTGTGTTCCGTGTGAAAATGTGCTTCTTGTGATGCCTGATTCTGAATGCTCAAGAATGAAGCGTTCATTGGGGATGGTGGCTCTGCCGCCAGCACACCGATTGCCTTGGTCTGTTCACCTCCTCTACTGTCTTGGTGCAGTAGTTCTGGAGTGCCCTCTGCTCTCGCTTTGGTCGCAGTAGCAAACAGCCTTGGCGCCATTATTGCTTTTATTAGGTGACCAGCAGCGGGTGGGTTGGTGATGGAGACATAAGCAAAGGCTTAAATCCGATCTGATATCCAGTGAATGTGTCCGGTGGCTAGCAATTGACTAGCTTCTCCTCAGGGAAGACAAGCGTACAGATTTGTTCTTTCCTGCAACTTTGTACACCGGCTAGCATTAGGATTGACGGTGCGAACGAAGAGTGTGAGTCCACGTGGAGAAGGCTGGGAGGTGAAATGTCGAGAATGGCTTGGTGCCGTTGCGAGGGGTAGATCAAAGTGTCATTCGCCACCTACCTACTCGCAGCTTTTACGTTGGCTTGATGTGCTTCGACCTATTTTTGGCATTTAAGGCGCGAGAGGGCAATAGAGACCGACTACGCCCGGTGCATTCTCTTTGCTGCACAAAAAACTTCGAGCATTCAAATGCATGTTTCCCTCGTCACTAATTTGGGCACAGCAAATCTCTCTTTCCGACTCAGTAAGCAGTGAACAAACTCTGAAAACAACAAGTCCACCCACCCATCCCCTGACCTAATCGCTTTTGTTTATGCTGTTTAGGCTGTTTATGTTTATTGATGCTATTGTGAAGGAATTTAATTTTGCCAAGTGGCTGGAACATGCTCATTATTTTGCCAAAGTCGCCCCTTGTGCTGTTCGTTCCATCTTTTCGCTAGGCTAAGCATCGAGGCCGCCTTTGGGTTTGTCTTGCGATGAGTGGAGGCAATATGACGCGGTAATGAACGTGAATATCTCCTTCGCTACCGCTCTACACGGATTGCAGCCAATGAGCTGCCAATAGACTTTTGATTTCAGTTGGAAGCATGCTTCGAGAATTAGCCCACAGGTCTTTTCACGCCTTGTGTGTTGTAACGTGCGTACGTTTTGGTTTACTGGATGTTGCAAGGTCCTTGAAACGTCGATCGGCTTCCCTTGTACGCTCGTATGCTAGGGTAGGCGGAAAGACCTTCTGCTATGACAGTCATGAATTTTACTTCCGAAATGAAATGGCTGCTCACATCTATGTTTTACTTTACAATAATGCAACGAGAAGTTGAGATCGTTATGGCGATTCGCAACCGGCTTGCTTTTAGTGACGGTGGAAGTGTTGAGAAGTGCTTTGGCTCTACTGAGTACTTGGCGCTGTTCTGCGCTGTTCATTGTTCTGCGCTCCGTCTGTATTTATGCCTTGACCAATTTCTTGATTATTTCAGGAGATGCTTAGCGAAGTGCAAGCCACGCAAAATGGGGCCTTAACACGTGAGAGTCGAAAGCAGGGTAAGAAATGGGCTGTGGCGAGGAGCGTTGACCTCACTTTGGATGAAGATGTTGATGCAGAATCGGCACCACTCTATTTCGGTCGACGATCTGACCAGGCCAAGTAAATAGATTAACAGCTGAAGGAGGGTTTGCCGTTCTCCGGCCCACTGCAAATTTGGTCAGTTGATGCACTTGATAACTAACTGGTGTGCCATTGATGCAGGTTTGCTACTCGTTACGCTGATGCATGAGCTGAAAACCAAAAAAGGAAGAAGAATGGCCATGGGATCCAGGATGGTGATGGGGCAGTTGAGGCAGTTGTAGCAGTGGGCCGTTTTCAAATAGCAGGTTATAAGGCAACTGCAGTGATCATGGTGACAGTGGTGGTTGGAAGGGTTTGGGAGTTAAATGACACGTAAATAAGTTTGCATTAATCAGTGGGGAGGTAGGAGAAAGACAGGAGAGAAAATATGGTGGTAGGAGGGGAGGATGAATGGCAAATAGTGAATTGCCGTATGCCACATAGTGCATGCCAGTGTTGGGTAAGTTGAGATACAAAAAGTGTGATGTGGATGTTGGTGAAGTGATGGTTTGTTAGCGTTGTAATGTCGTTGATTCCTTAAACTCAAATAGGGATAACGAATGGAATGTTTTTATTCCTTGAAGGCTGCATGATGCATTGCGTTAGCACACAGAACCAGATGATTCTGCATCACAAAATTTATTGGAGTAAAACTGTCACTAGTTATAGGAAAATGCACCAACTCTATTTCATCTTTCCCAAACGTCACTTCTGCAAATCCAAAACCGGATTTCAACAACTGAACCGTGAGTAGAGGCTAAACTAATGGCTAAACTAATTGCTGTGGTAGCACGGGCTACCACAAACAATGCTACATGTGGCAATGGCAAAATATGCGGCGATTTATTAGGTCGAATTACTCTAGTCGACGGAAGTTGGCATACGAAAAGTTTCAGGTAGTTCAGCGCCTTAAAGTACTCTGATTACATAAAATCAGTTCCGATAGACGGCACTGCATTCGTTCATCTCAGCCTGTCCTGGTAAGCACGATTTATTTGTTTAATCAACCCAGGCTCACCGAAACCCAGCTTATGCCATTCTGCACTGCTCACGCCATCCATCACCACTAAATACACAAGCGGTGCGCCAAACAAGGGCTAACATTTAATAATCTAGTATCAGCATAATATTGCTGTTGCGCTTTTACCGCCACCTCATGGTTCTTCCAACAGCACTGATTCAGAGGGGAGCAGAGGAAGCGCTGAGTGACTTTGAGCCCGATCACAGGGCGACGCCACAGAGCACAGCAGCGGCACGGCCTGGTCCCATCTCCGTACAACAACAATTCAACCCGCAGAATTGTGAGGCAGCTTCCCTCATTCTACCAGACGGTTTAATGCCCTGAGATAAGTGAGTCATTTGTCTCTTCACCAAAGGACACTAAAACATCCATGCCATGGGTGATGATGCCTCATCCAATACGTAACAGTGGACCACTTCATCGCACACGCCTAGTTCACGTCGACCAACAGGAAGTGTCATCATGACCTGCGCAGACCAGTTCTATCCTTACGTTCTTTCGCTTACAAAGATTCACGATTAACACAGTAACATTTTCACACCTGCTGGTGATGGAGAATTAACAGAAACATGCAGCACCATTACGACATCAAGACAGCTTCGAGAGGGAGATGTAGACATTGAAACTGGTGGGGACTTCGGCGCTACAAGTTTTTGTGATGTTCTGCATTAAAATGCCGACAGAAGACACAGTAAACCTTTCAAGTGTCCTCTTCTTTCTTAACACTTAGTTGTTGTTAAAGACACATCGGTAATGGATCACGGCACTTACATTCTTAGTGACAGCAGCACCGGGGAAACAACTATTCTTCAGTTAAAATGAACGCTTTCATTTATTAGCAATGATATGTCATGAGCCATTTTAAGCCTTAAGGACCTTCAGAATAAGGTACAAATGCAATCGTATGTTAATGGTTGAATGAACCCACAGTCTTTGTAAAGAATGGGCACCACTGCTTTCGGCATGCCACTCCAAGGCCAAAGCATGACATAAGCTAAGAAGCTGATGTAGAGCAGCACAACGCTTTCTTTTTCATCGGGCTGCATTCATTAGGCAAATACTAGAACTCGATAAGAAAATACATAAAGGGAGAAAATTTACCGCTTCCAGATGATGTTAATGAAGTGGTGTGCTTACTTCGCCCCAACTGTAAATCAAGCCATACGCTAATTTTGGCACAAGAGCTGCTACCTAAAATGCTTCTGCAGCAATTACACTCATTGCTTTACACCATGGGAGCACCTACACCTCGATGGCAAATTTTGCCCGAAGAGGTCACCTAATTCGTCGTCATTGAGGAGAAGTTCAGAATTAACTAGAAACGCCTAACTTTCAGGTCTGCGATAGGATAAGCGAGCGAAAGTTATGACGCATTTGTCACCACAACTTGCTTACTGAGCGATGTCAAGCTCGAGCACCCATCAAAGTTTGCCCAAATTTGCTTGCATGCAAAAGTAGGAGTGACGACGCAACGAATTTGGCCACCACATGTGCAACTGAACTCTCAGTTTGATGTCCCCTACAGCGCAGATACAAACAGGCCGCAATCCGACACACGCCGTGCCAACTGATGCAGCTAAAATTGAACATCTATTGTGGCAAGTTGCCCCTGAGTTGCGGAGTGGTAGGGGTTATTCGTGAAGGTGCTGCTACTCCATACGGTAGATCACTCTCGAGTTAGTTACAGTGCTTATTCTGCTGCGATGCATACGAGTTGGATTCCCTCACAAAGGAGTCAAAGCGATTAGCTACCAGGGAAGGCCTTTCAGCGTCCTACCTGCGCTATGGACGCCTCTGTTTCTGCTGACACAAGATTCAAGTGGTTGAATTACAGTTAGACGACTTTTTGCTATTTCTGCTTCAAACATCAGCTGCATCCACGTTTGGGTGGTTGGAGGAAGCACGGGTTGCAGAGGTTTAGGATTCATCGTATCGACTTCCTGACTTTTGCTGCCGTTCTCTGCAGCGGCCTTTTGTGAGCAGGGGAAAGCCAATGATAAGCGGACTGCTGCCTAGTGTCAAGTGCATTTGCCCTCTGGTACCAGTTCTTGTCTTCTCTGGCGCAGCTTACAATCTCCTCATGTACCCGGGTGCCTCCGAAATGTCATCAGAAAAGGCACGAGTTCCTCTTGCATCCCTTGATTAGGTGAACATTATTTCCTCGTCGTTTTCTCGCTGGCCTTCTGGTTCGCATACCTGTCTGCGTCAATCCGAGGGACATTAATTTTGCCCGAGCTTCGATTGGTTGGCGATCTCAAGCATGTCGCTCGCCTTTTACCGCTTTCATGCGTGCGTATGTGCATACTCGCGTGAAGACATTGGGATACGGTTGCTCGCAAAAAGGGCCTTCTGCAGTCTGGTTATTAAAACGGGAATATTTAAAGAATTGTGGACAAAAATTAGTTCTCGGCATCAACCTGTGCGCCTAGAATGAAATTTGCAAAATCGGTAAGGCGCAGGTACTGCGATTGTAAGCGCTGCATGGGGTTGCGTTAATGCTGGACGTTCGAGAGACGATTGGGGTTACTTGCTCGTGAGTCAACGCGTGCTCTCCCTACAATAGCAAATATTTTATGCATTGTAATTACTCTGATGATGTGTATAGAGGACGCCTACACCATTACCGTGCAGATATCAAAGGGTAGGTCATGATGGCCACAAAGAGTGAAGGAGAGCTTCACTGTCTGGATACCTGCTCTACGCATCAGTTCAGAGGCCATTTAAGACGAGTTTTATTCCACCATCCCCACCATTGTGGATAAATTCACAAATTTGTTGACCCACTCACACCTTGGGCAAACAAACAGCCCAGTTAGGAGGGGCTGAGCAAAAAGCAGAGAATCAGTGTCGCAGAGCCAAATTGGTGCTCAACTTAACAACAGAACTTGTGCGGAAATTCGGCCATGTCGTGCACGACTTTGAACGCCTGTTAGTCGGTCTGACCGCCATAATGTAAATATTCTCCCTTTTTATCTCATCAGCTACTCTGCATTGCATAATCCAAGCGAAGATTCACCTCACGTTTAGCTTCTCGTTATCGCATAACGACACTTCCAAACAATGACGCCGGCGTTTAAAAGAGCGGGTACTTTATGGAAGTAAAGGCTTGGTTGTGAGAAGTGTGCTTGCAGTGACACCGGTTATTGCTCCTGCACCACAATAAGCCCTCATAAAATCGGGTGCTTCTGTGGTCAGGGAGTCATTTGCACACACATTTCATACTAAGAATGGTTGTTGCAGTAAAGATGTTAAGCGAAATCCTCCCTCGTCCTCCACTAAAAGATCAGTCCGATTCAGCACTTGTTTCCATTGATTGCTTGTGGCACGTCCCTTTCAAAGCTCTGACAATTTCGGTGCATTAGATATGCAAGAAGCTTCTCCTGGTAAAGGAAGTTGTGCTAGTGCAAAATAGGCAAGGTTTGCTTGCAGTTGATCAGTGTCTGGATTTATGAGTGGGTCCCCTTCTGTAATTCCTAGCCGTAAGCCCAATTTTACTGTCGCACAATATAGGTGCAGTTAAAGTGCAACGATTCTACTTTGGCGGAGATGTTGAGAATAGCGAGGGCTCAGAGCCCGTCTGATTTGCTTGCATGCATCCCACACTTACTTGAAACTAGCTGCCAGCAGCTCGCTCCCTTCCGCAGGCGACTGCAGCAGTTCTCGCCTTAACATCAGACAATGTAGGTGCGGCCGGTGTGTGGGGTGTCGATTGTTGCAAGAATAGCTGGCTCATTGGGCAGCTCACTTCCTTCTGAAGTTTGTTGCAGCATTTCTCCTTATGAAATTTGGCAATGGCTGTGCAGCTAAAATTTAAGTAGGCTACATTAGTTAAGAAAGCTGATGGTGTAAGGTAATATAGAAAAGTGTAGAAACAAGGAAAGCTTGAAAGGACTGACGATGCGGATGTTAGGATATGAAGCGAAGAATATAAAGTTGATAGGATTAAGGAAGCACCGCATTTTCCAAAAAGAACAGATTGCTTGACAGCGAACCAACGTATCTAATGTTTCTCAAAGGCTAATGTGCTATGCGGATGCTTTACCTGATCCACACCAGCTCCTGCACGCCCTTCCCTTTAGTCCACAAAACAGCCATGTGCCCCTCACAGCCCTCACTTCGTTTGTGTGTATCGTTCCAGCATTAGCACGTCTAAAATCCACACGCAGAACAATTCGGACTGTTTTCATGAAGCCACTTTATCCCCTTCTGAGACGAATGCAAACACGTTGCCCCTGCTACCCTCCTCGAAATTTGTCGGCTTCTCATCTTCCTGTCTATTTATCCCACATTTTGCTTGATTCTTTCAAATAATCACCCCGATTGCCGCTCCGCAACGGCAGGCAACATTGTGTGCTTTCCACTCCAGAGTGCATGCTTCGTTCCCACTGTGTATCCACGCCCATCCGTTTGCCAAAGCTTGTATGCATGTCGTCGTCTGTGTTTATGTGAGCACAAAGACGCATTCATCATCACCTTCTTCTTCTTCTTCTTCTTCTTCTTCTTCTTCTCCTTCATCAGTAGATCAACAATTCCCTCCTTCGCTAAGAAGGATACCTTCAGTTTTGTATGTGACTGCATAGTTGGTTGCCTATTTGATGTCAATTTAGCACTGTTTTCACCTTTATCAGACACCTCCAACCCACTTCACCTCATACAGCTGCTTTTCCTTCGTGTGGCTCCTCTACGTCTCCTCTTTTTAGATAAGGATAGGCAAGGCCCATGAACCTACAAAAAGTTCTGTACATATTGAGACAATTGTCGCCTGTAGGCCTAAAAACATTTGAGCGCATGAAGCGCATTTGATGATGAAGAAAAGCTCACGGGAGATCTATTGGGATGGGGCATGGGAAACAAGGCGGCAATGTCACCACTAAGGAGCACTGAGCTAAAGTTCTCAGATGTTAACTTTGACCGTTGCACAAGTGAAAAATGAGAGTCAAGAAGTGATGCAAAACTTATTCCGCGGAAAACGCGTCTGATGTACAACTGCGGCTGCAGAATTGGGTGGCCTTAAGGAGCAGCAAATAAGTTTGGCTTCAATTCATTGTGACTGGCACTTAAAAATTGGTAGTAAAAGAACAAAACTGGACGCACAAATGCATGCAAACATGAGGTGCATGAGGGACGATTAAACGCTTCGATCGACAATACCTTTGGTTTCCGGAGCTGCCAGTTGTTAAGGCTCGAAGGGGTGAACAAGTTTCTTTGCCACAAAATTGGACGTGGTAATTGCGACCACACGGCTCTGCGCCGTTTGTAGGGTTTAATCGCCCACCTCATTCCTCAGCTGTACACGCAAATAAAATTGATAAACTGGTGAGATAAATAAGAGCCAATGTTTGGGTTGTAGTCAATCAAAGGTCAAACGAATAACAGGCTTACGACTATGCTATCAAATTTGGATTAAGTGAAATCACTGAAGACGAATTGTGATTACGAACAGGTGGAGACATCACTATCGTCGGAGACGCAAATTACCAACACTTTGCTTCTGTCTTGCTGCTAAAGGGCCAAATTTCTTAAGGAATGGTTTTGGGTCATCATGCAGATCATCAGCGTGACCAGGCTGCCGCCTTCGTATGTGGCTGTCACTTTGCCAGTGGCTTCGGTTATCCAAAGCACATTCGCACCTCTGCACCACTTTGCTTTCCTCTAGCTGCCAATGACAGTGCACAGAACACGAGGACATTGCTGTTGTTGGCAGTCCATATGCAATCAAGCGCCTGCTCGCATCTGAAGACGTCCGAATTCCCAACAAATACGACGCCACACAGTAGAGCACCACATGCACCTTCGAGCTTAGTGGCATGTTTGCTAATCAACTAAGTCTCCAACCGGTTGGGGATGTTGCGATTACTAGGCTTCTTCGCTTAAGCCTATCTATATTGGCTGCCAAAATCTGAAGTACCATCAAGGATGATCAAAGCAGGTGTGTGGATCCTAAAGATGCCATAGGACGAGAATTAGAGCTGAAGTCGAGCATAATAAGGGGCTCGAAATGCTGTCAGAAGTTAATGAATCGAACGCGCAGCTAAACGAACAAATCGTGGTAAAAACGATATTTGTAGTTAAAGGCACCTCTGCCTGGCATTAGTCCTTCCCAAACTCTTATTCTTACCGGATGACGTAAGGTGCATAAAGGATGACTACGTGCTGAAGGTGTTGGAGATTATCGAAGGAATTTGGAGAGCCCCGGTCCGGTCCGACGCACGAATTATGAAGTCTTAAACAATGGCAGGTAGTTTTGCACCACAAAGCATTCGGCACACACTTATGATGGCGGTGTCTAATCAAATGTTGTCAGTAATAGCATCATTCTCATCGTTGATTCTTTCATCGTCATCGCCCTCCCAAGATGCTCTCGACGGTGCACTGGGCTCATTCTGCTCTTCTTCCTCAAGATAAGGCCTGCTCCCTTTTGAATACTGGAGCCAAAATCCTGATTTCTTTTGTAGATGCGAAGTCTATCAACAGCCTCATACATATTCATTGCGATAGTACCTGGGCCGAAATGAGAAGGCCGAGTTGAGGCCTGTCGCGGTCTCCAAATGAAACAGAATGATGACCATAAATGAGGCAAGAAGTGAGCCATTAGGGCAGGAAGATACCAAGTGGGCATTTCACTGGTGTGATAGTACATGATTGTCATTTGGGTTGCTAAAGTACTGCTAAATTCTCTACTCATGTTGCCGATGCGCAACCCTAGGAAATTTTGGGAGGAGCCTGCGAGTTCGTTGGCTGTGCATCGCTGCAAGGCGCATTAGCTGCCCACGTTAAGCCTTTTTGGCCAACCATACACCAAAGGCGGGTTTCTTTTTGCATCCGTGCCTCTGAACCACCCATGCAGGCGAATGCCCTCTATCCTCAGGTTCGAAACCCTGTTAGTTCCCTCGCCGAAGCCAATGACGCGAATGTGGACGGCGATGTCAAAGTTGATGGAGCACATGATGGGTTAAAGAACAGTGCCACCATCATCGAGCCCAGCATTGCTCACCTTTGGCAAGTCTACGTACTGGGCTGGATTCCCACTTCCTGGCGTTCGACCATTGATGAGAATTGAAAATAGTTACTGAAGGTTACTTCATTTTTACCACAGATGCGCGGTGCTGGCACTATGCCAGCACAAACACCTAAGTCCGCCTCTACTCAACGAACAGGGACACGGAAGCATGCATGAAGAGGCAGTGTATGGATTCCAAATAAGAGAGAGCCATGCTGATCAAGCAATGTGTAAGTAAGTTGCATGAGTGTCCTAACTCAACTTCCTGCCTCCTCACTTAAAACACAAATATCCCCATGCTTTCTCTTCTTCCACTTCAGTTGGCTTCCAAAGACACCTCCGTGCTAGGGGTGGACAAAGTCAGAGCACTCCCACTTTGCATCGGAATGGATCGAGTAGGCATGTGTGTAAGCGATTGGAAAAGGCAGGGAGGCCATCTGGGTGGTGCAAAGGGCTTCTAGCTGTTTCCTTTCCTTTTCCTTAGTCTCAAATTTTAACTACATAAAGGGACCTCATTGGGCGCTTACACGCTGCAGCATTCGGCCTGCATTTACACTGACGTCTTCGGCTAGGTAGTTTCAGACAGGACGGAAATGGAAGCGAGTACGCATCGACTAATAGGCAAATCCAGGCACAGCTTACTTTGTACGAAATAGGAGGCGACTGATTTTTCTGACGAGGCGAAAGGAAACCGAGTGGTCGCTGATAAGTTAATGACCTTCGGAAATGGTCCACGGTCGTCATTGCAGTAAGCGTAAAGCTTGAGCAAAGTCGAATTCCAAGTTGTTTTCGTCTATTATGGTTCAACTCCCAATACCATGGCGGTCACTTAACAACACAATTGATCCACCGAGTGTCCCTATTAATTTTTTTTTGCACACATTGAATAATGCTAACCACAGGTCGCGAGCCAAGCAAGTGAACTGCAACCCGTCATGACGTACTCATCTACCATTATAGGCTACCCAACAAATTTGGGTGTTAACTGTGCGGTGTGGAGAAACTTGGACAAAACCATGCAATGACTCTGCATAGCCCCTTTCAGCTTTACAATTGGCTCTCAGAAGTGGTTATTGAATCAGCGGCGCCTGTTTGGGCTCTGCAAACGCCCAATCACATGAGCTTCGCAGCTCACCAATCTGAAGAATAGCGGGACGGTGGAATCACGTTTAGTCTGTGTGTGTCAGTACCTGCAACAATTGAAGCCTTTTCTTTCACTGAATGCCTATGAAAACTTTCAAGTGATCAGCTCCTGCTCAATCACCTCCTCCTGGTTGGCAATTTATTTGGGAATTTATTTGGGTTTTCGATATTAAGCCTACGTCTCTAGCAATCCACCTGCCATTCCAAGCCTGCAGCCAACTAACCACAGGTGGATTCGTATGACGACGTCGGCAAGGAGAGTCAGGTTCGGTTTTCACTGTCCAGCGCATGACTCTCTCAAGTCCACCAAGTTTGCGTATGCCGACTCACACGTGCTGGAGGCTACGACCATCCGCTTAGGCGACTTCCCCTCTGCTAATCCCAATGGGACAGCGAACAGATCCATGCAAGTCTACTTGCTTTTTAATAGCTCTACTACTGCTAAAGCCGTTTCACTATTTTTAATGTTCTCCTATGATGTGCATTGAATAAGTAGCCTCGAAAACGCTGAGTCCACGGAAACCCATAACTCTGTGTGCCACTGTCTGAAACCTATGCAACAAAAAGTGCTTCATCGCAGCCCTGTTAAACAGTTGAGGTCTCTTGTACTAACCTTGTAGATTTAAGGAAAATAATATGTGAATAGGTGTGTGCGGTGTGGCATCGACAGCGACAAAAGGGTAGTCATTTGGTGGCATTGGCGGCAAATGGGTATGAGGCGAAAGTTCATGCATGAGTGGCTGCAATGTAGGTAGGCACGGTCGCAGCAAGTGTAGAAGCCATCGCGAATGCGCAAGACGTGGGAAATGTAGTGCTCGGGGTAGACGCGTCAAGACCGGAGATTACGGGAACCGACGAGGCTAACACACAAGTGGAATGTGTGTTTCAGTCATGGTCACCGAAGGAAAAGACGTGGAACTCTCAATGCTAACTGACACAGGGCTGAAAACCAACCCATGTTCGACAGGTAGCCCCCACATCTAAATGCCAACTGCGCATCATGAGCCATCTATGACGACCATGTCGTATGCATCCTCAAATACCTGCTGCTTTTCATACACGTATGAGCTCAACTGTGAGGCTTGAGCAAAAGATGGAGCAACTCCATTTCGCATTGAATTTCTTGCCTGTATGAATGGCTTGGCACAGAGATCAAAACTTACAAGTGCTTGTGCATGCTGTGCAGCTCAGTAGTGGGTCGTGACATCGTCATGGGTAAAGTGAAGAGCATAAACTAACCCGGAGTTTGTGGTGGCATGGTCAGGTCTACGACTTCACTGCGAGTGCCCAGATAATCAAGATTGACCAAAGTGTCCGGCCGATAGTGCACATAAATAGAGGCAACAATAGTTTGTCCTGGCATCATCTCGGTAAAGTCATACGATTTTTTTGACAAGATACTGATGCTTGTCTGCTGTATGCAGTCCACACTCCAATTGATGATGTAGTTGGCAATCAGGTTGTCGCTTGTAGCCGGCGAATTCCATGTTAAGCGTGCTGTGTTAGGGTTGACCGCTTGAAGGTTGACATTTCGTGGAACACTACTACCTATAATACAGGAGACTGTGAGTGTATTCGTGAACATCCATGTATGGTCGTGTGTTGGTGGTGCGCCTACAGCAAATATTTTCCTGCTGCTCAATGCATATGAGTATACAGGTGGTGAATGGAAAGGAAACACACCTGCTTCCATAGTTTCGAATATCAACGGTTCGGCCACCTCGCTGTAGCGGTTCGGTAGCACGCGTCCACGCACTGTGACTGCATGTTTCGCTGACAGTCCTATTCCCTTCAATTCATATCTCCTCTCTTCGGTGGTAAGATTGACCACAGATTGCCACGAATTGTATGTGTCCAAAGGTTCACTTTGCCTTAAAACCTCATAGCCACCGAATTCTCCCTCAACGTCCTCAGGCTCGTGTATGAATAGGTCCAACACCTCTTTGTCCTCATGATAAGTGGCCTCAAATGTTGGTGTTTGCATCGCTGTGGCAGTGGATAAAAGGTGGTCAGAAAGGTATAACCAAACAAACACGATGCAGCTCTTTTGCATGCAGTAGTTTTGGCATGGGCTGTCTCATTCTTAAAATGGAACGCACCTGCACCCATGGTTTGGATGGGATTTGATGAAACAGATGTTGTTTCACACTCTGTTGGGTCCTGCCAATCCGCTGGAATCGTACTAGATTTCACGACGCATTTATATTTTGTGTTTTGATGCAAATTCTCGACGATAACGGAGGTCGTCATGTTGTCCATCGTCAAGACACTGATCGGATCGGCATTTTGCATTAAATTGAAACAAGTCACAAGGTAAGGCTGGAGAATTCCGTTCGCCTGACTTGGTTTACTCCACTTGAGTTCAATTTGTGTTTTCGATATGCCCCTTCCCGTGGGCGCCGGTATAGGAGAAGGAGCTGTGAATGGTAAAACATGTCATAAAAATGTGATATTTAAGCCTAATTGTCCCCTTTTCAGACTTATCAACAAACTCCTTCCCTTGTGCTGGTAACTGCTGAAGCCCTTTGCATGCATGCAAAATGTAAATGAGGCGTCAAGCTGCAAAAATGCTGAATATGGAAAATCTGCGTCATTGCTCACCAGTGGGCCATGTTCGAATGGGTCCCACGCAATATGTGAAATGAATTCCTTTGCCAGTTGCTTCCACTGATACGTTGTACAGTGTGTAGGGCTGTAATGCGCCAACTGTTACCATCCCGGAAGAAACCGGTGCATGTTCGTAACGACTTTTGGCTGTGGACGAAATTGGTTGCGCTATTACTTTGATTTGTGACACATTGAGTTTCGTCAGGCTTTGGGCATCCCAGACGAACTGGAGCAGGTTAGAACCCACACGGCCTACACGAATGCTGGTCCCGATTGAGATTGTTTCTGTTCCAGCCTCTTTGAGATGGTAAAACAGGTGCGTTACAAAGTGGTAATGATGAGAGTAGGAGCCCAATCATGTGCGCAGTGGGACTTAGTGGTGGCAGCCACCCGTTGACTGGCATATCGGTGGGTACTTCAAGCAGCTACCAGAGGTATGTGCAGATTCACACCCAATTGACGGGTCAGGTGTGGGATTTGTGGAATGCACCTCATACTTCACCATGCCTGCAGGGTGGAGTGGTGTCGTTAAACTGCGAAATCAGGTGGAAGATGTTGCCCTACTCTCTGCAATGTAGGTAAGCACTATTGAGACTTCTTAAAAGATGAGGAGGTAGAGACCGTCGAGAAAGTAGAGTTGATGGTGAATTATGGAAGCAGTACATTGGTGATTTGCATCCTATCAAAGCATTTATAAGAGCTGTAAAAGGGGCGGAAGCATTCAACTCAGCTGCAGCACTGTAAAACTGCTTCCGTGGTTCATGTCATCTGTTATGCTTACCATCGCAACCAGCTAAACATACAGTCTCATTTGTCGAATGCTTCCCTATGTGGGCAAACAGGAGGGGTGCAATAAAATGCAGGAAGATGTCTTACCCATTGCGAGAGCGAAGTTATCATGCAGAATGTACGACGCCAGCAAACTGATAGAGAGCTCCACCAGCATCCTCACTTCAGACAGCCGTGCAAGCACACCTCACCCAAGGCGTACTTATAAATTTTGTAAGGCCACATCAGCCTATAAAATGGCGTGTTCTTGACCTACGAGAAGGTTTCTACTTTTGCGCACACCTTGGCACTACAGATGAAGCAGGTGCCTTCCAAAGAAGAGATCAAAATATTGTGCTGGCAAAGGCCACATGGATCCATCACGCAGTTGTTGCCTTTCCTTCCGCAACTGGTGCACTTTAATTAAATGATGTTCAGTGGATAGTGGTGCAGTGCAGCACTCTCGACCTCGCCTGTGTTGTGTTGATTGAACTCTTGATCTTTGGGCGAGTTGCTTGAAGCATGCACCATAAGTGCTGAAGAATTCATTAAAATTGTGCCAATGCTTAAAGTGATGAGGAAATTTGTGGAAGTTATTCGACTATGATAGTTCTCAGCTCGATTGCATTCTTGGTGATTGTGTTGAGGAACGCCACGTCAACAGTTGGACATGGGCAAGAAAACGACCTAAACTCTAGCAGTGGCTTTGTAAATAGGCTTGTGTTTGTCACTAGCTCAAAGAACTTTCGCTGCTGCTGCACTACCAAAAGGTGCAGCGGTTGCAGCCGTTCTTGTCTGCAACAATTTTGATGGTACCACATAGGTCGGCAGCTTAACTTTGGTGTGCTTGCTTCACAAACTGTCTCTCGACCTAAATTTTTTCTTTATTGTAGGCCTACTGCTTATTGCCCCAACATCCAATCTTGTCCATTAACCATGGCCACCATTTAGTGGAAGGATTCAGTTGTCTTTGATCTACTCCTATTCATTGATCAGTAGATGAAAGAACTCACTAGCAAGGCACCATCAGCGCCACATAGGGATTAAGTTACCAGTTGAAACTGAAGATGCGATGAAGGAAGGGTCCGAGAACAAAGATGCAGCGCTAGACAGCAACCAAAACAGCCAACGGGTGAAATGGAAACGCTAAAGACGATAAGAGCGGTCATAAGGTGAACATGTGAAAGGCCACCGCAAACTCATACGCCATTAGTTGGTGCATCGGGACAGGTACTCTACTCATGCTACACACTTACCCAACATTTTGAGGCTGCAAAAAGGAGCTGAGAGGCGTCTGCAACCCCACAACGTTATGCACTATAAAATTTGGCATTTGCCACTGCCTTGTTAAATGCAAAGCGCTATAACCCAGGCCATCTGTGCACCCTAGGTCTCTTGATTTCATCGACATCACAACCAGACAAATAATAGGCGCAGGCTTCATAGAAGACAGTTTTGTACATCAGCGTGCTTAAGTTGCTATAGAGATACAAGGACCGAAAATGGGTGCCCCTTACGTTTCAGTCCTGGTTAGGACCTTTAAGCGATCATAGGCCATATTTTTGCGGTGATTCCTACATTTGCAGTAGTACGCTCCAGAACAACCTATCGCACATAAGCAGTAAGTAATAACTTTCGTGAGGTTAAAGGCAGAGTTTTGGGATTGCAGGTTCCCCAGCTAATGAGCTAGGCGAAGGTGGGAGCCGAAGGAAGGGATTTCTATCCATCCTTTCATTGTGTCTATGGCTATGCAGCTTTTGCAGTCGCAAGATAAGATCAGAATGCCGTAATTGACAACTTGGGGGTTTAAGCAATATCACATCAAATGTGTGGTAAGCAGTATGTCCCAAAAGAGTCAGACAACAAAAGTTGGCACCCCTTTCCCTCAAATGCATTCAGTGAGAATGAGGTGCAGACCTACACAACGAATGCCGAAATGCGGGCTTCCATGTGGAGACAACTGAGTGCAGTCCTGTCGTGTTAATTTGTGGCTCGATCATGCCCTGCTTCTTACGTGCTCCAATAATAGATGCACCGTGGACTCGGCTCAGACGCAGACTCGGGCGCATAAGTATGTGATCCTTACCGCCCAGCCCCTAGGCATGCAGACACTCATCGCAGGCGTGTCTGACTGTCCTCGAGTGACAGCCGCAAACAATAGACGTAAGATTTTGGCAGCATTATCCCAACTACCTCGACTTGGGACTGTTGTTGAAATAGAACACGTTAAAAATGGTGAGGGTACGGTCAGATTAATGGTCTGCACGACAACACCGAGACCACTTCTTCACCCGAGGAGCATTGCAGCTCAATCCACTTTTTCAGTTAGCCCACTGACAGGACTAATTCCACCACCAAGCACATTTTAAGTAGCACAACAACTTGGGAAGTGCAACAGCTACCAGAGAAGATGGCAATGGGAATGCAACGCGAGAAGAAAGGGACGAGCTGCGATAGCTTGTTCCCAAAGCTGCTCATCACCAAGGTGCCAAATGTAGAGCTCAGTTCACACCACAGCCAAGAATGAAGCAGCGGCAACAGCAGCAGTATCAAAGCTCTTGGCTGTCTTTGTCCACCTTGGGCTCCAGACCGGTGCTTGCAGTTAACAATCATCATCATCATTGCCATCAATTTGAGCAACAAATTGTGCCTCCCTTCCTCCCTTCCTCCCTTCCTCCCTCCTTCTCTCTCTTGGCACTGTGGCAATCAGATGAGAAGAAATATGGTGACTTTGGCGAACCTTTTTCACGTGGATAAAAAAGTGGAGTCGTTAATGATAATGTTGAGTTTTGGCATCAGTGCAATTGATTTTGCGCATGCATGTGCAATAATTTAATAATTTTATTGGGTCATAATAGACGTAGGGTCACGAGACTTGGTTTAGAATAAAAGTGCATGCTCACCGCACTTGTTGCCAACACTAGAACCTCATTCGCTTAGCGTAACGTCATCGTATGGCTGCTGAGTGCACCGGGGTGCTATTGAATGTTGTCAAAGTCACTTGGTGATATTAAGGAAGTGGGTGGAAACAAAAGAGCAAAACCTCTCATGCCGCCTAGTCTGCTTTGACATTATGGATTGTCGCTCATTGAAACTGTCAGAACAGCAGCTGTCCACAAATGGCCAAAGTTTATGAGGACCTTCATCTGCCGGACGGGTTACGCAAATCCACCGTACTTGCATGTCCATCCCAGAGTTCGCAATGCGCCCTCTTCAGTCTCTCACTTTTGCTGCCTCGACCCGTTCTTTGCCTTCCTAGTTTGTGCAGCGATGCCAAAGCCTCCTCTAACCCCACGGAAGACAGTTTGCGGCGTGTGCGGATGTGTTGGTGTCAGGCAGGCTGGCGAGCAGGTGAGAGGAAGGGGGCAGGAGAATGGTACTTCGGTGAGTACTCCCTCACGGGACAATATGTGTTGTACAAGTTAAGTGGGATCTTATCTTGGGATTTCAAGTAAAGTACTTTTGCTTGTTCTTTTTGTTTTTCAATCACAATTAGTGGCAGTAAGTTGTTGAGGCCCTTGATAGCAGCTGCAACAACGCTGATGGTATGGTGTGTGGTGAAGCCGATGTGAGGTCATTATCAATTAGGAGCTTTTATACGATGCATTGGTCTTTCATGACGTCGACATGCGAAAGAGGAGAAGGAGGGGGGAGGAAGCAAAGCCGCTTTATGATTTGATGTCGTGCTTGCTGCTGCGCATTGTAACGTTTGCAGTTCATGCTGTGTGGGATTGCGTTTGCGATGTGCCGCTAGTAGGCTCTTTGCGACCGGTCGTTGCCTGTCACCACTGTCGTGGTGTTGAGGCCGTACTGGGCATTTTTTCCTCTTAAGTCAGTGTCACTTACTACGACCACTACCTACGGGCACGCGTGGTGTAGAGCATGTTTTCTCACCGGTTCGTGGATGCGTACGGGAACTGCTTTTACCGCAGGCTATGGGGATGGGGAGGAGGCGACTGTAGATGCGGTATCGAACCAAGGCGTAGCTTTGGGGAGGAGGGAGTGTATGATGTGCCGTCGATGGTTTTTTGAGTGGCGGGCTCCGGTGGGCGTGGCAAGTCACTCGGATGCCTCTCCGTTGTACTCCCGCTGTCGAGTGGTGGCGGTCCGTGGTTGTCGGCACTGTGCAATGCTTCTTGTTTCACTGAGAGAGGAGGGACGCTGTCGCGAGTATGCACGAATGAGTGGAGGGGATGTTCTCTTGCTACGAATGAGCGCGCAATGTGGCAGAGCTCACCGATGATAAATGTGGCATATTTTGCTTCCGCACGCATGGAAATGCTTTTGGTTTGAAAGGGTCGCTGTTAATTATTGTCGGTGGCATGGGTGATGAGTAGTGGCGCATCACGTCAAAATGAGTGAGCGAGTGGATCTTTGCCGTTAGGTGAGTAAGGCGCGAATTGGTAAAGGATAACTGTGCTGCTACCACCACTGCCTAGCCTTGAGAATAAGTTGAAAAGGAGTAAGTGAGTGGGTGGGTGGGTGAGTGGGTGTGACTAGAAAAGAAGGCGTAGAGCGTTTGGGAATGGAAGACACCTAGAGCCCCCTTCCCGACTAAACACTTGATGCGGAAGAGCTTATCCCGGGCAGGTATCGGCGTCTGACAATGAAAGTAAGCTCTAAAGGTGAGTGAATTGGAGGTGTTACTTAAATGGCTTTTTTCCAAACTTGTCGTCACACTTTGTTTCAGTCAGTTAGGCGCAGCATAATCTTAATTGACTTGAAGTTTGGCACTCTAATTTGCTTTCAAATCTGTCAAAAGAACGGGTCAAACTGATCACCACGCCGATGTGCATTGGCTACAAGAGATCCAAGATTGTGCCACAGTGTTGAAGACACAAACAAGGCGAGAATAGGTCATGCGTAAGTTGTGCCAGCATTGGTATTAACTGTCACATTTGCACCGCCACAAGGGCAACTGATAATGAAGTAGGCGGGCGTCGTCGTAGAGCGGTTCAGAAATTTTATTGGCAATTGCAAATTTTCGGCTGTTGCGCCCACAACAATTATAAACAGGGTTGGACTTGACTACTTAAATGGTCAACGCGAAATGTTTCGAGTCGGCTCCTGCAGTAGTAGCGAACGATAGATCCACTTTAGTTCCTTTAGTTATGAAAAGTGCCGATTATCTCACCCTCACACAATGCCGCAGAATAATACTTTAGAGCTGGTCACAATTTGCATTAACTGATCAACCCCAGAGAGAGTGACGTGCAGATATCGAGGTATCCTACTCTAGATCTGTTGGTTATGGAAAGAGTTTGGACTTCTGAAATAAATTTGACCAACGCCAAGCTTGCACCACTCTGCATAGTTATGCGCGACCCTTCTTCTCTCAACACAAAAGAGTTGCGCTAAGCGATTACTTTAATTACTAAGTCGGTCGCTGCTGCCACTACCTCGAGACTCTTCTGACACCACTGACTCGAGGGGGAGGGGGCGGGAAACATGAGAGGCGCTATGCCACAAAGCAGAGCAGCGGCACAGCCTGCCATTCATCTCATACGTTAACATTCCAGTGTGCAGAACCATGAGACAGCTCTGTTGTTCCAGGAGACTTTTTGGTGGCCTGAGTTAGGTGAAGCATTCGCTTTTCTGCCAAAGGGACACGCAAACATCCATGCCACAGGTGATGATACCTTATCCGAAGCATGACAGTGGATCACCTCATCTCACATACGTCGATCACATCAATTAACAAAATAAACATCAAAACCTGCCCAGACCTGCCCAATCCTCGTGTGCTTTTGTTTGCGAAGAAACACGGATAACATAGTAACAATTTAAAATGCACCATTGATGGAAAAATCGCATTGCGACATCATGGCAACTTGTAGGAGTGATGCAGGCACTGGCAAATAGTGAGTCTTCAGGAGTTGCAGAGTTTCGTACTCTTCCGCAACAAAATGCTGCTGGAAAACGCAGCTGATCATTACAGCGTCCTCCTTCTCTCTTTGCACATGGTCTTCATGAAGGTGGAGATAGCAGCAGTGTTTCCGCATTAGCAAATTGCATTTACAAATCGCTTCGTGTCGAGGACCTCTCGTCTGCATTCAAATCACACACAGTCAGTATGCGAGCCCGTGACACGAGATTAGAGAGCATGGGTTGGAAGTAACTTTACCATTACGATGGGAATAAGACCAGTGTAGAGGTGTTGGCATTATATTTGCATAAACATTCATGACGCAACAGCCTTGCATGAAGTTCGCAATCGGTTACCCTCTGAATGAAGTTGACATCATTTGTTAGAAATGGCAAAGACCAGTCTTTTTGCCTTCCTACAACAATATGCGGCGATGGATAGCGTCTTTTGTGGAAGAAGACGCCTGTACTTGTGGATATCCATACCAACGAGAGAAGGCAAGCTAGTCGGCGACTGAAACTCTGAGCTACCAGTAGACTTTAAGCAGAGATGGTGGTAGGGACTGGAAATCGCACCAAGAGAGCGCATACGGATTAGTGGGAGGACAGGGAACAGGGGAGAACCAGGGGAGCTCACTACTGCAAATGCTACTTGAGTGGTGTGAGTAGAAGGAGGAAAGTGAAAGGAAATGAGCTGCAGGACCAATGAAGGAGCTTAAGTTCGTAGGATCCTCTTCAATGTGAACGCATTTTCCTTTTTTTCTGCGTAAAACGAGAACTATTCTTGTTAATTAGCAGACAAATCGGAATAAAGGTGATGGGGAGGAAACAAATCGGCGTCTGTCGTGATTGATGATATGAATGAGGAATGGGAGAATGCAATTAAGGGAAGGCAAGGTGAGCATTCTGATTTGCCAATGGGCTGGAAAATAATAAAATGGGGCAGAGGAATTTGATTGAAATGGAGACGGAGAGACGATGACATGCATGCTTGAGACTGACCCACAGTAGCGGTGGCACTAATATGGTGAGTGTAGGGTAGGAGAAGCACTAATCAAGTAGCATGTGTGTGACGACGTGATGATTTGTACAAATTGTCAAGTGAAGAAGGATGGTGGGGAAAAGTATCATTCGAGCAGATGATCGTTTTGTTTGCTAATGAAATTCCCGATCGTGAAGCAGATTAATAATAAAAAGCGTACAATTCACCACCAACGAATGAATGCGTGTGATATGCGTGTGGCGGCGGGCAACACTACATGAGTTGGCAATTAGTTGAAGCAATTGGTCACATTGGATGGATTTGTTGAGAGTGGTAGATGAAAGTGGAAAGGGAACGAAAAATGTAAAATGACAATGAACGAGTGAATATATGTGTAGAAATGGGTGAATGTAAGAACGAGTGAAGAGTGAGGGAGTGAGGGAGTGAGCGAAAGGAGTCAGCCATTGGTAGTGATGAAGGGAAGCAGAGGTGGTGGGTGCCGTGACCACTGGCAGTAGGCGTGTGTGAGTAAGTGAATGGGTGGGTGGAATAGAAATCGGGAAGGCGAAGGAGAGCTCACTGCTACATCCACTACGCCACGTGAATAAAATAAAAAAGTGGTACTTATGTTAAGGGAAAGAGAGGCGAAAAATGGAAGGTGTGAGGGGCAATTTGCACGAGCGGCTAGTGACTTGAAAGGAAAGTGTAGAGTAGAAGGCAAGTAAAGGTAACTAAGGGGCGATGTAGGTGGCGTAGCTTACCGTTTAGAATCGCCTCCCTTGATAAAGAAGGACTCATTTTGCTAGCCAGACGGAGTGTTAAATAAGTGTGGGCTGGATAAAAGGCATTGACAATGAGCTGATGTCAGAGTGGAAGAAAGTGTATGAGGCGAAGAAGGTGAGGAAGAGTAGAAAGTGCGAGGACACGACGTCTACGATGAGTGAAGAAAAGGAAGAGAGAAGGTGAAAAGAAGTGGGGGATGAACGTGCTGAGATGAAGGCGAGCGTTTGAGTGTGTGTCAACTCAGAGGTGATGAAGTAGGGAAGGACTAATGGAGGAATGAACGTTAGACAGGATGGAGGGGAAGAGGCAGTTATGCATGTGTGAGTGCGTGGAAGGGGACAGTAAACTGGACAAATATTGTAGACAACACATGCCTGCCGACGGAATGAAACCCACACATTGCGTAATGAAATTTCATGGTAAGGGGAGAAGGGTCGTTCAAGTAAATAATTGCCTCAACTTATTATAGAGGAGAAGGGAAGTCGAAAATTCATGCAAAGGGTGGAATAATAAATCACAAAGAAAAATGAGCATTTGTCACTTATGAAGGGTAAAGGAGGAGGAAGAAGACAGGAAGAGAAAGGAAAGAATGAGACAGTGTTGCAAAAATAGTAGTGTTAGAAAGAAGGGAGGGAGGGACGGAGGGGCGGAGGGACGGAAAAGGGATTTGAGCAAATGTGTGCCATGAATGTGTTAGGATAGAGGAGATGAGATGAGGAAGAGGTGAATGAGCTCTCATTGTAGCAGAATGGGTGGGTGAAAGAGGAGTTGTAAGGCCCTCTTTAAAATCGCTTGTTTCTTTGCATAACGTGGATTTACTGATAGAAGAGGTTCAGGACTGTGAGTAGGATGTAAAACAACGGCGGTGGAAGAGAAGGAGGAGGGAACTCTTTTCTACTTCAAAATTTCATGTAGAGCTAAAAACCGAAATGGGAAGAAGAATGGCCATGGGATCGAGGGAGGTGATCGAGGCGGTTGAAGCAGTGGTAGTGGTGAGGCTTCATCAAATAGCAGCTTATAAGGCAACTGTGGTGATCGTGGTGTCTGCAAATGGGTGGTGGTGAAATAAAAGGTTAGTAAGTTCGCATTGATTAGCAGAAAGATAAGATGAAGACAGAGACGAAGAAATGTGCCAGAGGGAGGGGAGAATGAATGACAAATAGTAAACGACCGTTTGCCACACAATGCGTGCCAGTGATAAGTAGGCTGAGATGGAAAAGTGTGAAGTGGATGTCGATGAAGTGATGGTTTGTTATCGTGGTAATGGAGTTGATTTCGTGAGCTGAGATAGAGTTGAGGAATGGAATGCTTTTTCAGGGAGAAGGTGAGACGAAGGGGAAGAGAAGCTCCTGATGTGAAAATTGAAATTGATAAGGAAAAAGGAAGGGAAGACGATACCTATGCTGAGCTGGAATTGGCAAAAATAAATGGTGCATGGGGTCTACCTGTCTCTTGCAAGTAGCAGCATTGGCAGTGTTTCAAATCCAGAAAGAAAAGAAGGAATGAATAAATGAATGAATGAATGAATGAATGAATGAATGAATAAATGAATGAATGAATGAATGAATGAATGAATGAATGAATGAATGAATGAATGAATGAATGAATGAATGAATGAGAGCAGTTGGGATGATTGAGAAATGGAAAGAAAGGGAGAATGAAGCATGATCAACAGAGCTAGAAGGGAAGGAGGGAATGAGTGGAGGGAAGCATCTGCTGATATCTCAGTAAGCAGTTGCGGTGGTGGGTAGAGGGTGGAAGGAGAAGTGAGATGACGCGCAAATAAGTGAACGTGGGTGGCTGAGTGAGAAAGGCGACGACGTGTGATGGAAGTGGAAGGGATAGAGCTACTCCCACTAAGGGTGCATAAGTAGGAGTTGGAAGGGGATAGGCATGCAATAAAGAAGAGCTAATTGGGGGATGGAAGAAGGTTTGGCGTGGGGAATGGAACTAGGAAGGCAAAGAACGGGTCGAGGCAGCAAAAGTGAGAGACTGAAGAGGGCGCATTGCGAACTCTGGGATGGACATGCAAGTACGGTGGATTTGCGTAACCCGTCCGGCAGATGGAGGTCCTCATAAACTTTGGCCATTTGTGGACAGCTGCTGTTCTGACAGTTTCAATGAGCGACAATCCATAATGTCAAAGCAGACTAGGCGGCATGAGAGGTTTTGCTCTTTTGTTTCCACCCACTCCCTTAATATCACCAAGTGACTTTGACAACATTCAATAGCACCCCGGTGCACTCAGCAGCCATACGATGACGTTACGCTAAGCGAATGAGGTTCTAGTGTTGGCAACAAGTGCGGTGAGCATGCACTTTTATTCTAAACCAAGTCTCGTGACCCTACATCTATTATGACCCAATAAAATTATTAAATTATTGCACATGCATGCGCAAAATCAATTGCACTGATGCCAAAACTCAACATTATCATTAACCGCTCCACTTTTATTATCCACGTGAAAAAGGTTCGCCAAAGTCACCATATTTCTTCTCATCTGATTGCCACAGTGCCAAGAGGGAGAAGGAGGGAGGAAGGGAGGAAGGGAGGAAGGGAGGCACAATTTGTTGCTCAAATTGATGGCAATGATGATGATGATTGTTAACTGCAAGCACCGGTCTGGAGCCCAAGGTGGACAAAGACAGCCAAGAGCTTTGATACTGCTACTGTTGCCGCTGCTTCATTCTTGGCTGTGGTGTGAGCTGAGCTCTACATTTGGCACCTTGGTGATGAGCAGCTTTGGGAACAAGCTATCGCAGCTCGTCCCTTTCTTCTCGCGTTGCATTCCCATTGCCATCTTCTCTGGTAGCTGTTGCACTTCCCAAGTTGTTGTGCTACTTAAAATGTGCTTGGTGGTGGAATTAGTCCTGTCAGTGGGCTAACTGAAAAAGTGGATTGAGCTGCAATGCTCCTCGGGTGAAGAAGTGGTCTCGGTGTTGTCGTGCAGACCATTAATCTGACCGTACCCTCACCATTTTTAACGTGTTCTATTTCAACAACAGTCCCAAGTCGAGGTAGTTGGGATAATGCTGCCAAAATCTTACGTCTATTGTTTGCGGCTGTCACTCGAGGACAGTCAGACACGCCTGCGATGAGTGTCTGCATGCCTAGGGGCTGGGCGGTAAGGATCACATACTTATGCGCCCGAGTCTGCGTCTGAGCCGAGTCCACGGTGCATCTATTATTGGAGCACGTAAGAAGCAGGGCATGATCGAGCCACAAATTAACACGACAGGACTGCACTCAGTTGTCTCCACATGGAAGCCCGCATTTCGGCATTCGTTGTGTAGGTCTGCACCTCATTCTCACTGAATGCATTTGAGGGAAAGGGGTGCCAACTTTTGTTGTCTGACTCTTTTGGGACATACTGCTTACCACACATTTGATGTGATATTGCTTAAACCCCCAAGTTGTCAATTACGGCATTCTGATCTTATCTTGCGACTGCAAAAGCTGCATAGCCATAGACACAATGAAAGGATGGATAGAAATCCCTTCCTTCGGCTCCCACCTTCGCCTAGCTCATTAGCTGGGGAACCTGCAATCCCAAAACTCTGCCTTTAACCTCACGAAAGTTATTACTTACTGCTTATGTGCGATAGGTTGTTCTGGAGCGTACTACTGCAAATGTAGGAATCACCGCAAAAATATGGCCTATGATCGCTTAAAGGTCCTAACCAGGACTGAAACGTAAGGGGCACCCATTTTCGGTCCTTGTATCTCTATAGCAACTTAAGCACGCTGATGTACAAAACTGTCTTCTATGAAGCCTGCGCCTATTATTTGTCTGGTTGTGATGTCGATGAAATCAAGAGACCTAGGGTGCACAGATGGCCTGGGTTATAGCGCTTTGCATTTAACAAGGCAGTGGCAAATGCCAAATTTTATAGTGCATAACGTTGTGGGGTTGCAGACGCCTCTCAGCTCCTTTTTGCAGCCTCAAAATGTTGGGTAAGTGTGTAGCATGAGTAGAGTACCTGTCCCGATGCACCAACTAATGGCGTATGAGTTTGCGGTGGCCTTTCACATGTTCACCTTATGACCGCTCTTATCGTCTTTAGCGTTTCCATTTCACCCGTTGGCTGTTTTGGTTGCTGTCTAGCGCTGCATCTTTGTTCTCGGACCCTTCCTTCATCGCATCTTCAGTTTCAACTGGTAACTTAATCCCTATGTGGCGCTGATGGTGCCTTGCTAGTGAGTTCTTTCATCTACTGATCAATGAATAGGAGTAGATCAAAGACAACTGAATCCTTCCACTAAATGGTGGCCATGGTTAATGGACAAGATTGGATGTTGGGGCAATAAGCAGTAGGCCTACAATAAAGAAAAAATTTAGGTCGAGAGACAGTTTGTGAAGCAAGCACACCAAAGTTAAGCTGCCGACCTATGTGGTACCATCAAAATTGTTGCAGACAAGAACGGCTGCAACCGCTGCACCTTTTGGTAGTGCAGCAGCAGCGAAAGTTCTTTGAGCTAGTGACAAACACAAGCCTATTTACAAAGCCACTGCTAGAGTTTAGGTCGTTTTCTTGCCCATGTCCAACTGTTGACGTGGCGTTCCTCAACACAATCACCAAGAATGCAATCGAGCTGAGAACTATCATAGTCGAATAACTTCCACAAATTTCCTCATCACTTTAAGCATTGGCACAATTTTAATGAATTCTTCAGCACTTATGGTGCATGCTTCAAGCAACTCGCCCAAAGATCAAGAGTTCAATCAACACAACACAGGCGAGGTCGAGAGTGCTGCACTGCACCACTATCCACTGAACATCATTTAATTAAAGTGCACCAGTTGCGGAAGGAAAGGCAACAACTGCGTGATGGATCCATGTGGCCTTTGCCAGCACAATATTTTGATCTCTTCTTTGGAAGGCACCTGCTTCATCTGTAGTGCCAAGGTGTGCGCAAAAGTAGAAACCTTCTCGTAGGTCAAGAACACGCCATTTTATAGGCTGATGTGGCCTTACAAAATTTATAAGTACGCCTTGGGTGAGGTGTGCTTGCACGGCTGTCTGAAGTGAGGATGCTGGTGTAGCTCTCTATCAGTTTGCTGGCGTCGTACATTCTGCATGATAACTTCGCTCTCGCAATGGGTAAGACATCTTCCTGCATTTTATTGCACCCCTCCTGTTTGCCCACATAGGGAAGCATTCGACAAATGAGACTGTATGTTTAGCTGGTTGCGATGGTAAGCATAACAGATGACATGAACCACGGAAGCAGTTTTACAGTGCTGCAGCTGAGTTGAATGCTTCCGCCCCTTTTACAGCTCTTATAAATGCTTTGATAGGATGCAAATCACCAATGTACTGCTTCCATAATTCACCATCAACTCTACTTTCTCGACGGTCTCTACCTCCTCATCTTTTAAGAAGTCTCAATAGTGCTTACCTACATTGCAGAGAGTAGGGCAACATCTTCCACCTGATTTCGCAGTTTAACGACACCACTCCACCCTGCAGGCATGGTGAAGTATGAGGTGCATTCCACAAATCCCACACCTGACCCGTCAATTGGGTGTGAATCTGCACATACCTCTGGTAGCTGCTTGAAGTACCCACCGATATGCCAGTCAACGGGTGGCTGCCACCACTAAGTCCCACTGCGCACATGATTGGGCTCCTACTCTCATCATTACCACTTTGTAACGCACCTGTTTTACCATCTCAAAGAGGCTGGAACAGAAACAATCTCAATCGGGACCAGCATTCGTGTAGGCCGTGTGGGTTCTAACCTGCTCCAGTTCGTCTGGGATGCCCAAAGCCTGACGAAACTCAATGTGTCACAAATCAAAGTAATAGCGCAACCAATTTCGTCCACAGCCAAAAGTCGTTACGAACATGCACCGGTTTCTTCCGGGATGGTAACAGTTGGCGCATTACAGCCCTACACACTGTACAACGTATCAGTGGAAGCAACTGGCAAAGGAATTCATTTCACATATTGCGTGGGACCCATTCGAACATGGCCCACTGGTGAGCAATGACGCAGATTTTCCATATTCAGCATTTTTGCAGCTTGACGCCTCATTTACATTTTGCATGCATGCAAAGGGCTTCAGCAGTTACCAGCACAAGGGAAGGAGTTTGTTGATAAGTCTGAAAAGGGGACAATTAGGCTTAAATATCACATTTTTATGACATGTTTTACCATTCACAGCTCCTTCTCCTATACCGGCGCCCACGGGAAGGGGCATATCGAAAACACAAATTGAACTCAAGTGGAGTAAACCAAGTCAGGCGAACGGAATTCTCCAGCCTTACCTTGTGACTTGTTTCAATTTAATGCAAAATGCCGATCCGATCAGTGTCTTGACGATGGACAACATGACGACCTCCGTTATCGTCGAGAATTTGCATCAAAACACAAAATATAAATGCGTCGTGAAATCTAGTACGATTCCAGCGGATTGGCAGGACCCAACAGAGTGTGAAACAACATCTGTTTCATCAAATCCCATCCAAACCATGGGTGCAGGTGCGTTCCATTTTAAGAATGAGACAGCCCATGCCAAAACTACTGCATGCAAAAGAGCTGCATCGTGTTTGTTTGGTTATACCTTTCTGACCACCTTTTATCCACTGCCACAGCGATGCAAACACCAACATTTGAGGCCACTTATCATGAGGACAAAGAGGTGTTGGACCTATTCATACACGAGCCTGAGGACGTTGAGGGAGAATTCGGTGGCTATGAGGTTTTAAGGCAAAGTGAACCTTTGGACACATACAATTCGTGGCAATCTGTGGTCAATCTTACCACCGAAGAGAGGAGATATGAATTGAAGGGAATAGGACTGTCAGCGAAACATGCAGTCACAGTGCGTGGACGCGTGCTACCGAACCGCTACAGCGAGGTGGCCGAACCGTTGATATTCGAAACTATGGAAGCAGGTGTGTTTCCTTTCCATTCACCACCTGTATACTCATATGCATTGAGCAGCAGGAAAATATTTGCTGTAGGCGCACCACCAACACACGACCATACATGGATGTTCACGAATACACTCACAGTCTCCTGTATTATAGGTAGTAGTGTTCCACGAAATATCAATCTTGAAGCCGTCAATCCTAACACAGCACGCTTAACATGGAATTCGCCGGCTACAAGCGACAACCTGATTGCCAACTACATCATCAATTGGAGTGTGGACTGCATACAGCAGGCAAGCATCAGTATCTTGTCAAAAAAATCGTATGACTTCACCGAGATGAAGCCAGGACAAACTATTGTTGCCTCTATTTATGCGCACTATCGGCCGGACACTTTGGTCAATCTTGATTATCTGGGCACTCGCAGTGAAGTCGTAAACCTGACCATGCCACCACAAACTCCGGGTTAGTTTATGCGCTTCACTTTACCCATGACGATGTCACGACCCACTACTTAGCTGCACAGCATGCTCAAGCACTTGTAAGTTTTGATCTCTGTGCCAAGCCATTCATACAGGCAAGAAATTCAATGCGAAATGGAGTTGCTCCAACTTTTGCTCAAGCCTCACAGTTGAGCTCATACGTGTATGAAAAGCAGCAGGTATTTGAGGATGCATACGACATGGTCGTCATAGATGGCTCATGATGCGCAGTTGGCATTTAGATGTGGGGGCTACCTGTCGAACATGGGTTGGTTTTCAGCCCTGTGTCAGTTAGCATTGAGAGTTCCACGTCTTTTCCTTCGGTGACCATGACTGAAACACACATTCCACTTGTGTGTTAGCCTCGTCGGTTCCCGTAATCTCCGGTCTTGACGCGTCTACCCCGAGCACTACATTTCCCACGTCTTGCGCATTCGCGATGGCTTCTACACTTGCTGCGACCGTGCCTACCTACATTGCAGCCACTCATGCATGAACTTTCGCCTCATACCCATTTGCCGCCAATGCCACCAAATGACTACCCTTTTGTCGCTGTCGATGCCACACCGCACACACCTATTCACATATTATTTTCCTTAAATCTACAAGGTTAGTACAAGAGACCTCAACTGTTTAACAGGGCTGCGATGAAGCACTTTTTGTTGCATAGGTTTCAGACAGTGGCACACAGAGTTATGGGTTTCCGTGGACTCAGCGTTTTCGAGGCTACTTATTCAATGCACATCATAGGAGAACATTAAAAATAGTGAAACGGCTTTAGCAGTAGTAGAGCTATTAAAAAGCAAGTAGACTTGCATGGATCTGTTCGCTGTCCCATTGGGATTAGCAGAGGGGAAGTCGCCTAAGCGGATGGTCGTAGCCTCCAGCACGTGTGAGTCGGCATACGCAAACTTGGTGGACTTGAGAGAGTCATGCGCTGGACAGTGAAAACCGAACCTGACTCTCCTTGCCGACGTCGTCATACGAATCCACCTGTGGTTAGTTGGCTGCAGGCTTGGAATGGCAGGTGGATTGCTAGAGACGTAGGCTTAATATCGAAAACCCAAATAAATTCCCAAATAAATTGCCAACCAGGAGGAGGTGATTGAGCAGGAGCTGATCACTTGAAAGTTTTCATAGGCATTCAGTGAAAGAAAAGGCTTCAATTGTTGCAGGTACTGACACACACAGACTAAACGTGATTCCACCGTCCCGCTATTCTTCAGATTGGTGAGCTGCGAAGCTCATGTGATTGGGCGTTTGCAGAGCCCAAACAGGCGCCGCTGATTCAATAACCACTTCTGAGAGCCAATTGTAAAGCTGAAAGGGGCTATGCAGAGTCATTGCATGGTTTTGTCCAAGTTTCTCCACACCGCACAGTTAACACCCAAATTTGTTGGGTAGCCTATAATGGTAGATGAGTACGTCATGACGGGTTGCAGTTCACTTGCTTGGCTCGCGACCTGTGGTTAGCATTATTCAATGTGTGCAAAAAAAATTAATAGGGACACTCGGTGGATCAATTGTGTTGTTAAGTGACCGCCATGGTATTGGGAGTTGAACCATAATAGACGAAAACAACTTGGAATTCGACTTTGCTTAAAATTTATGCTTACTGCAATGACGACCGTGGAGCATTTCCGAAGGTCATTAACTTATCAGCGACCACTCGGTTTCCTTTCGCCTTGTCAGAAAAATCAGTCACCTCCTATTTCGTACAAAGTAAGCTGTGCCTAGATTTGCCTATTAGTCGGTGCGTACTCGCTTCCATTTCCGTCCTGCCTGAAACTACCTAGCCGAAGACGTCAGTGTAAATGCAGGCCAAATGCTGCAGCATGTAAGCGCCTAATGAGGTCCAATCATGTAGTTAAAATGTGAGACTAAGGAAAAGGAAGGAAACAGTTAGAAGCACTGTGCACCACCCAGATGGCCTCCCTGCCTTTTCCAATCGCTTACACACATGCCTACTCGATCCATTCTGATGCAAAGTGGGAGTGCTCTGACTTTGTCCACCCCAGCACGGAGATGTCTTTGGAAGCCAATTGAAGTGGAAGAAGAGGAAGCATGAGGATATTTGTGCTTTAATTGAGGAGGCAGGAAGTTGAGTTGGGACACTCATGTCAGCGTAACACGATTTTGTTGCTCGCATATTTACCTCCTCCTCATTTATAGTGCCCGTGAATTGAGGAAGCCTTCGGCTAGGGGATAACTGGGTACTTCGGTCATTTCATGCCCTGCACAGCATTACTCACCGCTGGAGCTTTGAGTTAAATATGTGCTTACTGCGCAAATGGCGTGGTTGTGATTCTGACGGTGTAGGGAAGGTTACTCAGTCGTCACCTTCTGAATTGGAGCCTTTCCCTCAAATTGCTCGTGGCATAAAGCTACAAAGTGGGAGTCTGTTGTGCTCCACTTTACGCAAAGGCTAGCACAAGCACTCTGAGCAGCCGATAAGCAAAGGTGGTCCATTGCAAGGCATGATCTTCCACAGAAGCACAAATAAAAATCGAAACCGACAACCATTACCAATGTAAGCGGGATCGGAGACTGGTTCTGCACGTGATCTTGCCACTTAAGGCAGGCTAAGACCTCTGCGATGAGTGATGATTTTACGAATGGTAAAAATGCCAACCTACATGGCCTTTAATCCTAGTAAGCAACAGCTTGCACATCACCCAGGCCTAAATTAGAGCCCCAAAATGGTGTCATTCTCGGTGCTTCTCTACTGCCTGCGAACACGGTCTACGCAGACTCAACAACACTTGAAGGAGATAGATCAGTGCTGCATTGCCCCTGCTCTAGTGGCAAGCAACTCAACGCCACTTCAAATTTTCCGTGTCGCCTCGGACCACGTGAAGTGGTGAAAAACATCGTTTCAAAGTCAGCAGCAGAATGCAGATAAATGAAAGCAACACAGCGTCTAAAGCATGTGGGTGTAAACTCGCGTTGCCTTGCATCAGGCTTTTCAGGCACCACTTCAATGGCACAGACATTTGATTAAAGCCATTGGCGAATTCGAGCTTTCTCGCATAGTCGATGAAGAGGCCATTCTGCTCTGCTCTCTTATCTTCCTATTATCAAGAATTGCAATCTCAGCAGTGTGCCTGGGCTGCAAGGTCCTCAGTGTGAATGCAGTGTTTGTAGGGAGAGGCTTTAATGTCAGTGCCGAATGGGCATGCAGACACTTGCGGTGTCAACAGCGCCAAGGTGTTTGCACAGCATTTCAAATAATTCCCAACAGACATCTATGATCTTATCATTGTGGTGTTCAACTTGCAAAATGTGGTTATTAATTAGCCGATGAGTGGATGGGCTAGTGCCATCATGGGAGCGAGCAACCTGACATGCCTACTTGAAGAATCATTACAACCACATGCGTCTGTATTTAAGCTATTGCGTAGAAGCCGAAAGTGCTCAACCCACTTCCACCTCCATCAAACGATTGCTGATGGGCGCTTTGAAACGCTCGCATGAGAGTGGGCGACGACTCTAAATTCATCTTCACTGTTGAGACGCGAGAGTTAATCGAACATGGGGTTGCAAGTTAGACGCAGTTGAAGGAGTTGGAACACTTCCTCGCAGATGCAAAGTCGCACCTCGTTGTGAAAAATGCATCCAGGTTTGCAGAAGCCTTTTGCGCAGAAAACGGATAAAAAGGAGTGCATGCAGAAGAGGCTACCAGTGAACCGTGGCAAAAATTGCAATGCCTAAGTCCCCACCAGTTGCAATGCTTACATCTCCCTCTCGAAGCTGTCTTGATGTCGTAATGGTGCTGCATGTTTCTGTTAATTCTCCATCACCAGCAGGTGTGAAAATGTTACTGTGTTAATCGTGTTTCTTTGTAAGCGAAAGAACGTAAGGATAGAACTGGTCTGCGCAGGTCATGATGACACTTCCTGTTGGTCGACGTGAACTAGGCGTGTGCGATGAAGTGGTCCACTGTTACGTATTGGATGAGGCATCATCACCCATGGCATGGATGTTTTAGTGTCCTTTGGTGAAGAGACAAATGACTCACTTATCTCAGGGCATTAAACCATCTCGTAGAATGAGGGAAGCTGCCTCACAATTCTGCGGGTTGAATTGTTGTTGTACGGAGATGGGACCAGGCCGTGCCGCTGCTGTGCTCTGTGGCGTCGCCCTGTGATGGGGCTCAAAGTCACTCAGCGCTTCCTCTGCTCCCCTCTGGATCAGTGCTGTTGGAAGAACCATGAGGTGGCGGTAAAAGCGCAACAGCAATATTATGCTGATACTAGATTATTAAATGTTAGCCCTTGTTTGGCGCACCGCTTTTGTATTTAGTGGCGATGGATGGCGTGAGCAGTGCAGAATGGCATAAGCTGGGTTTCGGTGAGTCTGGGTTGATTAAACAAATAAATCGTGCTTACCAGGACAGGCTGAGATGAACGAATGCAGTGCCGTCTATCGGAACTGATTTTATGTAATCACAGTACTTTAAGGCGCTGAACTACCTGAAACTTTTCGTATGCCAACTTCCGTCGACTAGAGTAATTCGACCTAATAAATCGCCGCATATTTTGCCATTGCCGCATGTAGCATTGTTTGGGGAGTAAAAAGGAACGTGATAGCCCGTGCTACCACAGCAATTAGTTTAGCCATTAGTTTAGCCTCTACTCACGGTTCAGCTGTTGAAATCCGGTTTTGGAATTGCAGAAGTGACGTTTGGGAAAGATGAAATAGAGTTGGTGCATTTTCCTATAACTATTGACAGTTTTACTCCAATAAATTTTGTGATGCAGAATCATCTTGTTCTGTGTGCTAACGCAATTCAGCACGCAGCTTTCAAGGAATAAAAACATTCCATTCATTATCCCCATTTGAGTTTAAGGAATCAACTACATTACAACGTTAACAAACCATCACTTCACCGACATCCACATCACACATTTTGTATCTCAACTTACCTATCACTGGCATGCACTATGTGGCATGCGGCAATTCACTATTTGCCATTCATCCTCCCCTCCTACCGCCATATTTTTCTCTTCCGACTTTCTCCCACCCCCCTACAGATTAATGCAAACTTATTTACGTGTCATTTAACTCCCAAACCCTTCCAACCACCACTGTCACCATGATCACTGCAGTTGCCTTATAACCTGCTATTTGAAAACGGCCCACTGCTACAACTGCCTCAACTGCCCCATCACCTATCCTGGATCCCATGGCCATTCTTCTTCCTTTTTTGGTTTTCAGCTCATGCATCAGCGTAATGAGTAGCAAACCTGCATCAATGGCTCACCAGTTAGTTATCGAGTGCATCAACTGACCAAATTTGCAGTAGGCCGGAGAACGGCAAACCCTCCTTCAGCTGTTAATCCATCTACTTGGCCTGGTCAGATCGTCGACCGAAATAGAGTGGTGCCGATTCTGCATCAACATCTTCATCCAAAGTGAGGTCAACGCTCCTCGCCACAGCCCATTTCTTACTCTGCTTTCGACTCTCACGTGTTAAGGCCCCATTTTGCGTGGCTTGCACTTCGCTAAGCATCTCCTGAAATAATCAAGAAATTAGTCAAGGCATAAATACAGACGGAGCGCAGAACAGCGCCAAGTACTCAGTAGAGCCAAAGCACTTCTCAACGCTTTTCCATCGTCACTAAAAGCATGCCGGTTGCGAATCGCCATAACGATCTCAACTTCTCGTTGCATTATTCTAAAGTAAAACATAGATGTGAGTAGCCATTTCATTTCGGAAGTGAAATTCATGACTGTCATAGCAGAAGGTCTTTCCGCCTACCCTAGCATACGAGCGTACAAGGGAAGCCGATCGACGTTTCAAGGACCTAGCAACATCCAGTAAACCAAAACGTACGCACGTTACAACACACAAAGCGTGAAAAGACCTGTGGGCTAATTCTCGAAGCATGCTTCCAACTGAAGTCAAAAGTCTATTGGCAGCTCATTGGCTGCAATCCGTGTAGAGCGGTAGCGAAGGAGATATTCACATTCATTACCGCGTCATATTGCCTCCACTCATCGCAAGACAAATCCAAAGGCGGCCTCGATGCTTAAGCGAGGGAAAAGATGGAACGAACAGCACAAGGGGCGACTTTGGCAAAATAATGAGCATGTTCCAGCCACTTGGCAAAATTAAATTCCTTCACAATAGCATCAATAGACATAAACAGCCTAAACAGCATAAACAAAAGCGATTAGGTCAGGGGATGGGTGGGTGGACTTGTTGTTTTCAGAGTTTGTTCACTGCTTACTGAGTCGGAAAGAGAGATTTGCTGTGCCCAAATTAGTGACGAGGGAAACATGCATTTGAATGCTCGAAGTTTTTTGTGCAGCAAAGAGAATGCACCGGGCGTAGTCGGTCTCTATTGCCCTCTCGCGCCTTAAATGCCTAAAATAGGTCGAACCACATCAAGCCAACGTAAAAGCTGCGAGTAGGTAGGTGGCGAATGACACTTTGATCTACCCCTCGCAACGGCACCAACCCATTCTCGACATTTCACCTCCCAGCCTTCTCCACGTGGACTCACACTCTTCGTTCGCACCGTCAATCCTAATGCTAGCCAGTGTACAAAGTTGCAGGAAAGAACAAATCTGTACGCTTGTCTTCCCTGAGGAGAAGCTAGTCAATTGCTAGCCACCGGACACATTCACTGGATATCAGATCGGATTTAAGCCTTTGCTTATGTCTCCATCACCAACCCACCCGCTGCTGGTCACCTAATAAAGGCAATAATGGCGCCAAGGCTGTTTGCTACTGCGACCAAAGCGAGAGCAGAGGGCACTCCAGAACTACTGCACCAAGACAGTAGAGGAGGTGAGCAGGCCAAGGCAATCGGTGTGCTGGCGGCAGAGCCACCATCCCCAATGAACGCTTCATTCTTGAGCATTCAGAATCAGGCATCACAAGAAGCACATTTTCACACGGAACACAGCGAGATGCGTCCAAATTTGTGCCCTCCTCCCACGTCATTTTGCCCTCTCACCAGCAAAGGAAGATTAGTGAAGGAACCAACGAAATCGCATGTCATTACCCACATTCTACAAGTGCCAGTAAAATGGTGCACAAATTTGGGGTGGCGTTTTATAAGAACGCAGAACAATGAGGTGAGGAAAGACAGCTGTAGACGTTCTAATCAGAAACCGGCCACTTCGGACACATGTTTGAACACTCATGTAAAGAGCGCTAATGCTACCACATCGAGGAGGAGGAGGAGGAGGAGAAGAAGGCTCAGCTGGTGGCGAACATTCCGAATCCGTAATAATCAGCGATCACTGTAACGCAGACTGTCGTATCACACTGCACCGACTTCTCCGATGCACACTTGACCACTTTGAAATTCTTCTAACAACGTAAATGTGAGCCGAAATAGTGCGATCTTTTGATTACACTGTCTAACGCTGAAGACCACCTACAGTTGACCGTACAGACGCAATCAGACATCATTGATTCACTTAGGCGCCTATGCCTACGTGAACTTGGCTGACATTTGTGAGCTGCAAAAGCACGATGTTGGAAAGACCATCAAACGGGAGTGATGTGATGTCTAGACTGTCTAGAATAGTAGAGCACTGCGAGTGCCTTATGACATAGCACTTTCTTTGGCATTCACTGGACGTCTCGTGCGGTTGTTGACTGCTGCTTTTGGACGAAGTAGAAGAAAACAAAAAGTCTGTTATCCACGCTTTCAGCTTAAGAAACTCTTCATGGTCAACTGCAATTGTTTAGTGCGCTCACACTTGTTTGTGCGATTTCTCCACGACGTGCGCATCTTTCTTTCCGCATGGCCTCATCGAATAATCGTCAACCGTAACTATCAGGAGCTGGCATTTGTTCGTGATGAGTAGGTCAGATGAGGACTGACGATGCGCATTTGCTATTGCAACCGTAGTCTCACCCAATGAACCAACCAGCCAGCCAGCAAAGCGTGGGATGGGGTCAAGGTGAGGAGCACCGCAAACTACGGTTTGTGCAGCGATGCCAAAGCCTCCCACCAGTCACCCCTTCTTCCCCTTCTACTCTGTCTACCTAGCTCAGACACCAACTCATCCAATCAAAGCATCACTGAGACCCTCTGCAGAGCACGTTTCGCAACTCTAAGCCAGCGAGTTGTGACGCTGCCAGTCATCATGCGCCCGCCGTGTGCGAGTATCATAGTAAGAAAGAGAGCACACTCACGCCATCCGCCCGTGAGCTGCACCTCTGTCCAGCACTAATTGGGCATTCCATGGTACTTCCATTAGTAGTGTATTATAGTCTCCTTCACGCCACGGATGACCTCCTATTTTGGCGTAAGAATTCGGGAGGTGCTTCTGCAATTCTTCATCCGCCTTATCATCGTTTACTGCGTTCATACACCACTTCTCGCACCTAGACTCGTCAGCTGCACTGAACCCTTCCATACATTCTCTTGCGAAACGCAGCACAACTTCAACCATCAGGATAGAGCCGCCTTCGCATGCGCATATATAATGAAAGTATGCATAGAATTTGCATGCTTCGACACGATTTCTACTTGTATCACTTAAACAGCCACGACCGCCTCTGGTGAGTGGATGTGCTGATTGCTTTTAACCTAACCTCGATGCACCGATCCATTCGTTAGGTCACATTTGGCTGGATCACCCATTCTGCCTATTTGCATTTCACAGGTGGCACAGCAACGCCCGCTCTCCACGGTAAGACGCTCGTTTGCACTGTCGAGACACAGAACTGGTGAATGTTTAGCAGGTCGGTCATCACTGCTCCATCCCTGAGACACAGCAGGCTTCCAGCGTAGAGCACATTTTATTCCTTCTTGCCATCCCTTACTCTTCCTTCTTACACTGTTTGCTTACATTTTGAACGGAACCACTTGGGGAAAAGAGCGCGAATTGTGCTTTGAAACTGCATGATAAGGCACGTCACAGCTTCCACTGACACTAATTATTTGCTTCTCAAAATGTTGTATGAAAATAACTCGCTGTAATATTCGGGTTCATGTGTTATGCATCACCGAAGGTAGCCATGAAAGTACAAGTGGTTTGAATCGAGCTGCAACGCCGGCCCCTAGAAGCAAGCGGGGAGGAAGAAGTTCATCGACTGCCTGCGGTGGTCGTCAACTTGGAGTCAGGCTGGACTTCCCCTATATCCACCCGCGGCACCTAACTGCTGCACAACATCAGCACCACCACCACCACCACCACCACCACCACCACCACCACCACCACCACCACCACCACCACCACCACCACCACCACCACCACCACCACCACCACCACCACCACCACCACCACCACCACCACCACCACCACCACCACCACCACCACCACCACCACCACCACCACCACCACCACCACCACCACCACCACCACCACCACCACCACCACCACCACCACCACCACCACCACCACCACCACCACCACCAACACCACCACCACCACCACCACCACCAACACCACCACCACCACCACCACCACCACCACCAACAGCAGCAGCGACAGAACGCTGTTAAGATTGTCTAGTGGTCTAAGCGACCTTATGACGACTTCAGCTTTTCACACGCTAGTGCATGCTCAGTGGCAAGGGTAAGGGAGGCATCAGCTGCAGCTGGAAGAGATGACCAACGAGAGGCCTGGGTCCTGTACATTTGAGTCATTGCTGCTTGCACCGTTAAGTGAAGCAGCTGCTTCCACATTTCCACTCCGACCATCGTTCATTCCATTTTCTTTCATCACTCCTTTGTTGGGAAACGCTGTTAACTTCCAAAGTCTTCTTAGTTGGTGTCACCCGATCCACCACCATTGTAATTTTGTCCTCCACTCCCAGGCTGACAGCACAGTAAATGACGAAGAATCGCTTCTGCTGCATCGTCGGCTTCCACCTATGCTGATTTGGCAGCTCTCATAGGGACAATTTGTAGCGATGTTCACTAAAGCGTTTTGGAACTTCCTCGAAGGCACTAGAAGGCCAACTGCTACATTTCTTTAACACAAGAAGGTCGATTGTTGGCGACATCGTTCTTTGCTCAAATAACATGGAGTCAATTCAATCCTGATGGGAATTCCAGAGAACGGCTAATCTCACTGTGGTGAAAATCGACCCTTTCCTTAAAAATGAGGCGGTAAAAGCGCAACAGCAATATTATGCTGATACTAGATTATTAAATGTTAGCCCTTGTTTGGCGCACCGCTTGTGTATTTAGTGGTGATGGATGGCGTGAGCAGTGCAGAATGGCATAAGCTGGGTTTCGGTGAGTTTGGGTTGATTAAACAAATAAATCGTGCTTACCAGGACAGGCTGAGATGAACGAATGCAGTGCCGTCCATCGGAACTGATTTTATGTAATCAGAATACTTTAAGGCGCTGAACTACCTGAAAATTTTCGTACGCCAATTTCAGTCGACTACAGTAATTCGACCTAATAAATCGCCGCATATTTTGCCATTGCCGCATGTAGCATTGTTTGGGGAGTAAAAATGAACGTGATAGCCCGTGCTACCACATCAATTAGTTTAGCCATTAGTTTAGCCTCTACTCACGGTTCAGCTGTTGAAATCCGGTTTTGGAATTGCAGAAGTGACGTTTGGGAAAGATGAAATAGAGTTGGTGCATTTTCCTATAACTATTGACAGTTTTACTCCAATAAATTTTGTGATGCAGAATCATCTTGTTCTGTGTGCTAACGCAATTCAGCACGCAGCTTTCAAGGAATAAAAACATTCCATTCGTTATCCCCATTTGAGTTTAAGGAATCAACTACATTACAACGTTAACAAACCATCACTTCACCGACATCCACATCACACATTTTGTATCTCAACTTACCTATCACTGGCATGCACTATGTGGCATGCGGCAATTCACTATTTGCCATTCATCCTCCCCTCCTACCGCCATATTTTTCTCTTCCGACTTTCTCCCACCCCCCTACAGATTAATGCAAACTTATTTACGTGTCATTTAACTCCCAAACCCTTCCAACCACCACTGTCACCATGATCACTGCAGTTGCCTTATAACCTGCTATTTGAAAACGGCCCACTGCTACAACTGCCTCAACTGCCCCATCACCTATCCTGGATCCCATGGCCATTCTTCTTCCTTTTTTGGTTTTCAGCTCATGCATCAGCGTAATGAGTAGCAAACCTGCATCAATGGCTCACCAGTTAGTTATCGAGTGCATCAACTGACCAAATTTGCAGTAGGCCGGAGAACGGCAAACCCTCCTTCAGCTGTTAATCCATCTACTTGGCCTGGTCAGATCGTCGACCGAAATAGAGTGGTGCCGATTCTGCATCAACATCTTCATCCAAAGTGAGGTCAACGCTCCTCGCCACAGCCCATTTCTTACTCTGCTTTCGACTCTCACGTGTTAAGGCCCCATTTTCGCGTGGCTTGCGCTTCGCTAAGCATCCCCTCAAATAATCATGCGATTAGTCAAGGCATAAATACAGACGGACCAGGGTTGAATGCCTCTCAGCCGTCGCGTCCGCTAATTGTAGGTGAACCAGTCAAATGCCTGTTGATTTACTAAATGCTCTGCTTAGCGCTTAATCCAACGATGCGGCCATGTTGCGGAGGCCAGTGGGGCGGATGAAGGAACACTAATATTAGCCAAGAAAGAGAGCAAAGTATTGAGGAATGAGTGCTTTGTACCGCCCTTTGCTCCTCAAGCTGTAATCTGTCACATCATGGTTTTAAGCACATTTCGTGATTTTCAATTAACACCCTGGCAGCAGTAACGGACTTGCCAGTGGCGCAAGATACAAGACCTGGATCGTAAGCGCTTCCTTTTTTCTTTGAGCCAAAACAAGTCTACACATCGTCCAACATTTTTGCTGAGCAGCATTTCCCACTAGCTTATTGCTGATTGACGTCTCCTCCACCCAAATCTGCAACATAATCAAGTTATGCGGTGTGCTGGTTGCTCGCATCCAGATCATGTGATGTAGCAGTGAAATTTTGCCACTGTGTGTTGGTTGAGGCATGTGGTCCCACTTCGCCAGTCAAGCCTTCTCAAGCCAGCCCACAAGGAAGACTTGAAACATTTGAGATCCTTCAGCTTGTCCTCCCTGTTTCGCTTCGCATTCCTTCGTTCGCTCCAATCAACCAAGACTTGACCGCTGATTGTCAAGATTGTGCCTCCCTCCCTTTCAAAAGTTCCTTTGCTCCCGACGCACTCACCGTCAATTTTTTATTCGTTGTTACCTCAATCCTTTGGTTATAAGAGGCAGAAGTAATAGCTGAAACGATGCAGAGCAGCACGAGCAGATTCATTTGTTAAAGGAACTGCCTGCCACCTCATCCACATCCTCACTTATCCATCCACCAATCTGCCGCCCACTTGTCAACCTACCCAAATTTGTAAAATCACAGCAATTAGTTTAGCCATCGTGAAGCGTGCATGGGAGGCTGACTCATATTGACGCATCCTTTTCTCGTGCGTTGCACCACAAAACGCTGTCGTAACATCAAATTGATGCCACGCCTTGCAATTTATGCAATGTGCTTTCCAACGTTGTCATTTTAAAAGGTTTGTGTTTCAGTGCGGTGCCGCCGTTAACAGTGGTCTTAAGCAATGTGCTCAAAGAAGACTAGTTAAAGGTTGTGTGGCGTCGTGCTCGCAGGCACAGGTGCGCATGAGCAGTGTGAAGGCAGGATGTGTCCCTTGACAGGGCTCATCCAATAAATACGACGTCTCCACCACATCTCACAAGGCTTACACTTCAGTGTTGAGGCCTTCACATGCGGCATTTGTGTGTGTAGTTGTGTTCCAATGGCCTGAGTCTTCTTGGCAAACTCTCTCGACAGACGGTCTGACGAGGGCTGATGTCCAGGACCCGAGCAATGTCAGTCATTAGCAGCGAGCAGAGTTGCTGGTCAGCAAGAAATCAATTGCTGAAGTGACACTAGGGAAACGCTTCACCACAGAGAAGCTATTTCTGATTTGGGAAAGCTGTACAAAGTCTAAGGAGATCAGGCAGTGCCAACTGGTTGCGCACTCAACGCGTGGCACTTATCAGTGCTTCTAAAGATGACAGAAGTGGCTTTACCACGATGAATTGTTCCTTGTATGGATTCTAACGGGCTCCAATTTTCCGCCACTGTTGATTTCTTATTCGTTCGCCATTGCTCTTACCAGTCCTACATTCACATGATCAATCAAATGAACCATGTCATCATTAAGGCAGAATCGTCGACAACATCGCGATGATAAATCACTTGAATGCACTGAGTGGGTCCCGCACCAAAACACGGTGTAATTTTCTGTTAAGGTCGATCTTATTCATCCATGGATATCACCAAGTCGGGCATAGAGCACATTCGCATGAAACGAAAGGCCAATTGATGAAGAGTGCTGGAGAGCATGTTAAGCGTTCTCCTGCCACCGTTGCATTAATTTGACCTCGGCCTCACAGCGGTCACTATCGCACTCACGGTCTGCCCACATGCGCCATTGACTAATTAGTAGTGGTCGGTGCAGTGCAGGACACATGATAAAGTCCAAGATTTAGCTACTGGCAGGAAAACTGATTGAGTGAATTCAGGTGAGAGGCGCCGCATAATTATGGACGCCTTCAGCATTGCTAACTAAGGCCGAGACTACTAGGTGGTTTCAATTAAATGAAGCTACACTTCCAACAAGGCTAAAAAGAATGGTCTTGTAAAACTGAATTGAGTTATTGCAACAAAGTCAGGCGGCACAACTGAAATGAAAAAATGAGGGCCACCTTGTGGCAGTTTTCGAGGGAAAAATTTACAGCCAAATTGGTTGGCACTGTAGAAAATCCTGCTACATTCAAAGTGGGACAATTGAGTAGTAATTGCGCAAACAGATTCGAAAATTCGCTCAGCTGCTACAAGTTGCCGTCTCAAGTTCTCCTTCGCTTCAAAGGCTAAATCTCTACACGATTTATTTGTCATTCAGGTCATTAGGTGGCTCGATTAGCCGCTAAATGATGCGCCTCGTCAGGCCCAAAATGGCGAGCTAAAGCAATGGCACACAATTGACTTGCAAAATTCACTTCAGCATTAATCCGCGACTCGTAGCAACATTGCCTTCCTGTGAGGATCGATGTGATGCTTGTTCCATCAAACGACTTTGGTAAAGTGCTGATGATCTGCTCCACCTCCTGCATTTCAGGTTTCTACACCGCTTTTCCCAACATGCCACCAAATTCCAGCAATAGCGACCGTGCCACAGTACGAGTAGCATGGGGATGGTCGAAATCGAAAATAATGCAATCATACCCACCCGCCTGTCACAACTTCCCCAGGACCCTCTACTCTGTGCAGCCAGTAGCATCGGTCGCCCCAAACATTTGACTCCACTAGTTGGAAAAGTCTGGAATGGCCGAAGTGCAAGGAAGTGGTAACGTTAACAAGAGATGAGGAGTTGGCTAAGCCCAATCGAGACATCAGAACACCAAATCTGAAAAAGCATTCGCCCTCTGTCTTGCCCAGGTGAAAGAAAATCACTCGACATTTATAAGCATTACTGCGCAAGGCCAATCAAGAAGGTCTTTCGACCAACTAAGTTATCCAAGCAGTGCTCGGCAGTGTTCGGTACGGTGCGCAAAGGCTATAGCAACAGCAGGTGCAATGCGAGTGACTGAATCTTTCTTCGAAAGGTGGTGATTTAAGTACATTCACAAAATTACATGAAACAGAAGTTAGCAAACAGGAAGGCAAACGATGCAAAGAAAGACGCATTATTTACGTCCGACGGTCTACAATGCTGACAGGCATTTAGACGTGGTCAAAGCCAGGCAATGGGTGATCTGTGGACCCGAATGCATCGGTGTAGGTATGGCACAGTGTAGTTGGATTGAAGTGCACCTCAGTGCGATTCGCTCAGTTGAATAAGAGCTAACACTTGTCGTCCATTAGTAAATGTTCCACCGACAACAGAAAAAGTCGTCACAATTCCAGCAGCATCAGCAGCATGCGTGAGAAGGTTATCGGTGGAGTCACAATTCTCTTCAACTACTCTACAATTGGTCGCATATCATGAGCAATTACATCGAAGCGCATCCACTTTACCGGTCTATGGCTTTGAGCATTGCTGCGTGTTGTGCGAAACTCTTCAATCTGTATGGAATGGTGAAAGCTGCTGAACTCAATGAGAAATTGTAAGAAAAGCTCTGGCCGGAAAATGCGCGTCATGCAGTTTGCTTTGTGCATGCGTTCTCTGCGCTCATTCTGATTAAATTTTGCACCCCGTAGGTCCACTTCCGCCACACATTCTCGCCCGCTATAATTGTGGCTGCCGATGACTATGCGAAGCGAGTAAAGCCCTTGCCTGCAGTAACCCTTTAAAAAAATGCCCCTTGTTTTACCAAATTGTTACATGTGGCTGGTAACCTGTCGTCATGATGGCCGTTCTTCCACATAAATTGGCCAAAATGCAAATGACTGCGAATTTCAGGTGCAGGAGAGGTATGATGAAGCATTTAGAGTACTGCCCATCAGAACTACTTGCATTCGTTACTGGTGAGTCGAGAACCTGCCACTCGTATAGAATATTGACACCTCCAATGCAACCGTTGGTGACAGAACCAGTGAATCAGATGCGATACATGGATGGAAGACAACGTAATCTACTCACCGCCAAGTGAATTTGCTGTTGTGGCACAGATTCATCCTCTTCAAAAACGGTGTGAGATTTCGTCATGCTGTTACTCAAGGACAGGTTTTCAGATCCGCAACTTAATCTGCTGCCTTCTTGCAGAGCACTTACGTGTTGCTCGAGAAGCGGATTATTCCTCTTAGTCCTGTGGTGAAGAATAGCGTTGACTCCTCATTTAGTTCAACTCACCTCTTCGCACAAGGGATCAGAGGCGTGTGCAACATCATGCGATGTGGTCTCACAAGTAGGTAGCATAATTCGCAATTCGACTGACGCTGCCTTTGGCTTGGAGCAAACCTAAATGCAGCATGCAAAGTCTCACATGGTCTTGCATGCATCAGGCGCAAATACCACGTAAGATGCAAGGGGAGAGGAGCAAAGGGAAATGGCATTCATTGCGGGCACCGAACGGTAGCACAGCTTCAAGAAGAACTGCCTCGGATGAATGGGCTAGTAAATTGGTGAAAATGATGCAAGTGATGCAAGTCCCTTCGTCTCGATCGACATGTCCTCTCGTGAAGGGGTATACTCTTCTGACTGGAGCTATATACTCCCCGCCCTGCAACCAACACATCGAAATGCATTCCACTCTTGTACGCAATGTTCTCTTCTCTGTCTTCAATTCGTAACTGCATTGCGGCGCAAACGCGATGTATTTTAAGCAGACTTCCAGCACATTGTGAAAGTCAGCTTCGCATAATTACTGTAGGGTTATTTGGCGCTTGCGACGCACATTGGCTCCGTGGTGAAAGCCACAAATGGCAGAACCACAGGCAGCGTCGAATAACCTTATCGGCTGTACTGAGCATACTCTAAACATTGTTGTGTAATGGCAGCTCTTCGCTACCTCCTGTTTGGGGAGCACGTGGGCAGAAATGTGAATGTCTTGATTGGCATGAGAAGTCTCTTCAGTTTTGCCATACATAACTACAAGAAAACTACTAGAACTACTACTACTACTACTACTACTACTACTACTACTAGAACAAATTAGTTGCAATTGGGCCACGTCGTTAGTTTGCTTACCTTCGCACATTCCATCATCGAATATTTACCTAAGAATTCGCTTGCATTGCGGCAACCAATTCACCAAAGACAATGCGGTGAAATAGTGCATCCTGGGACAAAAATGATTGTCAGTGCGGAAGGAAAGTGACACAGAATGCTGCTGTAGCGATTCGTAAGCGACCGGAAATAGACGGAAATGAGAGAAGTTTTACTGCACAAAGGCAAATGCGTACGATTAGTGGTGGGCTTGATTCCAACATTTTTTAAACATCTTACTCACTTAATCCCACGGAAGCTGCCAGTTCGTTGGCGGTGCCTCACTGCAAGGCTCATTAGCTGCCCACGTTAAGCCTTTTTGGCCAACCATACACCAAAGGCGGGTTTCTTTTTGCATCCGTGCCTCTGAACCACCCATGTAGGCGAATGCCCTCTATCCTCAGGTTCGAAACCCTGTTAGTTCCCTCGCCGAAGCCAATGACGCGAATGTGGACGGCGATGTCAAAGTTGTTGCAGCAAATTATGGGTTAAAGTACAGTGCCACCATCATCGAGCCCAGCATTGCTCACCTTTGGTAAGTCTTCGTACTGGGCTGGATTCCCACTTCCTGACGTTCGACCATTGATGAGAATTGAAAATAGTTACTGAAGGTTACTTCATTTTTACCACAGATGCGCGGTGCTGGCACTATGCCAGCACAAACACCTAAGTCCGCCTCTACTCAACGAACAGGGACACGGAAGCATGCATGAAGAGGCAGTGTATGTATGCCAAATAAGAACCAGCCATGCTGATCAAGCAATGTGTAAGTAAGTTGCATGAGTGTCCTAACTCAACTTCCTGCCTCCTCAATTAAAGCATAAATATCCTCATGCTTTCTCTTCTGCCACTTCAATTGGCTTCCAAAGACACCTCCATGCTGGGGGTGGACAAAGTCAGAGCACTCCCACTTTGCATCAGAATGGATCGAGTAGGCATGTGTGTAAGCGATTGGAAAAGGCAGGGAGGCCACCTGGGTGGTGCACAGTGCTTCTAACTGTTTCCTTCCCTTTCCTTAGTCTCAAATTTTAACTACATAAATGGACCTCATTGGGCGCTTACACGCTGCAGCATTCGGCCTGCATTTACACTGACGTCTTCGGCTAGGTAGTTACTGGCAGGACGAAAATGGAAGCGAGTACGCATCGACTAACAATGAAATCTAGGCACAGCTTACTTTGTACGAAATAGGATGCGACCGATTTTTCTGACGAGGCGAAAGGAAACCCAGTGGTCGCTGATAAGTTAATGACCTTCGGAAATGGTCCACGGTCGTCATTGCAGTAAGCATAAATCTTAAGCAAAGTCGAATTCCAAGTTGTTTTCGTCTATTATAGTTCAACTCCCAATACCATGGCCGTCCCTTAACAACACAATTGATCCACCGAGTGTCCCTATTAATTTTTGCTTGCACACATTGAATAATGCTAACACAGGTCGCGAGCCAGCCAAGTGAAACGCAACTCGTCATGACGTACTCATCTATCATATTATGCAACACATCGAAGTTGGGTGTCAACTGTGCGGTGTGGAGAAACTTGGACAAAACCAAGCAATGACTCTGCATAGCCCCTTTCAGCTTTACGATTGGCTCTCAGAAGTGGTTATTGAATCAGCGGTGCCTATTTGGGCTCTGCAAACGCCCAATCACATGAGCTTCGCAGATGACCAATCTGAAGAATAGCGGGACGATGGAATCACGTTTAGTTTGTGTGTGTCAGTACCTGCAACAATTGAAGGCTTTTCTTTCACTGAATGCCTGTGAGAATTTTCTAGTGATCAGCTCCTGTTCAATCATCTCCTCCAGGCTGGCAATTTACTTGGGTTTTCAATACCCAGCCTACATCTCAAGCAATCCACCTGCCATTCTAAGCCTGCAGCCAACTAACCATAGGTGGATTGGCATGACGACGTCGGCAAGGAGAGTCAGGTTCGGTTTTCACTGTCCAGCGCATGACTCTCTCAAGCCCACCAAGTTTGCGTATGCCGACTCACACGTGCTGGAGGCTACGACCATCCGCTTAGACGACTTCCCCTCTGCTAATCCCAATGGGACAGCGAACAGATCCATGCAAGTCTACTTGCTTTTTAATAGCTCTACTACTGCTAAAGCCGTTTCACTATTTTTAATGCTCTCCTATGATGTGCATTGAATAAGTAGCCTCGAAAACCCCAAGTCCACAAAAACTCATAACTCTGTGTGCCACTGTCTGAAACCTATGCAACAAAACAGTGCATCGGCACAGTCCTATAAAACAGTTGGGGTCTATTGTACTAGATTTGTAGATTTGTGGAAAATAATATGTGAATAGGTGTGTGCGGTGTGGCATCGACAGCGACAAAAGGGTAGTCATATGATGGCATTGGTGGCAAATAGGTATGAGGCGAAAGTTCATGCATGAGTGGCTGCAATGTAGGTAGGCACGGTCGCAGCAAGTGTAGAAGCCATCGCGAATCCGCAAGACGTGGGAAATGTAGTGCTCGGGGTAGACGCGTCAACTCTGTAGATTACGGGTATCGACGAGGCTAACACAAAAGTGGAATGTGTGTTTCAGTCATGGTCACCGAAGGGGAAGACGTGGAACTCTCAATGCTAACTGACACAGGGGCTGAAAACCAACCCATGTTCGACAGGTAGCCCCCACATCTAATTGCCAACCGCGTATCATGCGCCATCAATGACGACCATGTCGTATGCATCCTCAAATACCTGCTGCTTTTCATACACGTATGAGCTCAACTGTGAGGCTTGAGCAAAAGATGGAGCAACTCCATTTTGCATTGAATTACTTGCCTGGCTTGAAACAGAGATCAAAACTTACAAGTGCTTGGGCATGCTGTGCAGCTAAGTAGTGGGTCGTGACATCGTCATGGGTAAAGTGAAGAGCATAAACTAACCCGGAGTTTGTGGTGGCATGGTCAGGTTTATGACTTCACTGCGAGTGCCCGGATAATCAAGAGTGACCAAAGTGTCCAGCCGATAGTGCGCATAAATAGAAGCAACAATAGTTTTTCCTGCCATCATCTCGGTGAAGTCATACGATTGTTTTGACAAGATACTGATGCTTGTCTGCTGTATGCAGTCCACACTCCAATTGATGATGTAGTTGGCAATCAGGTTGTCGCTTGTAGCCGGCGAATTCCATGTTAAGCGTGCTGTGTTAGGGTTGACCGCTTGAAGGTTGACATTTCGTGGAACACTACTACCTATAATACAGGAGACTGTGAGTGTATTCGTGAACATCCATGTATGGTCGTGCGTTGGTGGTGCGCGTACAGCAAATATTTTCCTGCTGCTCAATGCATATGAGTATACAGGTGGTGAATGGAAAGGAAACACACCTGCTTCCATAGTTTCGAATATCAACGGTTCGGCCACCTCGCTGTAGCGGTTCGGTAGCACGCGTCCACGCACTGTGACTGCATGTTTCGCTGACAGTCCTATTCCCTTCAATTCATATCTCCTCTCTTCGGTGGTGAGATTGACCACAGATTGCCACGAATTGTATGTGTCCAAAGGTGCACTTTGCCTTAAAACCTCATAGCCACCGAATTCTCCCTCAACGTCCTCAGGCTCGTGTATGAATAGGTCCAAAACCTCCTTGTCCTCATGATAAGTGGCCTCAAATGTTGGTGTCTGCATCGCTGTGGCAGTGGATAAAAGGTGGTCAGAAAGGTATAACCAAACAAACACGATGCAGCTCTTTAGCATGCAGTAGTTTTGGCATGGGCTGTCTCATTCATAAAATGGAACGCACCTGCACCCATGGTTTGGATGGGATTTGATGAAACAGATGTTGTTTCACACTCTGTTGGGTCCTGCCAATCCGCTGGAATCGTACTAGATTTCACGACGCATTTATATTTTGTGTTTTGATGCAAATTCTCGACGATAACGGAGGTCGTCATGTTGTCCATCGTCAAGACACTGATCGGATCGGCATTTTGCATTAAATTGAAACAAGTCACAAGGTAAGGCTGGAGAATTCCGTTCGCCTGACTTGGTTTACTCCACTTGAGTTCAATTTGTGTTTTCGATATGCCCCTTCCCGTGGGCGCCGGTATAGGAGAAGGAGCTGTGAATGATAAAACATGTCATAAAAATGTGATATTTAAGCCTAATTGTCCCCTTTTCAGACTTATGAACAAACACCTTTCCTTGTGCTAATAACTGCTGAAGCCCTTCACATACATGCAAAATGTGAATGAGGCGTCAAGCTGCAAAAATGCTGAATATGGAAAATCTGCGTCATTGCTCACCAGTGGGCCATGTTCGAATGGGTCCCACGCAATATGTGAAATGAATTCCTTTGCCAGTTGCTTCCACTGATACGTTGTACAGTGTGTAGGGCTGCAATGCGCCAACTGTTACCATCCCGGAAGAAACCGGTGCAGGCTCATAACGACTTTTGGCTGTGGACGAAATTGGTTCCGCTATTGCTTTGATTTGTGCCACATTGAGTTTCGTCAGGCTTTGGGCATTCCAGGCGAACTGAAGCAGGTTAGAACCCACACGGCCTACACGAATGCTGGTCCCGATTGAGGTTGTTTCTGTTCCAGCCTCTTTGACACGGTAAAAAAGGTGCGTTACAAAGTGGTAATGATGAACGTAGGAGCCGAATCATGTGCGTAGTGGGACTTAGTGGTGGCAGCCACCCGTTGACTGGCATTTCGGTGGGTACTTCAAGCAGCTACCAGAGGTATGTGCAGATTCACACCCAATTAACGGGTCAGGTGTGGGATTTGTGGAATGCGCCTCATACTTCACCATGCCTGCAGGGTGGAGTGGTGTCTTAAACTGCGAAATCAGGTGGAAGATGTTGCCCTACTCTCTGCAGTGTAGGTAAGCACTATTGAGACTTCTTAAAAGATGAGGAGGTAGAGACCGTAGAGAAAGTAGAGTTGATGGTGAATTACGGAAGCAGTAAATTGGTGATTTGCCTTGCTTCTGCAAGTTTAATGGGATACACTATGTGCCACCAGCAGTTTGAGCAGCTAAGCAACTTAGGTGGCTAATGACGTCTCTTTCAATATGGCCACGTTGGAGGTCACAAGCGGTGTCGGATTCTGCACTCTAAGCACTTTCCACAAGGATTATGTGTAGGCGCCTTTGGAAAGATGGTCTTCATTACAATGCTGTCTGTCTTAGCCGACCCTTATCTGCCAGATATTTGTACTCTTTACCATCTACACCCACCTTTCCCTACACTGCTGCAGCCAAAACTGTAAGTCTGCTCCCAGTCAATTTATTTGGTAATCGTCAAGGCGATTTCCTTGCAATTTTCGTGCTTTATTACTCATACGCACTGGAAATTTTAGCCGGTTATGGAGGAGCGATTGTGTGCATGTGCCACAGCCCATGGGTATTTACGAGGGGAATCGGTTAGTCAGAGGTGCGGCAGCAAGAACTGACTGACGGGCCCTATGCCACATGCACCGTGTGAGAGTACACAGCTTGAGGTTCCACATTCCAAGGGGCAATAAGACTTAAAATACAAGGGGGAGCCACGAATAACGTGGGGTGTAGTAAATTTCAGTGTATCCTCACAGCGTGTTCAGTGATTATGCGGGTAGAAAGGAAAAGTCAATCCAATGCCAGATTCGCCATAATGACAACGACGCATCGGACCAATGAATCAAAAAATGCGACGGAGCATAATTTTCCATTGCCTGCACCATTTGGAATGCCAAGCACGTCTGCCATAACCAGGACAAGCGCCGCAGCCATTTGAGCGACTTAATCGCCAAAGCCGTTTCCATGGGAGTCTTTCTGATTACGCGATCGCCTTGAGCACTTGTTCTGGCATTGGAAGTGGAATTACCACCCTTCTTGAATGGCATTGATCTTTCGAACTAAAATCGAGCATTGCAAGCGCCTGGTCGAATATGCAGATGCAATTATTCCGCACACAAATGAGCCAGAAGATCAGAGCACCTGCAGATAGTCAGAGCAATGGGGCTCATAGCCATGCCAACTTCCGTAAGCGGTGCTTGCCCTGACTTAGGCGAAGTGCTTACAAGCAAAGCGGTGCATTCTCGTGCACTGGCAACCTGCGACACCTCTTAGTTTGGCTGGGTGCTCCAACAAACGAAGCATACAAGTCGACTTGGATGTCATTCGCATCACACCAGCGCAGCGCAATCATCAAACCTTCGTGCAAATGAATCGGTTGGGAATGCTACTGCTCATCATCAGCGCCATTTCCACGTGAATATGCTCACCCCCTTAAAAGACCATTCCTCGAGTGCGTTACACCTATCAAAACAGTAACTCTGCACGAGTTAGTGAAGCAAAATGCACAATGTGACTTCGTTTTCGGGCCATCTTAACTACTGCCGGTATTAGCGAAAGCTTGCTCGCAAGTGCCGCAGCACAGGCCAATTCGCTCCGTAATAGCGATTCTCACAGTGCCGAATGCTGTCGCCGTTTGTGCCACGGCTACCAGCAGTAGTTGGATATCAGCCATGGTGAAATAAGATATTCTTGGCGAGAGCGCAGTCGCAAATGCTGTTGCGATGATCAAAGGGCATCCGCACATTTCTGTTAGCCCCGCAATTGTGTGTGAACGATTTCTGGCTAAAGGAGAATAGTAACGAATCAAACACGCAGATAGACTGGCGACTACATGCAATCAAATAATTAACCCATCATCCAAAAGTCTATTTTTACTATGCTAGAAAAGCTTGCGCTGTGGGTCACGCCTCACTAACCCTTGTAACGCCATAAGTCGGAGCTCCTCGTTTCCTCAATTCCCGCTTGAAAGCCGAGTGTGTGATTGCCATGGATTGCTTTGATGTTTATAACTCAACAACAGGCAAGCAGACCAAATTCGCAATCATGTCCAAACCAGTGGACAAATAAAGACTAAAAGGTGAAATGTCCTTAAATCTGAGCACAGTTACCTCAACGAATGTTCCGTTTCCCATGAGGCAGAGGTTAGTTGACACCTCATGCAATGCTTATGCTTCAAAAACGCGTTTTGTAGGTCAGAGTCGAGAGGTTCACGGAGGTCACGTCGCTGGCACGGCAAGCCATTACCAATGGTAATGTCGTTGCATGAATGGTGGATGTTTCGAGGATGCAGCTGTCGGTCAACTAAGATATCCAACTCTCGAGGGGTCTGCGTAGAAAAGGCAACCAAGCTTTAATTATAGCTGAGTGAATTCTTTTAAGAAAGTTACCTAATGGTCAGAAATTGCCCTTATTGTTGTGTACTCCTCTACCTTCCTCTTAGTTCCGACGAGACTTTGGCCGCCTTGACGTTCGCAGTGGGCGTAATGCCTAGTTAACGTCAAAAGTGTGCAAGTCTACGAATTGGGCGCACAAGGCATAGCAGGCTTCGCCGACGCAATCAGTCGGCATGGGAATGTCGCGATTTGACTTTTTAATGAAGGTTCTTGACCAAATTAGTTCCATGGAAATAAATTAGGGATGCAAAGTGGCTGCCATTGAAACAGGCTGTGCGGACTACAGAGCGGGCAGAATAGCGGGATACTGACAACACCCACTCCATGGAAGACAGCCAAGTTCAGGCCACTGACACTTCGTGGAGAAAGCGAATAACTCGCTTTGTCAACTCTACAAAGTTCTTCATGTCCCCGTTTTTGCCTTCCCTTCTTTAGCCGTTTTCGGCATTGAGCTGATCTGTGAGCAACTCCGCCAGCGATCAAAAATCTGCTTTTGCTTCAACAGCAAGTCACCTGCTTCTAGACGGATCAGTGTGTCGAGGCGACTAAAATTGTTCATTTTCTCCGGTCACGGCTCCCGAGCAGTGATATGCGCACCGAAACCACACCCCAACTTCTTGAAAGCCAATGAGGAGGACTTGACAGGAGCGCGGGTTTAAATTACGTTTCAGGATGACAGTTCGAGCAAAAGAGCAAAAAATTATGAGGCACAAAATTACCCGAATTGGAAGACTTGACATACAGTTAAGTGAATGATCGTGATGTAACCGACTTTCTGTGTTGGAGTCATGTCTGCCTAGCATCGTTTCCTTGCTCAAGCTCTCGTAATTCCTAGAAGGGTTGTGAAGCACAAAGGCGGACCTTATTCTAGGAAAGAACTAACATAGTTGGAGCACCACGTTGCCATTGGCTGTGACTGGACCAAAAGGGAATTTTCATTGTAAAAATGTAGTCCTGGAGAAAAGTTGTTCCTCAGCGCGAATCTCATTAAGCCACTAAGTGATTCTGCCATAATCGTTACAAGCATCCGACGGAGAGCTTCTATTCCGCTGTTAATCTGTCGCTTTATGCAGTGTATGCTTTATCTGCTGATAGTTGGATGGCAAATGGCTGGCGGAATCCGACAAAGTCTTTGAAGATCTCTAACACCTCGCTTGTTGAAAACCAAAGAGATGGAAATGCAAAGGGAATTGCATGCTTCCGCCACATTTCGCCTTCGATGTTTGGTGTTTGAGAATACGATGATGGAGATGTTTCCATCATTCCAGTGCTCGTTCTGTGCGAGTTGGCGACTACTCCGCAGCACAGTATGGTAATGTTTGCTCCTTCATAGCAATGACTGAGATCTTTCTTTTGGTGCGTGCAGCCTTTCATCACCACCAGTAACATGCGATTTTTCGAGTCAAGGTAGTGCGTGCATTTGGCGAGGCATGAATGGTCCTTTTATCTTACGAAATGCACAGTGGGTGCCTGTGATGGTCATTTCCAAGGTTTGAGACTGTACTTTTCTTACAAATTAATAAATGCGGTTTGATGCGCTAAGCCCACTTCAATTTCTAACTTATTTCATAGCTGACTGCAATGATCACTTTGTGTGCAATTAGTACCAACAGCGCTAGTCACGGGTAGGCACAAACGGCACAAATTACAATTAAAGCAATAAATTCTGCCTCAGAGAGGCCGTGCATGTATCGCGCCCTGAAGCAAAGATGGTGGAAGAGCACATTCATCTGTAAGTTGACGCAAGGAAACATAGTGTGCAGTAAGACTGATTTTCGCATTTGACTTGGGCTATTCTGGCGTGTTTCAGAAGGGCTGGCAAAGTGCATGCAGTGTAGGTTCTCGAGGATTTTATCAAACGAAAGAGGTCATATTGCAAAAGCAAAGTTAAACTCTTCCCCAAAGGACAAGACAAGAATCCTACCTCACCAAAAGTCCAATTTTTGGTTATGCCAGAAGACTGCCTTTGAAATTCACAACCATCCCAGCATATCAAATAGCGTACAAGCCCTACTGATGCCGAGTTAGTAACAATTTATTTAACTCCAACTTCTGACTCGTTGTCACTGGCAGTCGGCAGCATTTGCGCATTACTTGGTTCCCTACTGTGGAGTGCAGTGCAGCCATCTCGTAAGTGTTATCATTTCTACTGTCACAAAGTGTGTAGCTCCAGTTCTGCCAAATCAATCCATTACCTCAAAAAGTGTGAGTGCAGTGTGACAGTAATGACCGGTCAGCTGACTTTCAAATGGTGAAGCAATCGATTGAGTCTATTGGCTAAGCCACATGCCAAAATAAGCGTCACTACGACTACCAGTAGTCAGACGTGATTGACAGCACATTTTTGCAGCCAACCATAGGTAAATCACCTGCAACTGACTTGGTCCCAGCAATTTCTTGCAGAGTGCATCGGGCATGCATCCATCACTAACAGAGAGGAGTAGCATTGAAGATAACACCAACAACGCTCTATCCACTAAGTCCGTCATTTCGGAAAAAAAAATTCGTAAAATTCGGAAAAATTCGGCTTGGATCCTGGCATGCATCAGTGCAATTGGCTTGGCGATTCTATCTCTCACCTCTGCACTTCGAACTTGGTACATGGCAGATGCTGTCCAAGTAATTTGCTTGTCACTCAGCCACTCTACTGGCGTATGCTTACTGCTTTACACTTAAAAATCGTATCGAAGCCGACTCTAACTGTCACTCGCTCCTGCCAATAACTGGAGGTGCGATTCGCGGACTTCACAGTATGCTTTGATTATCTATTGAGAACAGAAGCTTAGCTGTTTGATTTAAGAAAACAGCCTACTGCCTCATTTTCGAGCAGTTTGTTGTCGAGCTGAACAAGTTAATCCATCTATGGAAGAGTGTCGGCACTCATCAGCTGTCAACTCATTTATCATGCATGCGCACTTTTACGAACGGCTTATAATGACAATTAATGAAAGGTAAGAGAGTAACCAAAATGCAATGGTTGCACACGATCCCACCCCTTTTTTATTTTAAGAAGGGCTAACTTAAACGACAATGGGCAAATTTGCTTGCTATTTCTGACTAGTTCAGTAGTTTGGCAGACTCACAATACGAATCGGTGATGGAAATCTTCGCGCGTGTACAATTATTGTTTTGCACAGGTTTCTCTAAGTCTAAAACTGCTGCAAACCACAAACAGTGTTGCGTTATTGTCCACTGCAACTTCGAAGATGATTGGCGCAAACGAGTCAAGTGTGCGCTCGTTGCGCCGCGCTAATTGGACGTGAGCGAAATCGGCGTGGTGGCGAATTGGACGCTCTGACGACAGTGTTGTGTTTCTTGAAAATTACACTTGCCATATGCATTGTTGTGATCTTAGTAGACCTGCGGTGCATTCCACGTAACATGCAGGACCAAATGATAATGTTTTATGGGCATTGTCGTAATGGAATCCAACTCTATTCATGCTCGTGTGTCCATGTCTGGTAAGCTTTCTTCCTTCCTATCCGTCTCTAGTTGCGAACAAAATAAAACGACAACCATTCTCATCCATTCTTCTCAAATATCATTTGCTCTTCAAATCTGTGACTAGAGCTGCCCATCTTCACCGTAGGCAGAACCTGCAGCAACTATCGTTTGGCAATGCTCACCTCTGCATATACGAAATGACATTGCAGGTAAAACAATCTTAGCTACATTAGCAGACTGAAAATCTCAAAATGTCGAAACACAAGAGGGGCATCATTGTGTTTCCCCCAAAGGTGGCACAGCGTGTCGTTTGTGGGACAAAAGTGCGTGGTGACCACTGGCCGTGCCGCATTCTCTTCCTGCCCTTCGATAAGCGATGCACGCGTTTTAGTTATGGTAACTGTGGTGAACCGAGTCACTCTTGAAGATTAAAAAAGGCAAAATATACAGCAGAAGGTGGGCATATGTTCAGTGCGTGGAGGGTTTGTGGCTGCTGGGGCATCCAAACACGCGTTGACCGACTTAAGCATCAGAACCATGCAACTGTAAGCAATTTCACACATGGCTTGACACATGCCAAAATGTCCCTTTAAGTGGAGGATCCGGTATCTTGTTCAGGCATCGTTGCAGCAGCGCCACCCGCTGCCCAGAATACGATCACAGGAAGTACAGTAGCAACGTTAGCCAAGTAGAAGTTAGGGTGATGCATCTCCTGTAGCTTCAGGCCTCTACTTCAGAAACAATGCAGTTCTGCTTTCATTGTCGTAAAAGTTATTCAAAGAAATGCGCGTGGGTTCACTCATCGCTCAGTGCAAAAGCATTCTAGAATGGTACACATGCACATTTGAATCCACACTTACATCGTACTCACAATTGCCATGTTCGTGCCATCCACGTGAGAAGTCCACCTTGATTGCCATAGTCAAGTGGTCAATGTTTGGCGCGCGATTGTCTGCTTTGCATGCATTTGTTCCCTTCCAGTTCTCCACCCTTTATGCGGTAGCTCTGGGACCGCTCTACCTACACCAGGCCACTCTGGAATTAGTGTAAACCGTGGGCCATGCCACAAAGGGGTCCGCGAACTTAAGCGAAGTACCGTACCATTACGGCTACCGTGAGTTGGGCCAGAGAGGGTAAGAATTAGTCCCAGAGGGCGAATTAACTTGGTACAAGACAGCAGCCCGTCTGCTATTGGGCTTGTTCTGCTCCCAAATGCCACTGCAGAGAACAGTAGCAAAAGTCAAGGGGTCAATCGAACCACCGACGCCAAGTCAGATGAATAGCAATGTGGCAGAGTACGTGTGCGGCTTCCACGAGGCAGACTCGACGATTCCATTGACTAGGACATGTCTGCGATTGCAGGATGGAATGCCAGTGACAGCTGCCCACTCAACTGCCAGCGAGCATCTTCAAGGCATTCTGTTTACACACGGCGCATTTCCTCCACCCGACTATGCCTCTTCAAAAGCCAAGAGGAGATAAGATTATGCATCCCTGCCATCTCTACTACATGCAACAGAGAGAGGAAAGCACGCGGCTTAATGAGCACCCATTGGAAAGAGAGTTAATGACGTTCGCAAGGAACCACTGATTAAATCTGGGAGGCGGCTGTGCAGTGCGACATGATCAGATTGATCAAGGCCACTTCTGTACTCCAATTACAACTCGACGTGACCGCAGCTCCAATGCCCCAACGACGTTTCCCTCGCAGGCGATCAGCGCTGCCAGTAGATGAGAAGCGTTCTCTGCTGGCTTGATCCACAAACTCCGATTTTATTGGCCTTTGTGGCATGTAAATATGGTGAGCAATGCAGTGACAGAAACGGCGCCGAACCGTGCAGTCACAGTATCACCGTGTCCAAATTTGTAGGGAAAATGCTTGTGGGTCTTTTAGCTCTGAACATTCCCAGCATCGATGACGCTGAAGGCCAAAACAGTTGACCATCAAATCATCTTAGCACAAGGGACACCAAAGGAATTTAGTTTGAATTCATGGTGAGTGATGGGCAGAAAGTGGTAATGAGGGATGCTGGGATCTGCGACCTACGCAAGTGGCCCCGATCAATCTGATCATGCAGCATTGCATGATGGTTCTTGAAGAGTTGATGGGAACTGCAACAAGCGGATACTCGGCAGCCTACTCTAACCGAATGCTTCCCTTTGGTAAAGCCTTTGCTGCCTCAGGTCAGCAGTCCTAGGGGAAGTGAAGGTCAGCTGGTGGCCAATGCACACCCACTCCCTTTTCCACCGCTATCATCAGGCTCAGCTAGTCATAGAACTCAGCGAAATGGATATGAAGGAACATAGCTTACCATTTCGATGTTTTTTCAGGTGCAAAATGGATGCAGGTACAGTGTTAGGAATGATTTTAGGCAGGCGTGTCACGAGTGCCACAAATAACGCTTGAAATGCGCAAGGAAAGAGAGAAGGGAATGCTGATTTGGGAAACTGCGGAACGCTTCGCGCCCTCAAGCAACCGACGGTTTCTGTTTGCAGGCAAATGGCTGCCCTCTTATCCCTGCTTTAGGCCTATGCAAAATGGACGTTATATAACTTTATTTGGAATTCAAGTGCCGAAGTAACTTGTATAAGGCTGGATACGCCGACCCATTGTCGTCTCAACGCCCTCTTCAAGTCCACGTAGTTAGCTTTATTGACGACCGCACAGCAGGATTCCATTGGTCAATCGAAATCTATTGCAGAAACCGATGGTGATGATGATGGCGTCAAATCGAAGGGAGGAGCCATTGCACTTGCAGATGGCAATGCTTCACGGCGTCACGAGGGAGAAGTGCTGTCAATGAAGATGATGTGTCAGAAGTACGCCAAGAATGGCCGACTTCAAATTTACTGCGCATTCATCGAAACTCCATTCTTGTTCTCAAACCTCCATTGATGGTGCTTTTGTTTGACAAAACACAGTGTGCGGTTGCCTCCCTAATTAGTGCACAGGTATGGTAGCATGATCGGACCAATATACGGACAGATCGAATGTATGAAGAAGTCCTCTACATGAAATGGATGAAACCTTCCAGTGCGCAGCTGCTGTGACGGTGAGTTCTAAGTGTGCTTCGTGGCATCACTGGCCAAGTTTGACGCTTGTAATCCCCACCTTCTGTAACCGTCAGCACCCACCACCGACCCTCTCATCGCCTCCTCTGGGCGTTGATTGCACATCGCGAGGCACACTCGGACCCTCAAGCAACAGCTCCTCACGCCCTCATTTGCGCCGAGTACGCATTCCATTAGTCGCCTAACGCAGCTTCTCGATGTTTTCCTCCAACTTCCTTGTAAACGTATTTACTTTAAAAAGAGAAAGTCTTCTTGCCCTTCCAATTGTGGTCTTATAATTTGTCAACGTTCTGCCTAATTCGAAGTGCTCGTGGAGTCGGTGAGCCAGTGGGAAACAAGCAGCATTTGTGGGAGTCAGGGCCCTAAGTAGTGCATTTAGTGCAAATTAAAACCGCTCGTTCGTGAGAAAATCTCTTCTATCAAATAAAAGGACCATTGAGAATGGCACACATCAGTTAGTCGGCAGCTGAACCGTTTCAGAATGTAGATAACTTGCACCAACCACGACGTGCCATCCCCGAAGCAATGTGCCCAATATCGGTCCATTCGTACCTCCGCATTTCTTTCCCCAATCCCCTCACTCATCGCCATCCTTTCCACATGCAACCTCCTCATTTAGCCGGCCACGCATGCAGTCAGAATTTCCACATCCACTCATTCAATCTCTGTTCACTCACCCGAAATCTCCTCATTCTCTTGCGACCCATTCGCAGTTTCCATTTCTTCGCTCACCTCGTAGTTTATTTTTCTTTGCTCACTGACGGTCCTAAGTCCACTCATTCCCCATTTTGTGACTCGCTTAGTACCTGACACCTTCGATCATCCCTGCCCACATCAGTTACTCTCTTCCGATCGCATAATTGCGATCCACCCCTCCACGAATCTCTCCTACGTGCACCTTTACTCACCTTCGTGCATTCCTAAATCGTCCGCCCACTGTCCACTCGATCGTTCGCCCTGCATTCATTTTTATTTGTCCATAATTTTACCCATCCATTCCCAGTTTGTCCGCATATTCACTGCATCCCTTCCTGACTTTGCCGCTCGCCTTTTTGATCTTTTACTTTCTCTTGCGCTGCGCATCTCCAGTCCCAACTCATTCGATTCACGCACCACGCCTTCTTTTAACCAGGACTGTCAAACTCTTTTAGAAGCTACCTAATTTGCTCTTAATTTATCCAGTAATTTCCAAGTCATTCATGCGCTACCCAGTCTCCACCCACTTTCAGGACCCAAATACCCTGGGTCGAACAATCTCACACCTTCAACATTTCCACGACTAATTCCTTGTGACAACTCTTTTTCAGTTGTTACAGGTACAGCCATGCATTCTGACCTGTCCTTGTAATCAGAATTCACTCAATCGACATTCCCTGCTTTAAGAATTCGTCAGTTGAGCGCGTTTGATGCTTCGAACTGTCGCAACTGCCTTCTTTGTCTCTTCGTTCATGCATTCCTGTCACCTGCATCCATTCCCGACTTCCTCTTCCCATCGTTCAAATTACACTCCACTTAGCCACCGCTTGTCCATCCATCCATTCCTGAACAAGTTCATTCGAGCATTCGCGATTCCCACGTCCTCGACCCCAACTTATTAGCTTCTTTGATACACCGCCCAACCAACTTCATGCAACATCCCTTCAAATGAAACATGCTTTATTCGGATTTCTAGCTTAATGAAGCATACTGCACATTTCAGTCATCCCTGTGTAGGCCATATATAACCACAAATCGTGAAGGATATCAATTCTTCACAGGGACTCTCGTCGCACGGATGTGAAGAAACCAACAAAGAAACAGACTCACAGGAAAGAAGTGAAGAATAAGGTCCCGGATAAGACAGTGCGCTTTCACCCACAGCAGCTGCGATTTGATTCGATGTTCATTTCGCTCGGCGGCCCGTGAGGCAGAGGCACGGTGGTGGTTTCCCCTCTTCCCGCCCCGTCAAGCGATAGTTATCACACATTGTGTCACGAGCGTCTACTTTTCCTTCCAAGAGTGCTGAAGGGGACGAAGACGCGAGAGAATTAAAACGCCAATCCATTAGGTTGGATGGAAGACCTGCGGCCCGCATCCCTCATCTAGCCAGCAAAACCAAAACCACCGAACCGAGTACTAGAGTTGGGCACAAGCGTATGCAAGCACCACCCTCATCACCTGTGCATAGCATACTAAAATGAACTTCAGTTAATGCACAAGTGTCAAACGCACGCATCAAATTGGCGGCAAGACAAGAGGTGGTCTTCGATTCACTAATCCTATGCTAACTCACAGTCCAATCACTTGGGCTAAAAATCAGCACATAAACACAAAAAGTACCCACCTTCTTATAGACGCCTAACAAAAATAGTCATGCTAGCTAAATCCGTACACCAACCATGGTGCGATAGTGAACACAATCACCACCCAAAGAAGGCATTAATGAAACAAAACGTAAGGTAGTCGAAATTCCCAGCATCATAATTACCTCCTTATTCACCGCAAATTACTTTGTTCGCTCGCAAAGACTAGCATTTTCAAGCTCAAGTACGATGGTAAACACAATGACTTCTCAAAGAATACATTAACGAAACACAATGCACCATAATTACTTTTCAGTCCTTCATAAGCTTCCTTAAGCACGAGAAGCCTGAATAATGTTATGCTAGAACAGACTGCACTACACTAACCACCTTAACCGTAACAAGCATTCATCACGAATGGCCAACAAAGGCCCTCTCATAAAGGAAGACAAATGCAGATGACCCAGTCGACTTGGAACTGCATCCATCTTCAGGTCCAAGGGTGGTGCAGAAAGCGAATGAATTACACCAGCGCATGTTGCTACTAATTGTCGAGGAGTAGCATGAACCAGGCTCATCTGCTAAAAGCTAATCCCATTCGCAGGAGCATCATAGCCACCCTTACTGCCTTCCTTAAATAACAATCTGTACTGCTGGCATTCAATCTAGCGTTCAAAGCACACAGCACTCCACAAGCTTGCACTGCCTACCGCTCTACAGGTTCATTAAATGTTACCTCACTACCACCACCACCACCATCACCACCACCACCACTACCTCCACAGTAATTTTGCGGCATCCCAAAGGGGAAAAGCAAATGCTGCAAGAGCCGATGAACGAGCATCTGAAACTCTGAGACGTTAACACATTCGAATACAAATGCGGGTAGGAGAAAACGTCTTAACAAGCAAGCTTTTAGGAGCACCGCAAACTACGGTTTGTGCAGCGATGCCAAAGCCTCCCACCAGTCACTCCTTCTTCCCCTTCTACTCAGTCTACCTTGCTCAGACACCAACTCATGCAATCAAACCATCACTGAGACCCTCTGCAGAGCACGTTTCACAAACATCACATCAGTACAATAACTAATCGTGGCCTCTAAGCCAGCGAGTTGTGACGCTGCCAGGCATCATACTCCCCTCTTGAGTACGAGTATCAAAGTGCGAAAAAGAGCACACCGATTACCACACGAAGGAATGATAAAAGAACGCCCAATCGAACCAGTAACTACACAAGAGAACAGCAAAAAATCTCTTACAGCACTCCAATCTTACCTGGTAGAGGTAACAGATAAGGCGACGGCCGCATTCAATACCAGCAAATGACGCCTCCACTCTTTCCAATAGAAAAATCTCCACAGGAATCACAGCTACCTCTCAAACAATTACTCTAGCATGCAAACGAAGTGAAAGGAATGTGAATGTAGCAAGGAAACAATAAAACAGCGCCAAGTACTCAGCGGAGCCAAAGCACTTCTCAACACTTTCCCACCGTCACTAAAAACAAACCGATTGCGAATCGCCATAACGATCTCAACTTCTTGTTGCATTATTGTAAAGTAAAACATAGATGTGAGTAGCCATTTCATTTCGGAAGTAAAATTCATGACTGTCATAGCAGAAGGTCTTTCCGCCTACCCTAGCATACGAGCGTACAAGGGAAGCTGATCGACGTTTCAAGGACCTAGCAACATCCAGTAAACCAAAACGTACGCACGTTACAACACACAAAGCGTGAAAAGACCTGTGGGCTAATTTTCGAAGCATGCTTCCAACTGAAATCAAAAGTGTATTGGCAGCTCATTGGCTGCAATCCGTGTAGGGTGGTAGCGAAGGAGATATTCACATTCATTACCGCGCCATATTGCCTCCACTCATCGCAAGACAAATCCAAAGGCGGCCTCGATGCTTAAGCGAGGGAAAAGATGGAACGAACAGCACAAGGGGCGACTTTGGCAAAATAATGAGCATGTTCAGCCACTTGGCAAAATTAAATTCCTTCACAATAGCATCAATAAAGTCCACAGTCACTAACCAAACTTGCCAGAAATTGCCGATGTGGTCTTAGGTTGACAATTGCGGCATTGTACAGCAAAACAACCAACATGATTGGACCTTGCAGTACGAAAACGTAACATCTCCACGCTACGTGCTCTTCGCGTCCGCCCCAGCAGATAGGCGTACAAATAAGGCCAATCAGCACGCAAAGGGTTCAATAATAGCTAAAAAACAGGAATACGAATGCACCAAACACTCACTAGTTGCTTAACATATTCGAGCAAATTAACTCACATCAGTAAAGGATAGGCGCCATCTAAACGCACACTCCTAGCGTATTTTGCACACAGGTCTAGCCAATCACTTCAACGCCATGCGACAAAAGCAAGCAAACCTCGAGTTCGCCGCATATGAAATCAAGCCTTTTCGCTTTTTGACACAAAACTTTGGTACTAAATTCAGTGAACTGCAATCGTAACAAAAAAGAAACAGTAATGAGGGATTGATTTTTGTGTGCGTTAAATAAAATTGCAAGAGTCACAATATATTCAGGTGGGATAAAGACCTATTGTATGTGAGGATATAAATTAGCTTCAAACACTACCACCATTTGGGGGCGCAATTATAAGCTTTAATGCTGTCTGTGTCGATGTCCATGCTCCTCAGATGCAGTGGACACAAACATTTTGATGGAAATCAAAGTTACACTCAAAATTTGCATACGCGTAGGTTCTGAGTTACCGACAAGGCCGATCCAGTCGCAAATATGTGGCAGGTCCTTCCTAGCCACATGTCTCTCCAGGGTCTTCTCTGGCTTGTTAACTGACTTCCGAGCATGAGACCCCGGCTATTAGTGTATTCACCAATTTTAGTTATTGGACAGCTATAGAGTCCTTGTAGCGCCCCAAGCATCCCTGGAAGATGGGGAGAAGGCTAGGTGTAGGTCAGAATACTTGTATTCGAGAAGGGAAGGAAGGGGACTGCTGGCATCGCTGGCAGGCTAGCCCACGCAGCACCACTCAAGGTGGCCGCCACTAATGTGTCGGACCAACCAACAGTCCAAACAAACAAAACACTGCAGTCCTAGATGGGTGTCTTTAAGGCACGGCGAGAAAGGTGCTTAATTGCACCAGGCCTGCTCACCGCCTCTCACGACCATTGGAGAGGCCAGATAGGCACTGGGCTCTGATTGGTACCTTCGTTCAATGTGGCAGACATTAGACTGCGCTAAATTTTACACATTCAACCCAGAAAAATTACGATTTGGCATCAACTATTGAGTTGATTGCGTTCCAGTGAACAGCAGTTCAGCTGTGAAGCTTCTGATGCTTCGGCATGAGCACAACCCGCCAAAATTGACTTTAATTCCATACACACATCGCAAAGGCACACTCTCAGGAAGGAGATATTTGTTGTGCCTAAATTAGTGACGTGGGAAACATACATTTGAAAGCTCGAAGTTTTGTGTGAAGCAAAGAGAATGCACCGGGAGTAGTCGGTCCCCATTACCGTCTAGCGCCCTAAATGCCCAAAATAGGTCGAAGCACATCAAGCCAACGTAAAAGCTGAGAATAGGTAGGTGACGAATGACACTTGGATCTACCCCTTGCAACGGCACCAAGCCATTCTCGACATTTCACCTCCCAGCCTTCTCCACGTGGACTCACACTCTACGTTCGCACCGTCAATCCTAATGCTAGCCAGTGTACAAAGTTGCAGGAAAGAATAAATAGGTACGCTCGTCTGCCCTGAGGAGAAGCTCGTCAAGTGCTAGTCACCAGGCGCATTCACTGGACATCAGATCGGATCCAAGCCTTTGCTTATGTCTCCATCACCAACCCATCCGCTGCTGGTCACCTAATAAAGGCAATAATGGAGCCAAGGCTATTTGCTACTGAGACCAAAGCGGGAGCAGAGGGCACTCCAGAACTACTCCACGAAGACGGTAGAGGAGGTAAAGAGGCCAAGGCAATCGGTGTGCTGGCGGCAGAGCCACCATCCCCAATGAACGCTTCATTCTTGAGCATTCAGAATCAGGCATCACAAGAAGCACCTATTCACACGGAACACAGTGAGATTCGCCCAAATTTGTGCCCTCCTCCCACGTCATTTTGCCCTCTCACCAGCAAAGGAAGATTGGCGAAGGAACCAACGAAATCGCATGGCGTTTCCCACATTCTACAAGTGCCAGTAAAATGGTGCGTAAATTTCGGGTGGCGTTTTATAAGAACGCAGAACAATGAGGTGAGGAAAGACAGCTGTGGACGTTCTATTCAGAAAAAGACCACTTCGGACACTTGTTTGAACACTCATGCAAAGAACGCTAATGACTTAAGGCGGAGAAGGAGGAGAAGGCTCAACTGGTGGCGAACATTCCGACTCCGTAATCATCAGTACTCGCTGCGACGCAGACTGGCGTATCACACTGCGGCGACTTATCTGATGCACACTTCAACACCTTGAAATTATTCTAACTACGTACATTTGAGCAGAAATAGTACGATCATTTGATTGCACTAGCTAACAGTGAAGCCCACTTGCAGTTGACCGTACAGACGCAATCAGACATCATTGATTCACTTAGGCGCCAATGCCTACGTGAACTTAACTGATCTTTGTGAGCTGCAAAAGCACGAGGTTGGAAAGACCATCAAACAGGAGTGATGTGATGTCTAGACTATCTAGAATAGTAGAGCACTGCAAGTGCCTTATGGCAGCACTTTCTTAGGCATTTACTGAACGTCTCGTGCGGTCGTTGACTGCTGCTTTTGGACGAAGTAGAAGAAAACAAAAAGTCTGTTATCCACACTTTCAGCTTAAGAAACTCTTTATGGTCAACTGCAATTGTTTAGTGCACTCACACTTGTTTGTGCAAGTTCTCCACGACGTGCGCGCCTTTCTTTCCGCAAGGCCTCATCGCATAATCGTCAACCGTAACTATCAGGAGCTAGCATTTGTTCGTGATGAGCAGGTCAGATGAGGACTGACGATGAGCCTTTCCTGTTGCAACCGTAGTCTCACCCAATGAACCAACCAGTCAGCCAGCCAGCAAAGCGTGGGATGAGGTCAAAGTGAGGAGCATATAAATGAACTTAAAGCAGTTGGCTACACAAGGACAGTGTGATATGTTTTGGGTGGCCTTCTTCCTGCTCAATCCCGTTTGCATTTATGGTACGTACTCATCTTTCTATTATGCCTCGCTCTGCTGCTGAACAAAGCAAAGCACCGTGGCCATAATTTGGCCTTTGTCAATCGTATATTCACTGCTAGAATGGATGCACAACCCTAAAAGCAGTTCATTTTTGCTTCCATTTATGCATCACGCACACTTTAAATGCTTCTTTTTGCTGGTACGGAACAGGAGCCGACCCAATACTGTGGGGCTCTCGCGTTGTTGGAACACCCGAGGGGCCATCACCACCGATGTACTTTCGTTTTCCCAGTGACGGCGTAAGTATACTGCTTTCGTGTAAGCAGAGATACCGTGCCAGCACGAGACGAAAGGCATTCTTGTGCGCCCCTTCAGGCCTTCACTTCACATCACGCATTTCTTTCCCAATTCGAATAATGTGGGCACTGGAAGGACGAAAATACGATGTCGTCCTGCCACCTGGCCGATGTGCTCACACACCAGAGGTCATATTGTGCCTTTCCTCGTTATTTTAGATCTTTGTTGCGACTCCTAAACATGGCAAATCGGATACTATTCACTTCGAAAATGGCACATGTTATGCCGGTGGCAAAGTCATAGGTCAGCCCCGCGAAAGAAATAAAGGTAAGTGGAAAGGGAAGAACTCTCCTCTTCATTTGCCTGCTTTGACGAAAAGGCATTAAGGCGCGACCAGGAGTAGTGCTTCAAAGCTTTCTTTGTTCACCAACCAGACATACTGTTTCAAATCGATCTCGTGCATAAGCGATGGTTGGAATTGCATAGCAGCCATGCGTGTACGAAATGAAGATAAAGCCAAACCATGCCGTCGCCATGTGCGAACACCTTTGTGCGTAATTGTAGGAAGTGCCAACATCACCATAACCGACGTTTCCCAAATGAAGGCCACCACAATCTACAGTAAATCAAAACCCTTTTCGATGGCAGTCTTCGTGCCGAATTGTGTCTTTCAGAAGCCAGTAAAGGGTGAGTGGATAGAGTGGACGCCTGTTTGAAATGAAGTGGTTAGCTAAATACTTGCCTTTGAGAATGGGTGCTGGTGGTAGATGTGCCACCTGAGGCCCTCAGTCACCCCGACGTTGCTTGACCCCTAAGCATCGCTTTCCCACAGGTGAGGTCGATTTGAACACGTCGTTTCCATTTTCCCGAGCCCGGAAGGATCATTCAAACGTGGAAGTCAATTTCGCTGTTGGAGGAGCGGATTATGAATCATGGGTACGTGCATTCTTTATGAAGGTGCTCTTACCACGTTCACACAGTCATCTCTATTATGTTCCGGGATTTTGCACCCCTTTAATTTTTTCGCCTTTTTCTCTTCTGCAATGTAGGCTTTTCTTCAAGTGAATGAAAAAAACGTATGTGAATGGCTAGGCATCACTCTTCAAGGACCTTCAGCTTCCTTCTGCAGTGAGTTTGTTGAGCATTCAACCAGGTCATTTCGCACATCTGTGCATTTGGCTAATGCGCCGATTACAATTTCTCTGCCCATAGAAGGAGATATGTCAAGAGACAAGGCATCCAATCTGAGAACATTTGCTTTGAACCTCACACGAGATGGCAAGCTTAATTACACAATACTCCTGTGGTTCGAGATTGCAACACGACTTGTTGTTACTGTTGATTGGGAGCAAGAAGGTGAGTGAGCGTCCAGACTCTCCTGCTTTGATATGCGACACCCAGACTAGAAATGCATTGAGTGCGGTCCTGACGACCCCCATTGTAGGCAGGCCTTAACATCGCCTGTCCTTACAAGGCGACTAAATGTGTTGTGCTGATTTAGGTGAATCGCCAGAAATCGAGGAGTGATGGCACGACACCTCTGTTTACACGAAAGCAGTATACTTACGTCGTCACTGGGAAAACGAAAGTACATCGGTGGTGATGGCCCCTCGGGTGTTCCAACAACGCGAGAGCCCCACAGTATTGGGTCGGCTCCTGTTCCGTACCAGCAAAAAGAAGCATTTAAAGTGTGCGTGATGCATAAATGGAAGCAAAAATGAACTGCTTTTAGGGTTGTGCATCCATTCTAGCAGTGAATATACGATTGACAAAGGCCAAATTATGGCCACGGTGCTTTGCTTTGTTCAGCAGCAGAGCGAGGCATAATAGAAAGATGAGTACGTACCATAAATGCAAACGGGATTGAGCAGGAAGAAGGCCACCCAAAACATATCACACTGTCCTTGTGTAGCCAACTGCTTTAAGTTCATTTATATGCTCCTCACTTTGACCTCATCCCACGCTTTGCTGGCTGGCTGACTGGTTGGTTCATTGGGTGAGACTACGGTTGCAACAGGAAAGGCTCATCGTCAGTCCTCATCTGACCTGCTCATCACGAACAAATGCTAGCTCCTGATAGTTACGGTTGACGATTATGCGATGAGGCCTTGCGGAAAGAAAGGCGCGCACGTCGTGGAGAACTTGCACAAACAAGTGTGAGTGCACTAAACAATTGCAGTTGACCATAAAGAGTTTCTTAAGCTGAAAGTGTGGATAACAGACTTTTTGTTTTCTTCTACTTCGTCCAAAAGCAGCAGTCAACGACCGCACGAGACGTTCAGTAAATGCCTAAGAAAGTGCTGCCATAAGGCACTTGCAGTGCTCTACTATTCTAGATAGTCTAGACATCACATCACTCCTGTTTGATGGTCTTTCCAACCTTGTTGCCTGTAGCGCCCCGAGTCTTTCCAAAAGATGGATGGAAGGCTAGGTGTAGGTCTGAATGCGTGTATGTAAATGCAGAATGATGTCGGCTGTGTAAGGACGAAAATGCTATGTTGTCCTGCCACCTGGCCGATGTGCTCACACACCAGAGGTCATATTGAGCCTTTCTTCGTTATTTTAGGCCCTTTTTACGATTCCTAAACATGGCGACTGGTCTCATATTGACTTCGAAAATGACACGTGCTATGCCAGTGGCGAAGCCATAGGTCAGCCCTGCGAAATAAGCAAAGGTAATTGGAGAGGCGAGAACTCGCCGCTTCATTTGCCTGCTTCGATTAAGGCGTATGAGAGCGCTACGAGGAGTAGTGCACCCACTAGATAACCCTTTTCAAGCAGAGTTTGTGCGTAGATTGTGTACACAATGAAGGAATGTGCGAGGCCGTTTGTGCGCAATTGTAGAAAGTGCCAACATCACCATAACCAACGTTTCTCAAATGAAGGCCATAGAAGTGTGGGGTAAAGGATATTTCATTTCGACAGCATTCTTCGTACCGAATTGTACCTTTCGGAAACCCAAAAGAGGTGAGTGAGTGAGTGAGTGAGTGAGTGAGTGAGTGAGTGAGTGAGTGAGTGAGTGAGTGAGTGAGTGAGTGAGTGAGTGAGTGAGTGAGTGAGTGAGTGAGTGAGTGAGTGAGCGAGCGAGCGAGCGAGTGAGTGAGTGAGGTTGGGGTTGAACGTGCAGACATGCGCAAGATGGACGCCTGTTTGAATTGAACTAGCTTTTAAACACTTGTCTTAGAGAATGGGGCCATTTGAGCCCTCGACTGCCAGAACGTTAAAGGAATGAAGATTGAAGTAGCCTAATTCTTCAACGTTCCTTTTCCGCAGAGGAAGTCGATTTGTATACGTCCTTTCCATTCTCCCCATTTCGGAAGGGATATTTGCATGTGGAAGTCAAATTCGCTATTGGAGGCGCGGACAGTGAATCGTGGGTATGAAAACGCTCTCACTACGTCCATTCCGACCTCTCCATCATTTTCCCCAATTTTGTGCTGCCCTAATTCTTTCCTTCTTTTCATTTTCCACATTGTAATGAACGGACACGCCAGGTGTGATTGGACCGGCATCACTCTTGAGGAACATTCAGCGCCCTTCTGCAGTGAGTTGATTGAACATTCAGTCAGAATACTTTTCTCTAACTAATGCACTGACTACGATTTCGCTGATCATTCAAGGAAACATGTGGAGAGATTTCGCATCCGACCTAAGAACCCTGACTTTGAACATCACACGAGATACTGGGCTTAATTATACCACACTTCTCTGGAGCGCATACGGGGGACGACTTGCTGTTACTGTTGATTGGAAGCAAGAAGGTGAGTGAGCGTCCAGACTCGCATGCTTTGAAATGCGACACCCAGACTAGAAATGCATTGAGTGCGGTCCTGACGACTCCCATTGTCGGCAGGCCTTAACATCGCCTGTCCTTACAAGGTGACTAAAGGTGTTGTGCTGATTTAGGTGAATCGCCAGAAATCGAGGAGTGCAAAGGTAAGTGCAAAGGAATGTCCCTTCCACCGTAGTCAGACAGCAATACGTCTTTTGCATTGAAGACCTTACATTGCGCCGACAGTCTGCTTCAGCATGAGTGCAGCGCATTTGAGGGTCGACGGATGCTTAAGCAATGTCAAATGTTGCAGGAAGCGTTTACGGGTACTTTAGAGCACCTGCGGAGCACTTCTTGCTCGATGGCCTCAATTATTCTCTGCACATAACTTTTAGGTTACAAGGTCAAAACCGGTAAGTAAATTGAAATACTGTGCAACTGATTGTGATGCAAAGTGAAGTGCAAGGGTCGCCCACTTTAGCGGATGTGTGCATTCTTTCCTCGAGGCGCATCTCCCAATGCTTCCACGTGCTAAATGGTTGTGCATATCAATGCCTAACCGTCATTTTGCTAGTGTTTTGGAATCGCTTTTGACCAGATTCCGGTCGCACAGCCAACGCTGCGTTGTATGTGCACTTCGTTTTGGCTAATAACACCCTCCTCAGGCCTAAGCGGCTGAATTACGGGTTGTACAAACTCCTCCGATGTTAGCCGCTGTGTTTCGTACCCTTTGTCCCATCGTAATGACGTGATGGTGAGCAGAGTGGATGACACGACAACCCAAACAGCCTCACAATCAATTTCCTTTCCCGGTTTCGGCTAGCACAACGACCACGCGATTAGCCTGCACTGCGTCAATTCGAAGTGTAGTGGACCAAAGGCGCAATGCTCGCACGGTCGAGGGAATGCCACTTCCCACCTCGCAAAGGCTGCGACCTTTGAATGCTGCCTTCAGCGAGTTGCATGACGCAGCTGAGCTATTGCTTACCCCAAACCTGCTCGTGTGCCTCTGACTGCACTTGCTTCTCAATAGCCATTCACCCAAATCTGCGTGTTCTTGGCACCTTAAAGTAATGCCCTTGCACGCGGTTGCTGGAATGCCTCGTTGCCAATTGGCACACACCACATCACGCACATCAACCGCCGTGCAAGCTGACATTCAAAATCGCTTTTCTGCATTTGTCGCACTACCTGCTCCGTGTCGAGAGCAGCATCTCCAGCCATTTCATTAGCGACTCGCTGTGGTAGTTCCACGATTTGTTTGCTCGACCACGACTCCCTCCGCTACAAGTGACTTCCGCATGGGAGCCGTCACTTTTGGCTTCCTTTCAGCCTTTGGCAGTCACGACATCCTCCCGCCAGCTGCACTTGTTCCCAGCACCAACTGGGAGCTCCAGTGCACCTCCATCAGTAGTGTAGGATTTTCTCCCTCACACCACAGAAAGCCTCTCGTTAATTGGTCGAGCCTTTCATGAAATGGCGTTTCTGCTTTAGTCCACCCAAGTTGACCTTCTTTTCTACATTCGTGCTCCACTTTTTTCACCTAGACATGTCAACTGAAACAATCTCTTCTGCACCTACTCTTGCTCACCTCAATGCAACTTCAAGTGCCACGATGAAGATGCCTTATCGTGAGCATGAACATCACTTAATGAGTAATGAACCATGCCTAAGAAGGCACTTACTTTGGCATGATTTTTTACTTAAACAGCAATGACCTTCTTTGGTGAGTTGATGCACTGATTCCTTCTAACCTAGTCTTAACGCACCAACTCATTCATCCAAGCACACCTGACCGAATATCCCACTTTGCCTGCTCGCATGGCGCGGGTGTCGCAGCAACGCTCGCCCTCCACGGTATGACACTCGCTTGCATTGTGGGGACACTTCAGAATTGCGGGTGTTTGGCACATCGCTCACCAGTGCTTCATCACTTAGACAGCACATGCTTCTAGCGCAGCGCATGGTTCCATTCCTTCACGTCGAAGGAATAGCTGCCATCCCTGGCTTTGGCTTTGAACACTTGAATGCAGTGAATTCAAAGTGTACACTACCATAGATTTTACGAAGTCGAGTCTGCACCGGTTTGTGCTTACATTCAAGGGTAATGCGACTTTCCTCGCCTTTTAGCCATCTTGACATTGCTGCTGGTGTTAGGGCTTTTGTGAACGAAACCACTGGAAGAACCGACTGCGACATGTGCTCGAGGACCGCAGGGAAACACACATGTCACAGCCTTTACTCTGATGTAGATTATTTGCTTCTCAAGTCTTGTCTACAAATAAATCACTGTAAAAATCGGATTCAATTCGGAGTTTGGTGTTAACGGCAACGGTAACAGCAAGAAAGCCTCTGGAGGTGTCCATGCAAGTTCAATTCGTTCTGAATCCAGCTGAAATGCTAGCCCCCTGAAGTAAACGAGAAGAAGTCCATCGACTGTTCGCGATTGTCGCTAAATCGGAGTCAGGTTGGACTTCTACTAGATCCATCTGTAACACCTAACTGCGACACAGCAGCAGCTAAAGAACACTGTCCAGATATAACAACTCACTGTCAAGGGTAAGGAAAACGTCAGCTGCAGCTGGACGAGACGACCAACAGGTGGTTCTAGTCCTTTACATTTCAGCCATTGCTACGTAAGCCTCTGGTTATAGCAATCATTTCCCCATTTCCACTCGCATCCATCGTTCAAACTGCTTGGTTTTATCAGTTTTATTAGGAAATGCTGTTGGTTTGCAAGTGTTCCTAGTTGGAGTCACCGGCTCCAGCACGATTGCAATTTCCTCCTTCACTGTCAAGCGGACTACGCAGTGGGTGATGAGGAATCGGTTCTGCTGCATTGCCTGCTTCCGCACAGGTCAAATTAACGACTCTGGTGGGAACAATTTGTAGCAACGCGCACTGAAGTGTTTTGGGACTTCCTTGAAAGCAATAGAAGGCGAACTGCTAGGACAGCAAATGCATTCCATGGAGAGAGAGAACAGAGCTGCTGGCATGGCTTAGGGGCAGTCCAAGCGGCTTAGACAATTCGGCCACCCAAGTGACTGCAACTGGCAGTCATAACAAACATAGCATGACACCAACCTTCTGCTGCTACAACCTCTAACACAAGAAGGTCGATTGTTGGCGACATCGTTCATCGCTCAAATAACACGGAGTCAATTCAATCCTGACGGGAAGTTTGAAGAGCTGCTGATCTTACAGAGGGGAAAATCGACCTTTCCCTTAAGAATGAGGCTTGGGTCACATCACTCTTGCCCCTAGCTTTAAGGTGCATCTGGAGAATCCCAAGTGGCATGACAGCCTGTTGGCACGTGCCCGCAGATTGTCATAAGCGCAAAGCCAAAAATAGCGCCACTCTTCTACACTGCCACCAAAGTGTTGCAACGAATTTCAAGTTTTTTAATCATCAAGGTAAAGTGAAAGCTTGGGACCAATGAAGTTGATCGTGCTCATCCTGACCGTTCAAGTTTTTGTGCTACATTCTTTGCTTGAGTCGAAACCACAAATGAAGCACGTAATTCCCTCCATTGCATGAACATGTCGCGTTCGGTTTGCTTTCTGAGCGAGTGCTTCAGTTGAGTTACTACCGTGGGTGGGAGCAATCGTGTCGATGGACTAAGACGCAAAGCGGGAGGGTGAATGGGTACTCTCGGTGCTCTCTTTTCCACTGCCTGGCCACACGCATCTTCACCGACTCCCTGACGACTGCACGGTAGCTACAGCAGAGCAACAAACGTTAGCCATCGTCAGCACATCATGCGTTGGCTCGTGACCAGAGTGACTCCAATTGCCCCTCGACCGCCAAGTGCCGACGGAGATCTCCTGCACGACGTTCACGCATGAAGAATGGCGACTAGTTGTCGCACGACTCGAATTTATGCCATCGCAGTGGTAACCCTGACCTAAGCGTAGAAGTCGTCTACGGCTCAGAGCAGTCATCTGTCATGGAGTTCGAGGCCTGAGCAATGGCGCTGATTATCATGGCTAGTTTGTATTTCCCATTCGAAGGCTTCTGCACAGTGCGACAATCGCAGCCCTGTAATGCGCAGAGCCGTACACTTCGGACCTCGTGCGGCTGTGATTAGTGACCAGCAGGTTACAGAGAATGTTGAAACACCTTTGGTGCACTGGGAAAGAGTGCACAAAAGGAGCAAACTTGCATGCATTAGCACACCTGACAGGTGGATTCGGCATCGAGTTTGTTGACGATAACATGGTCAGGGATGCGTTTTAATGGGACAAAATGGGTAACAAAAGTACAATGTAATAAATGCGTGCTCTTGAGGAGGCGTAAGCTGAAATCCCGCATTTTCAGTGGTTGTTTTTCCTCTTGACGTCATCTGATACTCGTTCCTTTCATTTTGTTCATGATTGATTCACTTCCTGACCGCGATTGTTCAGGGTTAAAGCCAGGCAACTGTCAGCTTGCACATCACGAAGAGCGCGGAAAAGAAATGATTAGTTCATGCGAGTGTGCAATCTCATGCAGAAGCATGCTCGCAAAACTTGGTGGACATTGCACGCAACGCGTTCTCCGTCGTGCGCCACATGACCTCAAAGGGATGAGGAGATGAAATGTGCCAGCGGCTCTATTCTCTCCTCCCACTGAAAATGCGTGCTCTGCCCCTTATTTTGCACTCTTTCAACTTCAACAGAGACTCGGCAGGCTAGCATGTCAGCATACTGCTCTCTGCTTTGCATTCCCTCACCTTCAGGGGCGACGCAAGATGCTAGAGCAACGCCTTTATGTACCTACGTTTATTGCGCCCATTTGGTGTGCGAGCATGCTACAACTCGGTGTTATTGTGGCACGGTCTTCATGCACCACAGCTTCAAAATCATTTGCTACACATGCAACTTTCCGCATGAGAAAGGCACTGGATTCAAGAAAAGTGGCACAAATATTTAAGCTCAGACTCAGAGAAAAGCATCAACACCGTAGGCATTCAGTTGATAATGTTTATAAAGTTGTTGCACGGGGAAGATTATGAGAGCGCTCGGCAACTGTGTGCAATCAAAACGTCACGATTTGCGAGATTGGATTAAATCGGCTCATCTGCTGCAAAAAATCGACAGGCTACAAAGTGAAGAGCCTTGCAAATTTTGGACGTGGATTTGGTGTTTGTGGTCATCTGATGCTGTCAGGCATGCGATCAATCACTTAGGGTGGTATTCACACACTTTGCGGGAGCAAACGAAACCTCAGTTTCCCATTGCTTAAGCACGGTTATCTGCACTTCCCAAAGGAGACTTCAGTGGAGGCTTTGAGTCTTAGAAGGGTCGTCCACTGGCCTACGACTAGATTATGGTTGTCAGTGTAGTGTTTTGCTTGTTTGGACTGTTGGTTGGTAGGACACATTAGTGGCGGCCACCTTGAAGCCAGCTGCACGGGCTGGCCTGTCGGCAATGCCAGCAGTCCCTTCCTTTCCATCTAGAATACAAATATTCTGACCTACACCTAGTTTTCCATCCGTCTTCTGGGAAGACTCGGGGTGCTACAGTCAACGCCACCCGAGCCCTGTTCATCGGTTGTGCAAGGTGATGCTCTGCAAATTAACAGCATGGCTTCGATTTTCCTTGCAATCACCAGGGTCTTTATTCAGTGAGAGCGTACATGTAAACAGCAGAGCTGATGGCATCATTAACTGTTACGGTGCAAAGTAAGCCCTGGAACGCAAAATTTCGATTCATTCGTGATGTCATAGGCACATTCAAAATAGTGGGTTTACCTCGAATTTTATCCTTTAGTCTATGTGAGAAAGGCAATTTGGCCTCCTGAAATAGCTAGGCTCTAATAAGCATTTAGCTTGTATATTCTTTTGGTTCTCGTTATTAAGCTGCTCACAACTCTAATTTGCAATTCTTGAAATTGATTTCAATGTGCTTTGAGGACTACATTCTTGCTACTTGTTTTCACTTAGTTCAAATACGTTTTCTCAAAGTTTAATACTTAGTTAGCTGGGTTAGACACTCGAAAATGTCCAGCTTGCTAATGTGCGTAAAAATATGAACTTGTTAGATCTACCTGACAAGTTTTAAATTGATCGGCTGCATTTGCGCAGGAAGTACGTAGGTGGTGTGTATTTTAGTGGCTATCATTTTCGGTTATGCTGGAACAATGTGAAAGTCCGGTTGGGACTAGGTGATTCTTTGGCTCGTGAGTTATGTTTGGATCAGTCGCCTGTCGATTGAATTAACTTTTGCCAACTTGTTAGAGCGTACGAGATATTTCCATAATGTAAACGTTAGGGCGTTGCGTTTTACAGTTTCAAGGTCCAGTCACATTCATACTTGTTGTGCAGTGCTTGAAGTGGTAAGGCGGCATTAGTCCAGCGATTTGTCACTCGGTTTTTTTAGGTGACTATGGGTTCTGATTAATGAGGCACGATGTTGCAGAGGCGTCTTAACTTTACTAACTGCTTGGCACCTGCCCATTGTTTGCCAAGTTAACCATTGAAGTTGTCGTAAAACATTTATTTCGTAGGGAGTGTAGAGGCGCTATGGGGCGACAGTGAGTGAGAATCTCGCCTTGGCCGTCACCCAACGCTTTCTTCAGGTGAGATTGGATTACAATTGCTGATTTATTGCTACCTTTTCCTCCAACAGTGGAATTGATATGCCTTTTTGTCTTTGGTGCAAGTGTGCTTTATCATCTACGAATATGCCATTAGTCATTTCGTGTGTTGTAAAAGGTGCGTTGGTTTTATTTTATTTGTGGTTATTAGGTTTTCTAAACGTCGATCGGCTTCCTTTACTCTTGCGCGTACTAGCACAAACACATGAACCTCATAATAAGGCTGTTGGGACGTTTTAATTTGCAGCTGCAGTGCTTACCCACGTTCATTTCTTCTTTTCAATGCTGTGATCGCGAATTCGAGCTTGTTACTGGCAATCTTTGATCTTTTGATTAGTGAGATGTATTTTTGTTAAGGATTGTTTTAGCTTTACTGAGTACTTGGTGGCGTTCACCATATCCTTGCTAATAAGTCCTAGTTGCATCCATATGCTTTTACAAACTAGAATGAACCTTACGGAGGTAGATTTGGTTCCTGTCGAGTCGTCTTCTTTTGCAAAGAATGGAGGCATTATCAGACGGCAACGAGTGCGGCTCCCACCTTTGCTATCACTTCACACATTCCCAAGGCAGGGTTGGATCGTTGTAAGTAAATTTTCGCTGTCTCCTTGTGTAGTTATGGATTCGACGTGCATTTTCATTTTGGGTAGCGGCACATTTTGATAATTTTACCGGTTGCTGTGCTGAAAAACCGGGTGTAGGGGTTGACTGAATTTAATCTGGCGGTGTTTTGGGCAGGTTGGGGGTTGTTTGAATGAGGAGAGAGTTTGGCCTCATTTACTGGGAGGTAAGAGGCGGAAGGGAACTTACTGAGCGTTTGGCTTTTCACAACTTCGAGGCGGTCGCGGATTCAAAGCATGGCGAAAGGGGATTTTGTTTCCTCCGGAGAATTACTTGTAATAGGCATAGAGGCGTGAGTAGACAGCACTAGGCGTCAATTTTGTGCGCAAGACTTGTAAGTGCAGCATTTGTATTTTGTCACAGTCGACCGCTGATCAACATTGTTTGCCTCGCCACCGCTGCACTCAATGATGGCTGCGTGACAGTTGCCTCTGCCGTCGCCGTCGTCAATCACGGACTGGTCAGGCTGCCTGTCAACAATGACACGCATTGTTGTTGTCAATAGCAGCAATGATGGCAAGGGAAGAAATGGACGTGGAAGTCGGTTTATGGAAAGTCGCCGATGGCGGCAGCAGTGAATCTAAAAGGAATCATTAGAGGAGCAAAGAATGCGATTGAGGATTTCCCTGCTTCTCCTTCTCCTTCGCGTGGTCTATTCCGTCGCGCAGGACGTAAGCGGGCATGCGGTGCGGCCGTGTTTGTAGGAGGGCTCTAACTCCACGGAAGACAGTTTGCGGCGTGTGCGGATGTGTTGGTGTCAGACGGGCTGGCGAGCAGGTGAGAGGAAGGGGGCAGGAGAAGAGTACTTCGGTGAGTACTCCCTCACGGGACAATATGTGTTGTACAAGTTAAGTGAGATCTTATCTTGGGATTTCAAGTAAAGTACTTTTGCTTGTTCTTTTTGTTTTTCAATCACAATTAGTGGCAGTAAGTTGTTGAGGCCCTTGATAGCAGCTGCAACAACGCTGATGGTATGGTGTGTGGTGAAGCCGATGTGAGGTCAGTATTAATTAAGAGCTTTTATACGATGCGTTGGTCTTTCATGACGTCGACATGCGAAGGAGGAGAAGGAGGGGGGAGGAAGCAAAGCCGCTTTATGATTTGATGTCGTGCTTGCTGCTGCGCATTGTAACGTTTGCAGTTCATGCTGTGTGGGATTGCGTTTGCGATGTGCCTCTAGTAGGCTCTTTGCGACCGGCCGTTGCCTGTCACCACTGTCGTGGTGTTGAGGCCGTACTGGGCATTTTTTCCTATTAAGTCAGTGTCACTTACTACAACCACTACCTACGGGCACGCGTGGTGTAGAGCATGTTTTCTCACCGGTTCGTGGATGCGTACGGGAACTGCTTTTACCGCAGGCTGTAGGGATGGGGAGGAGGCGACTGTAGATGCGGTATCGAACCAAGGCGTAGCTTTGGGGAGGAGGGAGTGTATGATGTGCCGTCGATGGTTTGTTGAGTGGCGGGCTCCGGTGGGCGTGGCACGTCGCTCGGATGCCTCTCCGTTGTACTCCCGCTGTCGAGTGGTGGCGGTCCGTGGTTGTCGGCACTGTGCAATGCTTCTTGTTTCACTGAGAGAGGAGGGACGCTGTCGCGAGTATGTACGAATGAGTGGAGGGGATGTTCTCTTGTTACGAATGAGGACGCCACGTGGCAGAGCTCACCGATGATAAATGTGGCATATTTTGCTTCCGCACGCATGGAAATGCTTTTGGTTTGAAAGGGTCGCTGTTAATTATTGCCGGTGGCATAGGCGATGGGTAGTGCGCATCACCTCAAAATGAGTGAGCGAGTGGATCTTTACCGTTAGGTGAGTAAGGCGCGAATTGGTAAAGGATAACTGTGCTGCTGCAAGCCGAATTCATTGAACAATCGGGTCGATGGTGGGCACAAACAGAGGCAGAAGCAGACGTCTGTGTCTTCGAGTCGGTGAAGGCATAAGAGTGACTTAGGTAGACGTGAATGTATCTCTGCCGCCAATTGGCGACACTGCAATAATTGAAGCAGTCAGTAATAAGGATATCAGTTCTAGCCGGTGGATTGCATGCCATATTCACCCTGTGGCGGTGGTGCCTGCGCAGAGGAGAGTGTTTGAAAGGTAAGAGATTTTGTACTTACCTGCTTCCCTTGTTATCAAGGGGATAGACGCACCATTCAAACACCAGGGTCGAAACAAGGAGTGGGAGCATAATGGGAGTGAATTATGAGAGCAGTAAGCTGGTGCAAAAGCAGACTTTTGCATTCCTGAAACAGATAAACGGGGCCTGCTGGGGCCAAAGCAGCAAATTGAAAATGAAGAGATCTTTCTTAATCGTGTTCACTTTGCCTTGCGCTTCCTTTTCAAAGCAGGAAAAAGCGACTGCGCGTGTGGTTTGCATGACTTCTCTTATGAAAGAGCATGTTGGACGTTAAGCGCCGTTCTGGTTTCGCAGCATTTCAAGAACCGGTATTTGCCATGCTCACGCAGCAAAGGCAGGAGATCAATTGGTCAACGTTGTCCAGGTGGTGTGGTTACTGTCTAATTTAACCACATTCTTTGAGTGGATGCGTGCATGACTTGCAGCAGAGTAGTTCGCTACAGTGTCAATTCGGTAAAAACATGAGCATGCACCTGTGATGGCTTTTTTCCAAACTTGTCGTCACACTTTGTTTCAGTCAGTTAGGCGCAGCATAAACTTAATTGACTTGAAGTTTGGCACTCTAAATTGCTTTCAAATCTGTCAAAAGAACGGGTCAAACTGATCACCACGCCGATGTGCATTGGCTACAAGAGATCCAAGATTGTGCCACAGTGTTGAAGACACAAACAAGGCGAGAATAGGACATGCGTAAGTTGTGCCAGCATTGGTATTAACTGTCACATTTGCACCGCCACAAGGGCAACTGATAATGAAGTAGGCGGGCGTCGTCGTAGAGCGGTTCAGAAATTTTATTGGCAATTGCAAATTTTCGGCTGTTGCGCCCACAACAATTATTAACAGGGTTGGACTTGACTACTTAAATGGTCAACGCGAAATGTTTCGAGTCGGCTCCTGCAGTAGTAGCGAACGATAGATCCACTTTAGTTCCTTTAGTTATGAAAAGTGCCGATTATCTCACCCTCACACAATGCCGCAGAATAATACTTTAGAGCTGGTCACAATTTGCACTAACTGATCAACCCCAGAGAGAGTGACGTGCAGATATCGAGGTATCCCACTCTAGATCTGTTGGTTATGGAAAGAGTTTGGACTTCTGAAATAAATTTGACCAACGCCAAGCTTGCACCACTCTGCATAGTTATGCGCGACCCTTCTTCTCTCAACACAAAAGAGGTGCGCTAAGCGATTACTTTAATTACTAAGTCGGTCGCTGCTGCCACTACCTCGAGACTCTTCTGACAGCACTGACTCGAGGGGGAGGGGGCGGGAAACATGAGAGGCGCTATGCCACAAAGCAGAGCAGCGGCACAGCCTGCCATTCATCTCATACGTTAACATTCCAGTGTGCAGAACCATGAGACAGCTCTGTTGTTCCAGGAGACTTTTTGGTGGCCTGAGGTAGGTGAAGCATTCGCTTTTCTGCCAAAGGGACACGCAAACATCTATGCCACAGGTGATGATACCCTATCCGAAGCATGACAGTGGATCACCTCATCTCACATACGTCGATCACATCAATTAACAAAATAAACATCAAAACCTGCCCAGACCTGCCCAATTCTCGTGTGCTTTTGTTTGCGAAGAAACACGGATAACGGAGTAACAATTTAAAATGCACCATTGATGGAAAAATCGCATTGCGACATCATGGCAACTTGTAGGAGTGATGCAGGCACTGGCAAATAGTGAGTCTTCAGGACTTGCAGAGTTTCGTACTCTTCCGCAACAAAATGCTGCTGGAAAACGCAGCTGATCATTACAGCGTCCTCCTTCTCTCTTTGCACATGGTCTTCATGAAGGTGGAGATAGCAGCAGTGTTTCCGCATTAGCAAATTGCATTTACAAATCGCTTCGTGTCGAGGACCTCTCGTCTGCATTCAAATCACACACAGTCAGTATGCGAGCCCGTGACACGAGATTAGAGAGCATGGGTTGGAAGTAACTTTACCATTACGATGGGAATAAGACCAGTGTAGAGGTGTTGGCATTATATTTGCATAAACATTCATAACGCAACAGCCTTGCATGAAGTTCGCAATCGGTTACCCTCTGAACGAAGTTGACATCATTTGTTAGAAATGGCAAAGACCAGTCTTTTTGCCTTCCTACAACAATATGCGGCGATGGATAGCGTCTTTTGTGGAAGAAGACGCCTGTACTTGTGGATATCCATACCAACGAGAGAAGGCAAGCTAGTCGGCGACTGAAACTCTGAGCTACCAGTAGACTTTAAGCAGAGATGGTGGTAGGGACTGGAAATCGCACCAAGAGAGCACATACGGATTAGTGGGAGGACAGGGAACAGGGGAGAACCAGGGCAGCTCACTACTGCAAATGCTACTTGAGTGGTGTGAGTAGAAGGAGGAAAGTGAAAGGAAATGAGCTGCAGGACCAATGAAGGAGCTTAAGTTCGTAGGATCCTCTTCAATGTGAACGCATTTTCCTTTTTTTCTGCGTAAAACGAGAACTATTCTTGTTAATTAGCAGACAAATCGGAATAAAGGTGATGGGAGGAAACAAATCGGCGTCTGTCGTGATTGATGATGTGAATGAGGAATGGGAGAATGCAATTAAGGGAAGGCAAGGTGAGCATTCTGATTTGCCAATGGGCTGGAAAATAATAAAATGGGGCAGAGGAATTTGATTGAAATGGAGACGGAGAGACGATGACATGCATGCTTGAGACTGACCCACAGTAGCGGTGGCACTAATATGGTGAGTGTAGGGTAGGAGAAGCACTAATCAAGTAGCATGTGTGTGACGACGTGATGATTTGGACAAATTGTTAAGTGAAGTAGGATGGTGGGGAAAAGTATCATTCGAGCAGATGATCGTTTTGTTTGCTAATGAAATTCCCGATCGTGAAGCAGATTAATAATAAAAAGCGTACAATTCACCACCAACGAATGAATGCGTGTGATATGCGTGTGGCGGCGGGCAACACTACATGAGTTGGCAATTAGTTGAAGCAATTGGTCACATTGGATGGATTTGTTGAGAGTGGTAGATGAAAGTGGAAAGGGAACGAAAAATGTAAAATGACAATGAACGAGTGAATATATGTGTAGAAATGGGTGAATGTAAGAACGAGTGAAGAGTGAGGGAGTGAGGGAGTGAGGGAAAGGAGTCTGCCATTGGTAGTGATGAAGGGAAGCAGAGGTGGTGGGTGCCGTGACCACTGGCAGTAGGCGTGTGTGAGTAAGTGAATGGGTGGGTGGAATAGAAATCGGGAAGGCGAAGGAGAGCTCACTGCTACATCCACTACGCCACGTGAATAAAATAAAAAAGTGGTACTTATGTTGAGGGAAAGAGAGGCGAAAAATGGAAGGTGTGAGGGGCAATTTGCACGAGCGGCTAGTGACTTGAAAGGAAAGTGTAGAGTAGAAGGCAAGTAAAGGTAACTAAGGGGCGATGTAGGTAGCGTAGCTTACCGTTTAGAATCGCCTCCCTTGATAAAGAAGGACTCATTTGCTAGCCAGACGGAGTGTTAAATAAGTGTGGGCTGGAAATTAGGCATTGACAATGAGCTGATGTCAGAGTGGAAGAAAGTGTATGAGGCGAAGAAGGTGAGGAAGAGTAGAAAGTGCGAGGACACGACGTCTACGATGAGTGAAGAAAAGGAAGAGAGAAGGTGAAAAGAAGTGGGGGATGAACGTGCTGAGATGAAGGCGAGCGTTTGAGTGTGTGTCAACTCAGAGGTGATGAAGTAGGGAAGGACTAATGGAGGAATGAACGTTAGACAGGTTGGAGGGGAAGAGGCAGTTATGCATGTGTGAGTGCGTGGAAGGGGACAGTAAACTGGACAAATATTGTAGACAACACATGCCTGCCGGCGGATTGAAACCCACACATTGCGTAATGAAATTTCATGGTAAGGGAAGAAGGGTCGTTCAAGTAGATAATTGCCTCAACTTATTCATAGAAGAGAAGAGAAGTCGAAAATGCTGCAAAGGGTGGAATAATAAATCACAAAGAAAAATGAGCATTTGTCACTTATGAAGGGCAAAGGAGGAAGAAGACAGGAAGAAAAAGGAAAGAATGAGACAGTGTTGCAAAAATAGTGGGGTTAGAAAGAAGGGAGGGAGGGACGGAGGGGCGGAGGGACGGAACAGGGATTTGAGCAAATGTGTGCCATGAATGTGTTAGGATAGAGGAGATGAGATGAGGAAGAGGTGAATGAGCTCTCATTGTAGCAGAATGGGTGGGTGAAAGAGGAGTTGTAAGACCCTCTTTAAAATCGCTTGTTTCTTTGCATAACGTGGATTTACTGATAGGAGAGGTTCAGGACTGTGAGTAGGGTGTGAAACAACGGCGGTGGAAGAGAAGGAGGAGGGAACTCTTTTCTACTTCAAAATTTCATGTAGAGCTAAAAACCGAAATGGGAAGAAGAATGGCCATGGGATGCGAGGGAGGTGATCGAGGCGGTTGAAGCAGTGGTAGTGGTGAGGCTTCATCAAATAGCAGCTTATAAGGCAACTGTGGTGATCGTGGTGTCTGCAAATAGGTGGTGGTGAAATAAAAGATTAGTAAGTTCGCATTGATTAGCAGAAAGATAAGATGAAGACAGAGACGAAGAAATGTGCCAGAGGGAGGGGAGAATGAATGACAAATAGTAAACGACCGTTTGCCACACAATGCGTGCCAGTGATAAGTAGGCTGAGATGGAAAAGTGTGAAGTGGATGTCGATGAAGCGATAGTTTGTTATCGTGGTAATGGAGTTGATTTCGTGAGCTGAAATAGAGTTGAGGAATGGAATGCTTTTTCAGGGAGAAGGTGAGACGAAGGGGAAGAGAAGCTCCCGATGTGAAAATTGAAATTGATAGGGAAAAAGGAAGGGAAGACGATACCTATGCTGAGCGGGAAATGGCAAAAATAAATGGTGCATGGGGTCTACCTGTCTCTTGCAAGTAGCAGCATTGGCAGTGTTTCAAATCCAGAAAGAAAGGAATGAATGACTGACTGACTGACTGAACGAATGAAGGAGAGCAGTTGGGATGATTGAGAAATGGAAAGAAAGGGAGAATGAAGCATGATCAACAGAGGTAGAAGGGAAGGAAAGAATGAGTGGAGGGAAGCATCTGCTGATATCTCAGTAAGCAGTTGCGGTGGTGGGTAGAGGGTGGAAGGAGAAGTGAGATGACGCGCAAATAAGTGTACGTGGGTGGCTGAGTGAGAAAGGCGACGACGTGCGATGGACTCCACTAAGGGTGCATAAGTAGGAGTTGGAAGGGGACAGGCATGCAATAAAGAAGAGCTAATTGGAGGATGGAAGAAGGTTTGGCGTGGGGAATGGAACTAGGAAGGCAAAGAACGGGTTGAGGCAGTAAAAGTGAGAGACTGAAGAGGGCGCATTGCGAACTCTGGGATGGACATGCAAGTACGGTGGATTTGCGTAACCCGTCCGGCAGATGGAGGTCCTCATAAACTTTGGCCTTTTGTGGACAGCTGCTGTCCTGACAGTTTCAATGAGCGACAATCCATAATGTCGAAGCAGATTAGGCGGCATGAGAGGTTTTGCTCTTTTGTTTCCACCCCCTCCCTTAATATCACCAAGTGACTTTGACAACATTCAATAGCACCCCGGTGCACTCAGCAGCCATACGATGACGTTACGCTAAGCGAATGAGGTTCGAGTGTTGGCAACAAGTGCGGTGAGCATGCACTTTTATTCTAAACCAAGTCTCGTGACCCTACATCTATTATGACCCAATAAAATTATTAAATGATTGCACATGCGTGCGCAAAATCAATTGCACTGATGCCAAAACTCAACATTATCATTAACGACTCCACTTTTTTATCCACGTGAAAAAGGTTCGCCAAAGTCACCATATTTCCTCTCATCTGATTGCCACAGTGCCAAGAGGGAGAAGGAGGGAGGAAGGGAGGAAGGGAGGAAGGGAGGCACAATTTGTTGCTCAAATTGATGGCAATGATGATGATGATTGTTAACTGCAAGCACCGGTCTGGAGCCCAAGGTGGACAAAGACAGCCAAGAGCTTTGATACTGCTACTGTTGCCGCTGCTTCATTCTTGGCTGTGGTGTGAGCTGAGCTCTACATTTGGCACCTTGGTGATGAGCAGCTTTGGGAACAAGCTATCGCAACTCGTCCCTTTCTTCTCGCGTTGCATTCCCATTGCCATCTTCTCTGGTAGCTGTTGCACTTCCCAAGTTGTTGTGCTACTTAAAATGTGCTTGGTGGTGGAATTAGTCCTGTCAGTGGGCTAACTGAAAAAGTGGATTGAGCTGCAATGCTCCTCGGGTGAAGAAGTGGTCTCGGTGTTGTCGTGCAGACCATTAATCTGACCGTACCCTCACCATTTTTAACGTGTTCTATTTCAGCAACAGTCCCAAGTCGAGGTAGTTGGGATAATGCTGCCAAAATCTTACGTCTATTGCTTGCGGCTGTCACTCAAGGACAGTCAGGACACGCCTGCGATGAGTGTCTGCATGCCTAGGGGCTGGGCGGTAAGGATCACATACTTATGCGCCCGAGTCTGCGTCTGAACCGAGTCCACGGTGCATCAATTATTGGAGCACGTAAGAAGCAGGGCATGATCGAGCCACAAATTAACGCGAAAGGACTGCACTCAGTTGTCTCCACATGGAAGCCCGCATTTCGGCATTTGCTGTGTAGGTCTGCACCTCATTCTCACTGAATGCATTTGAGGGAAAGGGGTGCCAACTTTTGTTGTCTGACTCTTTTGGGACATACTGCTTACCACACATTTGATGTGATATTGCTTAAACCCCCAAGTTGTCAATTACGGCATTCTGATCTTATCTTGCGACTGCAAAAGCTGCATAGCCATAGACACAATGAAAGGACGGATAGAAATCCCTTCCTTCGGCTCCCACCTTCGCCTAGCTCATTAGCTGGGGAACCTGCACTCCCAAAACTCTGCTTTTAACCTCATGAAAGTTATTACTTACTGCTTATGTGCGATAGGTTTTTCTGGAGCGTACTACTGCGAATGTAGGAGGTCCTAACCAGGACTGAAACGTAAGGGGCACTCATTTTCGGCCCTTGTATCTCTATAGCGACTTAAGCACGCTGATGTACAAAACTGTCTTCTATGAAGCCTGCGCCTATTATTTGTCTGGTTGTGATGTCGATGAAATCAAGAGACCTAGGGTGCACAGATGGCCTGGGTTATAGCGCGTTGCATTTGACAAGGCAGTGGCAAACAACAAATTTTATAGTGCATAACGTTGTGGGGTTGCAGACGCCTCTCAGCTCCTTTTTGGAGCCTCAAAATGTTGGGTAAGTGTGCAGCATGAGTAGAGTACCTGTCCCGATGCACCAACTAATGGCGTGTGAGTTTGCGGTGGCCTTTCACATGTTCACCTAATGACCGCTCTTACCTTCTTTAGCGTTTCCATTTCACCCGTTGGCTGTTTTGTTTGATGTCTAGCGCTGCATCTTTGTCCTCAGACACTTCCTTCATCGCATCTTCAGTTTCAACTGGTAGCTTAATCCCTATGTGGCGCTGATGGCGCCATGCTAGTGAGTCCTTTCATCTACTGATCAATGAATAGGAGTAGATCAAAGACAACTGGATCCTTCCACTAAATGGCGGCCATGGTTGATGGACAAGATTGGATGTTGGAGCAATAAGCAGTAGGCCTACAATAAAGGAAAAATTTAGGTCGAGTGACAGTTTGTGAAGCAGGCGCACCAAAGTTAAGCTGCCGACCTATGTGGTACCATCAAAATTGTTGCAGACAAGAACGGCTGCAACCGCTGCACCTTTTGGTAGTGCAGCAGCAGCGAAAGTTCTTTGAGCTAGTGACAAACACAAGCCTATTTACAAAGCCACTGCTAGAGTTTAGGTCGTTTTCTTGCCCATGTTCAACTGTTGACGTTGCGTTACTCAACGCAATCACCAAGAATGCAATCGAGCTGAGAACTATCATTGTCGAATAACCCCCACAAATTTCTTCACCACTTTAAGCATTGGCACAATTTTAATGAATTCTTCAGCACTTATGGTGCCCAAAGATCAAGAGTTCAATCAACACAACGCAGGCGAGGTCGAGAGTGCTGCACTGCACCACTATCCACTGACCATCATTTAATTAAAGTGCACCAGTTGCGGAAGGAAAGGCAACAACTGCGTGATGGATCCATGTGGCCTTTGCCAGCACAATATTTTGATCTCTTCTTTGGAAGGCACCTGCTTCATCTGTAGTGCCAAGGTGTGCGCAAAAGTAGAAACCTTCTCGTAGGTCAAGAACACGCCATTTTATAGGCTGATGTGGCCTTACAAAATTTATAAGTACGCCTTGGGTGAGGTGTGCTTGCACGGCTGTCTGAAGTGAGGATGCTGGTTCAGCTCTCTATCAGTTTGCTGGCGTCGTACATTCTGCATGATAACTTCGCTCTCGCAATGGGTAAGACATCTTCCTGCATTTTATTGCACCCCTCCTGTTTGCCCACATAGGGAAGCATTCGACAAAGGAGACTGTATGTTTAGCTGGTTACGATGGTAAGCATAACAGATGACATGAACCACGGAAGCAGTTTTACAGTGCTGCAGCTGAGTTGAATGCTTCCGCCCCTTTTACAGCTCTTATAAATGCTTTGATAGGATGCAAATCACCAATGTACTGCTTCCATAATTCACTATCAACTCTACTTTCTCGACGGTCTCTACCTCCTCATCTTTTAAGAAGACTCAATAGTGCTTACCTACATTGCAGAGAGTAGGGCAACATCTTCCACCTGATTTCGCAGTTTAACGACACCACTCCACCCTGCAGGCATGGTGAAGTATGAGGTGCATTCCACAAATCCCACACCTGACCCGTCAATTGGGTGTGAATCTGCACATACCTCTGGTAGCTGCTTGAAGTACCCACCGATATGCCAGTTAACGGGTGGCTGCCACAACTAAGTCCCACTGCGCATGCAAACGAAGTGAAAGGAATGTGAGTGTAGCAAGGAAACAATGAAACAGCGCCAAGTACTCAGTAGAGCCAAAGCACTTCTCAACACTTTCCCACCGTCACTAAAAACAAACCGATTGCGAATCGCCATAACGATCTCAACTTCTCGTTGCATTATTCTAAAGTAAAACATAGATGTGAGTAGCCATTTCATTTCGGAAGTAAAATTCATGACTGTCATAGCAGAAGGTCTTTCCGCCTACCCTAGCATACGAGCGTACAAGGGAAGCCGATCGACGTTTCAAGGACCTAGCAACATCCAGTAAACCAAAACGTACGCACGTTGCAACACACAAAGCGTGAAAAGACCTGTGGGCTAATTCTCGAAGCATGCTTCCAACTGAAATCAAAAGTGTATTTGCAGCTCATTGGCTGCAATCCGTGTAGAGCAGTAGCGAAGGAGATATTCACATTCATTACCGCGTCACATTGCCTCCACTCATCGCAAGACAAAATCCAAAGGCGGCCTCTATGCTTAAGCAAGGAAAAAGATGGAACAAACAGCACAAGGGGCGATTTTGGCAAAATAATGAGCATGTTCCAGCCACTTGGCAAAATTAAGTTCCTTCACAATAGCATCAATAAGCTCCACAGTCACTAGTCAAAGTTGCTAGAAATTGCTGATGTGGTCTTAGGTTGGCAATTGCGGCATTGTGCAGCAAAAAAACCAGCACGATTGGGCCTTGCAGTAGGAAAACGTAACATCTCCACGTTACGTACTCTTCGCGTCTGCCCCAGCAGATAGGCGTACAAATAAAGCCAATCAGCACGCAAAGAGTTCAATAATGACTAAAAAACAGGAACATGAATGCATCAAACACTCACTAGTTGCTTAACATATTCGAGCAAATTAACTCACATCAGTTAAGGATAGCCGCCACCTAAACGCACACTACTAGCGTATTTTGCACACAGGTCTAGCCAATCACTTCAATGTCAAACGACAAAAGCAAGGAAACCTCGGGTTCGCCGTGTTCGAAATCAAGACTTTTTCGTTTTTTAACACAAACCGTGGTACTAAATTCATTAAACTGCAATCATAACAAAAAGAAGCAGTAACGAAGGATTGATTTTTGTGTGCGTTAAATAACATTGCAAGAGTCACAATATACTTAGCTGGAACAAAGTACCTATTGTGCCCCTAAAAGAAAAATAGAAGGCCAGGTGTAGGTCAGAATACGTGTATTCCAAACGGAAAGTATGGGAACCGCTGGCATGGCCGGCAGGCCAGCCCACGCAGCTAGCTTCAAGGTGGCCGCCACTAATATGTCCCACCAACCAACAGCCCACGGACCAACTTCCACGTCCATTTTTCTTTTTTTTATCATTGCCACTATCGACAACAACAATGCGTGTTATTGTTGACAGGCAGCCTGACCAGTCTGTGATTGACGACGACGACGGCATTGGGAACTGTCGCGCAACCGCCGTTGAGAACAGTGGTGACGAGGCAAACAATGTTGACCAGCGGCCGATTGCTTAAAGGTCTCGCTCACAAAATTTACACCTAGAACTGCTCACTCACACCTTTATGCCTATAACAAAATAATTCTCCGACGGAAACAAAATCCCTTTCGCCATACTTTGAATCCGCAACCGCCTTGCCGTTGTGTAAAGGCAAACGCTTAGTAAGTTCTCCTTCGCCTCTTACCTTCCAGCAAATGAGGCCTTATTCACTACAACATCTTTGCCTCCTTATTCAAACAACCCCCAACCTGCCCAAAACACCGCCAGGGAAAATTACACCAGCACCTAAACTCCGTTTTTCAGCACAGCAACCGGTCAAGTGATCAAAGTGTGCTGCTACCCAAAATGCAAATGCATGCCAAATCTATAACTACACAAGAAGACAGCGAAAATTTACTTGTAGCGACCACATCTTACCTTGCGAATGTGCAAAGTAATAGCAAAGGCGGGAGCCGCACTCATTGTTGCTTGATAATGCCTCTATTCTTTGCAAAAGAAGATGACTAGACAGGAACCGAACCTGCCTTCGTAAGGCTTGTTCTGTTTTGCAAAAGCATATGGATGTGACGAGGACTTATTAGCAAGGATATAACGAATGGCACCAAGTAGCAATCTTTAAAACAAATACATCTCACTAATCAAGAGCCATCACCACTAAAAACATCCTGATCAAAGATTGCCACGACAATCACGAATTCGCGACCACACCATTGAGAAAAGTGGACGTGAGTAAACACTGCAGTTAGAGATTAAAGTGTCCCAACAGCCTTATTATAAAGTTCATGTGTTCATGCCAGTACGCGCAAGAGTGGAGAAGGCCGACCGACGTTTAGAAAACCTAATAACAATAAACAAACAAAAACCAACATACCTTTTACAACACGCATAACGGTTAATGACATATGAGTAAATGATAAAGCATGCTTCCGCCTACGACAAAAAGGCTTATCAAGTCCACTGCTGGAGGAAAAATGGCACTAAATCAGCTATCGTAATCCAAACTCACCTGAGGAACGTGTAAGGCAACGGCTAGGACGAGGTTCGCATTCACTTTCATCTCATAGTGCCTCTAAACTTCCTGAGACATAAATTTTTACGATAAGTTCAGGGGTTAAGTAGGCGGGTGCCAAGCGGTTGGTAGGGTTAAAACGCCTCAGCAACAGCATGACTCATTAATCACCGCAAAGAAGACCATAGTGCGGACGGATCGCCAGGCGCTAACTTGGCTGAAGACAATGAAAGAAATCGGTCGTTCGGTAGCACGCTGGTATGAAGAATTGCAACAGTACGACTTCACTGTTCAATACCGAAAAGGAACCTCACATGGCAACGTGGGCGCATTATCACGCAGACCACTCCCAGCGGAAAAAAACCAGACCGGATAGTAAGTACCTTTTTTTTAAGCGAACCAACGAGACACCAATGGAGAAACACGCAGAGCACCGACCCGGACACATGCTTGGTGTACGACAGGTTCCTGTCCTCCTCGTGCAAGCCCACCGCAGGAGATGCATCTGTCCAGCAAGACATCTGGGCAGGTATGGCAACAAGGGTCCAAATTCTCCCTAGAAGGTGAGGTCTTATGGTACCAAGAAGATAGCTGGTCCCCCAAACTCAAAGGTTTCTCCAAGAGCTGCATGAACAATTGGACCACGTGGGCATGAGAAAGATGGTGGAAGCCTTGAACAAATGATACTGGTGGCCCTCGCTTCTTTGCGACGTCCGCGACTTCTGCCGAACCCGCATTACTTGCGGCAGCTTCAAGAGCGTACCCTCCACACCGAACTCACCCCTACAGCCCATGCCTACGGGATTTCCGTGCAAAAGAGTTGGTATAGACATGATGGGTCCCCTTCCGCTGACCGAGAGGAGGAATCGATATATCTTGGTTATGGTGGACTACTTTACGAAAGTGGCTGAAGCAGAACCCATGAAGTCACAAGACGCCAAAACAGTCGCGTCAACCTTCTTCAACCGTTGGAATTGCCAGCATGGAGTGCTCGGATCGGTCCATAGCGACCAAAGCCTTATTTTCGAAAGTCGGCTCTTCGCGGAACTGTGCCACACACATGGAATCAAAGAACCACGCACAACTCCTAGACACCCTCAGGGTAACGGACAAGTGGAGAGAACGAACCGGACGATCACGGGTCTACTAAAGACCTTTATCAAGGTAGCCCGACCGGAAGATTGGGACTTAAGTTTTGGACGAGCCCTTCTCGCATATATGGCTACAGTCCATGCGTCGACCGAAGTTTCCCCGTTTAAGATGCTTACAGGCCGTGAAATGAGAATTCCTTCCGATATCCTCCTGCCGAACAAGGATACGGCAACTAATAGCGCCCTAGAGTACATACTACATCTCAAAGAAAGCCTAAGAAAGACGTTTAATTTAGCTTGTCAGCAGCTACGAACGTCCCATACTCGGCAAAAATAGGTTCTACGATGGGCACAGCCGACCCAACTTCTACCAGGAAGGCGACCTCGTCTAAATATACAGACCAATCTTGGCTCCTGGAACACACCGCAAGTTCCACCACCCATGAAGTAGAGATCCCTTCTGCGTCGTTCAATTCCTCTCTCCGAGCCCCACCGTTTACTGTACACCACAATAAGATGTGCCCATATAAAGGCACTCCTCCAGTTGGTTACGAGGGCGAGGTCTGCGTCATGGCCGACGAAGGACTCCCACCCGACGACTTAGCTGAACGGAGCACAGACTAGTAGCACCGGGGACGGTACTCAAAAGACGAGGGGGCTGTGTAATATGTGTGTTCTTTAGATGTACTTTGTGTGTGAGTGGCGCGAAAGGCCTTGGAACACCGTGGTCGACCAGCGTGGCGGTACCGAGGAGCGAGGTACCTACTTTGCTTGCACTAACTAACTCCCTAGCCTCAATCTGTACTGGTTACTTAAATTAAAGATGTCGAAGAAGACAGAACCTTCTCATGCTAAAGGCGGTCACTGGGAAAGCGATGAAAAGGGCGAACGTCCTGCATTGGCAACCGTAGTTTAGTCGTAGGTCAGTGGCTCATCCCTCTGAGATTCATACCCCTCAGCCTCAGTGAGGATCGCGACTACCACACTTACCTCCCCTGCAGTCTCCTTTGAGAAGTTCAGATAGCCGCCCTTCAGTAATGAAAAAAACTGAGGTTATTTTTGCGCTCGCAGTGTGTGAATACCACGCAGTGATTAATCACACGCTTGACAGCACCAGATGTCCACAAACATAAAATTCACGTCCAAAATTCGCAGGGCTCTCCATTTTGAGGCCTGTCGATTTTTGCAGCTGTTGGGCCGAATTTGATCCAATCTCGCAAATCGTGGCGTTTTTATTGCACGCACTTGCCGAGCGCTTTTATAATCTTCCCCTTAGATTAACTTTATAAACAACATCAACTGAATGCCCAAAGTGTTAATGCTTTTCTCCGAGTCCGAGCTTAAATATTTATGTCACTTTTCTTGAATCCAGTGCCTTTCTCATGCGAAAAGTTGTATGGATAACAAATTATTTTGAAGCTGTAGTCCATGAAGATCTTGCCACAATAACACCGAGTTGTAGCATGCTCCACACCAAATAGGCGCAGTAAACATAAATGCACAAAGGTATTGACCTAGCATCTCGAGTCTCCCCTGAAGGTAAAGGAATGCAAAGCAGAGAGCAGTATGCTGGCATGCTAGCCTGCCGAGTCTCTGCTGAAGTTGAAAGAGTGCAAAGTAAGGGGCAGAACACGCATGTTTAATGGGAGGAGAGATAATAGCTGCTGATGTGGACCGAAGCCAGCCCACGTGGCTCGGTTGAATATGACCACCCAAGTGACCGAAGGCCAACTAGCAGTTCAAACAAGCAAATTAATGCAAATAACTTAAACGAACCAAGGAAATGTGGCCAATTATTAGGACCAAAGCGCGTGATTTGCTTATTGTAAGGAAGGAATTACCACACGCGAGAGAATTCAGCATGGCTAACGGTTGGCACACATGTTGTGGTGCTGATGAAGAAAGCACCATGTTGACTCCTCTTGTGTTTTGACATTGTGCGCTTTGTTACACACGCAAATTACCACTCAAATGACATAATTGTGCGTATGCACTGCAATTAACACCGCTTTTACCTATCATATCATTTCCAGGTGCACATTGTAGCAAGGACGGGAATCGCATAAGAAAAATCATTGTCAAACAGTGGTTATTGCAAGGCATAGCTGCAGCGGAGCTGGGAAGGTCCAGTCCGAGGTCTGAGGAAGTCACATTTGAGAAGAACGGATAAGAGAGTTTGCTACAACAATTTGTTTGTAACTAGAAGTAGAGTTTGATGGACGAAAAAGTTATTGGATTTGGGCACATACATGTAACTAACTAAAACAAAAATTTCTCCGCAACAATTAGGCGCAGCCGCACTATTAAGGAATTGGTGTGATTCGGTAGTACATGGTGTGGAGCAGCCGACACCAGGTAGGAACCCTAGGCAAATCAACAGCGGTTTCGAACAAAAAATGATAAAAGCAAATGATGTGAACAATGAATGAGAGTGAAAATGTGGAAATAGTTGCTTCACTTAGAGAGTCAAACAGCAACGGCTCAAATGTACAGGACTTATACCTTCCGTTGGTCGTCTCTTCCAGCTGCAGCTGGCGCTTCTCTCACCTTTGACAGTGAGCGTGCCCTAGCGTGTGGAAAGCTGACGTCGTCTTCAGGTCATTTAGGCGGACACCGTTCTGTAGCCGCTACTGCTGCTGTGCCGCAGTTGGGTGTTGTATGTGGATTTAGCAGAAGTCCAACCTCATTGCGATCCAATGGCAATTGCAGGCAGCCCATGGACTAATGCATCAGTCCCGATTCAAAACAAAGCGCGCTTGCATGGATAGCTTCGGTGCTGCGTAGAACATTCGACTCTATTGCTGTTACCATCGTCGTTAAAACTGAGCCCGAAATCAACTCGAATGCCACAGTGATTTATTGTTAGACAACATTTGTGAAGCAAAAAATTAACATCAGAGTGGAGGCTGTGAAATGTTTACTATGAAGCGGTCCTCGAGCATATTTCGCAGTTATTTCTTCCTGTGGTTCCACTCACGAAAGTTCTGCTACCAGCAGCGATGCCAAGATGGCTAAAAGGCGAAGGAAAGGGCATTACCGATGACTACAGCTGCAATTTGATGGAGACTTAACTTCGTAAAATTGATGGACTTCACTGCATTAAAATTGTTTAAAATCTAAGCCAGGAAATGCTTGAAGGAATAGTAAGTGATGACAAATGCTGCATCGACATAAAGGAATGTTAATGCGCGCTGCACCAGAAGCAAGCAATGTCTAAGTGATGAAGCTGAGGAGAGTCTTCTACCAAAGACACGCTAGCCCGAAGTGCCTCGACAATGCAAACGAGTGTCTTACCGTGGAGAACGAGTGTTGCTCTGGCACCTGTGAGATGCAAACAGCCAGAACGGGGGATTCAGTCAAATGTACTCAAACGAACGGATTGGTACGTTAAAGTTAGGTTAAAAAATCAGACATCCACTTACCAGAGGAGGTTGTGGCTGTTTAAGTGAACCAAGTAAAATCATGTCAAGGCATGCGAATTCCATGCATAGATTCATTAGCTAGCTGGTGATATACTCACGATAAGGCGACTTCATTTTGACAGTTGAAGTTGCATTACGGTCTGCAAGGGAATGTAAAAAGGACTTATTGCAGCCGACGGGTCTAGGTGCAGAAGACGAGGGCAAAGTGGCTGGACAAACCAGAAGCACCATTCCATGCAAGGTTTGGACAATTAACGTGTGCCTTCTGAATTCACACACCAAAGCAGCATTTATGCTGAACTTTTATCAATCGAACATGCGAATCAGTTTTTCTGCGGCATAGCGGAGAATGTCCTACACTAACTAAGGGAAGTACAACGAAACGTCCAGCTGGTGCTGCAGACAAGCGTAACTCACGACAGTCCGCTTGGGCGTGAAGGCTGACTGTGAAGAGGAAACATTGGCTTAAAAGGCAAACTAAAAATAAGGTGGAGATCCTGCTCTCCATGTAAGACTGATTATTCGAGAAATGCGGGAAAAGTGTTTTAGAACGCCACATTTCACGATGGTCAGTTTGCATGACGTGGTGTGTGCCATTTGATAATGAACTGTTTTAGCAACTGCGTTCAAGGCTGCTATTTTAAGGCGCCAAGAACATCCGGCGTTGGGTGCATGGTCATTACAAAGCAAGTCCAGTCGAGAGCCTACTTGTTGGTTCAGAGGTAACACTAGCTCAGCTTCATCACTTTCAGCTCCGCCTCCTGCAACTTGGTGAATGCAGCGTGCAAAGGTCCCAGCCTTTGCGATGTGGGAAAGTGGAGTTGAAATCACTAGTCGTGCATTGCGCCTTTTGCCCACGACACTTCGAACTGACGCAGTGCGGACTGACCGTGTGGTCGTTTTGTTAGTCAAAACAGACAAAGAATATTGTGACGGTGTTTGGACTGTCGTGTCGTCCACTCTGCTTACCGACGACATTGTGACGGAGCAGAGGGTACGAAACACTGCAGATGACATCAAAGGCATTTGTTTAACCAATAACTCAGCTTTGTAGACCTGAGGAAGGCGTTTTAGTCAAAAGAAATGCACATGCAATGCAACTTTGTTTGTGCGAGAGAGGCTTTGTAAAATGCAATCCCAAAGCAATGGCAGAAGGGCATTTTTGCACGCAGCTGCCAAAACGGCTAGCTTTGCATCGCAATCAGTTGCGCAGCACTTAAATTTACTTACCGATTTTGTCCTGGTAACCTGAAATTTGTCAAGCAAAATGGGCATAAGCATTAGCCATGAAATGCTTCTTGACGTCTCTAGAGTGCTGGTAAATGCTTCTTTCAACATTAACCAATTATTAAGCACCCTTAGGCCCTCAAATATGCTGCACCCGTGCTGAAGCAGATTGTCATCGCAATGAGAGGCCTTCAATGCCAAGGACGTGGATCTGGCTGACTACTGTGAAATGGACATGCCTTCGTACTTACCATTACACGCCGCGATTTCTGGCGATTCACCTAAAGTAATGCAACGCAATACTTTCAGTCATCTCGTAAGGACTTGTGCTGTTAAGGCTTGCCAACAGTGGAAGTCGTCAGGACCACACTCAATGCAGAAGCACCTCAGCTCGAAGCATTACTAGTCAAGGTGCGGCATTTCAAAGGAAGCAAGTGGGTCGACTTTGTTAGCCCAGCTGCTCACTCACCTTCTTGCTCCCAATCAACAGTAACAGTAAGCTGTGTTCGATGTGCGACCAATGTAATTGTGGTAACATTTAGCACATCATCTCGTGTGAAGTTCAGGACAACTGTTCTCAGATTAAGTGTGTTGTCTCTCGACATATTCGCTTGAATAAGCAGGGAAATAGTGATTGGCTCATTTGTTAGGTACATGGACACCAGAAATGACCTGATTGAATGCTCAACAAACTCACGGCAAAAAGAAGCTGAAAGTCCGTAAGTAGTGATGTCCTTCCACTGGCACTTTATAAATCCGTTTAGGAGAAGCAAAACCTGTATTATGGGAAAGGGAAGTTAATATAAGTAAGTCAGCGAAAAATCCTGGAAAATTATGAAGGAGACTGTGTAAACGCGATAAGGCAATTCCACAAACAATGCACAAACCTTCGAAGTACCATTCGCACCTCCAACAGCGAACTTGACTTCCACATTCGAATGCCCCTTTCGAAATCGTGAAAGCGGAAACGATGCACTCAAATCGATCTCATCTATGGAAAAGAAATATTTTGAGATTAAGCTTCTCGACTCTCCTTTTCCCCAACATTGTAGCAGTTGAAGAACTCAGATGGCATATCTACCACCCGCACCAATTTTGTAAGTCAAGCTTTTGGAAAATTAGTTCATCTCAAGCATTCTTCCATCTGGCGTTATTTATGCATAGTCTTCCCCAACTCCAAACACTCACCACCCATTGGCTTCTGAAAAGTACAATTCGGCACGAAGAATGCTGTCGAAACGAGTCTTCCTTCACCCCAAATTTCTAGTGCCGTCATTTGGGAAACGTCGGTTATGGTGATGTTGGCACTTTCTGTAATTGCACACAAAGGTGTTTGCAAACAGCGACGACAAGGTTTGTCTCTTAATTTGCACGCACAAACTCTACTCGAGAAGTTTGTCTAGCAGATGCACTGCTCCAGGTAGCTCTCGCATACTTTCTTAATAAAGCAGACAAATGGAACGAACAGTTCTCGTCCTTCCACTTACCTGCATTTATTTGGCATGGATGACCTATGGATTTGCCACCAGCATAGCACGTGTTATTTCTGAAGTCGATACTAGATTTCAGGCCACTTTTATAAACCGCAAACGCGGTCTAAAAGCAATAAAGAAAATCTCACTGTGACCTCTAATGTGTGATCACATCAGCCAGGTGGCAGGACGGCATTGTGTTGTCGTCCTTCGAGAGCCACATCGATCAAAGTGGGAAAGGAATACGTGATGTGAAGTTAAGCCTTGAAGGAGTGCGCAAGAATGCGCCTAGTATCGTGTTGGCATAGTGTGCCTGTTTATACAGAAGTGGTAGACTTACGCCGCCGTTGGGAAGACGAAAGTACATCGTTGGTGATGTCCCCTTGGGTGTTCCAACAATGCGAGAACCCCACAGTGTTGGGTCGGCTCCTGTTCCACATGAGTGAAAAAAAAAACATTTAAAGTGTCTGAGGCGTTTGTGGGAGCTAAATCAACTACATTCAGAATTGTTCGTCCGTTAAGCAGTAAATGGCTCATTACCAAAGACCAGACTTATTATCAATGAACACACTGGTTTATGGCACACGGTACTTAGCTTTGTTTAGCAAGAGAGCGAGCTATAATGGAAAGATAAAAACGTACCCGAGAAGTAGAAGGCGATGACTAGGAAGAAGGATACTCCCAACATGGCACACTCATATTCAGCCAACTGTTTAGTGTGCATTTATATGCTCCTCACTTTGACATCATCCCACGCTTGGCTGGCTGGCTGGTTCATTGGGTGAGACTGCAGTTGCAACAGCAAATGGAGGCCTCTATTCACACACCACCATCCCACGTGCATGCATCAGCATTGACTGGGTGCCATTTTTGTGCTCACTTTAAGGCCTTACAAGTTTAGTACTTTCAACGGAAAAACGTGGCTCTGTACAGATATTTCTCGTCAGTTCGTATCAGACCTGCTCATTAGGAACAAATACTGGTGCTCTGATGGTTACGGTTGACGATTGTGCGGTGAAGCCATGCGCACATCGTGGAGAACTTGCACTAACAAGCGTGAGTGCACAAAATAACTGCATTCGGCAATAGAGAGTTCCGTAAGCTGTTTGCTTCTACTTCGTCCAAAAAGAGCAGCCAACAGCTACACGAGATGTCCAGTGAATGCCTGAGAAAGTGCTGTGCCATAAAGCCCTTGCAGTGCTCTTATCTTCTATACATTCTAGACATCACATCACTCCTGTTTGATGGTCTTTCCAACTTCATGCTTTTGCAGCTCACAAAAGTCAGCCAGGTTCACGTAGGCATAAGCGCCTAAGTGAATGAATGATGTCTGAAGGCGTCTGCACAGTCAACTGCAAGTGGGCTTCAGTGTTAGCCAGTGTAATTAAAAGGTCATATTATTTCTGCTCACATGTGCGTAGTTAGAAGAATTTCAAAGTGGTGAAGTGTGCATCAGAGAAGTCGGCGCAGTGTGACAATGGTAATCTGAACTACAGTCTGCGCGGATAATTACAGAGTCGTCATGTCCTTCCTCAGTTAAGGCTCCTCTTCTCTTTCTTCTTCTTCTTCTTAAGTCGATGTAGCAGCATGGATACCCTACACAGGGTGATTTTGGTCGGAAAGTCTACTGCTCTCCTTCCTTACTTCATTGTTCTGCGTACTTGAAGAATGCCTTCCCCTACTTGTGCACCATTTTATTGGTACAAATGGAGTGTAAGAAATGCCCAAATATATCTTTGATTCTTTGACCAATCTCCCTTTTTTGTGAGAGGTTAGAATGACGTGGGAGAATGACACGATTTTGAGTAGATCTGGTTGTGTTTTGTGTCAAAGGGAGCCTCTTGTAACGGCTGCCCTTGAATGTAAATAAATGAGATGTACATTGGGATAAGGTGCTTGAATAATGATTTTGCTGCCGGCACACTGATTGCCTTGGTTTGTTCACCTCCTCTGCTCTCGTGGTGCAGTGCTCTCTGCTCTCGAGTCGGTCGCAGTAGTAATTAGCCTTGGCTCCACTTTCCTCTTGTCGTGTGACAAGTAGTAGATACGTGGGTGATGGAGATATAAGCAAAGGCATGAGTCAAACCCCGCCGTCAAGTCAGCCATGTTGGTGAATCGGATTCGCGCCTACTATCGACTGGTTTCGCTTTCCAGGGCAAACAAGTGTTCGAGTTTGTTCTTCTCTTCAACTTTGTGCACTGGCTAGCATTTGGATTGGCGGTGCGAATGAAGTGTGAGTCCACTTGGGGAAGGTTTGGAGGTGAAACATCGAGGATGGTTAAATGCCGTTGCAAAAGATCGCTTTTAAGTATCCAACGCTATTTGCCCATTCGCAGCTTCCCTGTTGACTTGATGCCCTTTGGCTTTTGGTTGGCACATAGAGCGCGAGAGGGCAGTACGCACTGACTTGTAGCGGTAAATTCTCTTTGCTACACACGAAGCTCGGAGAACGGGCATGTATGATCCTCTCGTCAATTGTTTGTGCACAGGAAATCTCTCTTTTAACCAATCAGGCAACGAACAAACTCCGAAACCACAAATTTCGCTTGCCTACCCTGCGACGCAATCACCTCTATTAATTCTGCCACCTTCCAAAGTATAGACGAGTCTAGCCATCAAGGATGCGCCCTGTAGCATATCATGAGCCATTAGCCACCTACCGAGATGGGAATTGATGTGTTCCGGTTGTGGCTGACGACTTCATGAATTTGCCAAAGTGGAGTCCATAGAGTCGCAGCATGTTGAGATGGTCGTATCAACCTTCTCCAATGGTAGATCTGTTAATTTGGGACGCCAAAATCAGCCCATGGAAAGAAGGGCTCTAAATTCGAAAGCCGATTTATGCTCATTTACGTAGGACCCTCAAAATCGTGAAGGCGCACACGATGATTGGGCATCAGTAGGACAACGGATAAGTATTGGCGATGAAATGTATCCTGCTAGAACTGCCAAATGCTTTCGAACTTAATTTTGGAACAATGAGTTGACTCTGTGGGACACGGCTTGCCCCTGACGCTCGAAGTACAGGTGTCCAAGAGGTCTAAGCCTTGTAATAACAAAGGTGGGCTACGGGGTGGTGAGAAAAGGAGGAACATCCTCCACCGACATTATGCGAATAGGGAGCGTAGCTCCAATTTTCCATCCAATTGCCGTGCCCATTGCCATTGTAGAAGTGCGCATGCAAGAGATAGGGATAAATATGCCAACAATGCATGTGCCGTGAATTAGATCCTCGAATGGTTGGTTTATTTGAGGCACCATTTTTACGCTTGTGTGCAAAACTTCTTGAGCCCAGCATGATAAATTGCACCCCAAATTTGCCTTAAATTGCTAGCCTCTACTTATTTCGCATGCGTCTCGGGAAATTTGACGTTTAAAATCTACGAAAAAAGGTCCAAAAAAGGCTTGCTTAAGATGCGTAGAAAATCAGTAATTTGTTTGCTAATCGGAAGGCATTGAAGTGATTGGCTGGATTTGTGTGTGAAATGCGTTAGTGGTGTGCGATAGTGTGGCGATTATGTTTGGCTAATAAGACTCGATTTGCTCGCGCAGCTTGGAAACCTGGTGAGTGTTTCGTCCCCTTTTCGTTCTTGCTAGCTAGTTATTGTTGGGTCGATTGTATGCTGATTGGCTTTATCTATGCGCAAATCTAGTGGGGTTAACGCAAAGAGCTCATAATATGGAGGCGTAGATGCTACGTCCTCCTACTGCAAGGTTAAATTATGCTCCTTTATTGCTACGGCATACTTTGATTGAAAATCTGGGACCATTTCGGGAATTCATTATTAGTTTTACTAATATCTGTGGATTTTGATTAATGAGTCGTTATGTCGGTGGAAAGATATTTGACTTAGACAAGTGCTTGGCACGTGCAAATTATTTTTGCCAATAGCTACCCTTTTATGGCCTATGATTCGGTCTTATCCCTGCATCTGCTAGGTTAATCATTGAAGCCGCCGTTCGTTTTTGCTTTGCGAAGAATGAAGGCAGTGAGTACAAATCGTCTCTTCGCTGCCGCTTCACACGTTCTTCAGGTAGGATTGGATTGCAATTAATGGGTCACCAATGCATTTTAAAATCCCATTTAGAAGCATGCCTCGATAGTATGCCCGTAGGTCCTTTCACGCTTTGGGTGTTGTAAGGTGCGTTGATTTGGTTTGTTAGTTGTTGCTAGGTTTTCAAAACGTCAATCGGCTTCCTTTGTAAACTCGTATGCTAGTGCGGATGCAAAGGTCTCACAGTGTGATTACTCTCTCCCAAACCGTAATGCCTACTCACGTCCACTTTTGCTTTACAATTACGTAAGCGAGAAGTTGAAATTTTTATGGCGGTTTGCATTCACTCTTTCCCTCTAATGACGATGAGGAAGTATTTTAGCTTTACTGAGTGCTTGGCGCCGTTTCATTGTTGTGCGGCTAACAAGCCTGCATTATTTCCACGTTGGAGGGTAGCTGCAGTTCCTGTCAAGGCTTATCTTTAGCCAAGAATGGGGCATTATTTGTTGACAATGCATGCGGTTGTCGCCCACGTTATCACTTCAAACATTCCTCAAACAAGATCGGGTTGTTGTGAGCGAATTTTTGCGTTCTTTCTGTGGAGCTACTGATTCGGTGCGCGTTCTCTTATCATTTTTCCCTGTGGCAATGAGTGCGCTTTTTCATTACCATGGTGCTCGTTTTGGTGAGGGCTTGGTGGCCACGTTAACATCTCGTGCTGATATGATTTTTGTGAAACGTGCTCTACAGAGGGGCTCAGTAATGACCTAAGCGTAGGTTCACCTTTGACTGCATGAGTTGGTGTCTGAAAGAAGTGGAATAAGTAGAATGGGAGGAAGGAATAACTAGTGGAAGGCTTAGGCATCACTACACAGGCGGCACCTTGTGGTGCTTCCAAACGCTTGTCTGGTAAGATGCTCTCTCCTACCATCATTTGTGTTTGAGTGTACTGATTCTACAGCGCTTTGAGCGCTCGCGCATCGGTGCTCCTGGGTTTTGTTTTTCCCATTTTGGATGCTACAAAATCACAGTAGTGGTGATTGTGAAGTAACACTTGATAAATCTGTGGCGCAGTGGGCAATTCGAGCTTGTAGAGTGCGATGGGGATGTGAGTATGGACGAAAGTGGTGTGTGTTGGATGGCATAGCGGTAGGTGTGACCTTTTGGGTTTATGGGCACTAGCATTGGGTGAGAACGGTATGTTCGCAAGCTCAGTAGACGAACTGAAGTGCAGCGCTGATGGGTTGGGGGTGAAGGGAGGGCTCATTGTCGCGTGGATGAGTTGTACTGGTGATTGCGTCAAAACTAAGCGGCGGAGGAGGAGGAGTAGAAGGAGAAGTGCCCCTATGTTTATTTTGACTTTACTCTGAGTGGCTCTCCTCGTGGACTTGCAGGGATTGTGTGTTTATTTACTCCTGCATTTTGAGGTGCACGCTTCTTCCCTTGCTGCGGCAGACGTGGAAACGTAAGTGAGCAGCATTAGGTGGTAATTTTGTGCACAAAACTAATAGGCATGGCAGTGCTGTGGTGTAACAGCCGTTTTGTGAACAACAGTGGCTGCATCGACACCATCGTCGTTGCCATTGCTTGCAACGTTGGCTACTTGACGCTTCTCAACATTGTCGTCACCACCGGCATTGTCAATCACAAACTCATCAGGCTGCCTACCGACAATAGTACGCATTGGTGCTGCCGACGGTGGCAATAATGACAAGGGCAAATGTGGAAGCAGAAGGCGATCCACGAGAAATTGCTGAGGCGGCTGGTCTGGCATTAAAGAAATTAGTAGGGGAGCAATAGCTGAGATGGAGAGCTCCTTACTTCTCTTTCTCGGCTTAGACTACACTTTTACGCAGCACACAAACAGGCAGGCAGCCCGGGTATGTTCGGAGGATGGCATCAACATCATTTAAGACTGGGCTAGGCATGCGTGGGGGTGCCGGACAAGCGGGAAAGGACAAGGAATCGGGTAACGGTGCAATGGGACGGTGATTAGTAAAAGTTAAGAGTGATCTCATCATAGGTCTATGGTCGCACCGCTTTTACTTGTTCTTGTTGTATTTCCCTCAGGTTGATGTACTGGTTGGAGGCGACGCTCGTGCAAAGTCGTTATTCAATGCATTAGGCTTTCATGAGGACCACATGTGTGAGCGTTGAGTTGGTTGACTTTCACTGGTGCGTGGTTGTTAATGTGTAGGGAAACGATAGGTGAAGTGGGGAGCGAAGATGCGTCGTGATGTGATGGCATGCTTGCTTCTGCCATTGCGATCTAACAGCTTGTGTCATACAGGATTGTGCCTACCATGTGCTGCCAGGAAATTCTTCGGTACTGACCGAGGCTTAATTGTTAAACGCTAGCAGTGGCTTGGTCCTGAAGGCGCACTGTCGACAGGATTTGGGCGTCATTCTTTGCTTTTTGGTCAGCATTTCCTACTGCTACTGCTAATCGCCACGAACACGCATGATGGTGAACGCGTTCCGTCGCTGGCCTTTTGACTTCTACGGAGCTTGTTTTCACCGCAGCGTATGAGGAGGAGGAAGAGGTTGTCGGAAGAGCAAGGCTAGCGAGTGTGTAATGTGCTGTCGGGATTTGCTAAGCGACAAATGCTGGTGAGCAGGGTGGGTTGCATGTTTGCCTCGTCGTTGTACTCTCACTACCGAGAGGTGGGTGGCTCGTCCTCATCAGTATGTGTGTCCCACTACTATTATGTCTCCTCTTCACCTTTTCCGGGACGGGTGGGTAAGTGGGTGGGCAAATGACGGAGAGGTGGAAGGCTGGGAAAAGGCGCTGCTGTGTGTATGTATTAGTTTAAATGATGCGTTCTCCTACAACAAGTGGAAACGCTATAAGCCAGAGTTCGCTATTGCCAATTACTGCTTATTTGCAACGTGCATGAAACTGCTTTTTGCTTTGAAGGTGCTGCATTTAATTATTGTGGGGGGCGCAGGTGGTGG